>CM033634.1:22025006-23232506 GCA_019453435.1 Rhinogobius similis
TCCTCTCACTCTGAACACTCTGACAGTAGTAGACCTACTCTTTCTCCCATAATTACACATAACAGAAACCCGGATGTCTCCAGCCATGTTTATAAATCCATGAATCATCAATGGACTCACTTTGCACCTTTCTCAAAGTGTATTCACTACGAATGTATGACCCTGATGGCATGCAAGCAACGTTACTAAATGCCTGCGTTTGTTTCATTGCTGCCAACAGGTGGCGTGCTAGAGCCTATTTGCCGCAATATGGCTCACTCTCATAGTTGTGCATATTTTATAATTTTTAATGAGCCCTATGTCGTATTACTTCAACAGCTGTTCACAATTTAGTTAGACTAAATCTCTATTATCTCTATCTCTATTAATATTATTTTTTGCCACTGTTACGGCCCCAGGCCTACTCTTCTTGCCTCCTTTTGTATTTTTGAATACCGTGTTTTGTGAGAGTCTGTGTGCTGGAGAGAATTCTGATGTACTTCCAGGATCGTGGTTGTCTGCAGCAGACTGGTCCCTGATTGGTGACACCTGGGAACACCTGGCCAATCCTGTGGCTCCACATCAGCCCCAGTATTTAAGGACTCTCTGCTCACCTTTTCAGGGCATAGAACTATAATTAAACCTGGAAGATGAATCAAAAATGGCACCCTGTTTATCCCTGTGGCGTGTGCTCATTGGTGTATGACCCCAAAAAAGTTTCTTACTTCCGCATTTACTTCCTGATACGGAGGCTGACATCTTTGCTCATTGAGGCTGCCATCTTTGCTTTACGTCAGTCCCCCATGATGCTTTGAGCGACGTGAGCGATCACGCAGTTTACACGTTTTTGTGTTAGCAATAGCTAGAGTGATTGTAATTGTATTCTTAATGTTAGATCACGCATGAAAGCGTCTGAAATGAAATAAAATACAACTTACAGGTATCGCTAGTCTAGCCCTGTCCACATGCTTCTGTTTGTATCGTCCGACGTGCTCGTTCACATGGCTCACACATGTTTGCGGTGATGTCACTTAAAGGTGGAATGGAGGATTTCGGGCAACAAATCAGAATCTCATTTCCTCGTGGGTAGCACAAATAACTGGTCCGCTCAGGTGTCAATCATTCTCTGCGTGCTGGTGCACGCCGGCAGGCTCGTCCAGGGGAAACGCTCGCTCCCCTGGCCGCGCATGCGTGGTTGATATGCTAGTGTGTTTATGTAGCAGGTTAGCGGCGAGTTCCGTCATTGTAAGTCTAAACTTTCATCCGCGAAGTACCGAAATGGCTGAGGGGCGAAAGAGAAAGACTGTTTTCGAGCTTTCACAGAAGAGACAAAAGTCTGCAGAGGAAAGAAACAAAACGCGTGTAATTCTGGGAATCGTTCTGCGCTGGCGAGCATTGAAAGCGCCAAAACAGGCTGATGCCTCCGCTGCAAACTTTCTGCTGGACAGGTAACTGTTTATCTGACTCTTTTTTAGCTTATTGTATGTGGAGTGTATTATTAAATCTTCTTTCGGAGGTTGTCGTGAAAGCGACACCAATCGTCTTGTAAACAAATGCGCATGGGCAGTGCTGCTGGGCGTGCTCGTTCACGAGGTTAGCTAGGCGTTCAGTCAGGAGAAACGGGGCGGGAGGGAGGGGGAACCTGCGCATGCGCTTTTTCAAAAAAAGGACTAACAGTCGCAGATTTTCAAATCGGCGAGAAATCCTCCATTCAACCTTTAATATAAAAACGGTAATTTCTGCGATTTTAGAAACGGTAGAAAAGAACATTTCCTTCTATTTTATTTAAATACCGATAATAATTCAGTTCTGTCTGCAATTATAATGTGCAATTTTAGAAAAAGGCTGGTTCCAAGAGGCTGCAGTACCTCGCACGGCCACTAATCAATCTGGGACCACAGACAGAGGGGGCGTACCTTATCCAGTTCATTTAATACATCCATGGTTCGGGGCTGCTGGCCTGTGTGTGGCCAGTATGCCATTTTGTGCCTCTTTGTTTGTCAGGGCTGCAGTGGCAGCGCCTGTCTTGTGCGTTTTGAGGCACTTGTGTTTTGTTTCATTTAGTATGTCATGTCTCTTTTAATTTTCTCACACGATTCTGTTTATGGGCCTTTGTTTTGTTAGGCCTGTGTGACCCGTGGATTTTGGGACTGACATACCGTCTGTATTTTGTTTTAGAATTGTTACTTTACCCTCACACCCCTGTTCATTAAATTGCATCTTTATTTAAACCTTTTCCCATCTTTGTTTTTTTTTTGTTACCACCCCTACCCTAGCAGAGCTGGGTTGTTTCATGGCAAGCACAGAATGATATATATCCGTATTTTTTCTACAGAACCGGGTTAGAATCAATCAGCTCACTTCATTTCAGTGACATATGACATGAATGAGCTCATTGGTAATAATTTAGAACAAAATAAAACTTCAAACTGAATTTAGCGCTTCACTCATTGAAATCAGAGATGTTTTTCAATCCCCTGTGTTCCCTTTCTTTTTAATGCGTAAGCATGGACCATTTGTGTCCCTGATTGGCAAATCCACCACCGTCATCTGAACTCAGGAGATACAACCGGTGAAATCCCAGGCAAGATCCACCCAGCAGCAGATATTCTTCACAGACCGTCCTCTCCAACATAATACTGTAATTACCTCTACAGTTTAGTTTAGTTCATTTATTTTATGAGACTGGGACAGTGTACAATATACATTAACCTTAACAGGAGAGGTACATTGTACCAGATTGTAATACTTGTAGCACTATAATACAACAAACTTATGTTGCCAGGTATGATACAACAAACTGCTGTTGCCAGGTAACTTCCACCTTCTTCAGCCGTGTTGCGACATTTCAAAGCAAAGTGTCTTACACTATTTTCACTGTTGGAACAATGGGACTTCTTACAGGTGTTACTATCTTTGTATCCAGTTAGTTTTATTTGTTCCTTGGTGCAGCAGAATGTGTTTGTTTCTAAGACAGGTTTTAACTGTTCAATTATCAGTTTTCTCCAGACAACAAAACACATAAAAACACATGAGCTCTTGAAAAATCTTCCAAATCAGTCCATCACACTGGTTTCTTTTTCTTCTGGTCTTATGTGTGAAAAGTAAGTAAAAAATAGTGTGACTTAGTGCTCAAAAGTGCAGGTGTGTAACAATGAGAACAAACTGATCCTTATGTTGTGGTCAAACGACAGCTCACTTCACATCCTCGTCTGCTTCAGTGCCACTGCTCCTTCTGGCTCAGCTGATTACCAGGCAAATTAATTCCACATGCCCCATAGGCTGCACTCGGGGATCTACTCTTTGGGCCGGGCTAAGCCACTCTTTAGTAATTGCACCCAACTGCTCGCAGCCAGAACAATTATGTGTGCAAGGGGTGCTGGGGTGGTGTCTGCATTTCCTCTGTGTGCAAAGACCACAGCGTAGCCTCAAATTTCAGCTCACTCTGTTAGACAGGAACATGAGGTGCCACCGAGTATAATCCACTCATCTGGCCTTCGCTCAAAAAATGGAGAGAGTCAAAAAGATTTATTGCTAAACACTTGTTAAGGTCTTTGCAGGGCACTGGGCGGGTGATTGGAGTGTCTACATCTCAAGTTTTTCTCTCCCAATATACTATGAACTCATACCAAAAGTGAAATCCTCCTCCACAAGATGAGGAGTGAGACCAATCCTTCTGTAGAGTATGTCAGACCTTGTTGTAGAACATATAGAGAAAACTATACACGTTAGCGTGTTAACCCATTGTGCATTGCCACAGCTGTGATAAGAGTTTGGATTATCAATTCCATATTAAAGAAACTTTTGCTCTTTTATCCCTCACCAAACTAACCACACAAAAAGGTTCTTCTTCTGGCAGTTGGCATCATTTTGGCTCCAAATGCCTTTCACTGTAAAAACACAGTATATTTAGGCAGAGTGGCCCGCCCTGGACTGCCATACTTTCAAGAATAGATTTCCAGGCTTTCATTAAGACTGCGGCGAGCGGTGCAGTCGGGCAGCTGCAGTGTGCCGTGAGCACTAGGAGGCCCAGGGCTTTATGTGGCTGAGCGCAGATTACTTCCAGAAGTTTCATTAGGAACAAAGCGACCGCACAGCAGCAGAGTGCGCAGATTTTCCTTGTGCCGTCTCTTTCATGGTCACGCCTGGAATGGGTCTGTGGAAAAAGAAGTCCTCCATTTTGTGATTTCACGAAGAAGTCGAAAGTCTCCTTCACAATTATTGTCAAAATCCAGTCCAAGATGGAGGCTCTTAGATCTGAGGGCCCATGCTCACACAGGTGCTCTGAATGGGGCTTGTTTGTGGCTGATGAATACTGTCTGTAGACTTTCTAAAACATAATTTTGTGGTTTCATTGAACACTGCTAAACATCTAAATTGAACCTTCAATATGTTTTGACAATAAAGTTACAGCTTCATGATTCAAATGCAAGACTCCACAATACACCACACACAACATTTCATCACAGTAAATTATTTGAGTAACATACCTTTTTAAGGAAATTTAATTATACTAATGAACAAATACTACCTAGCTAAGTAATGTTCCTCAGCTCCTAGATGTATTTTGAGCCAGAGAACAAACTTCAGCATCTCATCAGGTGACAGAGTTTTTAATGTGCTGATGGACCACTGTGGCCTTTCTCCTTCCTCTGGTTTGAGCGGCTTCCTTTGTCCTCCATCTCCTGTCATTAAAGACCCTCTGGGGACTGGTCTACCTCCTCCACTCCTTACTTTTCTACCATTGGAATTACCTCAACGCCTTTTAGCCAAACATGGATCAAGTGCAGAGCTCTGGATTAGCCGTGCATCTGAGGCTGCCAGGTGCTGTCTGTAATGGGCCACATCTGGAAGTGTGGAGTGGAGCGAATCGATGCCAGGCCTGCTTTTGTCTCTCTCAACAGCACTCCACTCCATTAGCTGCCATTATGAGCCGTGACAGGCTGCGTTCTGCTTGTAAAGGTAAATCCAGGTTACAAGGTAAACGGAGCTGCTTTATGCCATATTTGTACACCACAGGAGCGACTAATTAACTGAGCCAGTGTGGCAGCAACAAGCAAAGAGGAAACAGGTGATGTCAGAAGTACTTTGGCTGCAGAAAGTGTTGTGCCTGCGTCTTTGCCAAAGTCAAACAAACTAATCTTACCAAACACTGCTGTAACACAGTTTACCTGTAGGGGGCAGTGCATGGAAATACTACATGCTGAAGAGAACAGAAAGGAAGACATTCTGTCCTCGTAATTTGCTTCATTTCAAAAACATAATTGGAGATGCTTGTCTCTGTAATGTTTCATATTTAGTCTGTCTCTCTGCTCAAAGCATGTGCCCTCTAAATTAGACTGTAGGTTGGTACGTCGTATCCTCTACGTCAGGGCTAACTTCTGTCACACGTCTGTGACCACAGTACATCAGTGATTCCCAAAGTGACCAAAGTGAGGGCCGGGACCCATGGGGGTTCATGAGGCACTGAGCTGGGGCTCGCCTGATATGATAAATATGACACTGTTTTCAAGCTATTTTTCAACTGAAAGCTGTATTATTTTAGAGCATTTGGGCGAGAAACACACTAAACTACTCAAATAAATACAATCATACCTGCTGTTTTGGAGAACCCAGCCTAAAATGTTTAGGTGCCACGGGTGAAAAATATTGTCCCCATGTTGGGCCAGAGCAATTTTCCTTGTAAAATGTGTTAATTTAAGAATAATCTCAATAAAATAATGCATTTCCATGAGAGATTTTCATATCCCACAATAATACCGTCAGCACTCTGTGGAGTCTCTGATTGTGGGGCACGGATCTGTGTCACAAATACGGTGGAAAACACTGTCGCATTGTGTGTTCCGCAGGTTTTTCTGCTGCTCTTGCGGTGGTTTGGTCGTTGAAGCCTAGCGACCCTGTTGTGCAGCGTCTTGGTCATCTAAAAGTGATCCTGTTGCTGGCCAGTACAGCGCAAACTGCCCCAAATCTCTTATCAAACAAATGAGAAGATATTTTGTTAATTACATCTTCAAAATGCAATCCAAAAGTCAGTGCAGCTTGTCATAATATTCAACTTTACAATTCACACAATACAATACAATGCACTACAGTCCAATATGATACAGTACAATACCACGTGCACATAGACATGGGCAGCCAGGCACACTGCTCTTTTCCCAAGTTCTCTCACAGCCAGCACTTGTGCATTCACACCAGGTGCATATAACACGCTGCAAGTAGGTCACTTAATTCAAATAAAATTGATTCACTCTGAAATATATATGAATTTCCATTTGCAAGCATGAATCTTCAATGATCCAATATTTTCAGTTGAGTGCAGAGAGACTGCCATTCTAGCTGGCACTATTTCACAAGTTAATCCTCTGTGTGTGTGTGTGTGTGTGTGTGTGTGTGTGTGTGTGTGTGTGTGTGTGTGTGTGTGTGTGTGTGTGTGTGTGTGTGTGTGTGTGTGTCTGTATGTGTGTATGTGTGTGTGTGTCTGTGTGTGTGTGTGCGTGTGTGTGTGCGTGTGTCTGTGTGTGCGCGTGTGTGTGTCTGTGTGTGTGCGCGTCTGTGTGTGTGCATCTGTGTGTCTGTGTGTGTGCGTCTGTGTGTGTATGTGTGTGAGTCTGTGTGTGTGTGTGTGTGTGTGCGCGCGTCTGTGTGTGTGTATGTGTGTGTGTGCGTCTGTGTGTGTGGGTCTGTGTGTGTGTGTGTGTGTGTGTGTGTGTGTGCGTCTGTGTGTGTGTGTGTGTATGTGTGTGTTTGTGTGTGTGTGTGTGTGTGTGTGTGCGTCTGTGTGTGTGAAATCACAGAAATCAGCACTGCAGTTCTCCACTGGATGTCAGGCTTGTTTATTTATTTAGTTGTTTATTAAATAACGATCGATGGGTGTCATATAGTGTAACTATCTATAGCATGCAATACTATCTTCATTAATCTGAAAACACTGCCCATGGCCATGTTTTATAATTACCTTTATATTTTATATTTATATAAAGGTATAAAGGTAATTCATGTTCTTGAATGTGATGATGTCATAACCTTAGATGGAGCAAGGAGATTGCACTGGACTTTGGACTTTGAAATATATTAAACGTTACATACACATTTACACACATTTACAAAAAATAACTGGTAACTGCACCACCTCCACCTTAACACAAGCAATGGTGGATCACTTTTTCGAAAATGGAACAATGTGCCACAAACATTTATAAGGTTTACATAAATATATCAAAATACATCAATTTTAGCTTTTTGGCCTTACAGTGTGCAGACTTGCATCTTCACAAACGTGACTTCCTTCTTGTTTCCATGGAAATGTTCATCTTTTTGCTATAATATTCCAAAGTATGGCATAAAACGTATCTATCTGCAAAGGAAATGTTCTGAAGAATGGTTATAACTTTCTTTTTATCCAGGTAACTTTCCACCTCTAAAAAGTGACATGAGGTGTCTTTAAACAGCTTGTATCTCAGGATTATTTGATCCTATTGACACTAACACCATGTCTCTCGTTCATCTGCAGGGCCTTAGGGCTCGCTGCTTAGCACATGCAGAGAATGTTTGGATTCACTTTGCTGTCTGTGGTGGTTGCTACTGCTCTGGGACTGCCAGTCTTTGCCATTAGCCTGTGACAATAATATTTTGATACTACAGAAAAGACCCAATACTCGATACCATTTAATTACCAAACAAACAAGATATAATCTGTTTTAAACAAAAACAACAAATCTTTAGATTAAGACCATATTAAATATATTCAAGAAATGTCAAATTTAGTAATATTTACAAGATTTTTTCATCTCTTCATCACTTATTCATATCTGTATATGGTTTTGATACTAGTTTTAGTATCTAGCAATCTTTGACAACCCTAATACCTCCCTGAAAACTAGTCGCGTTTCAGCGAAAAAATGTACGTTTTACTCTCGAAATAGGTCATTTGTGTGAATCGTGTAGATTCACACATTAAGATAAGGGGGGATAGAGGCTCGGGCTACAAGCCGAGAACCCCGTTTATGTCAGGCAGCTCCGCTTCCACAGCCTGGAGCACGTCTGCTGCGTGGGGCTGCTCCCACGACCGGTGCTGACCCCCGAGAGGAGACCACAGTTGTTTTTCAGTGAGCTATCTCAGCTAAGTGGTTACAGGTTACAGTTCACACAATCTTAGCGCGTGGTGTTTGTTTATTTATGATAGCCTTGATGTTCTCCAAGAAATTATAATTAATATCATTGTGACATAAGAAGTGAAATTTTACATGTCAGTGTGAGGTGCGGGCCCAATGAGTCGGCTATGTAGCTTCAAACTATAGTGTAGCTCTTACAAAAGTTACAAAACATGAGTTCAACCCTCCATATCCTACATCCTGTCCATCCATCCATCCTGTTTTTCAGGAGCCACTGTCCATGCAATGTGTAATGTCAGTAAAACTGCATTATCTTTCCTTAAAGAGCCTTTAAAAGTTTGTAAACAAAAAAAATCTAAATTTCAGAACGTAGGCAAAAGTGAATGGAGAAACTGTGATTAACCGTAGTACCAAACATAACAAAAGAGAGCCAAGGTTCCGCAGGAGAGTTGTCTTCGGATCGGTGTCAGGGAAGTTGCAAGGCTGGTTTTCCACACAGAAACAGCAGGGGGCGATGGCAGGGGCTTCAAACGGCCTAAAAATACATTTACAATCGCCACACAAACTTACAAAGAAGTTTAATAAGACAAATATGTTACTTAGTTCTACTTTAAATGGTCTATATGTGAATCTCCCTTGTGTGATAAAACTACTCATAGAACAAGTCTTCCATGATTCTAATGCTCAAACAGTGTGGCGATCCAGTGTGACTCTCTACTGAGCTTGTACTATTGCTAGTGTTTGTTTTACTGAGAATCTTCTGAATTCTGAAATGCACTACAATGCAGGTAACGGCATAGATTCTTTACAAAATGTCCTGATTCCCCTTCGCCCCTTATTGAGACATGTAATATATTATAGTTTTCAGGCTAAAAGATTTATTGCAGAAATGCGCATAGGCAGTGAAACGCTTTGAGCATGGTTCGTTTTCGCGCCGTGGGTGGTCGGTTAGACTGTCACCTTTTTCACTATGCTGGAGTTTGCAAGTCTGCTAATAGGCTTTCTTATCAACACCAATTTAACAGTTCGGTTTTAATTCTTTCATATCTTAGTTGTTAGTTTGTCAGTTGAAGTGAAAATACACTGCTTGTTTTAACTGCAAAACCCATAGAGAGATTCACACTTTGCTATGGTCAACTCAGAAAGTGATGGTGTCTGTGGAACCTCAGACAAACCTTTAACAGTCTTTTGCCATCCCCAGTTTGTGTGGGGAAATAAATTGGGACGGTGGTGTGGTAACATTATTTTAAGAAGAAAAACAATAATGAAAACAAAATAACCTACACTAAAGGTAAAGCCCAATAAAGTGTGCCGCAGAGGGGAGAACTGTTAAATTGGCCAGTTCTGTGACTGAGGAGCGCAGTGGGAAGCAGACACTGAGTGGCTCCCTGCCTCTCTGTCTGGATGTTGTCTGCTGCTGCTTTCATCAGAAGGTTAACAATTTTCTCTGACTGCAGTACAAAGAAAAACAAACTTTGTGCACTGCATTTTGGGCCCATTTCAGCAGCAAAAACATCCACCTGCCAGCCCTTGAGCTCTGGATGTACATGTAACACAACACAACACACCTGTGCCACACACCAGCCCCACACACCTGCCCCACAAACCAACCCCACACACCAGCCCCACAAACCAACCCCACACACCAGCCCCACAAACCAACCCCATACACCCACACACCAGCCCCACAAACCAGCCCCATACACCAGCCCCACAAACCAACCCCACACACCAGCCCCACAAACCAACCCCACACACCAGCCCCACAAACCAACTCCACACACCAGCCCCACAAACCAGCCCTACACACCAGCCCTACACACCCACAAACCAACCCCACACACCCACAAACCAACCCCACACACCAGCCCCACAAACCAACCCCACAAACCAACCCCACACACCAACCTCACACACCAGCCCCACAAACCAACCCCATACACCAGACCCACAAACCAACTCCACACATCTGCCCCACAAACCAACGCCACACACCAGCCCCACAAACCAACCCCACACACCAGCCCCACAAACCAACCCCACACACCAGCCCCACAAACCAACCCCACACACCAGCCCCACAAACCAACCCCACACACCCAAAAACCAACCCCACACACCAGCTCCACAAACCAACCCCACACACCAGCCCCACAAACCAACCCCACACACCAGCCCCACAAACCAACCCCACACACCCAAAAACCAACCCCACACAACAGCCCCACAAACCAGCCCTACACACCAGCCCCACAAACCAACTCCACACACCAGCCCCACAAACCAGCCCTACACACCAGCCCCACAAACCAACCCCACACACCAGCCCCACAAACCAACCCTACACACCAGCCCCACAAACCAACTCCACACACCAGCCCCACAAACCAACCCTACACACCAGCCCCACAAACCAACCCCATACACCAGCCCCACAAACCAACCCCATACACCAGTCTCACAAACCGACCCCACACACCAGCCCCACAAACCAACTCTACACACCAGCCCCACAAACCAACCCAATACACCAGCCCCACAAACCGACCCCACACACCAGCCCCACAAACCAACCCCATACACCAGCCCCACAAACCAACCCCACACACTAGCCCCACAAACCAACCCTACACACCAGCCCCACAAACCAAGCCTACACACCAGCCCCACAAACCAACCCCACGCGCCAGCTCCACACACCAGCCCCACACACACCTGTCCCATACACCTGCCCCACAAGCCTGCCCCACACCCCAACTCCACAAACACACCAACTCCACACACCTGCCCCACACACCAGCTACAATGTGAAGTCCAATAAAAAGCTTTGTTTAGGCTTTTAAATTACTTTAGACACCATCGCCTTGTAATATAACTTAAAGCTGCAATACTAGAAGAATAAGTTTAATAGTCACAAATTTTTGATTAAATTTACAAACACATACTTTACTTGAAAATAAGAAAGTTTACAGTCATGAGAATTCATTTGAAGAGAAGCCTATTGTTATGTAATTCACAGAGTTTAATAAAACACTAAAATAGAGAGTGCATTCTTCTGTTAAATGTGTATCAACACTGTTGATGCAGAATAGTGAGGTTAGCAGCAACAAACTTAATATACAGGGTTGGTGAGACTGCCTGATGAGGATGCAACGTAATTATGTGATAAAAGCTCAACTCATGAAGTATTTACTAACAGTATCACTGTGTCATGCTAGTATAAAATGGCTAGTTTCTTACAAACTGCAGTTTGTCAGAATATTCACATGCAGTCAAGTTCAAACTGCTCCCGCCACTGTCGTGTTTGGGCTTGGCTTATAATTCCTCTTAAACAAGTTATTGATTCATATCTTAAATGCAACAACGTTGTGTGAGCAGAGCAGCATGTAATATTCTAGAAAACTCCCTCCATTTGGACAAAAATCAAGAAGGAACAAAGTCATAGGTCTGAACCATTCAAAGCTGTAATTGCAACAGACTCCAAGCAGTCCGCTGTGGGCTAGCTCAGTGAGGCAAGGGGGCAGAGGGATGGAGGGCAAGATAGATTTCATGAGTGAGAGGCTCCCTGGGGCCTCAGGGGGATTGTGGTTACAGTGTTTGTGCTGTACATGTGTTTAGAGAACGGGGACAGACAGACGAATGAGGCACAGATATGGAGTCTGTCAAATGCTGTCATCTCAGCTCCAGAGTAACAAGAGCTGATTATGTTCCAGTTCAGGCAGCATAGATTTCTCCCACCACTGATGTTCCTAGTGGGACACTAATAAGCAAACCCAAATGTTAGACACACAAGTATTTTTGTAATCCATTTATTAACTTGAGGTTGCCAAAAGTAAACCAACTGGTCATCATGATTTGGCAGCTTTTGGAGACAGATTTCCTCCAGCAGCACACAGGGTTCAAAATTGCATGTTTTTTGCTGTTGATTTTTTGTCCCCAGTATATTGCAATTTTGTTGCAATTAGTTTCACTACATTTAAAACCAAGCACAAAGATAGCCTCCACCCTTTATTAAAGTGACAACAATCGGTATGCCTCTTTTTTGTGTTTTACTCAGATAAGTGATAAACAAGCGATAACAATGGTTTACAAGTGTTCAACAACTTATTTGTTTAATAATAATAATAATAATAATAATAATAAAACAGCAGCAATGCAGGCCGTGAGCACCAGAGCAAGAGAACCCCAGAGACCACACAAGGCTGTGTAGAGTGAAGGTTGTGCAAAAAGGCCGGTGAGACAATCCAGCACAACTGCAGGGTGTGAGCAGGGAAAGCATATGGAAGGCCTTTACCTGGCATAGTGTAAAGCAAGGCAAGGAACGTTTATCTATAAAGCACAATTTAGTAACTGACAGTGCTTTACATAAACAGACTGGCAGACTGTTGTGCCCCTGCTCATGGAAGCACTTGGGGCAGTAACCCCCAAAATGGATAAGTGGCTACAGCAGATCTTAAGAAAAAAAATCAGTAATCGAGCCGATCCCTGTTTGTTTTTTCCCTGGTAGCTAAGGAGGTCTTTATCCCACATGTCAACTGGTACAAGGCTTGATCCAGTACACGGTATTCACTCCAGTGTAAACAGGCGCACCCTCTGCCAGGTACACAAAGGTACTTGTGACCCAACTTAGACAGTGGAAAGTTAATTTGTTTACCTTGTAGATCAGTGGATCTTCTTCAAGACTGGGCTGGACTCATAATGTATTCTCACTTGCACACAAACACAAATTAAAGCCGCGAAGTGGCGATGGTGGCCCTTGCTCCCGCTGCCGGTTTGAGACCGCCCCGGGGCGCCATTGTCCTCCTCTGAGTGTTGCCTGGGCCCCCAGCTCACCGTCTCCCCCGGCTCACATCAAGCGTCCCCATAGAAGTGCATGGGCAGGCGCCACTGCCCAGAAGCTGCAAAAACATACGAACAGGATGCATCAGAAATTAAATAAGCTCTCATAGTTACCTTATCTGTCGCAAACTCTGACCCACACTGACTCAGGGATGGAGCCTGGCTCCCTTTTATGCCCAAAAACTCCTCCCACAAGCCAATTAACACAAAAATTACAAGTTTTTACTATAAACCAAAATTATTTCTCATAACAAAAATAATCAAAAAATGAACCCAAATTAAATATTCAAATCACTGGTGTCTCTGCACCTGTAACATGCTCAAAAAAAACTTTGCGCTGACGTCACAATGACGTCGGACGCCAGCATCCCGCGCGTGATGCAACATAATCATGAAGTGAGTGACGTGCTCGGTTTGACTGTATGGATTTGTGAATCGAGATGGATAGTGGCAGAAAGTTTGTTACCGGAGGAGATTATGGACATGAACGATTTAGCAGCAGCCTTGTGTGCACTCAAGACTACTAGGATGGAGTTTGAACAGCAAAATGGGCGGAAAACAGAGTTTTCGGCGAGATGAATAAAGGCAAGTGGGTTAGCGCGTGTGTGGGTGCGGGACGGGGCTCAGGTAGGAGACGGCACTGCAGGCTCTGACGAGGCAACTCCATCGCAGCAACAATCACACTGCTGCACTTTGCACCATGAACACAACACATTCTGAGTATTGCGTTGTTGTGTGTTTGTAGACCTGTGCATATTTATCTTCCTTAATTACAGCATGGTACTATACTTTTCTGTTTTTCAAAAGCATTTACAATGATTAGAAGGCATAATGAAAACATTGCAGTGTTTGTTTCAACATTTACTGCCACTCAGTGACAGCAAATTAGCTTAACTTAAAAGTAATTTCCAACTGAAGCTAACTCCGTGAAAATATACATCTATACTATTATCGTGTTTATGTATAAGAGCCATAGACTTTTAAATATTAAAAGGACTAAACTTGTTTTATGTCTAAATCTGTGTTTGACATGGCCATATTTGTGAAATGTTTTTCAAAACTTTATTATTTATCTAAACTATATTTGTACAAAATGTCTTTATCCTCAGCTTACATGCACGTTTTTAACAATTTACTGGGGTCAGTCTTGTAAATGGAATCATTAGAGGTTGAGTATTTTAATTTTACTGAAGTTAAAGGTCACGTTTTATTGAAGGCTATGTTTTCCCTTTATTTTGTTGGACCCTCTCCAAATGACTGCTGGCTAAGTATGTTCGAGACTAAAAGCATTTATGTATTGCAAGATTTTCCCAGCATAAGTATATAAAGTTAGATTGGAAAAGAATTTCAACGGTAATCAAAAATAAACATGTTCTTTGGGAAATCTCTCTCTTTGGGAAAGGTCCATGTGATCTACAGTATATACAAACTGAAATGAAAATGACAGACACGATACATTACTGCATAAATACTACACATTCAAAACAGTAACTTTTTTGTTTTTATTCATTAGAGCAATGGTTGGAGTTGGTGGAGGTGGTTTATTGTTTCCGCCTCTCCTCTGCTTCTCCATGTTGAGGTTGAGGTCTGAGTCCCCAGGGTGGAGGCACTTCTGCATTCAGGCTCACTGACGGACACTCTCGGCACCTCACTCTCATGCTCTTGCTGTTGCTTCTTTCCTTTCTGAAAGTTTACGTTTGGCAACAAGTTCCTGTTTTAGGCTGACAGTGTTCCTTGCAGATGTATTGTAGAGATATCGGATATCTTTATAGGCTGTGATCTGGTCTTGAAGCTTGTTTTCTGTGTTTTTGAGTGTCAGTTTGAGCTCCAAGTTTTTTTTTTGGTTTGCCAGTCTCTCCTGGGTTTTGTACATTCCTGGGACTTAGTAACCAGGACCTGATCATCAAACTGAGCTTTTAATGTCGACAATTGTTTTCTTATCTCCTGAACCTGCAGGCTCCATGACAGGAGCTCTAGGTGCCTACTGAATTGCTGTGATGGATATTGTTTCACAGGTCTGTGTCCCAACGGCTGAGGCACTTCTGCATTCAGGCTCGCTGACAGACACTGTAAGCACCTGACTCTGTGTGTTCATCTGATGCTCTTTGGCCTTGCCCTGGTTGTTTGTTTGTACTTTCCTTTCTGAAAGTTTACATCTGGCACCAGCAAGTTCAGGTTTCACAGATGTATTGTAGAGTTACTAGATCTCTTTGTAGGCCATGAGCTGGGCTTGGAGCTTGTTTTCTGTTTTTGAGTGCCTTTTTGGTTTGCCAGTCTCTCCTGGGTTTTAAGTCTCTGTTCTTGGGACTCATTAAGACTTGGTCATCAAGTTCAGCTTTTAATGTCGCCATCTGTTTTCTGAGCACCTCAACCTGCAGGCTCTCCATACGGGAGCGGCAGAGGCCACTTGCAGGTTATCCTCCAGGTGAGAAGGTGCTGCAGATGCCTCTTGCAGGCTCTTCTCTGGAGCTGGCTCTGGTGTGCCTGCTGTTGGTGTGGGACTCCTGAGCACAGCCTCCAAGTCGAAAGGGTCCTCATAGAGGAGCACATCATCCTGAAAGGGGAACTCATACCAGGGTTTCATTTTGCGTGTGTCTTTGTCAGTGTCTTGAGTAATGAGTTCCTGACTTGAGTTAGATAGATGGGTAGGTAGAACATAATTGTCATACAATATATCCTCACTCAAAGGCACATTCTGTTCAACTCCAGATTGCCATGGTTACTAGAGAACAGCCACTGATGTCATCATCACAATGGAAGTTAGTGAGCAAAGGTTAGAATTTTTGTGTTTTTCTTCCCTGAACTTTATTTATCAGTTTTACATAGAAAGTACATGATGAGTATTAGTATAGTAGATTTAGAATTAACATTTTCATCAAATGTAATTGTATGTTCTAGTTGAGTTAAAGGATTTGTTTTTTTTTAATGTTTTTTCCCCCTTTTTATTCTTTTTTCTATTCCCCTCCTACATGTAAATACTACAGTCCCGATCAAAAGTTTAAGACCAGTTGAATACACTCCTACAGGTGGCGCTATAGGGTTGATTGATATTGTGCGCAAATCGATGGATTTAGTGGCTTTAGGTTTATAATTGTTTCAAATTTCATTCCAATCGGAGTATGCGTGTGCGTGCAGGAGCTATTTAAATGATTTGGTAAGCGCTCTTTGCGCCCCTAGTGGTCAATGGTGAAAGTTACACTATACCACTCATACACTTTTTTCATGGCGTCCTACACTGAACATAACCCCCAAGTTTCGTCCCAATCGGACGATGTCGACATTTCATGTATGGGGTAGGGGGGGGCGACTGAAATTTCTGCTCTGTAAGTCAAAGCGCGTTGTCGTGACATGCAATCGAAAAAACAGGAAACAAAGGCGTTTTTCGATGGCGAGCCACGTCTAAACCATAAGTGATATCAAAATTCTGTGGCTAAAATATGGGGTTCAATGCCTCTAGATTGGGTCTGTGTATGTCAGACTGATGTTGGACAAAAACCCTAGGACCAGTCCGAATTTCACACAAAAAAAAGAGTCAAACTGGCGTGGCGACTTTGCTCCAAAATGGCCGCCATCCAATGTCATGTTTTATTTGGTTCACTATTTTCTATCACTGTTCCGATTATTTTGTGCGTCGGGATATTTTTGCTCGTCTGGATTCCCATAGGGGTCTGGTTCTGGCCGCCGCTGCTCATTCGGGTTGGGCCAGATGTTGCTCGAGACACACGAATTATCACATTTTTCGCTGGGCTGATAGCAACAATACCTGGTTTGAAGACTTTTCATGCACGTTTACTAGGTGAAAAATGTGATCATTTGTAGGGGAAAAAAAAAGAAGAAGAAACCGACAAAGAACAGTGACTTACCTATTGCAAAAGTGCAGTGGCTGAAACGTTGGAGTCTGGTCCCCCTGTTAAAGATCTGCTTCTTTCACTGAGTTGGATTTGTTATCTGTTTGAGACTTATCTCTTTCATGGCTATTCCAACTAACCAGCCCTTCTCTTGGACCCCTTTCATCCAGTATTCCTCTGGGAAATAGGCTGTTTGGAGACAGCAAACATTCTTCTTTCATTGTTATTGATGAAATGTACAGTAAGACTTTACATGGCTCTGCCATGCCACTTGTCCACAAGGTTGTTAAAGTAGCAAAAAGACCAGCTTTGATTTAACTTTGTTCATTTTCTTTACAGCTCTTTAATTGCAACCTGGCCATAATACATTTGTGACGGGACGTCATATCTCTTGTCGATGTTTTTAGCATTTCAATTAATCTAGATCATAAACGGCAGCAGTTCCTTTGCCAAATACTCAGATATTGCTGCTGTAATTTCCACACGCTTTTTCATACTTAAGAATCTTTCAAATGAGGCTTTGCAAAGATTGCCGGGTGAGGACATTCGTCATGCATGTTTCTTCATAACGTTAAAACATGTCCGATAGATTCTTGGATCAGCTGTAAATCCTCAACATAAATGAGAAGTTGCTTATCTATGTTTGCTAAAAATGTTTGATAACCATTTTTATTTGAAATTATAGCTGCAAAGTTTTAATGCTAATGCTAAATTACTAGACACCCCTGACACACTTCTCCCATCCTCTCATACCTCTCATTCGCACTGATTCGGGTCTTTGACCTGCATGTAGACTGGGACATGTGTGGTCTGACCAGGACAAGAGCTAAAATTAAATTGAGTTCTTTAGCACGCTCAGATTCAACTGAGCATGTAAACACTGTGACTGCTAATAGTGGACTCAGTCAAAGGGAACTGTAGAAACACAACACTTGATTATAGTTACACCTTATGCATGCGTATAATGGACACATTTTTCACGTTTTATTCAGCCAGAATGAAAAGTGGATGAGAATGCACACTGCCCGCACAAAACGTGTGTCGGGAGCAGCACGTCATACGCACGGAGATTTCAGAAAATAGAAACCAACCTATTTTAGGATACAGGCACGTATCCCTGCCAAAATAAATAGACAGCATATAAAACATACATATTTTCTATATGTATGTCCAAGCAGAATAAATAAACGTGAATGCGATACGAAATGTGTGGGCTCATGAAAAGATGCTTCTGAATTTTAGAAATGTGAGTATCAATGTGGCAGTGTGCTTACCCAAAAGTGTGCAGTGTACAGCGTGCCTTTTGAGGTAGTACTTTTCCTTTTGTGACCCTGAGATCGCCTCATTATCTCGCCACCCCATTTAACAAGATAGTCACGTGACTATCCTCTCCGTCGAAAACTGATCTCATGCACTTCTATTCTGCAACGATGGCTGATGGGAAGCTCATCGAGGCTGTGGAGCAGTTTTTGGAGCTATTGTCGCCTCAAGGTAAAAATACAATGTTTATACTGTTTTAAGACAAGTTACAATGATGTTCTGTAGCAGTGACACATGCGCACATCAGCTTTCCCATAAAAACGCAGAGCCAGAGACGCACTTCTCCAGCACACATGCGTTCTGCTCGATCTGCCAGTGAGGCCGTCCTCGCGTTGCCGTACAGTTTCGGTTTGCGAGGTTACGTGCGTAAACGCTGCAGCGTGCAGTGGAGCTTAGGCCTTAGACATAAACATGAAAAATAATCACATGCCTCCGCGTCTATGTTTTGGTACATCATCGTAATATCACAAATACAGGTAATCTTTCTTCTGTGAATGAAGAGAGCAGCACTGGTGAGATGTCTTGTCAAGTTAGCAAATACTTCTGTATGATAAAAAGAAGTTTTTGTGCTTATGAAGAAGGCAGTATGATCTTTTTGAAAGGAAAGGGTTTGGTGAGCCAGTATTTAACACCAATGTAAATAGAAACCGATATATTTTTGTTAACACATATTTTACACTTGTATGTGTGTCCATTCTTGTAACAAGTTTACCCTCACCAAACAACACTATGTGGAACAGTGGAAGTGTCAAGTAAAAAACTGTCACACTGCAGCACAAATAAAATATAGATTTGTGTGATTTTTCTTGAATTAATAATGCGTGAGAGGTGGTGGGATGCAAGCAGTGGATGGGAACCTGGCTCGGGGCTTTCTACTACACTTCTAGTACAGTACTTGTATTACAGACTAACTCATTTTATGCTGATGTTAATTCCTAAGCTGTGAGAGTATAGCTTCTTCTGTCTTTGCCGCTTCTGCTGTCGGTCGGGCTGGTGTTTATGCCCTATTCTCCAGTCCTCAGGTAGCTCTCCCCGTTGTCTGCTTTGATTATGTATTTTTATTTTTCTATTTTTTTAATGACAACAATAACGGAACAAAAACAAACAGAACAAGACAAAGAGAGCATCATAGACATTTAGCAATGTAGACACACTTCCATTAATAACTCCTTTAACCAGTACAAATCTTCTAGAAAACAAAGATAAAGATGCTCAAAAGCGAAACCAATATAGCTACTCCCCCTTTAGGTTTACCCTTGTAGTGCAGTGTGTAGTAGTGCAATCTAGTATGACCAAGTTTTGTTTTGTCAAATAATATTTTGGATCATCCAGAGGGAGTTGCTGCAGGTACATAATGTCATTTTTTTTCTCATTTTGTTAGTATCTTTAACCACTTGATAGGGTTTAAAAAGATGTTGCCATCTTGACTTCTAAAGGATGAGATATTTTTTTCAAATGCTACTGGATTAGTTGTATTGTAACTGCCCTTACAAATTTGTCATTAATAGAAGTCCATGACAAAAACACACAAAGAGCCCACATCCTGACAAAAAGAAAAGGGCCCTCTGAGTTAACATGAATTTTCCGGCCCGATAGCTTTACTTGACTGGACAATTGTTGTGTGAAAAGGGATAGAGAGGAGAGAGACAGTCTTCAAATGTCGTGGACTGGACTCGAACCCATGATTTTGCAGGGTAGTACCACACATGTGTAACCACTGTGGCACAAGTGAAGCACAACTTCGACTTTTCACTTTTAGTGGATGTTTCTTTTTTGTGGACATGCCTAGTTTAGTGGATATTTAATGTGACTTGTGTAAAGGACTAAAACAATGTGCCTTTACAGTAAATGCAACTGTAGGACAATGCACGATATCCCACATATATATACATATATGAACCTGGCTAAATATAAAAATTGGCAGTATTCTACACAAGACAATCAATTGCAATTGTAAATCGTATGCCTTGCTATCGTACAGTATTTACCTGGTTTATTTTTGAATGTCGCATGTATGTGTATTGATGCATGTCTTGATGAATGTGGGCATTTCACTGGGCCCCGACCTGCTGCTGTCAGCCGGGTGACGGACTGTGGGGACTTAGCATTTAGACTAGCTGTGTAAATCAGTGCTGTTCCTGGTATGGTGACTTATGGCTGTTTAGGTGTGGCGCTGTCACAAACACAGTCATCAGGCCCAGTATTATGACTCTACGCGTGTCACTCAGCATGCATTCACAACTATAACAGGCTGCTTTGCTGGAGACATGGAAATTTATGATATGACTAAGAGCACCCCCTGTACAACAGACTGACAAGACAAGGTTAATACTGTGTATGTGAGATGTGTGCTGTGTAATGTACACCGTTTCATAAGTACTACGCAACAGTGTACATACAGACATACAAATACACATATACAAATGTGTCATGGGGGAGGGGGGGTCTGGTGTGGGAGAATTCATTCAATAGTCATTTGAACTTTTTAACACTTTTAAAGGAGACCTGTTATGCAAAATCGACCCTGTTTTATGCCCACTGATATTGAGTTGCTTCGTTCAGCAATTTCATTTTCTTTAATGGTGACATAAATGGGATTTGTCAGCGTTGCATAGCCATTTTGGCTAAAAAATACCTGTTTGCTCTCATGAACTGCAGTTTCCAAAGGTGACGAAACGTAAAGGGGCTGACGCTCTTCAGTCCAGGGATTTTCACCATGGAAGTAAGCAGACTTGTTTTGTAAACTAGTCATTTTGGGTCAGTATTGCAATTTAAGATGTTTAGATTGAACAGTCAAAATTTAATCTTTATGGACATTGTTCACATGGTATTAACCCAGAAATGTAAACTAATTGTTCTGTTGATGGGAAAATACTGCAGGTGGTGCTAGCATCTTGGTATCATGTAGCGTAGCAAGTAATATTCTTGAACAGATTTGTTGTTGTTTTGTGACCACCTAATTCTTCTCTGTTTCTTTGTATCTGTATTCTGTGCAATATATATTCTAAAGGCCATATTGTTCTTTGAAGTTGTTGGACAGTGGGTAAAATACCAGCTCTTCTCCATTGAAATGAATGGTTTGTTTTCCCTCTTTCCACATGTGCGTGTTCTTTTGTTGGTAGGGTTCTCTCAGCACATGTGTGAGGTATTTTGATTTTGTACAGCGTTGTTCACACATTAGTGGGTGTGCCAAACCTGCTGCGCCTGTGTGTGTTAATTATGAGTCCGTCTCACTAATATACTCAGCATTAACACCATCAGCCTCAAAAGCAATTAATTCCACATCTGCTCTGATCTGCTCGGGGTGTATTTTGATGATGTATCCGCACTATTACAGGCCTAATCTGATGACAACAGTGAGTCCGTGCACTGCGCTGATGCCATCTAATTATCAAGCGCCACTGATGCGCTTCATGCCCAAATACAGCGCTTTCCACTGATTTCAGGAAGTCTCTAAGCAATTCAATCTCCCACTGCAATCTGTGCGTAGCTTGACAAGAAACGAGGATATATTGAACTGAAGACTTCCCACAGAAAATAGAATCAACACAGCTGATCTTTTTTGGCAAGTAATTATTATAACTCCCACTTTAGCAAGAAACTGTGTCTATGCCGTAAACTTGAAATATTCTCCCATGCCGCTTCATACAACATTTTAACTTGAGTGGGTTTCATAGCTTATTATCGAGTAAGGTGGCTCTTTCAACACAAAATTCTGCTTCATTAACAATAACTGTCAAATTAAATCTCTGTATCTTTCCTCATCTGGTCGAAATCATAAATGAATGGGATGGAGTGTGTTTTTTTATAGTGGAGATATAAACTAAATGGGACAAAGATGGATATGATAAGCTGGCAGCACTTGAACTGTATTATTTATGATTTTCTCTGTGGCTCCTAAAGATATCACAGATAAACATTATTCTAGGCCAGATATTGTACAGGAAGTTTCTGCTAAATTGCTTCTCTACTGCTCTGATCCCCCAGTCCATTGCCTTTTTAATAAATTCTACTTCATCCCAGTCAGAAAAAAGCAATGACATTTGCTACATTGCTGGTTCGACTGGTTCTCCTCCCGCTGAGGGGCGGTACCATTAACAACCTCGCTCCTGATTAGTATGTGGTTGCCACGATAGCTAGCTGTGATTAGCTTCATTTCACTGAAGACAAACACTATGTATGACGTCACACTTCAGATGTCCAGTGATTTATTTTTTTTACACAGTCTATGGTCGTGACGTTGGTACCCCACTATAAATGCCATGAACATGAAGTTGCCCATTATTCAATAAGCACACCTCTTCTCGCTTCACCCTTAACAGCAAGAAGGGCTGTCTGGTGAGACATCTCGCTCATGTTACTCAGAGAACCGGGGTTACGAAAGTAACTTAAAGTTATCTTTCATAGCATTCGTTTCAATGTCTCACTATGGAATATGGAGACTCCCGTATTGCCAGACAAGCTTATTGCAACAACATGATGCCAGCCAAGGCCCCTGAGAGAGCCAAAGATCAGAACATGTCTCCAGGTGAACCCAAACTGAGGACAACATGGGACAGGCCCTGAGATGTGACGGCTAATCTGTAAAACCTTGCAAATGTCAAGGGTGATGACCAACTAGCAGCAACAAAGATGGCCTGAATAGACACACCCCTGAAATAGGCCCAGGATATTGCCAGGCCCCTGGTAGAATGGGCTCGAAGACCAACCAGGACCTGGAGCCCTGCAGTGGAAATAGCCATTGATATGGCTTCCACAATCCAGTGGGAAGTCTCTGTTTTGAAACAGGTTTTCCCTTTCAGGGTTTAGCCCAGGCTGATCCGACCGTCGAAAATGAAGTGGTCAATATCAACATAGGTGCTCAGAGTTCAGACAGGACACAACCTACACAACCTATGAGTATCACGGCTCTGCAGAAGTGTGGGATGGAGGTTGAAAAGCGTCCACATCCACTTGGTTCCAACCACCTTCAGAATGAAGGCTGGATTCCGGCGAAGGGTCACTCTGAGATTATCAGTGATAAATCGCAAACAAGCTGGACGCACTGTTAGAGCATGAATATCGCTAACTCACTTGGCTGTGGCTGAGGCCATGAGCAAAACCGTTTTAAGTGACAGCATCTTCAGGTCAACGTCCCCCAATGGCATTTGACAAACACTCTTGAGCTCAGCGAGAGGCAGAAAGGGAGCACCGTGTACTCATATGGCATGTCTTGGAACAGAAACCGCACATATACAGATTACAGATCGATCAATGTGAACCAATCACCTGGACGTGTGGCAGAGTGTGTGAGAATTTGAACCCACCCCCCCAGATTTCCTCCACTAGAATCATGGCAGAGTGTCCCTGAGCTTGAATCAGACCATTGAATGTGGGAGGCACAATTGTGAAATGGAGCCGGTACCCTCTGGTTGTTGTCCTTAGCACCCATTTTGAGTTTGTGCATTTCCTCCAACTCTGTGTCCTCAATGACAGGGCGTTGTGGAGCATTGTATGCACTGCTCCTGTCAGTGCTTTCAAAAGCGGAGGCCCTGTTATTTTCTCTGCGGCCACACGGGTCTGACCACCTGGGGGCCAGCCTGTGCCACGGTGGGGGGCTGTGATGCAAAACAAAATGTCCTCCCTTTCTTTGTCAGACAAACTGGTCAAATTCAACCACCATGCCCACACACAGCACAACATTGGACATGTAGGCATATGTTAGAAACAATGGTAATGTCGTCCCATGTCCCTAACCAAACATGTTGTCAAAGAGCTCCACTTGGTAAGCAGTCTATATGGAGGTGACGTTTAGAGCTCTCATTGACAAAGCTGCCACTTTGGACTGAAAGCGGTCGACTTTGCAGCCCCGCCGACATCCTTGGCCTGGGCAGCCAGTGGAGAGCTTTGACTCGGGGGAACAAAGGAGGAAGAGTTCTCTGTAACACTCCGCACTGAATGAACCCTCATCTTCATAATCCAGAAGGAGCGGATCGTCCTTGAGAGGGTGGATTAGGTCCAGCGGCGAGCTCCAGCTCTGGCTCAACGGGCCGGTGCCGGATCCATCTGAGCAGCCACTCTGAGCTGGTGTGCTGTGGCTGCGAGCTCACTCAGCACAGGGTCCTTCTCTGAGAGATTGGCTTGGCGGGCCAGCCTGACCAGTGCAGCTCGGGCATGTTCCAGTCCAAGACATGCCGAGCAGATCTGGTATGTGCCTTTGCTCGAGATTTGATTCCCGCAAGTGCAGAGCCAGGCGCTATCTGTAGATGTCTTCATGGTGGGAGAAAGCTTTGCAGCTGTAGACATGGTCGCTAACTGGAGTGGTAGCAAACAGGTGGAAGAAAATAGCTAGGAAAAACACCAAAACTACTCAGCACAAAGGTTGGTCCTGTATGGAGGCAGGAGGCCGTGTCAATAACTACTAATATGTTAGGTGCTCATACCTATGAACAGTTAAGCTAGCAGAGACAATGAGGTTGCGGTAACTTCATTTAGTTACACACATTCAAAGGTGTTTGAATGACGGGCGGGAGGGATACTAGACAATGCACCGCCCGGGGACGTTATTCTACTTCAACACCCACGTGGGCAGTGACACCTGGAGAGGGGTAATCGGGAGGAACGGCCCCCTTATCTGAACCTGAGTGGTGTTCAGTTATTGGACTTCTGTGCTAGTCAGTTTATCCATAACTAATACCATGTTCAAGCACAAGGGTGTCCATCAGTGCACGTGGCACCAGGACACCCTAGGCCGAAGGTCAATGATCGACTTTGTTGTCGTGTCATCTGACCTTCGGCCACGTGCCTTGGACACTTGGGTGAAGAGATGGGCGGAGCTGTCAACCGATCACCACCTGATGGTGAGTTGGATCCGCTGGGGGGGAAGGAAGCCGGACGACTTGGCAGGCCCAAGCGTATTGTGAGGGTCTGCTGGGAATGTCTGGCAGAGCCCTCTGTCAGCAGGGTCTTCAACTCACACCTCTGGGAGAACTTCTCTCAGATCCCGGGAGAGGCTGGGGACACCAAGTCTGAGTGGACCATGTCCTCCACCTCCATTCTCGATGCGGTGGCTCGTAGCTGGAGGAAGTGTCTGGGATACCCTTCTTAGACTGCTGCCCCTGCGACCCGGCCCCGGATAAGCAGAAGATGGATGGATGGATGGATGGATGGATGGATGGATGGATGGGAAAGACCCTCGGGTAAAAAACAACGGAGCATGTGCATTTATGAACAGCTTCAGGTATTTTCTTAAGCACAGCTGCTGTACAACAGGTCAAACACGTACCTCAGCTAGAACTGACTCTTCCTCTCATAGTGCCCCCTGGTGGAATGGTGGTGGCACTAAACTTAATTAATTCTCTCAGTGTATTACCATGTAATACAATGTACATCTCTTTTTAAACAACACACTATGAAAGAGAACTCCTTGGGCCTTTAACGAATCAGCAAAGATGGCATCTACTTGTTGTATTGTTTGTCAAGAGAATCTCCAACATGGACCATATACAGTATAGCGATGCAATCTCCTGGTTAATACAGAAGGCATTCAGTCATCTGTGTTGTGTGTATGGTAAATAAAACAACCTGATAACCTCGCAAACTATGTTGTGAACATATCATTATGAAATGAGCAAAAGAGAGCTTAGGGAGAACAGTGGATTTATTTAACCATTTCTTGATGTCTTACCTCCCTGGAAGTTGAAATAACTAGGCCATCAATGTCAGAAAGTGAAGCTGATACAAATGGTGCAGTGATGGAACGATCCCTCCACTAGCAAGAACAGTTAGTGGTTTATCTGAAGTAACCCTCTTATGGGCCTTTTGGGGAAAAACAGTAAGTGTAAAACGTGATGTCATTCGACTAACTGAAGTGAGAAATACATGCAGGCCTGTTTCTGCTTTTGCAAAGAGAAAATTAGCTGAGGGAAAGAATTTTGTACAGATCACTGCTTCCTCACATAATTATCATTAATTTGCAGTCATGCATACATGTTTACAGAGCCAATTAAAATGATACAGTAATCATTGCAATCAGCAGACAGTGAACAATTGCTTTGGGCCTGCAAATATGAGAAGCCTGAACACACTGTATTGAACTTAAGAAATCAGCATTTGCAGGCATGTTCCAGACCAATTTATCAGTGAATCATGTTGTTTCAAAGTGAATCAGTACTGGCAGAGCACAAAGAAGACAGGCATTTCTGTGTAATGCAACTGTGATTAAAACTTTCATTTCTGCTAAAGAGATGAACACAACAAAAATAAACATATTAATGATTACTGACAGTAAAGTTGAATTAAAATTCCCTCTTAAATTAGTTTTGATGCACTGGCAGTGCCTGGATGACAGTGGATATCATTGTTGTCTGGGCAAGATATTTCATTTATGTTATCTTTTTGAGTTAGGTGACGGGAAGGATGAATGTACACAGGGGACTATAAAAACACATTTTTCTTAGGTCAGGCACCACCACCCTGCACCAGTCCAGTCAATACATTCTGTATAAATCAAATACTGATGCAGAGTAGCTCACTATAAGCCCAATAAGTCTCTGGTTTTGTTTCCAGGCATGTTTTCTCCTTGGTCACACTCATGGTGTGTATGTTCTCTTTGTCCTGCTTGTTTTGGTGCCAGAGGTCCGTTTGAAAAATGAGTTGGCCCTTTAGAGTGAACCCTGCTCAGGTGACATCTGCATGAAAATGTTTGGTTTGATAGTAAACAAGGAGAAAGTCTTCGCAGATTTTATCAGACCAACAAATCACAGTTTACAGTTTGATGATTTGGGTCAGTGTGAGAACATTTTTAATATACTTGTTAGCACTCAGAGTAGGTTAATCCCAACTTTTGGTAAGGCTTACCTCCTTGTTTGTTCCGCTGTGTTCATCAGGCCAAGCAAAAAGAGAATCCCAGCTTCTGATGTTCACTGAGGAGATGACAGTTGTCCTTGAAACACATTTTCCGCACAACATTCTGGAGATGGTTGTGAGCTCTTCTCTGTCCTGGGTGACAGACCAATCAGGCGTTTCCTCAGTGAAGCGTAGGACTGGGCCGGACCTTGTCACTCAGTCTATGCCAATCATGTGTCATTTTCATGTTTACCCGAGAAACCGAAAACTGTTTAACCTTGAGTGCTGTGTTTGTTATTAGAGAAGCGTTCCCGTCCGTCACAGCAGAGCAGCCCAGCGTGTGACCGGAGAGAAGTGCCATTACCTGCCGCCTGTGCACACGTGAGTGATGGAGGTGTGGACTTGGCTAGCATACCCCTGTATGTCCTTGGACATGTACTGTACATGAGGTGTAAGGCAGCATCATACAGCCTCACTGCCTCTCTGCTGCTCAGACCAACATGCGGGGCAAACCAGAGGTGTCATAGTAAATACCACATAAGGCAGTAACACTATGAGGGAAATAATATGTAATAGCAATTTTGCAATTTCAAAAATCTTCATTTTTGTGGTGTGGGGTTTGTGGGGTTGAGAAATTCTTAGTGTAAAAATATAAAATATTTTGAGGTATTACACCTACATACTCCAGAAAGTCAACAGTTAGCTGCCAAATCTGCGTCCATGGGACTGTGCAGACACCTTGGGCCAGATTTACTTACTAAATTGCGAGTGCTTAAAACTACTTAAAATTATAGCACTGCTTATCCTTATAGACCCCATGGTCTGTTTGAGTTAGTGGGATTATGCTCTTTTATAGCAGCCGCCAGTTATCAACGCAACACATTATTATTGTATCTTTATAAACTGGCCAGGTCATCGTTTTACAGGAGCGTTTTTGGAATGGTGTCATGAGTTATGGACATAACAGATCCCGGCTCCTTTCCAGTCACTGCATTACCGTAAAAAATTCGCACTATTGAGCGCACCTGAGTATAAGCCGCACCAGCCATATTTACAAAGAAAAACAACTTTGCACATATATAGGCCACACCGGTCTATAAGTCACAGGTGTCCACATTGTAACATCAAACATTTACACAGAAGGATGAAAAACGCAAAGTTTTAATTGAACACAAGCCTTTTTCCCAAACGGTACCTGCCTTGAGTCAGTTCTTCACTCGGCCACCTCCGAAGTCAAGCTTACGTGCAACAGCTCTATTTTCTTCTTTGGCTGTTTTTAACTTAAAAGCTGCATCTTATATATTTCTTAGTGTGTTTTCCGTGATGATGGTGTGCGCACGATGCAAACTGACTGTTCAAAACACAATCAAACTAGCGTATTCCTGGACACATTATCTTACCGGTCTGTTGAACTCTTGCGCTTCCTGCTAGAGCGCTACTAGAGACCGTTCCCTTAAAAATACATAAATTAGCCCGCATCGCTGTATAAGCTGCAGGGTTGAAATCATGAGAAACAAGTAGTGGTAGTCCGAGTTTTACGGTATAAATTCTCAGATATTTTCTGGATTCATAAAATCTTTGCATCTGCATTTTCTCTTATAATATAATATAATAATTTATTATATTACATTATGTTATTTGTTTTTCATGTATGTAAACACTTAGTTAATCTGGCCCTTGGTGTTATATATAACTGCACACGTGCATCTGCAATGAGTCCTGTTATACTATAGCAAATTAAGAGTGATCAACGGCACTGTTCCCACTAAAATAAATAAAGGCAAGGATTATTGCTATTCTATTGTAGTTTGTTGAGTATTTTAGACATTAAGTCTATGTGTAATAGTATGTGTGCAATATACTGTAGTTAAAGACATCCAAACTGTAAAAGGTCCAGCCCCCGGGCAAGTGTGGCCCTTGAGTCAAAAAGTTTGCCCATACCTGTACTGTAGCCATAGCCCCCTTGACACCTCTTACCTAAGACACGGCTCTGCTGGCGTCAAGCTGAACCCTGTCTTATCAAAACATTAAACTAAAGCCAGTTTTATTTTTTTATTAATTACAACTTCATCATGAAATGTAGTTCTTTGAAATATAAAGTAAAAAGCAGCTATATATGCTCAAAATTAAAATATGCTTGCCTTCAGATTTGTCTTTGAAACGTTCAGAGTTTTCAAGCACTTTTGCACATACTTACAATAGTTTGTATGACTTGTTTTGATCTAGCTTTACAAATAAAGCAGCTATAGAAATAAAAACCCTGATCTCATAATACCAAAGGAGTTTTATTGTTCATTGTTTATTGTTTATTGTTCATGTTTATAGTTCATGAGTTAGTCATCTGTCTTTTTTTGTTCAGTTCTGTTAACCCTTTGTACTGTGAATTACCACAGCAATCATAAAAGAAATCTATCTGGTTTGACCTTTGAGCTGACACATTGGACACTGATTGTGAGCCTTATTTGTAAAAAAAAAAAAAAAAGCAATATCAATAGCACTCAATATTATGAGCTTAATTGATAGTGTCAACAGTCACCAGAGTCATTTGGGTTAACAGCCACACATCAGCATGAATAGAAAATGTAAAAATAAATAAATAAAATAAACAAAGTACTTCATGTTAATGTTTTGAGATAAAAACCCTCATCATCATCTACAGGTCTGTGATTGGTTAATCAGATAGGACTAACTTGCCTGGCCAGCCAATTACTACACTCTTTTTTTTTTTTTTTTCCCCTTAACAATATAAAGACTCCTCTGTCCCAGAATTGTGATAGACATGACTGACAGGCTGGGAAACCACATGGTCAGTTTGTATCAAAACAAATATGGCGGTTTATGGTTCATTGTGGACATGCCACATAATTTTACACAAAAGAAAATGTATTTATTTTTTCCCCTGCAGAAGCAAAATGACTTTCCAGGCTACTGTGAGATAGCTGTTGTGCAGATATCATACCAAAGTAGGAGCTGGTGTTTGAGACTTACAACCATCTGGAGACTTGGACTCCCTGAAGAAAAGGACACACACTGTTCACACACTCGAGGGTGATTATTTGTGGAAATAAAGAATTGAGAACAATTTTAAAGTGCCAGCGACCCTAAAGCTTTCCAAGCTATGTGGCATATCTACCGCACTCTACCAAGTCTTCTCACAAGATATATGAGCGTCTGTTCTGTTAGAAGATTAACACCTGACTCCGGTCCGGCTCTGGTTCAGGACCCACGCAGGTTCCGTGTGGGTCCCACAAGTGCTTAAAATCACTTCTGTCACACCGACCTCGGAGCACTGCGGCTGTGGGTCCGGCAACCGCACAGGTCTTCAGAAAGAATCTGCAAGAATTCTATTTTTGCTGGACACCGCAGCGATCTGGTGCAGCTTTCATGTCATTTGACGAGTGTTCTCGCACAACACCACGTGAATCTATGTGACTTTCATTAAACGGACCGCATTAAACCGGCTGGTGTGACAGGCAATATGCAAGAGACGCGCACGGGTCCTGGACCGTGACAGGACTGGAGTCAGTGTACACAAGGGGTAAGGGTGTTTGGAGTCAGCCAAAACACCTTTCCATAGCTCCGGCTGAGTTTGAAACTGATACAGAACATCCTGGACTGTTGGTTTGGTGTAATCCCTCATTTGTTCAGGAGTGGTACAAAAGTGTTATTTAAAAAAAAAGAAACAGGCAGTCATCGGGACACTGTCTTAAAGGGGACATATCATGCAAAAACTTTTTTGGCCCTTAGATACCTTTTATTGTGTACTGTGTACACTGGTAGTGGCTAAAAGTTGAAATTAATCACTTAAGTAGCTGCAGAGATATATTTATATAAATTTTGCAACATATTTCTCAGTTCGTTCGAATATCCGCATTATCTGTTACGTATTTTTGTCTATCACGTCACAGCGGAACTACTAAACAAGGTCAAGAGCTTCCGGCTAACCACTCGCAGGACCGCCATCTTTATTTTCCTCGTAGCGATTTTGTAGTCCAAGCGCAAAGATGTCAAAGGTGCGAGTGGACAAGTTAAAATGCTCTGTTCTTGGTTGTGTTAACCAGCACAACTCATTACACCGACCGCCTGCATCCGAACAACTGAGATCGGCATGGTTACGTTTTATTTTTCGTGGTAATGTACCACCAACAGAGGGGAAAGTTCAGTTTGTGTGCGCTAAGCACTTCAAAGAGGAGTGCTTCAGTAACCTCCGCCAGTACAACGAGGGATTTGCTCAAAGATTGCATTTGATCGAAGGGTCAGTTCCTTCGGTCTATGGAGATGACGATATAGTGGAGCGGTAAGTCAAGAAACGCTGAAACACTGTTTATTAGACCTATTTTTTATCCAGTCATTCTTTACCTGTGTTCTGGCCATTTGTGAGGGATTAGCATTACACCTGTAGCTGACCATCTTTTACTAGGCTGTTTTCCAGCTACTTAGGGCACATGTCTTTATATATACATATAATACATTTATTTTTGATGTTTTCATAAGGCAGAACTCAAGATCAGACTGCTAGTAGCTGACGTTAGCATGTCGCTAGCGTTAGCATGTCGCTAGCATTAGCGCGCAGCAAGCGTAGCCCGCAGCACCTTAACTACGCTGACTGACTTGACAGTAGCCTTTTTCCCCGGACTGTTGTTGTAGTAAGATGGTAAAGTGAGGGTCCATTAGACAACCTGCTAATATCTTTCACACACAGTTAAGCTAACGGAGCGCATAGCGAATTACATAGTAGTAAACAAACCGTTGAGATGCAGCCATTTGAAGTCTTTGCTGCGGAGGATCGTCTTCTTCGATTTCCTCTTGGTCTGTGTCAGACTCTGGCTCGTACATGTAAGGCTGGATGTTGATGTCTTCGCTTGTTTCCATTTTTCGATTGTCATTACGTTTTTTTCTAACTTTCGAGAAGTTTTGGATCCGATGGACGGACTGTGTTTGGGACTACAACAATGGCTGAACGGGGCGTAGTCTGCATGCAATGCGCATGGGAGGGGGTGGGGTGCGAACTAACTAATTTGCATTTAAAGAGACAGTGCCAAAACAAGGCGCTCAAAAGCGCTCCTTACAAAAGGGGTAAAAGAGAGGCATGTACAAAGAAAATTAGGAGGAATTCAGACTGTAGATTGCAGGTATAGTTTATTTAGACCCCAGGTAAATGTTTTAAATGTTCAAAAGGTGAAAATAAAAGCATGATATGTCCACTTTAATTTGAAACGTTTCGACTCACATCATTTTCAATCTGAAGATACTGGTCTGAGAAGCTAGAATGTATGCTACCCTGAGCTCGATTAGTCCTGCCCTAAGTGAGAAGTTACGCGTTTAAATAGCTGGAGTCAATGGCGGAGCTCATTGGCACATGTCGTCAGTTTAGCTAGTTTAGTAGCCTAACCTACTAAACATGCGTAGCAGAGCTCTTAGTGTGGGCAGACCAATCAGAATGAGAGTTGTCAAGAGTGATCTGAATATTGGAAAAAACTGCCACAAAATCTGACCTTTGTAAAACTGCATTCTAATATTTTTATGCATATAACGGTGTAATTGTGCACAAATGTGCTAAATACAGTACAAACAAATTTCTTCATATGTGTAAAAAAAATTCAAATAAATACATGTAAAAACGTACTTTTTCTCCCAAACTTTTAAGGACTTATTGCTCCCAGTGCCCTCCATGCACTAAAATGTAAATTTTCACAATACATTGATTGTCCAAAATTGATGGAAGGAGAATGCCAGGAATCCAGTGTTTCATTGATGGAAAAAATGTTTTGGCTCATTTTATCATAAATTGCTTATTGTTTCGGTATTCACATTTATGGACCAGCTGTCTTTCCTCTGAAATTCCATACACACGGTTGCTCCTGATGGGTTTCATGTATAACCACATTACCAGGTTTGAGCCTGTTCATCACTGTACTCTCTTCACACTGACGTGTACATACTCACAAACCCCCATGATCACAGAACACACACGGGACATCTGACTGTAATGGCTCGCTCCTTGCCTGGCTTAATAAAGATTGGTGTAAAATAGTGAGACTGGAGCGAAGAGATGAGGCTGATGAAAACCTAATCACGTAGCAGCGCTGGTATTGAGACAGGCATTAGAGAGGCCTCCTCTGTCTGATTCATCCATCAGCTGATGAAACCTAGGGAAAGATGGAGGAGCAGACAACTCCAGAACTCCTCTGCACCACTCTGGGTCTGTTCTGTTGAGACTGCTGTCACTTCACACACTGAATCAAGAAGACATGTAGAGGACAATGAATACTAACATAAAGGATGGAAGAAAGCTAGAGTAAGCTCATTGCTGTGCATTTATCCTGAGGACAGAGTATCATAAGTTCACTTTATTGATATTCACAGGAGTTTTTGTGTATGGTTGATTTGACAAAGTATATCATTACATCAGAAATGCTTAATGGCAAATGTCTTGTTGTAGCAGTGGTAAATTTTGGCATTCTCACTGAATAACTAAAAGCATCTCCCGTACACGTGGAAAGAGTAAAATTGAACAATCAGCAGAAGTGTCGGAGCTGGAGCCGCCTTCTCTCTGTGCTCAAGGCTGCTCTGATCATGGGCCGTGAAGGAGGTGAAGGCGAGAGGCACACGGCTGCAGTTGTTGAACACACACATTGGGATAATGGACTATCCTATTACAGAAATCAGCACAGAGGCATTGTGTGTGACTGAAGCTGATAGCAGAGATGGAGACGCTGTAATGCGATGAAAATAGAGGTGAGGCGGACAGGGGCTGAGCACAGCACCACATCGCTCCAAAATGACCACAGGTGACCTTCATTATAAACTCATACATGTGAGAGAGCACATCAGTGCCACGGGTTTCAATGGGCCTCTGCTTCTGCAAAACACTGGCATAAATCCTGAGCTTCTAGGACTTCTCTTCCATACAAGGATTTGTCTCTGGCGAGTGTATGCACAAAAGCTGTAAAATAACAATAGTAATAATAAGAATTACAGCCACACTCAACGTTATAGGCCCTCACCCCCCTCGTGACCGTGGTGTATGTGCCATCGCAAAGAGCCCACCTATCATTCTTTTGCATTTTCTGCCAACATCCCCTCTTCCCCTAAGCAGTACCTACACATACTACTGAATTTATTGCAATGTTCAGCTACCCTGTGGAGAAAACTAATTTCGACCGCTTGTATCCACGATCCTGTCCTTTCATTACCCAAAGCTCATGACCACTTAGCTCCTTCTTCACCACAAAAGTCTGATACAGCGACCGCATTACTGCAGACGCTGCACCGATCCGCTTGTCAATGTAACGCTCCATCCCTGCCTCATCCGTGAACAAGACCCCAAGGGACGCTCCACCCACCTAAACAGTGCAAGTAAACCTTTTCCAGTCGAGAACCATGGCCTTGGAGGTGCTGATTTTCATATTATAGATTGTCATATCTAAATACATTTTATATCATTGTGTCCAGGTTGTCATTGTGCTCAGATGTTTGATTGGTTCCGATTCAATCTGACATTGAATTTCAGAATCACACATTTTTATACTTTGTTATTCAAAATGACCACTTCTTTGTTGATGTCTCTCAAAGTGCTACACTGTCATTATTCTTTTACTCCATCCTCGGTGATGGTAAACTACTTATGTAGCCACATCAAACAGACAGAAGTGAGGCTGCCAGTTTGGGTCATTGGCCATCAGCCCCTCCAATCACCACCAATCGTTCACTCACCCACACCACTTCCACACTAGTGTAATGGCCGAGTTATTCGCAAATGAATAAGTTAGGTTTGATTTGTTGCAACAACACCTCTCCAGTTTTTAAACTGGAGAAAAGTCTTAAAAAGGCACAAAGGTAAGTATATTTAAAAAGACAGGCTGGCCAGGTTTGTCACACAAAAACATTGCATATTTTGAGTTGAATAGATTTTTTTTTTTGTATTTACAGTTTAAAACTTGTAATAAAACACTTCACACTTCCTCACTCACTCAGTTCACTAAAAGCCAACACCTGCCTGACTGCCTTGCAGGCAAAACTCTGGGTGACACACGTCACACACCGTGCGCACTGAGTGCTGCGCCCAGCAGAAGGACCTGGACAAAGTGGGCAAAACAGCAGAGGCGGCATGCCCTAGCAGCCACTGAAGACCACCACTGGACACCGGCAACATTAAAGGTGGGAACTAACCTACTACTACTAATCTATGCCTCAAGTGCAGATCTGAGCTGAACTTATGCACATACCAACCGTAGATGTTGGAGACAATAACACACAATCCCAGGCTTGATTATAAACAAGAAGACAACTTTACGCTGGAGATATGGGCCAGACGGCGTTGAGCAGCGGGTGTTCAAGCTGCCAGCCGTGCAGCAGGGCTACAAACAAACAGTGATTTTAGGAGACTGCTTTGGAACAGTATTGAGTTTGGAAGTTGTGCTTAAGTTACCTGTCGCCACGATTTACAACGCATGGTGACGCACAAAAAGGCTTCACAGAGCAAGGGTTGGATTCAACTAGCAACTATAAGAAAGAGGGACTCATAAGCAATGGAATGAATGAGGATTATGGGGGTGTTCCTTACCTGATGATGCAGATGAGGCACCTCACAGCGTACAATGCAACTCAATGAAGCAAAGGACTGATACAGCACAGGGCTGCGGCCAAGCAGCGGCACTAAAAGAAGTGATCTTTATAGTTTGGACAATAGATGCATACAAGTTGAAGGATTGGAATTTACTTAGGAATGGAGGACAGAGTAGCCACCAAACAAGGCCCAATGAGAGGGGAGCGCTTAAACAGTCTACCAGCTCAGCACCACAGAGCAGCAGGTAAGTGTACCCTCACCACAGACCCTCAAGACCTTTCTTGCCACAGTAAGTAATGTGCATGTATCTTGTGTCTTGCCTAAAGAAACAACGACAATTCCTCCAGCTGCCCCACTGTGGCACCTGGTATTCCAGCGGTCTCCCATCCAAGTACTGACTCTGGCCTGCTTAGCTTCTGAGATCTGACAACATTGGGCATTTTCTGCCTGCCAATGCAGATTTTACCCAAAAACCTGAACCAAAATCTTTCATTGCTCTTGGCTTTAGTTTATTTTGACCAGGTTTGAAGCATTGAAGTGTTATCAAAAGTACAAGATTTTGATGGTCCAGGGTTTCCCCCAGTATGGCCAACTTCCTGTAGATTTTAGGGTGGGGCCATAATATTTTTTGTAGTTGTTCTGACAGGGGCTTTAAACATAGAATTATTGAATTATGTTATGTTTTAGGGGGTGCCACTGACATTTCTTCTTTTGGACAAATTAATTTTAGGACATTGTTGGATTTGTTTAATTTGCAAAGGAGGGCTGTCATTTTTTTTAGTTATGTCCCTCCCTTTTGAAATTGGTATTGTCAATTCTAGCCCTAATCCATTGGAATCGAGTCGGAAGCTGGTATCACACATCACTTTTAGATTCCCAAACTTTCATTAAATCTATTGTTGAAATCTCAAGACTTCAAAAACACATCAATTGAGTAATATGATGTGAAAACAATGTGATCTGATGTATGATTCTGTCAAAGAATTGCAGCTATCTACAACACAATAATGGCAGATGGTACATATCTTTCTGTTCAACCAACATTTCATCTTTCATCGTTCACAAAACACATATTTTTCCCCTCAAAATTATTGGCAGTCAACTCTAGGCCAGCATTTTTTTTATGTTTCCCAGTCACTTTCAAAGTGACCATACACAGTATGCACGTACAGTATGATACAACCTTCCCATGCAGCCTCCTCTCACTCTGCTCTCCTTAAGTCGTGCACATTCTGGAGAACATTTAAATTTATGAGCCAAGTATCTTTCATGGCTCTGGCTGTGTGAAAACTGCAGAGTCACGGTGACAGAGAAGAGCCTGCAGGAGTAACAGATTTTATTGACTAATATTTGAGCAAACTTTCTCTCCAACAAATTCAACTGTCAACAACAGAATGTGGAACAGTCCATAACAATACAGCGAGTGTTGTTCAGTGGCACTCAGATATGAATCATTTTTAATATTTCTTTTATCTCACACAGCCCTCTGAGAGCAGACGATGTCTTGATAGCTTTTGCTGTCTAATGTTATCAGTATTTTAGGATATTGTATTATTCACCTACATATTAAAGTAAAAATGTATTCTGTCTAGGTAATGTAATAGCCGAAATTGGGGTTTCACTCATTCTACGTTGCTAAGGTTAACTTCAACTTTAACATCTCTTTAGCACCTGTTTTGTCAGCTCCCAGTCCCGGTCACAAAGATAGATAATGGGCATCTAATCCTTTTATGACGTCCTTTCACGCTGAAATCTGGCTTTAACTGAAAACATCACTGATAGCTGTTGTTTTTCATGAATATTGATAGTCACATATGTCCTTGCTCTGGTTTCACACTGATGTTTTATGTCGTCTCCTCATGATGTGATAACTATGTCTCCACCTATGTCTTGTGTATAAAAAGCATGTGTTCTGATTTTCATGTACCTCCGTCGACCAGGGAGAGTCACTATGTCAGGGAAAGGCGTTTATTCACTCTGGTACCAGTGAATAAAAAAACTCATTGATCAGACTCATTCTCTCTGCATTTTTATTGTTTAACTTGTTTTAAAGAAATCCACAACTGCAATTCTCCCGTAACAGTTGGCGTCAACGAACAGCGGCCTTCGCCCGGTCTGGGTTCTCTCCCGGCGTGAGTCAGCGTCAGGCCACCTGGATCTTCCAGCCTCTAACCTCATCTGCTTTCTGAGACGGAGGGCTGTCTCACGGGGACAAGGACCACCGGCGCAAGGTTTCGAACCAAACATCCTACTTTGTTGTGGTGAGTGAGTCTGCATCTTGAAGTTTTTATTAGATGTATAGGCGTTTAGAGCCCTAAAATAGTCCTATCACAATCTAATAAAATTAAAGGGGGAAATTTAGTTTGATTTTAAAATTAATTGCAATTTGAAAACTTCTAGGAGTAATACTAAATAGTTACTAAGCATTCCTTCTGTTTGTCTGCCGATTGCTGGAGATAGCTCTGCTAAATATATTTGATTAAATATCTGAAGGGGTAGGAATCCTCCTTGGACCAGACTGGACAGGTAGACCTTCTTCGGGGGTCAGGCTGTCGGGAAGTCCAGGACGCTGAAAGTGAGTCTGGCTCACTTTTTCCACTTAACTGAGCAAGAAATCTTGATTTAAGAGTGAGCTCTGTTTAAGTTTGTGTCACATCTTAAAGAAAACGAGAGGTTGGGTTAAGAGTAAAATCTATTGCAAGACCTTTGGCCTTTAAAGGAAGATAAGTGAGCATAGATCTCTTGGGGAACCTTTTAAAGAGTTTTAGCCAAAGCAGGCTAAAAATACCTCAGAGTACTTAATTTATTGAATTGAATACACTAATATTGTTATTAAGTGACACATTAACCTGGGAATTTAAAAGAGGCCTAGCTTAGGAAAAGTGGAGAAAGCTCTTTGGGGAGTTTTCGGACGGTGGTAAAACGTCTTAAAAGATACACGCTACGCATGAGCGTGCGTAAAGCGGTGAAAGGTGCGCACTACCATTTTTATCTGGGAGATAAGAAATCTGGGAGATATTAAATATCTGGGAGATAAAATATCTGGGAGATAAAATGGGATCAAAACCAGTCAGTGGTGGAGGAGGCCCCTACAAGCCCTTTAATCCAGGCCATGACAGACAAACACGGCAAGGAATGGATTTAAGTATTAACTGTGTGGTCCAAGAAATATAGCTTTCCTGAAGAAGGATCACTGAGCACTGATTTCTAAGAAAAATTAAAGCAAATTAAAGTTAAAAGACTTATTATAACGTAAACATTGATAACGTTAAAGAAGGAGACCTGAAAGAGATAATAATAATAATAATATATATATATATATATATATTTTTTTTTTTTAATTGAAGGAAAAGAAATTAAGCAACAATAAAGAATTACTCTGCACACATTTGCACTCACACGTAACTCATTATCTTTGTATTATTATCAGTTACAACCTCCCTCATACTCCTGCGAGCGCCGGGCTCCAAACCACTGCACGAGGGTCAACACGCTCTGTCCAGCCTTGTGGACCAGACCCTGTGGACCGGACACTGGAGAAGATCAAGCTTAATAAGACCCACACCACTGCCACACCATTCCTCCACCAACGCACTCCAGATGCCCTCTTGTGCTACAAGCTGCACTAAGCTGGGCACAAATGAAACGGACTGCCATTATCTCAATGACATCGCCCAAACAAATCATTGCATATTGGACAATAAAGCTAACACGGGTGGATGAGTGCCACCTCAAAGAAGATTGAGTTCAAAGACAATGACTGATGTTGCAAAAGAAAGTTGCTGAGAAAGTCACATCTGAGAGACATTGTTTACAAAGCCACTATCAGGACCCAAAGAAAACAAAGCTGGCAAAGGAGAATCGGCCAAAACAAAACCACTATGGAGTTTTGATTGTACTTTGCGAAATTTCACACAATATGGACCTAACTGTGGGAGGTGCTCCTGCAGAAGCATGGGACGTGGGGTGAAGATAAACATCTGAAGCTACTGCTTAAAGGCAGTGAAGAGGACACTGAACAGAGTCTGGGCCTTCAGCGTGACCCTCTGACAGCAGCAGTGGTGGAGCAGAGCCCGGCCGTGCAGCAGACAGACAAAAAAGGAGAGGTAACATCACACAGCATTAGAACTTTAAAAGCCTTTTTAATTGAGAATGCATTTCCTGAAAATCAGTCACGTCATCAGCAGCACATACACAGCACATGCTCTACGAAGAAATGCTTTGCACTGATTCACTTTAAGAATAGCACACGATGCATTTTGATATGTCTGATCGTCTTATCGTAAAAGTTTTTGGTCTCCGTATAAACACAGTTCAAACCTGCTTACAGCTTAGACTGAGTGACATAATGAATATAGAGCTACATCTAAGAAGAAATAAATAGCTATATTAAATAGAAATATAGAGCTTTGTTTTGCAACTGAATATTGTTTGGTTTGTTTGAGTATGTTTTTTTTTATGGCCAAGATTTTTTTGCGCACATTTTGTTTTGACAACAAGTTTAGGCGGAAACCCTGCAGGACTTTAATAGGATCTGGTTTTGCTCCTGTTTTTCGATTTTGAATTTTTGGTTGAAATGAGCTCATCTTTTTTTTCCCTGTAACAAACAGTGGTTTTATGGAAATTTTAATTGATTTGATGTTTTCGAAAGAGTTGAAACCTCCCCAAATTCACATCTTGGAGGTTCCAAATTGTCTAACATAACATTTTGATTGCAAGGATCAGGTTGATACTGTTTCTCTTTTTTTTTTTTTTTTTTCCTTCACGGGACTCAGAGGTCCCGGCCAGTTTTAGTCATGTGCCTGTGAACTAGAAAAAACCTGACTCCTCACAGGCCACAGACAAAACAGAGATAAAGGTGGCAGCTGTGAGAGAGGTCATCACAGCAGATTCAAACACAATACTGACATTGGAGTATTTAAAGTATTGAAAAAAAGAGACATAGCAAATTTACAATTATGTTAACATTGCATGCACAACTAATATTTTCTTGTGTGAGGCTCTTATTTCCTGTACAGGCTCCTGCTGTCGATCCTTGACCCGTGCCTTTTCACCGCCTGCTCTGCCTCCGCTCTCTGACCATCGACCGACCCAGCTGAGGCCACAACGGAAGTACTGATTATTTAAAGCTTAATCTTAAGTACGGCCAGCCATGGAGCTGGTTTACCTAAATAGTATTTAAACTTATTACATGTTCTAGAGTCGTTTTAAGTTGAACTATTTTACAAAATTCATGCAAGCTCTTGGAATATATTTCACATAAGCAAATTTAACATTTTAGATGATTAAATAGCTTAATTAATTAAAACAAATAAATAGATAAAAGAAATTGAGATCTGCCAAATGCTGAATAAGAAACAAAGATGAGGACATGGTTTTAAAATAAGACATCCCAAATAAATTAAATTAATGCCTTTACTTTGTTTGTTAAAAGTCAATCTATAACTTGTAAAAGAGGTAGGAACACCCTCTTTCAAAAATTGTTTGCAAAAATATAACATTAAAATGGCATCGTTTACCAGGCCCTCAATGTCATTTCATATATTTATTTAGTTCAAACTAAGATTGTAGATCCCAAAGTGTTTTCTGTGCGGGTTGGTGCTTTAGCGCATGATGGTGATTTTTGTGTTCCTTCTGAGACTTTTGCAGAGAAAACTGAGGTGCCACACGGCGACAGAGATCAAATGTGGATGGAGAAGGTCCAGGTCACAGCGGCTCAGAGGGCGGGGCAGACGGAGGGGATGAGGAGGTCAAGGAGCAGCGGGAGGACATCGCGAACGGTTCGGCTGACGCAAAGGACACAATTGAAAACTGCAAGGAGTATCACCCAAAACCAGGTGACGTAAAAAACATACACAGGTCAGTTATAGATGTGGACATTGGTGGTGTTGAATTTAAAAAAAAAAAAAATAATTGGGGGACATGCAAATAGGGAAAAATGAACCAATAAACTCAACAGCGTGTCTATAACAAAAAGCGATATCAAAATGATAACAAACTAGGAAACCTCAGCTGGTGTAAACTCAATTTTGGAGAGCTCCTTAGATTATTACAGATTGAGAGTAGGGTTGATGAAAAGTCATCAAGTCTAAAGGATTTATTACACTTGTTGCAACAAGAGAGAAATAACACATTTTATTGAAACATGGTCTATGTTCTGGGGAATGTGATCACAGACAGGACACTTCCTGTACCCACACAGTCACAAAAATGTGTTTTAATATGACGTCATTTTAAAGGTTGTGCACAACTCAAACTATGAACATGTGACATTTTTGGACTTGACGAGTAAAGCTCTTGGACTAAAGAAGCTTCACTAACGTCTGTTTGTGTGAATGTGTATGAATGAATTAACCACTTTCTACTTTGCTTTGATTATGGACTTACGCATTTTCTGAAGTTTTTATAGATTTCTTTTGGCATAACTAAGACAAAGGTTATTTTAATCTCAAATTTACAGGTTTCAGCAGATGACTCCAAAGGAGCACATAGATCCAGAGTGGATCTGTGTGTACAGTGGAACAAACAATTATAAAGTAATACTTTAAATGTGTGTCTAATTTGATTATTTTTCTTCTCAGGTTGGTAATGATGATTTTTTTTGCGGAGACTGACACAGTACAGGTGGCATTTATGCACGGAGGACCTGAGCCCAAACAGGGGCTGGTGTAACAGTCTGTGTGTTATTTGTGATGTTTCCTATTTACCAGAAACAACTTAGGACTAAGAAGATAAACCAGTCGAAGATGGTTGATTTTAATGAATGTTATTATTCCTCCACAGGTTTCCTGGCAGAAGATGAAAATGTATGTTTTTTGTTTTTTTTTTTCAAAAAAGGCTATGATATAATTAGACAAAATTTCAGAATATATATATTTTCATTAAAGATATTAAAGACATTCATATGTGATCTTTGATTTGAATTTGATTCAGAAAAGGCCCATTGAAATAATATATATATATAAATCGAATTATAATACTAAGGTATGAGTGTGGCAATTAATATTTAAAATAAAATATTGTTAAAAGAATAGTAATAGGAAAAGAGAAAATTAGACAAGAGAAGGTTTTTAACACATTTTCCATATTTGGTCTATTGATATGAATTAAGTTTTGTGTTTAGTTTGTCTGCTCTGAGCCTTTAATTAAGTCGCCTGTAGCTGGTGCACTTATGGCTCTGCCAAGCCACACTCAGGCCAACTTAGCTTTTGTTTGACCTGGTGGGACGGTAGTCACGTTTTCGCTTTTATTTTGCTCAGATTCAGCTGGGGATGGGTTTGTCCTTAGGTTGGTAGTGGTGTCGGCACTGGCTCCTACGGCCCTGTACAGGGTTGGCCCGGTGTCACATCATCTGTTTGTTCTTTTTGGCCGGCCCATCAGGTCCACCTTTCTGTTCATTCCTTTGTTTTATATTATTTTCTCCTTTTGGGAAAGGGAGGGCAAATTTAACTAGCGGCACTCACAGGAAAAAAAGGGGGGAGTGCACTTTGTTTTTGTTTCTGTTCAGGTCAAAACACGGCTGAAGCTGCAGAGCTGGAGCTAGACCTGGTTTTGAACATAGGAAGCAACGCTGATTGACACCCGACATCGCTGTGGGACAGCCAAGGGGGCACATGGATCCATGCTTCACACTGTGGCAATGGACCCAACGCTCACGAAACAAAACAACTTCCTGAGCCGCACGGAGCGTGTGGGGAGACAGCTCCCACCGCTGGAACCACATCTGCTCTTCCCCTGGAAGGGGGGAGGAGAGACGTCAGAGAGTAAGCAACCCACTGCTGGAGGACCAGGGTGAGCTTATGGTGAAGAAATTGAATCTCCAGATTTAGATTTTCATGTGTGCCTTATTTCTGACAATTTTGATAATATGGTTAAGTTTGATGCCTGGTTTCATTTACTCAAATAAACATGGCGTAAAACGAAGCACCCGTAGTCTGACTTCTGACCAGACGGCAAAATCGCCTGGTGTTAGATCAGATCATCACTAGCCAAGGGGGGGTCTGTCAGACCTTGGGGAGCACCTGTTGGACCTACAGACCTGCTAATGATAAAGGGGGTGGCGATAGCACGGGCATAGCTAATCTCACTAAATTACGAGACCTGATGGAGGGTGAGACTGCGAAGGGCTATTCGCTGTTCACTCTCGATTGGTTTCTCTCATCCTGGAAAGAGTTGTTGATAAATATTGCATTCTTCTTTATCTTAGTTTCCTGTCTTGTTCCCTGCATTCTTAGAATGGTGAATAATCTAGTTTCTTCCCAGTTTTTGTTTCTGCAGAACCGAGCAGAGGCCATGAGCCTGACAGTTAACTGGGACTTGTCTGGTGACTTTGACCTGGACTTGGACTGAACTGAACCATTAGGCCCGGGTTGTTTTCAACATGTTTATTCGAAGGCATCTTTACATTTAGGTGTTTTTAAGTTTTGACTACAGGTTGATTAACTTGATTGTTTGACACATGAATGAATAAAGATATGTTATTCTAATGATGTATTCTATTACAGATTTTTGGGTGTAACAGTAAAATGTTTTTATCTGTGACATGGGGTGGACTGTAATAGCCGAAATTGGGGTTTCACTCATTCTACGTTGCTAAGGTTAACTTCAACTTTAACATCTCTTTAGCACCTGTTTTGTCAGCTCCCAGTCCCGGTCACAAAGATAGATAATGGGCATCTAATCCTTTTATGACGTCCTTTCACGCTGAAATCTGGCTTTAACTGAAAACATCACTGATAGCTGTTGTTTTTCATGAATATTGATAGTCACATATGTCCTTGCTCTGGTTTCACACTGATGTTTTATGTCGTCTCCTCATGATGTGATAACTATGTCTCCACCTATGTCTTGTGTATAAAAAGCATGTGTTCTGATTTTCATGTACCTCCGTCGACCAGGGAGAGTCACTATGTCAGGGAAAGGCGTTTATTCACTCTGGTACCAGTGAATAAAAAACTCATTGATCAGACTCATTCTCTCTGCATTTTTATTGTTTAACTTGTTTTAAAGAAATCCACAACTGCAATTCTCCCGTAACAGTAATTAATAATAAAAATTAAATTTTATTTATCAATGCCTTTCTTAAACGTTAACAAAGAATTAAAAGGCAAACAGGTACAATCGGTAACACAAAAACAATAGCACAGAAAATTAAATTAATCAGTTAGAAAAAGCTATCCGTGACACATGGGTTTTAAGTCTGTTTGATCATGGGCAGAGAGCGAATATTGAGAGGTCAGGTTTGGAGTTCCACAGGGTGATTTGATGGGAGAAGAGGGGGATTATCAAATGAGGCAAATACCAAGGAGATGCTCTGTCCCCTCTCTTGTTCTTGCATTGGTCTGAACCAATTTTCCCATTTTTGTGTTACCGACTATGTCTAAGTATGGCCTTAGTCACAGTGCTCTACAGAAGAAAGTGCTAAAAGTATAAAATTGCAATGCGGTTAAAACACATTAGATATGACTTTGTACAACTCTTAATTCTTAATACAACTGTAATTTTACACTTTAGAGATGGTATTGAACAATGAATACAAATGAATGGATAATATAGCTACACTTATTATTGTAAACATAACCTTAGTTTTGTGGGCCTTCCTATAATACTGTGAGCCTTCCCACAATATCACAAAAATATCGTAGCCTGAAGTTCAAACTGAAAATATATTGAGATTTGCATATTGTCACATTCCCACTGTAGAATTTATCAGACAGGACAGTATAGCATGAAGTGGGAATGAGAGAGGGAACAGCTGAAGTGAGCGTGCCAAAGGAAGTCTCGAGATGAACCGTGTGTCAATAACAATAATCGAGGCTTTGGTTTTTGAGGAAGATATTCGTGCATGTGAGCATAAAACGTTATAAATTACGGGAGACCAGGATTGGTTGTCTCACAGGTAGGTTTTCAAATTGCTTATTGTAGTCACTGTATTTTTATACTAATATCTATAGTGTGTCTGTAAATTATTCTTCTTTTATGTACTAGGACGGAAGACAGAGAGGTGAGAATAGTTTTTGTAATTTTTATGGACCTGAGTAATTTTTTTCATGTTTTGGATATTTTTGTATTAAAAGCTTGTCTAAATTTGGTATCATAAAAATTCAACTTTTATGTAAAAGTCACAGATCTTGGCTTTCATTTAAAGGACAAATATTTTGTTAGTGACTTTTTTGAGCTTTTAACGATGTTCTAACAATGTTCCGTCATCAAAAACATTCTTGGAGTTGCATGTATATGCATTGCAAATCCTCTCCCCTCCGAGCGTCAAAAGCACTTACTACTGAACTCCCCCGATCAATACATTTTTTCTGATTTTATACGTCACTCATCCAAGAATCTTCTGATGTTTTAAGTTCTTAAATCATCGCCAAACACGTTCTGAGCATTTCTGCCTCTAAACACAATTGTTGCTCCTACTAGCTTGATCATTACATGTCATGCAGTCCCCTTAAAGTGATAACGTAACTAAATTGTGTAAGCACTAGGCGCCTTTACTTGCTATGTAAACTCAGGACGTGCAAGGGAAAACAGCAGAGAAACATGTTCATTTAGTGCATAATAAACCTTTTTGTTTCAAAACATGAGATGGCAAATGTAATGTACACAAGTGCATGTTTAAAGGCTATTAACAAAAATATACAAAAAATGCACAATATTTAACCTTTAAGCACAGTTTTAGCTAAATTGCTCTAGCCCTGTGGCAGCTAGCTTGCAATTTTTGTCAAAAAGTCACTTGGTGATGGTTGAACCCGTTTAGCTGTACTAAATATGAAATATGTAATATGTAAGTCAACAGTAGACTAGCATAATGAATATATGCACTGAGGCTAGATTTACTAAGGCCGGTGCTAAATTGCGAGTACTATTTAAAATTTGCACGCGCTATTTTATGGGCGTATCACACCTTATTTACTATCAGAAACTGCGTGCACTGTTAGTGGCACAAATGTGATAAGTAAATTTGTTTACTGCAGGTGAAGAGGAAGTGCAAATGTGCCTCTGCTGCTGCTCTTTGGAAGAACAGACACGTGGAAGAAGATATGATGATAAATGATGATGATGATATTCATTAGCCTCATGGGCCAACAACTTTTAAAAAAATGATATTCATTATTTTAATTGTACAGCACATTAATGAAGAGTCTACTGGATAACGGGGCAGCACAGACGTGCGCGACCTGGAGACGCCCGGGACAAGGCGTGGAACAGGTGGATGAGTCATCAACACTCAGTTCACAGAGCGCACAGTTTAAGGACATTAAAAGGATCCAGGACGAACTCCTGAAATCCATTTTAGGCACAGTTTGTGTAACTGCTCCAGTTCAAATTGAAACAGATGAGAATCCAGGTGGCGTCGCAGGTAAAATGTGTTTTCCAACCTCTCCCCTCCATCAGAACAACACTATTACTTTTATAGTAGGCCTATTTGTATTTGATCATTACTTGATTTTTAATGAACACCTTTTATCTTTGGTTTGGTTTAGGCTTTATGTCATTGACATATTAAGATCCAGACAGTTCAAAATGTTTCTGGACACTATTGTACTATTTTGTTGATTTATTTTATACAACAATTGTTCTAAAAATTATATATTTTATCACAATTCTTATTTCCCATATGATCTCTTATTATTGTAATAACCTAAATAGGGGCCTCAATTTTATAGTAGTATTGTATAGAAATACTGTAAATGTATTGATAGGCATACAATGTAAATCAATCATAGTTTATATTTTTATATCAATAAACAAAAAAGTTACAAAAAGTATACATTTATGTGGGTTCTAACACAATTCCCCCATTAATAGCAAAAGGGACAACCAACCCCACACACTGTGACAACCAACCCTGACATGGGAAACGTTGTCACAAACGATTTTGTTGTCTTAAATGCTTAATAACTTTTTATTACATGAACATATATAAAAGGTAGTGTTGCTTCTTTGTAGCCAAGGCTTTAAGCTTTCATTCGATGTATGGGTGACTCTTGTGGGAGGTTCTGATGATGAGCAGTTCGCCGATGGGGCAAAAAGTGTGACAACCAACCCCAGTCTCCCCTACTCTTATAATTGAGAAACTTTCATACACACTGTTATGAAACCATAAAAATAAACTTTATATTATTTGTAACAAATTGAAATCCCCAGGGAGTAATTTCAGGCTTCATTTTGGTGGAGCTTTGTGCTGTGACTGACTGTGAGGCCTCATTGGTTCACAAGGTTTCATAGTTCTCGTCACTGGCGGCCGGCTGCACATGGAGCGTGGCACATGTGCGATCCACTGAGTCATGAAGCGGCACGGGATGACTGTGTTTAATATTGCTATTTGCAGAAATCAGCTAAAATGTTAAGTCAAATAAATGCTTCATGCGTTACTGCATGCTTTTGACTCCAGTCATTTTATTTATTCAGCTGCTCATAACTCACCAAATAAGAGAATGATTTTTATCAAAGAAAACACTTGGATTTGAATATTGCCTAGAGTCCTTGATTTCCTGATATACGCAGGTTTTAATTATGTTTTGAGGCTGCAGTTCACATCAGCCATGTGTTGCACATGCAGGCACCGTTGCCTGATATACCTTTGCATGTGTCTGTACCCTAAAAACAGAAGAACATAGAACATTTACTATTGCCTCTTTGTAACTCTCCTTCATTCTTTAAAGATCTGTCTTTTTTCCCCATTTCTGTTTCAGGCCGAGAGGCGCTGGCACAGTCTTTTGTGGCACTAAGATGAGAGTCTTTGTATTGTCTCTTCTTATATTGCACTAATTCTTCAACAGACTGATTCAGTGCTCTGTGCCCCAACAGGACTACACCTGGCCTGGTGCAGACTTAACTTCTTTGAGTTTCAACAATCATTTTGTAAAGTTTTTGTTTGTTGTGGTAGCAATAATAACCTCAAGGCTTCTGTCTGAGAGCCAGCAGCCAGATTCAAAATTTGCACGACTCCGGAGAATATTCTTTTGAAAAGAGGAGAGCTGTCAGCTAATGATGATCAAAGAGAGCACAGTCAAGTGTGTGATGCAGCAGTTTGCCGAGCTGTGCTCCTGCCTGTGGCTTTGGCAAACACTGGAAGTGTGTTGTGTTCAGGGCTGGTGGATGTTGGTAAACAGCCCTTTGTTTTACACAGTACACGTTTGTGGATGTGTTGTGTGGTAATAGCCATTCTGTGACTAGAGTGATGTAATAGAGACTACAGGGGTGTGTTGATGAATGCACCTTCAAAATCGGGTATTTACAATTCAGTTAACAGTTGCAAGCAAAGGTCTGAGGCTGTGCCTTGTTAAATTAGTACTATTGTGTTCTAAGTAAAAGCAGAATACTAACATGTACCAGGCCAAAGAATGTACAACATGGTTCTGAGGCTGGTGCACCACGACACTGAAAAAGCAAAAGCTTTTTTACTCTTACATATCAGCTCTGGTAAAGCATCTTACATCAACAAACCAGACACTGGAGGAAAGGCGTTTTAAGTGTCTAGCCCAAGGACACAATGGGAGTGGGACTTGTACCACCAACCCTGTTGAGTGTAAACACTCAGTTTAGCTCAACACTGATCATATTACATAAATTAGTTTAACTTGGATATATTTCAGGTTATTTCCCATTTATTACACAAATATTATACCTTTAAAATGTTTGTTGTTTAATTATTTTGTTTGCTTAAGTTTTCATTTTAAAAATACAACTCATTCCATGCGTCAAACAGTCAGGCCTTTACACCATACAGTGTGCCCGACCCAGCCTAAAAGATTTTTCCGATTATAACGCTGGGCACCACTACACTTCTTGTTGTGTGTCTGAGATCTGATTTTCGAACAATAGCCTGGCAGTTTCCATTTCAGTGACAGTCCTCCCACATCTCCACACCACTGCTCCTAATACACTTATGGTGGCAGTAATATCCCCGTTCAGCAGCTCTTTGTGTTTGACATTTTAATAAAGCAGTGTATTGTTAGAACACACTCCCCCTCTCCTCACCCCTCCCTCCCGCTCTTGTCTCTTTTGTGTTCAACTTCACAGACAAGGATTCTGTATTACTGTATATATGTCTTCAGACTTATGAGATGGCAGTGACATCTGGACACCTGAAAGACTTGCAAAAAACTGTTTTTGCAATAATCATCTTTATTCAAAAGGCTTTTTAAAATCATTACTTGTGAGCGCTGCTCGCTGTGACTTGGCAAATCTGCATACAAAACCACTGTTTGTCACAGGTGAGACTTAAACTGGTTTTCAGGATTTGAGGCTACAACCCTCTGACTTAAGTGTGCTTTGTGCTTCTCTGGTGTTAAAATAAGAATGTTTAAAGGTCAGCTCCAGTGTGAGAAAATTCTCACTGGAGACAAGAGTATTACATTTTTGCCACAAGTTTAGTGAGATTTGTCTCCTGGAGCTGGTAGCTTGAAGTGAGAGAGATGTCTGTTCTTCTGCGGGTGGAGTCATTAACCCAATTCCAGTGTCTGTCTGCGCTCCAGTGTCACCCGGTGCGTGGATGGTGGCGCTGCACGGGAGGTAATTAACATGCATTCAGAAGGAGTAGAACTATATTAGATCCATGAGAGTGGTCCCTGGGGAGGCTCTGCTCTGGTTCCTTCATTCTTCCATCCTCACACACACACTTGTGCACTGGTCCTGCCTTCAGGCTGTAGTTAAAGTGAGATGATGGCTTCATTCTGTGAGCTCAGAGGGTTCCTTTGCTCTGTCTTTATTAGGGGAGTTACACTTCTTTATGATGACCTACATACACCACAGTCACGCTTCACTCTCTCATTGCTCCATAAGGTTACGCTAACATAAATAACATTTTCAGTCAGTTCAATTATTAGCTCATGGCCATTTTTCTGATCTAATTGTCTTGATCTAGATAAACATAATAAAACATAATAAAACAGGCTCGCAAGGCATCCTTGACAACAAACAAGTCATGGAGTTGCACTTCTGTTGTCCTTTTTTTAAAGCTCTCTGTGGTTTGGCTGTGTTCTCAGTTGGCACTCATAATAAGTGAAATATTTATCGTCAACTGCAGCATCTGCATCTCTCTGCTCTGTATGGTGTTTGTTATATTTGACAGTTAGATACAAACTAAAACGAACCCATTTCAGCCAGAGTTCACATTGATAAATGTGTGTTTTCGAACTCAGTGGCAGCCTTTACCTTCCAATCATTTCAGCAGAAGTGCAGCCTCAAATCAAATGTATTTCTGTGAGCAAACACTGGGCTGGAGCTGGGGAACAGTCCAAAGAACAAGTCACTGAACTATATACTTATCCAAATTCCTGATGGCACTTAAGAGAGCTGTACCTGTATCTAACTTGTGGCAATTTGAATCTCTGCTCAAATGACAAAGCTTTATGTGGAAAAAAATATATTCATGCGGCAAGCTCTTAATTAGTGTCTGGAAGTATAAGAGAGGTTAATCATGCCTCAGTCTGTAATGGCCCACTGCTGGAATCCCTCACAAAGACGAGTTCGCTTCATTTAAGTACACACAGTTCTAAATTGGTGTCCGTAGTTCTGACTGTGCCGAGCTAATCGCTGGCTGATAAAACAACAAGCGCTAATACTTAATCACATAAGTGCCTATAAAAAGCCATGGACGGGGAATGGCTGCAGCGCGTGGTGGTGCGTTGGCGGAGGCAGCGCTAATGAGCCACAGTCCCAAGGCAATTAACCCAGTCTCCTTCCAGACACACTTCTGCTCGTGTCTGCGATCTACCACTCTGCCACCGCCACGTGAACCAGAGGATGAAAGGCCGCGTTGAACAAATGCACTGCGGAGGTCATGAGTGTCGGCTGCAAACTCACAGCCGCTACGTTTACATGCGCAGAGCAGTCCACGAGTGCCAAACGACAACAGTCAATTCGTCTTTGCCCCCAAACCTCAGACCACTAAAGCGCTAAAAGAACCGAATAAGTGTGAGCGAGCATTAGCGCCAAAACTTTGCAGCTTTAATTGCTAGCAAAAACGGCAGTTATAGATTTCACCAGACTTTTGGCAAATACAAAAGGAACATCTTATTTATTTGGAGCAACAACTTCTGCTCTCCAAAGCGCTAACAAACTCATCAAATCTTCTACTTTCATTTTAACGCAGCAGGTCAAAACAAAACAACACGTGCTTGTCTGTCGTGGAGGGACCGTAGTTTGTCATCTCTGCTGATCTAAAGTGAGTACATCCAAACACGTCCTATATTTTTGTGGCAGTTGTTTACCTGGTGCAGTTGAATGGCTTTCCCAGTCTGCGCCTTCCATTATCGGACTGCGCGGTAGACATGCTAGACTCGTGCTACTCCGGATGTGTTATTAGTACTTTTTGGGTTTACATACATTTTGAAAAATGTATTAAAATTGGACTAGGTTACTAATCCTGGCTTGCATGTAAATGTAATGACTGAGCTAGCCTGGAATCCAGACTGGTTCTCTGTACATGGAGCTCAACAGTGACCGGCCACCACTTGGTTCCGAAAGCACATTTTCATTTTTCATGAGAACACGTTTTACATTTGTTTTTAGGGCTGAAAACAACCACGTTATGAACATTAATTGCCCTCCGTCATGCCCTTAAACTCGTATTTGAGTCTTTCGTAATGTCTATGGCAAAAATGAATGAGAAGTTTACTTACAGAACCACAGCGAACTGTTGAACTCCATTCTTTACAGAAGATTTCTCATTCTTGCCACCTCCTCCACCGCTGTGTCTCAGACCAAACTCAAACAGCAGTGCAATCAAGTTTGTTTGCTTTAGTGACACATGGGATACAAAAATTGTCTTTGGTCATCTGTCATTTAGAACAACATCAAACTTCCCTCACCTCAGATTAACAGCGTGTAGTGCTTCACTCATTTATTCGGTCGCAATCCACAATGTATTTCAGACCGTGCATGCTCTTGGTTGGCTAATCCACCACACCAAAAGTGTTGTCCAGATTACACATCTTTGTAAAGTATTGGGGAGTTGTGTATTCTTGGGCAGCCAGGCAAAGACTACACAGGCCTAACAGACAAAGCATTCTGATGCATGCTATAATATGTGTTGCCATAATATTGGGGAAATAAACAAATGTCTGGCAGTATATTTTATAAAGGTCATATTCAACTTATTCCGCAATTTTCCGCCATCCTTTGTAATTCTCCTTCTAGATTCTAGTTAGATTACATGATATTGTACTAAAGTGTTACGTATGAGACTTTCTATGTTATGTTTGTGATCTATGAAAAGACAGCTTTATACAGAAATGACCAGTACAGTAAAAAAACAAAAACTCACAACTTTGCACATCAGGGTTTTCAGAGATGAGCAAGGAAGCAATCTGTGCTCAAAAGGTTTTGGGGATATTTGTGTTTAATCCATACATATACTTTTAGTTTGAATTCCAACACAATAATTTTATAAATGAGACCCCAGATTTATGGTTTGAAAAATCACAGAGGAGCTGCATGAATTACAACCAGCTGATGTACGTATTGTTGAGGGGCTAGTTAACTGTGCTCTGGAGAAGGAGAAAGACTCCAATTTTGTTTTTGATGAGGATTCAACATTGTAGAATGGTCAGCTAGACATAATATAAGGCCCATACACTTTATCTGTGAAAGAATTGATCTATTGAAACAAATTGGATAGATTCACCTGTACTTACATTATACTTCTCTGAAAAAAAACTGATTTGAACAATTGAAATGACATTGTTACATGATGCTTCTTGTTGATTTTTGAAGGTGAAATTGTGTTCTGAATTACATGTCTTTGATGTCCCACACAGACAGATACTGGTACGTACTTTGAGAACAGCGCAGTATTTCACTGTAAGCTCCTGTGTTTCAGATGTACAATATTATTAGGCTGACACATCAGGGAGATCAAGAGAAATGGCACCTTTGTGATTTTCTCTCATTTTATCTGAAGATTCCACAGCAGCAGATATCTGTCAGTCTGAAGGGGATTACAACGGAGAAGATATCACAGCAAACATGTCTCCAGAATCTGATTAGGTCTTATCACAGCCTTTACAAAGCTACATTGTGCTCATGGTGCAGTGTGCCAAGCCACCATCACTGGCTGTTTATATTCTCATACCTGTAAGCCATTAAGCATGCATGTGTGATAGGTTATAATTGGAACTATATGCTCCTATTACTATACTATGATCCTCTGTACAGTGATGCAATTCATAAAGAGATTTCATGCTAAAACAAGACAAAGGGTAAAAAGAGTTAAAAAAGATTGTAATAAATATTCATTTAAATAAGCTTTAAAAACAGTATAAATATGATTAAAAGTTCACCAAAAAGGTTTATATTTCATGTTAGAATACTACTTTTGTCATTTCATTTGAAGGAACTGTGATCATATCATCAGTAATCAGCTAGTAAGCCTGAAATCCTTTTTCTGATCGATTGGTAATGTCTTTCACCCACCAGTAGGGGGATTTTGCGCGTTTCTCTTCATTGCATTAAACTCCTGCAAGAGAGAAACATCTGTAAATCACTCTCGTGATTCTTTCTCCCTATTTTCAGGTAAAGGTTACCACAATCATCTATTTGTTTTCCCTACACTGTTTAGACATATTACTGTAAATCTAGCCATGTTTTGTTAAGCTAATGAAACGTTTTATTTGTGTATTTTGAGAACTTAGACCACACGTTTTTCTGTGCTCTGAACTTGTCCTCCGCCATTTTGTGCTCATATAATCAACGTGGTGCTAATGTTGTTGAGCTAGAAGAATGTTCTTTTATCATTTGTTTAGCAGGAAACATGTTTGTACAGTATTATAAATCAGAAATACCCATTTTGTTCAGTATAAGCTGTTCCTCCAACATTGTACATTTGGACAGTATATATTTGTGAGCGATGTAAAATGTTAATTCATTGCATTAAACTCCTGCAAGAGAGAAACATCTGTAAATCACTCTCGTGATTCTTTCTCCCTATTTTCAGGGGTGCAACATTTGGAGGCACCGCTGGGATTGCTGCTTGTATGTATGGTGTCCACAGCCTGTGCACCGTGGTCCAAGCCAGCTAAATCCCCCCACACACAACCCAGGCAGACTGCAGCGAGGAAGGTGTTGCTGTAAAGGAGAGCTGGCAGCTGTGTCCCAGTCCACGCGTCCTGAGGCCAACCAGAGATCATCAGGAGCCGCAAAGACCCTACAGCTCAGCGTCACCTGTACCTGCACAAGTTCCTCCTGTCTACTGCCAAGATGTCAATGTTGGAGCAGCTACGAGAACAAGTTGTGCGTGAAGTGCACACCTTGCCTAAAGATCATTTAGTGTCCATATGTGAGTTCCTGGGTATCGCAGACAAAATAAAGGCCAGCACAAAAACACGCCTGACTTTGCTAACACATATCCAGATGTACGTTGAAAGAGAGGAAATAGGAGGGCTTGAGGATGAAGGAATGTCAGAACTTTTGTTGCTAAATGACAAGATTGCTGAACTAATAAAAATTGCGACTGATTTGCCTGAACAAAATAAAGATGAAAGCGGTGATTCAGGGCACACAGACCAACCCAGTGCTACTCCAGTGGTCACAGAGACAGCTAAGGTAAACAACACAGTGGCTAATCCCCAGACACAAACAAGTTCTGTGGGTAGTGCACCTGGTAACAAGCAACCAAGTCCCTATTGGCAAAAAGATTTCAAGATATCAGGCCAAATAGGCGAACCAGGCCAAAAAGATAAATTGACATTTTCCAGTCTTGCTCATCAGATTGAAAATGGACTGAGCAGAGGCTACTCGGAGCTTGACATTGTAGATGCTGTCATCAGAGCTATTTTGCCAGGTCTACAACTGCGCAGCTACCTGGAGGGAAAGGCCCAGCTTACCTTGCCTACTCTACGCCGCATCCTCCGCTCACATTTCCAGGAGAAGAGCGCCACTGAACTCTACAAACAACTTGCCTCAGAGGTACAGAACTCCAAAGAGACTGCCCAGAGCTTCCTTATGAGAGTTCTGGATTTAAAGCAAAAAGTATTGTTTGCCTCACAAGAGTCAGAGTCAGGGCTTAACTATGACCCAGCTCTAGTTCAGCGAATGTGCTTACACACCATACTTACAGGCCTTCAGAGTGACAGTGTCAGGATAGACATGCAGCCACTTCTGTTAGACTCTGAGACTCCTGATGAGCTCTTGTTAGAGAGGTTAAACATAGCTTGTGCCAATGAGACCGAGAGAAAGAACAAGAGAAAATGTTTAGCCTCACAGTCAGTTACAAATGTGAGTACAGTCCAGTCAGATGATACAGTACCTGTCAAGAATACAGTTAAAGAGGTCAAAGCTAAAATTCCTCCTGAACTGTTTACCGAGCTAGCAGAGCTTAAAACAGGTGTAGCCTCCCTGAAAGGTCTCAGTGCCGAGATAGCTCAGATTAAAGAGACACTCCAGCAGCCAGTGTCTAGTCCTCAGTCATATGCCCCACCACCGGTTATGCAGTATGACAGGGACCCGCAACAGCATTTCTACAACTATCAGGTTCCCCGCCAAAGACCACCACCCCGCCCTCAGTATCCAGTGCAGCACTATCCAAATCGCCTAGCTGGTCGAGAGAGGAGGTGCCACGTCTGCCAGCAAACGGGAGCCAACGAGCGCTGCACACACTGCTATATCTGTGGAAGTGACGAACACTTTCAAGCTGGATGCAGAAACAGAGGTACAAGACCATCTACAGAGAGACATTTAAACAGGCAATGGTTACCACCGAGGGACGAGTGTTAACCATCGCCCACAACAAGAAGTCCCAACAATGTGCCAAATGCAAAGAAAACCCAGATAAGAGCCTAAGACAGTGTTCAACGTGTAAAAAGACACTTTATTGTTCAAAAACATGCCAGAAACAACACTGGAATGAACACAAGAGACAATGTACTGAGTTTCAGACAAACACTGACAATGAGACTGTTCATATTCCTCTGCCACCAGCCCAGGTAAACGCTCCACACAAAGTCGTGTCTCTGGTGGGCAGACAGTGTCTGGTCGAGTGTCTCCTGGATGGCCACAGACTCCAGGCTCTGTGGGATTCAGGCTCACAAGTGTCAATCATCGATGAGAGATGGAAAGAGGACTATTTGCCACACACAAAATTGAGAGATGTTGAAGAAATAATGGACTCAACTGAACTGAGCTTGACAGCAGCCAATGGGACCAGCATGCCCTACGTCGGGTGGATCGAGACAAGCTTCCAACTCGTCTCCAGAAGTAAACCACCTGAGAAAATGATCATCCCCATGCTGGTAATGAAAGGTTGTTACCTGTCATACCCCATTATAGGTTATAATGTGATTGAATACATCCTGAATAAGACTGAAAAAACGCAAGTATACAGTACAGTAATAAAAGCATTCCCCAGCCTTAAAAGAAATAAGGTGAAAGCTTTCATTCAAGCTGTTAGTGCAGATACTGTAGATGAGTTTAAAGTTAAAACTAAGAGAGACAGTATTACTGTACCTAAACACAGTCACATCCAAGTTGAATGTCGTGTAGTCTCACAGCCATTTAAACAAGACATGACTATGTTGTTTGAGCCAGATTTAAATCCTCAGTGGCCAGACAATCTTGAGTTCTTTGACACTCTGGTTAAAGTTAAAAAGGGTACTTTACCTGTCATAACGGCCGTTGTCTCTAATCCCACTGACCACGATATTGTGCTTTTAGGCCGTACAGTAGTTGGCACAGTGCAGACTATTACCGCTGTCTTACCTGCCCAGATGTTTAAAAAAGCCACCGTAGCTACAGTTAATCCCACAAGTACACAGCCACCATATAGCTCTAGTGAAAGGTGGGACCCACCTGTAGATCTCAGCCACCTCAGTGAAGGACAGAAAGTAATTGTCAAGCAAATGCTTAGAGATGAGTGCGAGTCTTTCTCTAAAACAGACAATGACATAGGCTGCATTGAAAACTTACAAATGACTATTTCACTCAAAGACAATGAGCCTGTTAAACGCACATATATGTCAGTACCACGCCCGCTCTACCAAGAGATGAAAAGCTACTTACATGATCTAATAGCACAAGGCTGGGTCAGAAAGTCAAACTCGTCGTATTCTTCACCAGTCGGTAATGCGTTAGAAAAAAAGATGGTACTTTAAGACTGTGCATAGATTACAGAGACTTGAATAGAAAAACCCATCCTGACCGCCAGCCAATCCCTCGTGTCCAGGACATTATGGATAGTTTAGGTGGTAATTCCTGGTTTTCGCTGTTAGATCAGGGGAAAGCATACCACCAGGGGTTCATGTCAGAGGAAAGCCGCCCACTCACTGCTTTCGTGACCCCCTGGGGACTTTATGAGTGGATACGCATCCCCTTCGGACTAATGAATGCTCCTGCAGCATTTCAACGCTGTATGGAAGAGTGTTTGGATGGACTTCGTGACAACATATGCATCCCTTACCTGGACGATACATTGGTCTACAGCAAAACATTCAAAGATCATGTGGAGGATGTGAGAAAAGTGCTCCAACGGCTAAGAGACTTTGGTATCAAACTTAAGCCAAGTAAGTGTGACATTTTCAAATCTGAAGTGCGCTATTTAGGCAGAATAGTGTCAGCAGAGGGCAGCAGAGTTGATCCTGCAGATTTTGAAGCAGTAAGAGCACTCAAAGACATCAAACCACAAAATGTTGGTCAGCTCAGAAAAATGTTAGGCCTTCTGTCATACTACAGGCAATACATCAAAGACTTTTCCAGAAAAGCAAGTTGTCTGTATGAACTGTTAAAAGCTGACAAAGACACAGATAACTTAACCGCAAAAGTGCCAAAGACGAAACAAAAGAAAGTAAGTCCAGTTGTGCCCTCAACAAAGCAGATAATGTGGACTGACCGACACCAAAGTGCACTCGAGGAACTAATAGACTGTTTGCTCAACCCACCAGTGCTTGGTTTTCCAGATTTTACACAGCCGTTCATCGTACACACTGACGCCTCGCACAAGGGACTAGGTGCAGTGCTGTACCAAAGACAGAATGGTAAGCTGCGAGTTATTGCTTATGGCTCCCGCACATTAACAGCAGCTGAGAAGAACTACCACTTCCATGCAGGCAAGCTAGAGTTTTTAGCTTTAAAGTGGGCCATCACAGACAAATTTAGAGACTATTTATACTATGCCCCGACATTCACTGTGTTCAGCGACAACAACCCGCTAACGTACATTCTGTCCACTGCAAAACTGAACGCAACAACTTCTCGATGGGTCGCAGAGCTCGCTGACTTTCATTTCACTATTAAGTACAAACCAGGAAAAGAAAATGGCGATGCTGATGCTTTATCAAGAATGCCCCTTGATTTAGAGACACTAATGGAAGACTGTTCTGTGGAGCTTCCTCCTGACTCCATTGCCGCTGCTATTCAGGCTATTGAGGTTCAAAAAGACACTCCGGCCACATGGACATTGTCAGCCGCAGCTATGTCAGTAACAGCACAAGGTGAGTCGGCCGAAGCATCACTCACACCTATTCCGAAAGAACAGTTGAGCCAAGCACAAAAGACTGATCCTATTATAGGCCCAGTATTACAGTGTAAACAGTCAGATTCAAAGCCATTGGCCAAAGAACTAAAAACATTCAGCCCAAACACAAAATGTCTGTTCAGGGAATGGGACAAACTATTGTTAGATAGTGATGGTGTCCTGTATAGAGCCACATCAACCCGCAAACAGCTGGTCCTGCCAGAACAGTTCAAAAAGACAGTGCTCGAAGAACTGCACAATAACATGGGTCATCAAGGTGTTGACCGTACAGTGTCCCTAGTGCGTGACCGTTTCTTTTGGCCACACATGCAGTCAGACATTGAACACTATGTGACCAAAGTTTGTTCCTGTGTCAAACAGAAAAAACCCAGTCGTGACATTAGAGCCCCTTTAACCAACATTGTAACAACACAGCCCTTTGAACTCGTGTGTATAGACTTTCTCCATCTTGACAAATGCAAAGGCGGTTATGAATACATTTTAGTGATAGTTGATCACTTCACACGCTTTGCACAAGCCTATGCAACCACCTCAAAGTCAGGGAAAACAGCCGCAAACCTCATATTCAATGACTATGCTCTAAAATTTGGCTTTCCTTGTCGCATTCACCATGACCAAGGCGGTGAATTTGAAAATCAGTTATTTACTCAACTCAAGACATTGAGCGGCATGGCCGGCTCCAGAACAACGCCCTATCACCCGATGGGGAATGGTCAAGTTGAGCGCATGAACAGGACATTGCTACAAATGCTTAAGACATTAACAGAAACACAAAAGTCAAACTGGAAGGACTCTGTCAACAAGCTGATGTATTCATATAACTGTACACGCTGTGAAGTAACTGGTTACTCTCCATTTTATCTACTTTTCGGACGGTCACCCAGATTACCAGTAGATATGCTCTTTGGACTGTATTCAGATTCAGGGTTTATTAACCACAGAGACTATGTTGAAAAATGGAGGAAAGGAATGGAAGAAGCATATGCCATAGCAAATGAGAATGCAAAGAAAGCTGCTGAGAAAAGCAAAAGACATTATGACACGAAAGTGAGGAGTTCTGTGTTACAGCCTGGCGAGAGAGTTCTGGTCAAAAACCTGACACCAAGGGGTGGCCCAGGGAAACTGAGAGACTATTGGGAAGACACTGTTCATACAGTAGTCAGACAAATGGGGCCTGACCTCCCAATCTATGAGGTGAGACCAGAAAGAGGCAAAGGACGCTCTAGAGTGCTACACAGAAACTTACTCATGTCATGTGACTACTTACCCTTTGACCAAGCCCCGGATAAAGTCAATCCTGTGAAACAGAAAAAAAGAGACAAACCTACTCGAGATGTCCAAGTGTCTGATGATGAGGAGAGTGGTGATGAGTACAGCTTTTACTATGCACCACCTCAGCCTCCTCCATCCCAGACATCAGACTCTCCCGCTGAAACAAGAAGAGAACCTGTAGCAGTGAGACATCAGCCTCCAGCACCAGCCCCTGCTGCACCACCAGAGCCCCCTGGTGGAGACCAACTGGACCTGCCTGATCCTGCTGCTGAGGAGACAACTCACGAGGAGACTGATTCTGCTGCTGAGGAGACAACTCAAGAGGAGACTGATCCTGCTGCTGAGGAGACAACTCACGAAGAGATGGATTCAGCTGCTGGTGATTCACCGGCCCCTCCATCACCTGCACCTGAGGAATCTGAGGAGTCGACGCCCCAGCGACCTCAACGAGAGAGACACCCGCCGAGACGGCTGACCTACGACCACCTGGGTATGCCATCCTGCTTCAGTGTCCAGCCTGCGCCGCCACTGCTTCCTGTGTATCCAGGTATGGTCCCATGGTTTCCAGCTCTACAGCCATACTACACCCAGCCCTTTGGTATGTATGGACTACAACAAACGTAAGTTGAGTACTCCAGAGATGACTCATGAACTGTATAGACTTGTTATCAAAACTACGTTTTTCCCTTTTGGATTATAAAAAGACAATAGACTGTTATTGTGAAGATTCACATGGACTGGTTATGGACTATATAGTTTTCTGTCTTCCGATCGGGACTGTGGTGAAGTAGTAGTTAAAGTCCACAGATGTTAATAAAATGGGTTGCTCTTGAGTTAATGGACTACTGAGTAAACATGGACTGTAAAGAAGATGTTTTTTGTTGGTATAATGTCGGGACGACATTTGTCAAGTGGGGGAGAGTGTGATAGGTTATAATTGGAACTATATGCTCCTATTACTATACTATGATCCTCTGTACAGTGATGCAATTCATAAAGAGATTTCATGCTAAAACAAGACAAAGGGTAAAAAGAGTTAAAAAAGATTGTAATAAATATTCATTTAAATAAGCTTTAAAAACAGTATAAATATGATTAAAAGTTCACCAAAAAGGTTTATATTTCATGTTAGAATACTACTTTTGTCATTTCATTTGAAGGAACTGTGATCATATCATCAGTAATCAGCTAGTAAGCCTGAAATCCTTTTTCTGATCGATTGGTAATGTCTTTCACCCACCAGTAGGGGGATTTTGCGCGTTTCTCTTCATTGCATTAAACTCCTGCAAGAGAGAAACATCTGTAAATCACTCTCGTGATTCTTTCTCCCTATTTTCAGGTAAAGGTTACCACAATCATCTATTTGTTTTCCCTACACTGTTTAGACATATTACTGTAAATCTAGCCATGTTTTGTTAAGCTAATGAAACGTTTTATTTGTGTATTTTGAGAACTTAGACCACACGTTTTTCTGTGCTCTGAACTTGTCCTCCGCCATTTTGTGCTCATATAATCAACGTGGTGCTAATGTTGTTGAGCTAGAAGAATGTTCTTTTATCATTTGTTTAGCAGGAAACATGTTTGTACAGTATTATAAATTAGAAATACCCATTTTGTTCAGTATAAGCTGTTCCTCCAACATTGTACATTTGGACAGTATATATTTGTGAGCGATGTAAAATGTTAATTCATTGCATTAAACTCCTGCAAGAGAGAAACATCTGTAAATCACTCTCGTGATTCTTTCTCCCTATTTTCAGGGGTGCAACACATGGACAGAACCTCCAGTCCCTGCTCAGTAAAGGCTCAAGTAAACTGGATTACTATTAGGTTACACTCTCTCCACATTAAGAGGGAACTGTAAGGTTTGCTTTTTTCACCGCTTTGTTACATAATTACATTTTCATATGCTTGTGGTCTGTCCTTTGGGAATATCAACATTTCTGCATTATTTATTTTCTTTTTTAACAACTGCATTAACTTCAAATTGTAATTTACATGTCGAGATTGTTTCTCTTAAAATTAGAGTAATTTCTTGGACCACTTCTTTATACGTCTACTTGTTTAATGTAATGTATGATTTTTGTGACCATCGCTTGTTATCAGTGCCCAATCATGTCAAACCTCCGAAGCTGCGCCGGGCTTGATTAGTACACGAATTAGAGACACTGGAAAAGCAGGTGCCACAGTGGGGCGGCTGTGGCTTTCTACTCTTCATCCACAATGCCTAGTATGTGGTGTGTGAGTGAGTGTTGGTGTAGATTGGCAGGCACTTCTGTCAGTCTGCCCCAGGGCAGTTGTGTCACAATAGTGACTTACCACCGCTGAGTTTGCAGCAAATCCACTGTAAAGCACTTCAGGTGTTTTGACAGGCACTGTATAATATCAAATGTATTGTTATTATGTTATTATTAATATTATTATGAAGTAGCAGAGTACACTTTTTAGTTACTCTACTTACTCTATCCACGTCTGATGGTGACAGGGTGGCATAAGCAATGTTCTTGTGATTCATTCTCAACAACAAACTTCCAAACATCAAATTTACTGAGTAACTGGTCAGTTTGATTCATGAGTTTTGTTTTTATCAACTCTCCTCAGAGTAGGCCTAGTGAATTTCTGCTGCTCCAAAGGAAAACACAAAAAAATGGAAAGTGAATGTATAACGACCAAGCAACAAATCCCATATTACAGGTATATAAACAAATGAATACATGCAAAAGGGAAAAAGAAAATATGTTACGTATTTAGAGACAGATTTGTACTGTGATTGGAAGCTCATTGTGGCAGTTTAGACTTTTGTTATATAGTCAGGCCTGTCTTAAGAGGCCTGAGTTGTTGGTTTGTGAAAGTGGTGGTTACTGAGCCGCTCACAGACAGGTCCATCCAACACTCCACCCAGAGCAGTGTTACCTTCAGATGCCGTAATGGTGATTGTGGCCTGTCCTGTGAAATGGGGTGTAATCGATGTATCAGAGAGGTTTGCTTGGGTCCATCGCAGCCAGGGCTGAGGACATGCACTACATCCACCCTTCAAAGAGAGGCCTTCACAAGGAATAAACTAAAAGTGGGAACTTGTGTGTTGAAAACAGAATTACTGATCAGATGTCTGAAGTGACTCTGCGAGGTCTTTGTTTTCTTCATACCTTTGACTGTCTGATGTTCAGTTCTTCCAGTGGCTTGGATTCCAAGAGCACAGGGCTGACAAGGACAGAGAAAGATCAGAAAAATTCTGCATATAGTCCAATATATTTTAGTTTTGAAGTCAATTAATGTGGGTAGGGGCCCTCATTATAAAGTATATGTTTCATTAGTCTCTGTTTGACAAATAAAAACAACTTTCTGTGGTTTTAATCACCCTCTCGCTCAATGGTTTGGTCCACTCCATCCAGAGTTTTGAGTCATCATCCTCTAAGAAGTTAAGTAAAGGGACATCTACAGATTGCTTGTTGTGTGGTTGGTTCATTAATGTGTAGTGCCGTGAGACGAGACGCAGGATCTACGGTACCTGTGGAATACGTCTGTCAGATAAGTTCTCGAGCTCAGCCTGGATTCTGAATCCTTGTTTTCAATGAGCTGTACAGAAAAGTAAAGCATTGTTCTCGTCATACCTGGGTTGCATGTACTACCGACTGAGTGTGCGCTCCCCCTCAGGCTGGGACCAAAAGGCCAGGGTGAGACAGTCTGAAGTCAGGGACCAAGGGAATGGACCTGTGTATGTATTCTGAACACACTTTACAGATAAGTTTAAGAGATATCCTCCCTCTACCTGGTGATATACTAGTACTGTGTGTTTTATTTTGGGCACTGGGTTTGCACTGCTCACCCTTTAGTGCTGACAGCTGCAGGAGGACCAGACCAAGTATGAGAGGTGTGAAGAAGCAACGCCAACAGAGAGTCACCAAGCAAGCAAATAATCATAGAACTATTGTTTTCATACTATAACTGGATGCTTCTGAGCGGCTAAAATATCCAACATACACAAAAACTTCAAGGGGGAGGACCCCCAGCTCTGTTTTACTGCTGCTTTAGATATATAACCTATTATTGAGACATAGTTATGAGGGGTTTAGATACTGTCCAGTAGAGACCTGCATCTGTCAGGAATTCTCGTGGGTTCCGGCAGTTTTCACGAGATTGGGCGGGATTCATGTTGCCTCGGACTGGGTGCTCAGACCACAACACGTTGGGTCCCGAGCCTCAGTGACAGAGCAGTGAGCAGCAGAAAGTTGAGAGGAAAGAGAAGGAATTCTTTGACCAGCATTAGAGATGGATCATGGATGTACTGTTATCATCACATGACAACGGCTTGAATCATAAGAAGGCTAACGATGATGAAGAATGAATTGTTGGACTTTTTTATGAATGAAAAAACTGTGTGAGTGGTGAGCATGACTTCTACAGCGCTGTCTGTGAATGGGCCTTTTGATGACGTAGTTCTCCTTCTGATTGGGATGCTCTAGTCTGAACGTTGAACAGTGACTTTTGCAGTAACTTTTTGCAGTTATTAGATCACAGTGAAATTTGTGAGGCTTGCTTCTGTACAATGCTGACGCAAACACCTTTAAAAGGCGCTGGACGCTCAGAGTCTGCACTGCTCTGCTGCTGCTCACTTTTGTCGGGCTCGGGCCTAGGGTCAGAGAAGCGCACATGTTGTCATGTTGTCATGCGAGAGTTGAGATCAGGTGGGAACAGGATTGAAAAGTCGGTCCCGTGCAGGTCTCTACTGTCCAGGCAAAACACCAGACTTTGATGTTTGTGTTTAGAGTTCACTTATTACTACCAAGTGTATGAATAATGCATTTTATTTGTATTATTTACTGACAAAGACTACAGATGACCATGAATATAATCAGTGTTACTGAGTAACAGTAGGGGAACAGGAGGTGAACAACCTAATCAACAAGTCTGACACCCTTTGACATAAGTGCATGTAAGTATAAACATCTCTGGTCTGGCCACAGGACATTTGTGAGAGTGCACTCTGTGTCTGGGTCTAAGAGCAGGTCTTCTCTGCCATAGCACACATGACAGGCATCCATTACTCCCATCACTGCTGCAACTCCACTTGGTCTGATGTGTTCTGGTACATCATGCTAAGAGGCTATTTATATAGATGGGCCCCCGCGGTGGCACCATGTCTAACCCTAATGACCTGCTGTCGCTGCCTGTCTGCCTCGCCTGTCCCTTTGCACACCGCACCTCACTCTGCCATGCATATAATGGCACCAGCCAAGTGCTCCTGTCTGTTAGCATTACATTTGCTCAGTGGTGCAGACCACGACCTGGTCTGTAGGGGCACTCTTAAAAAGTGTTAGTTGGTAGCACATTAGAGTACTCAGGATACTCTTTTGAGTAACATAACACATTAGTTTTGTGTTTCCAAGATAGTACTAGGTACTTTTTGAAATCAGTAATCAGAGGCTGTCTTGATCCCCGTGTAAATAACGTGGACAGCAACCAACGGAGTAAGAGCATGTGCAGACATCCTGCTCACTGGAATCTTTATGACCTCCTTCATCAGGGCCAAAGCTAGTGTTTTTTTCATGTTGTAACTGGCAAAAAAGGATTTAAGTGCTGGTGAGTTACACCTCTTGAGAAGCTGTAAAAAAGCAGTCCCACAATGACAGCAAAAACTACAACACCAATTGTATCGCCAATAGCTACAGTTCAATAATTCATTGTAAAACATGAGTAACACTACTATTTTTTAAATAAAAATAATGCATCAGACTTATGTAGCACTTTTCTAGACACTCAAAGACGCTTCACATAGCATTATTCATTCACTCTACACTTGATGGTGGTAAGCTACCATTGTAGCCACAGGCTGCATGGGTGAAATGTCTCGCCCAAGGACACAACAATATTTCCTCCACTGTGGCACCTGGTGTTCTAGCGGTCTCCCATCAGTACTAACCAGGCCCCGACCTGCTTAGCTTCCGAGGTTTGAGGGGATCAAGCATTGGCAAGCAGGTATGGTCATAAAATAAAGTAGTAACTTAAAGGTGCACTATGTAGGTTTTCTATTTGTCACCTGATTTAAAAAAGATTTTCTTGCCTGGAAGGTTCTAACCTGGCTCAGGCCAGATTGATATGTATATCACGCTGAATAAGTTCTACACATTTTGAAAACTGGACAGGCCGCAATTGATGTCGTAACATCATGACGAACATTTGAACTGTTTGGTTGCAGCGTCGCAAAAGTGAAACAAACCGAGAAATCAATAAATCCAGTTGAGAGAAAAGCACAGACTTCTTCCTCGTCCTCAATTGCATAAAGCACTTCTATGTGCACGTTTTCAAAAGCAAAATAGTCCGTAAATGTGTTGAAATAGGCCGAAGTACATCTGTCGACTCCGCCATGTTTGTATAGGTTCGTCTATTTGACTTCCGCCCAAACCACAATGCAGCGCTGTGATTGGTGCACCACACAGCGGCCGGTGCAGCCCTAACAGCGCCGCACTGCCCTGATGGATTCTCAAGTGTATCACATATATCACAAGAATTCATATGGCAGGGCCAGGTTAGGAGGGTTCACAGTGTGATCATTTATCTTTCATTTATCTTGTTTAAGGAGTAGGTTTGCTGCTTGTCTCCATGGAGATTGCTTGGTTTTATTCTATCTCCAGGAGAGTAGAACTGTTTCATACCCTCCACCAGCTAAATAAAAAATTCCCCTTCACGGAGTTACTTTTAAAAGTAACACTACATAACACTGCTGTTAAAGGAGACCAGCTAAACAAGTCCGGCCCAGCACTCCCTCCATACCTCATTAGAGCAGTGTCATTAAGCCTGTTGTCTGCTGCTGTTCATCTCCAAAGGGCCCTTAAAAAGCTTTTAGCGAAGGGAAGGCCAAGTGATTAGAGACGCCACAGAGTGTCAGCAAAGGATTAGCATTAGGATTCCCACATTCAAATAGTAAGCTCCTGTAAAATAAGTGTGTCACTACGTCTGGTTTACGTTTAGGGACATAATAAATTATCAGAAAGTTGTATTAGTGAATCCATTGTTGACATGTTCCTATAGCAAACACTACAACTACAGCTGTGGACCAATGTAGGAGCTGTTAAAATATTGTTTTTACCCTGTTACTCCATTGGTCAACTGTTTACATAAATCCCAAACATTACACACATTGGCGAACTTCTGTGAGTGTGCTCATATTCTGTATTTGTTTTGATATTGAAACCAAAGAATAAGGTCTGCCCTGAACGTCTCAAAAGTCAAGAGTCTCAAATGGAAATGTGTGTGTGAGAGCCAGCCTCTGGCTCTAACCTTGTCTCGGATTTCTTTGGTTTGCATTCCCTTTACAAAACAATGAGCTCCGAGTCAGACAAACACAAGTTAGTCACCAGTATCAGATCAGAATATCTGTTACCAATATCTAATTGAAAAGTATAATTTTAGGATAATGAGTTTTGTTGTGTAACATTTTATCAAAATTTTAATCAGAAAGAATCAGAATGTTCTTGACTTTTGAATTCAAGTTAAGAATTAAGAATTTCAGAAAGCTTTCATGACTCATGAATCCAAATACACTCCACAATGCAAATGTAAAGTTGAGCATCTATTCAGCCTTAAAAAAAATCCAGACATAACATTTGAATACTGACTCTAAACAGGAAATGATCAGCCCAGTCCTACACAGTTTGAGATCTGATTTCGGGGTTCAGAGCAACCCGATGCAATTTGATTCAAAATTTTACATAAAGAGAGGCTTCTGTGATCAAATAACTTTCTCAAACACTTACATTTTCATTGAACTCATTTTGATTATCCAATACTTTAGGCTACACATCTTCATACAAATCAGAAGGATGAATGAATGAACAAAATAAGCTCTTATGTTAAAAATAATGAAACCCTGATTGTGATTTTTGTGTGAGCAGTTTTGCAAATGTCAATTTTCAAGTGTGTAAAAGTTAAAAAAGCTGTAAGTCCTACAGTTGAATGGACTACCTCCTAAACCCATGAGAGCGAGGTGAAACAGGGCCTTGTGAAACCTCAGCTAAGTGCATCTGTTCACACCTACACATATGAGCCAGGATCCTCTTTAAACCTCTGTGGATTGTTCTATTGAAGTGTTGTTACAATTGCTTCTAATGCCCCATAACTTGCAAAACACAGTTTGTTTTCAACTCTGTAAAAGTCAAGAGACCCACAGCATATGAAAGAATATCATAAAGAGAAATATTGTAGTCCAATAGTGCTTTACAGAACCATTTTGCTGGAATGGACAATAGTGTTTTATGACCTCGGTGTAGTGGCTCCAGCTGCTCAGAGCTACTCACGTCCAACACTCCTGTGCCTCCATTTTGCTCATATAGTTTGTCAAATGAAACATGAGGTGTACAAAGCACACAGCTCTTTCATGAAGAGTTAGCTTTGCCAGTGATGGAGATAGGGCGCTGGTGTGGAGCGGCGCCAACATTTCACTTGTGACCCTAATCCTATGTTTAAATACCCTCACCTTCTTCCTCTGTTGAATCAGCAGCACCTGGACTCTGCACTAATGGAGAGGATTTGTAGATGACAAACAGACCTGTGGGCCTCTGCCTCTCTCTGCTGTACCTGATCCAAAGTGAGAGCCTGAAGCCTTTGGCCCAGTCTGACACAGTCTGACACAGTCTGGCACAGTGTTCGCAGATTGCTCAAGGGCCCTGGCACTGACTGACCACAGCATCTGAGCAACATACAAAACACTTGCATGTCCAACTCGTGTCAGCGTTTAGGAACTGTGGAGGGAACTCAATATGAAACAGCACCCATGGCAAATACAGGCTCACACATGTTTACAAAGTCTTAATCTCACAAGATTACAGTAAAAACAAACTGTAAAATTCTAATCGGGTACTTAACAGCTGTGATAAAGAAGCTGGTGAAGAACTATAGATTAGAATGACTAGCAAGTAAACAAGGTGAGAGTAAGTTTCAAGTCAAGCCCTTCTACTCAGGACAGTAGAAATTCCTCAGACCAATGCCTTCAGATTGAAAATGTCTTGCAGGTGGTTTCACAAACACAGCCCAAATGATTTCTTTTGAAACCTTTTCTACCATACAGTAATCATGTATAAGTATTATACATTACTGTAATGGCATTATTTTGTTATTGTACTGCATTATTACTTTGCATTGCGGAGAGTACACGTTGGCAATAGGCAAAATGATGGAGGGGATTTTTTTGTGAGAACGTTCTTATTTTCTACTTATTTTATTATGTTTCCATCCCAAGCACAGCCATCCTGGACACACAAACCAAAAGTGGAAAAGTTTCAGGAGAAAATGTTATTTGGATGGAAGTCGAATCGTCCAGATGACTACATTTGAAATCTGATTACATCAACTTTTGACAGCTACATGTTTAGATTAAGTGTCCTCTTCTCCATCTGCGACCTGTGGCCTCATCGTCGCAATTTGTTTAAGTCTTGGAATTTGCTCATATTATTTTGTTTCCGGTTAACTAAAAATCAGACCGACTGAGGTCCGCTGTGCATGCCAACAGGATGATTACCAACAGATAAACACATTTCATGATTTATTATTTTTATAACAGACATTTTTCAACGGATGTCTGGAGTGCCATGATGTAGAGCTAACAGGCAGCTGTCACTCACTGCATTACACTTCCACATTCTGAGCACATCCACAAACAGAAGCTTTTCCATCTGCCGTGTCAGTCTGGATCTGTGCGCCGAAGCCAAGCGCCTGTCACTCACATCCAGTCTCTATATGAGACATATCAATGTTTCACACCATGTATTATATGTACATTATACATGCACAGCAAATCCACTAAAAGGAGGGATACTGTTGCAACTGAACCTTTTCCTGAGGCAAAAATGTTTCTTGAATTTTCTTATGCAATCATGGCTCCACATTAGCACTAACTAGCCAAGTGCCCGCAGATTTTTTATTCAGGCTGGTGACACTTTTGCTCTTGACACAGTTTTTTTTTGACAGCCTTTAATTCAAGCTGATCAGAGAGTGACAATTATGGAAACAATACAATAATATAATATAATATGAATCATAATATAACCAATTCAATAGATTTCTGGCTTGTGAATGCGCTATTGGCTGATAGTATTTGAAAAGTTAGCCTCAAGCCTTGTATGAGTCAAAGCTTTGTTCTTGCCAGCTCTATGCTACCATATTTGTCACTAAAAATAAATGTTATGTTCAGAGCTTTGTAGTAGGGTTGTTAGTGTTTGGGTTTAGCCTGGTTGCAAGATTAAGGTTTAGTTTTTTCTTTGCTTTACAAAATACCTTTCACTGTACTGGTATTGTAATGTAAGTGTACTGTAATGTATTGCCTCGCCCCTCACCTTGTCCCATGCAGGGTTTCTTCTTTTTCATAGCAAGAATCTCGGTTGTACTTGAGACTCGTGCAGTGATCCTCTGATGCTCTTGTTGAGAGCTCATCGTCTCACCAACACCAACCCCGCGATGGCTTCAAATGTCAATAACCTCTGTGTAGTCCCTCAGCAGTGTTACGAGCAGGCGTCCAGAGGGGAGCGAGATGGCCCCACATTTTAAAGGTTACTCTATGTGGCATTTGCTTTATATAATAAGAGAAAGGCTAAATGCATGAAAAGGAGGGAAATGAATTAAGAAAAGATAAAAAAAATAAATAAAGCTCACATTGCTGAATTGGTTTCTTAAAATGAATCTTGACATGTTTTGGTTTTTAACCTGCTGAGCAACCCAATATTCCTTAAATAATTTATAGAGTAGGTGTTGAAAACGGCAATCAATGCACAAAGGGCTAGATTTATTAAACCAGGTGCTAAATTGCAAGTACTACTTAAAATTTGCAAGCTCTATTTTGTGGGCGTGTTGCACCTTATTTACCGTTAGAAACTGTGTGCATTATTTGTAGCACAAATCATACATGTAAATGCCACGTACAATGTCACTGAGCGACGTCGAGAGAACAGCCCCGCGTTAAAGGTTATAGTTGAATGCCAACTGCGCAGTGATACAGCGTGTCTCAGCTGATATGTGCTGTACGGCACATATAGGCCATGGACAGAGGGTGATGTGTAGGAACTACTCCAGGTGAACAGTAACCAGCGCTGCCGAAAAGCCGAATCTAGGACTGATGATCACCATTATTTGTTCATAACTTTCTCAAAAATAGAGTTTGAAACAGGATAACAGGACTGCACGCCATGGACATTCACGCATTGTAGATGCCTGGGACGAAAGGAACAGGTGAACAGTGAGACAGACAGACGAGCCATGGTGCCATGGTCTTCATAACGCCGCCACATTGATGTGCAAACTATACAAGTCTGTCTGGTGCAAAATTTTCGCACAGTTTTACCCCCTGTAATTGAGATAAATCATGAAACAGGTGATAAACGTTACATTTGCATTTTCTTAACTTCAAACTGTGTTTGCATCTTCATTAGGTCCCACGGGAAAAATGTGCGCTGTGGCCTGAGACAGACGGAAATCTCAACCTGCTCTTTGCTCTTAGTGAGCGCTTAGGAAATTTATCTGGATGAGTGACAATAAAGCCAGGATTCTGTTGTATTGTATCATTATTATTAAAAAATCATAAATGCACAAAGTCAATTTTGAGTTTAAGATAAAATGATCAAACTACATGATCCATAAAGGCTTTTTTACGTAATACAATTGACATCACTGCTAGAGATGTAACCAATGTCATGGGCCTGATTTTTCTTTTGCGCCAGGTTCTCAGCCTCACACTATTACAGAGCTGTCACAGATAGTTAGTCCTTGGCATGCTCTGGTGATGTCTGTGTTCATACGGTCTTCAGGTTTTGGGGCTCATGCAGAACAGATGCTCAGAGTGGGGCAGGTGCAGCTGTGTGCTGGATGGAATCAAGCCAAAACCTGGTACGCAGCGATTACTCCGTAGTAGAAGTACATGTATTGCTTACTCAGTGTCATTATCTACTGAAAAAGTGTCTTTAATAAATCTTCACAACAGCTTCATATTAAATATTTAGTATTTGTCTTGTTGATTACATGACATTTGCGTAGGTACAGCTTCTCTGCAATGTGAAGATTATAGAACACGCATTAACAACAAATGACTGCAGTAGCAATGGTAAGACTGTTAGCGCAGTTGAGTAATATTTGGCTTGTTTTGGTCAGGTTCATCCTTCAGCGGAGATGCCTGTAGATGTTGTTTTGGGGTGTTCACGCTGGGTTCCTGATGAAGGCAGAGGAGCGACACGGCTGGAGAAAAGTGGAGACAAAATTGGCACAGATCACCTCCAGAGCTGCTTACACTGCGACTGTTTAAAATGGGCTTGTCTCAGGGATCCTCACCCACAGTCCAATAGCAGTTATCATGGCCTGAAAGCTCTGTATGTTCACTCAAAACAATTCTCGAGAAGCTAAAGAGTCATACATGGCATAGCAATGATGTAGCAAAGTGCAATAAATGGTGCAGATTGGCGTCCAATACTGGGCAGGGGAAGAGCTCAAACGCATAAAAACATGACATGCTTTGTTGGTGAAATTCATTACAAAACAAAAAACCTTCAAGCTTAAAAGTTTGATTTTGAGGTAATCAATTGTTTAATCACTATAAAACACATAATATTATTCCAGATCAAATTCTGAATATGAACCGCAGTTGTATTATTTTATGTTTTTATAGCCCTTACTTGCCCCAAAGCCAGTCTAATAGAAAAATTAATGGGAACAACAAACTCAACAACAAACACCCGTGACTCATTCTAATCGATCCTCAGTGATGGAAGAAGTACTCCATTTTGTTCCTTAAAGCTGGGGTACCTGACTTTTTTGTAAATTAGTCATGTTTTCCCCCAAAGAGTTACAAAAATGAGACCGCTGCATGCTGTCTGCATCTAACAGTAAAGTATTTTATGTCTCTTCAATCCAGCCATAAACAGTGCTCTGACTGGCTGAGCTCGGGGCGGTCGCAGGAGTTTTACTTCGCTGTCTGAAAAAGCTGCACCAAAGCTGAGCCTGGAAATAAATGTGGATATTAACAATGTGCCAAAAAGGTTTGTGAGGGCTAAGACGGAGTTAAAAATATTTAAATACCTAGTTCCAGTTTAAACCTCAGCTTTAAGTAAAATTATTGATCTAGACGTGTGAAAATACTCATGTAAAAGTATCACATTAAAAATCTACTTAAGTAAAAGTATTATAGTACACCTTTAAAATTTACTTTAAAGAGTAAAACGTAATTCACACAGATTTGGACAATTAAAGTGTTGAATTGTTATCTGAATGAATCCAGATTATTGGGCATCATTTTCCAGGTCATTTATAAAGCCTAATTTTGAGACACCTAGTTATTATTATTATTTTTTATCTAAGAACAGTACTTTACATTTGCAATTGTTTAGCTCTTTATGATGTTTTGTTGCTGATAAAGTTAAGAATTCCTCAATAGGTTCAATAAAAACACAGAAGTAACAGCTTTAAGTGCAGGTCAAATTGTAATAAAATGTACGTGACCTTGCCATTTGCTTCCTACAAGAATCACTTTCCGAGCTTAAAGCGCTGAGGTGATTGGGTGCATGTGGGCAGGTGATGGTGAGGGGTGGGATTCCTCAGACCCAGCAGAGCATTGATGTGTCTTGTCTCCAGCTGGGAGCAGAGAGATAGAGGGCAGTCCACCGAGGCAGGGGGCACGCTCACATCTTTACACCTCCTGCCGGCGGGGAGGGGTCTGCGCCAGCGAAGGCTCAGACCAGGGAGACAGCACAAGGACGGATTAGGTGATGACCGCTGGGATAATAATTGCTATCATTATTTCTATTTGCTCGCTGCTGCTGGCTTTTGTTGCAGACACTATAGCGGGGATTTGGGTGAGATGTAATTCTACGAGCAGACTAAATCACAAATGAAGAGTCTCCATACCCCCGCAGAGAACATTTCAGCAGAGTGAAGAAAATACAATCTCACTACAGCGGATTAGCGCACTCCCATGCCCCATTGGCTTCAGGATTGGGCGTAATTGTCTTCAAAATATGTCATTATTATTAGACACAATACTCAACTCTGATGCAGAAGTTGAAGTAAAAATGTGACACTATTAAAGTGAACTATGGGTGGGGTAAAAACACTCTCCCATCTGACACCAAGTGGTAATCCTAACGCAGATGATTTCTAACCATTGACACACCAAATCTCTGGGAAAATATCAAATCTGAGCCAATATTCTGAAACAAACCGTGTCTGACTGATTCCGCGTTAAGTGCAGTCACGTTGGACAGCTCTGTAATTAGTTATGTGTTGCCTCATGGTGTGACATTTATGTTTTTTTTCACCAATGACTAACAGCATGGTGAATAAATGATGCCCACTTTGACCGAGTGTGTGTATGTTGAGACTAGCCATTATTAAAACATGCAGATTACACATCCTGAACGGTCCTTCCACAGAGCGCATTAAAGATTCATATGCCGCACGGAGCAGAGGGCCCGGCCGAAGGAAGAGCAGCTGATGTAACTCCAGACCCCTCATTTAAGCACGGTCCACAATGTACATTATAGCATCAATAAGTCAGGAATATGAGGGAAATTGAAGGAAATGCCTTGCACTCTCTCAGATCTGTCCCGAAAGAAGGTCAGGGCAAAGTGTTACTAGGATATCCTCGCATTTGCACTGATTAAAAAAGGATGTTATACTCAAAAAAAAGAATGCTTTGAGTCCTGTTTCTCTACCTAAATATTTCCATGTTAATTGGATTCATACATTTTAAATAGATCAACGTAAAATGAATAATGAAATGGCTTTGATTCAACACAAAATAATTGGATTTAAAAGATGGCACATTGCATCTCTTCTATTCCATTTTTGTATTTGATTATAATGTTGCATGCATGCTTACTTTCTTCTTTGTTGACTTGCAAAAATAAATACATGAAAAAATGATGTGCAATAACAACAGCAATCAGACAATTTCAGAAGTGTAGTCAACCTTAAAAGAGACACGTTTTGCACAACGGATTATGTCTTTCAAATTACTGACACCGAGAATGACTTTCCTGTGAGCACTTTCAGTAGTTCGAGGCTGCTTGTTTGAAGAACAGAACCAGATTTAGCCGCGCTCGCCATCGCTGTGCCTGGTGTATTCTCAGACTGCAGATTACTGGGTGTAAAGCTGTGAATTATGTAGGTGTGCGGCTTAAATTACACTCTTCCGACTCTCAAGCTGTTCAGCTGGTCCGTGCAGTGGATTCAGGTGTAGCATTATAATAACTGTGTGTTCTGAGCAGCTTTCAGTGTACAGTGGATCGGTCTGTCGCTGAAATTGAAGGAAAATAATGTCTTTCATCCATCTCCATCGCGCTGAAGGAGCCTCAAGGGGCCTTTCGAGCAGAAGTGTGTTTTACGTCAACTCGTGGGCAGGATGAAGCCCTCACAGTTTCACCAGACCTGCCCCGGTGTTCCTCTCGTAAGACATTCCCTTCTGATTGAGAGACTCCGTCATGGTGTTCACCTCTCTGCTCTCGGAACACCTGCACGTTTAACCTGTTCGCAAAGAAACATAACTGATTTTCTCCGAGAGCTAATCAACTGAGATTCTTTGGCCGTGTTGCTAGACCTGATAGAAGCGCAGAGGAGAGCGCTGTGGTCGTGCACAGCCTGCAAAGCCCCAAGAGCCAACTGTCTGTATAGCTGCACTGAAATGAAAGGAACAGATGGACAGGAGCGCGCTGATGCTTTCTAAAAAAAAAAAGAAAAAAGGAAAAAAAGCTTAATCTATCTGTCTGAGGCCAAGTAAAGAGATTGTGTTTTGGCAAAATGTTTCTGCGTAGGTTTCTATTGAGCTCACATGATTAATTGCATCAAACAAGTGTTGTTCTGTGATAAAATATTGTATGATGTGTGAAAATGTTTCCAACTAATAGAATGTGTCAGTAGAGTAACATCCAAATGTGGAGATGAGATGGAGCGCAGGCACAAACACAGACGACAGGGAGGAATGACAATTATCAGAACAAGAGTGGCACACGTTACCTTCTGATGTTCCCCCGCCACAAAGACCTGCGCCACAGCAGACTGACTAAATCCACAATAGCTTCGGACGCTTGTATATGGTCTGGATAGTGATTGAAAAGGGGAACTTAGATCTAGTCTTCTGGTCTTTTCATTCTTTAATGTTATATCTGTACTTTCAATCTGCGAAAATACCTATTTTTGTCATAGTTTCAGTCATTTTTTTTTCATTATTATTATTTAATTGACATAAACTATGACTAAATATTCAGCACAGAGACCAGAACTGTACCACCACAAACATGATGCTGTTTATTTACAAGAATTATTTGCAGTTTTCGTGTTTAACAAACGTTTTCTCTATATGATACCCAAAAAGTTAAAGTTGTTTAAGGACTCGAAGAAAGGCGATGATTTGTGTGAACGGGTCTGATCATCGAAATACTACATTCTACAGGTTTATAGCTAAACCAATGACTAAGCAACATTATGGGCATCGGAAGAATCAGATGACAAACAAAAACTCCGATAGCAGATTGTGAGCTGCGTAAAAAAAAATAAAAAAATGTTACTATTGAATGAAAAGAAGATGGATGGGCTGTGTAGTGAGTCAAAGGATGGAGCGATACGACCCTATCACTTACATGGTCCAGACCTGGGCTTTGAACTGTGGGCTTTGATGAAGAAATCTATAGAGTAAAATCTTCCATTTCCACTGGCAGAAGCTGAAAGGTGATGATGATATTTCAGACCCAGACATGGGTTTAAAGATAGAGCAGTGTGGCTTTGGCCCATGTCTGGCCCAGCCACTCGTGTCTTGTACCCTCCAGGGTTCATTTTACCATCAGAACATGTCCAGACAAACACAACTTACAAGCAGGTTCATGGACACAGCCTCCCAAAGGCCATCACTGCACCAGCCTCTCAGCTCATGGGAAAATGAATGATGATAAAAAAAATGTTTTAAGGTTTTGTATTAAAAGGATTGCAATTTCAAAATCCTTACACTGACACACAAATATAGATGTCCTTGAACCACACTTCTGAACCCATTGCACTGCTCTGTTTTTTTGGCAAAGTGATATTAAAGTTTACAGTCAGTCACACATCTTACTGCAGGTGATGGTTATTCCCAGATTACCATCAGACTATGATCTGCACATCAGGAGACAGCAGTTCACAAATCGCAATGTATCTATGACCTACATTTGATCATTTCAAATCATCTGGATGTGGATGCATTTTATCCCACTGAGAACATGTTAAGATAAGGCTCACCCAAATTCTACCACCACTGCCCCAGATGCAGTGTGGAGTTATTGGCTCAGCTCTTTCCAGGTTCCTTAAAACATGTCGGAAATGCTGAAAATGAAGATCAGCTGATGCAGATTTCATAAGTGAAAGTGTTGTGAGCGGAATGTTGGTATCAGTGTGTCCATGCTGTAGCCTCTTCTCCAACTGCTCAATTATTCATTAGTGCTGATTTATCGCCTCAACAACAGCATATATACAAGCTCAGAGAGCCGGAAGTCCACTGTACTCATCCGCAGTGGTACATCTCAGGATCCAGCCAGCAAAACAGGGACGCACTATTTTATGATTCAAGAAAAACAATGACACTCATTTATTTAAACCATCTTCCTGCCAAGTCTCCAGCCCCAGCTTCACATAACACTTCCATAAAATAATGGAGAGTGAGATCAGACACAACTAGAAGAAGGGTTATTGAAACTTTGGGGTATTACCTAATTCCCCTCCATCTCAAGAGCAGGCTTCTACATAATCAGGGCCTATACGGAATATTTTTCATAAACGCCTGCAGTGTGATTGCAGATTACAGAGTATTAGAGCATGAATATGGCACTGATTGGACACATTTATGAAATGAATGAAGTGTTGTCTGGTGGTTTCAGGGCAGAGGGAGTTTATGGGTCAGATCACACCACTGCAAACATCGCTGTCATTTCGCCATCAAGACTCAGCAGAAGCGTAGACAAACTCTTTATTTATAGTAAAAAAAGATTTTGTTCTGCAGTAACCAAGTTTACATGAGACAACTTGCAAAGTATATATATATATATATATATAACAAATAACAAATGCTTTTGCAACAGGTAATAGGAAACACTTAAGACCAGAAAAAAAGCACCTACATCCTCTTTTTTTTAATGTTTAAATAGAGTTAAATAGAGTTTTTTTGAGAAATGAAACAAGGTATTAGATAAAGTTAAACATTATTTTAATGAAAATATGAAACTTGTCCCCCCTTAAAACATCTTAACAACTTAAAATGTTGGGCTTAATTTTTATCCCCTGTTTGAGGGACCAATCACAGGGCAGCTTTGTGGTCTGGGAGAAAGCCAATGGTGAAGCAACCAAACAAACCAAAACAAACGATGTGCTTCCACCTATTTTAGCACAATAATGGACTATTTTGTTTTTCCAAAAAAGTGCACATAAAGGTATTTTGTGCATTCGTGGACGGGAATGATAACTGTGCTTTTCTCTCAACTGGATTTAACGAAAGATTATTTGCTTCTTCCACTGCTGAGACGCTTCAACCAACTAGAGAAATGAAGTGAAGTAAGTCCTGATCGCTGTCAGGGAGAGCCTTTCCAGATTTATATATCAGTAGAACTAAATTTAGAGTGTTACATTTATCAATTTGGCGTGAGGCGGGTTCAGGAAATGCATTTTTCTGAGAGATTATAATGGTGGTAAAGGGAGTGTTTTTGCAACCGTTTTGTCCTGTTGCCCCAACGTATGACATAAAAAGTGCCCCAGTAACTACTGGCTTACAAATTAAGCACTGTTCATCACAAAACTCAAACACACATGCAGATAGACACAGATACTGAGGTACAGCCCCAAACTGTGACAGCGATGTTACTAAAGCCGAAGCCGCATGTTGTCCACACACTCCATCAGACAGGTGTGTTATCTGGTTTACTCAGACTGTGTGGGCAGGAGATTATCCATAAGCGTCTTTGTCCTGCAGATTGTGTCCCAAAAAGATCATAACTTTTACAAATATTAGCATTACAAAACAGCAGCTATGGCGAAACTATGTTTAGATGGAAAGGGTCTGAAACTTGTTCTGCGGGCTTTCCTTACTTGCAAATATTAAACATAGTAGTCCACAACTAGCTTTGGTATATGGAAATGTTGCAATACAGGCTTAGGCAAATCAAGCTGCAAAGATATGCAAAAAACACCAGAGAAACTTGTTGAGTTGAGGAGCAGGGCTTTAAAAGCCTCTCTAAATGTCAACCTGGTTTCTCTGTGACAGTCATTGTTTTGGCAAATACTGTTTACATGACCTCCAAAAGCCCACATCAACAACTAAATTTCAAAACTAAGCATTTTTAGCCACAAGCTTGAGTGCTCTTAAAGCCCATACAACCACCGTCCGACCTGAGTACTCTGAAAACGCAATCATTAATTTACAAGAGCATAGATAAAAGTTGTGCTTTGTATCATATCCCTTCATACATATTTCATACGAAGCAATCGGAGGTCGGGGTGAGTGCTTTTCCCTCTGGACACGTGGGAGCCCTTCAGTCCATTAAAGAGTGGAGCCCCATATTTGTATTTGAGGAAACCATGAAAGGTTATAGGACTGGAGGGGTAGGAGGAAGATAAGGACACTTCCATCTGAAACTGCGAGACGAGGAGGGGCAGATATGGGAGACAGATGGAGGGAGATAAGCAGAGACGGATGGAGAAGTGAATATTCCTCTGGTAGAGATTGTCACATTACACGGCTGGTTAGACCCCACAGCCCCCACAGGCATTTAGAGTGGAACTGTGCACACTCAAGTGATCTAATATACACCAGGGGTATTAGGAGTACTTAAGAGGACAAGACTTAGTAAATATTGTCTGTGGCTTGGTGGTAAAAATGGTTTCCGGCTATTTAAAAGAGATGAGACAAGATAATTATGCAGGCTGTTTTATCCCAGACAAATGGTCCTGAAAGAAACTATGTTGTCTGGATGGAAAAAGTAGATCCATCAGTGAGTTATGTCAAAGAAAGAAAAGGTAAGAAATAAACCCCCCCAAAAGGCCACCATTATTACTTTTGGTGGAGAGTCTCAGACATATTCTGTTAAACACATTTTTACTTTTTGAAAGGATTTTTTTTTTTTTCTGTATGCTTCTTTAGAATAGTATAGCATGAAAATAGGGGAGAAGAGCAGGGAGGACATTGAGCAAATTGTCAAAACCCTCACACTACTGAGGCCCACACAGAGCAACACACTATCAGGCAGCACCCAATGTTGATTTAAAATGTGTCACATTGGTCATTTCAGGCTGTTCTACAATGGCATTTGTCAGTGAAGCAGGAAGTCCACAGTTTGAGTCCAGCCTGACAACATAACAATGTTGTGAACTCCAGTCACAGTAATGTGGCGTTTTGTCAGGAACATGTTCAAATCTGGCAAAAACCCAATGCTCTGCTCTGGCAGCCTGTGATGGAAAGGTGGCTGCAAACCTGACACCTCACACTAACATATGGTAAGGTTGGTGGGGTACGTGTCTTGCCCAAAAACACAGTAATCTAGAGGAACTCTAACGGCAAAAGACCAAGGGGTGAATGTCTCTACTGTACGGCCCTTTTGTTCCACTTACCTGTGGGACAAGGCACATTCTGCTGTACAAGCCATATATTCACATAAACTCTCTTGTAAAGGCAGGTTCACAGGGTTAAGACATTGTTAGCTCTGACACTTGTGTGGCACGTTAGTAAACAAGGGGATAGGAGACCTCAAATTTACAACTGGAGATTTCACTGTGCTGGATCACTTCGCCTCAGTGCAGGGGAGAGATATGTAGTGTGTGAGTGTGTGTGTGAGAGAGAGGGAGCCGGGCCTGAGGGGAGTGGCTCCGGGCCATTATACTGCTCTGAATGGGCTTCTCCGGCTCGACACCAAACACAATACTCCCACAAGGAACATCTCTCAGTGCAGCAGGATATTCTGCCTCTGACTCAGCATCTGTGACCATTCAGACTCCAAACCTAAACAGCCTATTTTCCTCTTATTCATGTTGGACCATAAAAGACCAACACAGGGATAAAAGCACAGTTTCAAATGTCTAATATGATGTGTGTAGAAGCACCGGAGTGATCCAACACCCCAGTATCATACCAATCAGGAAGTTCTCCATGTCCAAGTCATATATGACTTAGGAAGGAAGGTAACTGCATGTTTTTTATATTAACAAAAGTTAACAAAAGTGAACGTCTGTCTTATTTACAACAAAGGCATCCACTGTCACATCACTCAAACACAGTGCAGGTGCTATACACATAGAAGAAGCATTTCACATCAACACAAAAAGAAAGGAAAGGAAAACATTATGTCCAAAAGCCATCACAAGGAACTTGCCAGTGATAAACTAAGTCTGGTCTGTTCCTTGAAGACCTACAGTTTGGCATCAACTGTAGGTCTTCAAGGAACCTACAGTTGATGCCAAACTGTAGGTTTGGCATCAACTACCTTTACATCAACTACCTTTACATGCATGCCATCACTACCTTTACATGCATGCCAGGAAAAACTTTGCAGTTATAGCTGCACAATTTTAGATCTAATGCTAAATTACTAGATGCACCTGAACATCTCTCAGCTGCGCTTCACCTATTTGTTTCTTGGACCTGCATGTAGACGATTTGAATGAATTCTGTCTCAAGTGACTGGTTGTTCCAAATATCCTTGGCCTGTACCTTGAATGGGATGTACTTCTCCAATACATTATAAGAATGAGATGAGCTCACTGCTCACTATCATTTACAACAAACTCAAACTTTTCTCACCTCAGATTAAAAGTGTTTTGTGCTTCACTCATTGATTCTGGAGAAATGTATTAACTTGTGAGTTTCTTCTAATAACATGATTGTAAGCAGCTATAAGCGCATATACCTGACATGTTTCGGTGGAAGGACTTCAGGTAAATTAGAAGAAACTCACAAGTTAATAAAGAAGACAAAATTTACTTTCTAAATATGAAATATACGGTGTTTTTCAGTCCCCTGTGATATTTTTGTAAGCAGCCATTTTTGTTTTGATACATGGGAACCATTCATGATTGGCTAATCCTTCTGTCAGTCTTTGTTTAAAACATGATTGATTTTTGATTGGCAACAAAAAGTCTGATCATTTCAACTTGTTTAAAACATCATTTCTATTCAAATAATTCACAGTTGGTCTGTGACGCTCACTCCAGAGCCTGCCAGACATTGTGCAGGGCGATGGCTACAGCTCTTGATCAAGACATTACAATAAAACAAAAGAGGCAACGAGGCTAGAGCTTGATCTGAAAGAAGCTACACAAAGGATCGTCACATATTGTATTAAAAGGCAGTCAGTGTTTCTGCTGCAGTAACCCTGTGACGTGGGAGCTGAGTGAGAAGATAAACCTACACTTTTGTGGATGCACCGCGTCTCAGAATCCACAGGCATGACGCCAGGTAGCAGGGGCATACAGTATGACAACGGAACCGACCAGAACAGTGGACAGCGAGTTGACTGACAATGGAGCTTAGCGATCAACCTGATACACACAGGAGCTACAACAAGATTCCCATGTGCACATTACACAGGCATCGGGAATATACAGTTAATGTAGTGCTCCGTACTTTACAAGAGAGAGCCACAGTCACACCAAAGTGTGAAGATGCACAGGCAGGGCTCCAGGAGTGGCTGCACTAAAGAAGCCAAAATTAAGAATAGATCATGGAAACAAAAGCATTTGATTACGCACTTGAACAAGAAGGAAAAAGCAACCAGCATGACCCCGAAGTACGCAAGGTCAGAGACCGAGAGCTAGAGAGACTGCACTTTTTATTAGAGACACCTGGTGGAAGGAAGAAGCAGGCGGACTCAGCTACATTTATAACACAATATAATAGACCAAGACTGTTTAAGATTCCACACAGTCTTCCATGCAATTATCCAGTCAGTGCTTTGTACACAACATTTTGTTCAGAGCACTATAACAGCCTTTAAAATGGTAGAAACCAAATCACTTTAGAATAGGAGCGGACAGAAGAATAAGTCAGCATTTTTATCTTCCAGTCATAACAAATAGCTCTGAAAGAAAATAGTCCAAGTGGCAACAAGAGGGATGCGATAAGAACAAGCAATGAGATTAGAGGGGCCACGAAGACAGTGTTCGCAACAAGAAAATGGGATATAGGACTGCTGCTTCAAGATAAAAGAAGCTAATTGTGAAATCAGAGAGCGCAGCAGGCAGTGGAGCGCTAGAGTGTGGAGAATGGGCCACAGTCACAGGGACAGTTATGATTAAGGCCACTTATTAAGATGCAGCACAGGGCTCAGACGGAGGCACAGAGGAGCTCACGGACGGATAAGGCCTTGTTGTGTGAGATAAGAGCCAGCAGTCATGTGTGACGGGCTCAATACGAATCATGACTCATCGTAATCATAATCCACAGCCATCAATGCCAAACGCCATTACTGCTATGCTTTCGTTTAAAGCTACAATAAACAGCGTTTATCCTGTCAAGTTTCTAACATAACGGGAAATAAACAACAGATTTCTACTCTGTTCTAACCAAGGATGCATGGCTGTTACTTCAAATGCTGACCTGATGAGCCATGGCGTTATGAGGAAGTGGAAGCTCAGCTGAGGACCTAAGTGAGCATTTACTTAAAGGATGCTGCTGGAGAGGAACTGAGAAGGTCAGTTAAAGCAGCATTATTGCTTTGTGTTGACAGTGCTATGAACACCTGTGCTTTTGTTTGAGGAAGTCTGGAGCAGCAAAGAAGTGTATCAGACTTAGGCAGGACTGGTATTGGAAAAGTGAGACAAGGGTGAAGTGACAGAGGATATTTGTATTGAGCCATTCAGTTACACTGTGGTTAAAAGAGGTAGCATGCACAGATTCAACGCTGGGCTTACTTTGACAGAGTTGTACTGATGCAGATGGCAAGAACTGCACATGTCTGACAAGATTCTCCATCTAACCCAGGCTAACACAGCATCATTGCAGCAGTGTTGGCGCAGAGAACTATGGTAGTGTCTCATGTTCAGTGTATTTAAAGTACATTGATACTAACCACAGCCACTGTCCTCTGCCTCTTCATGGATCTTTCATCAGTTTTCACCCATATAGAAAGAAGTATGATTATCTTTATTCCCAAATTAACACAGGCCAAGGAGGAGAGCTTTTGTACCGGTAACCAGTCTGATTGTGTTGGCTGTAGGGCATGTCAAACATAACTTAGCTACTGCTTCAGAAATCTACAATCCCATAACGGGGATGACCGAACCTGCTCCCTCCGCGACAGCTATTGCAGCTTTTTTGTAGCCAATGTTATTAAATCTTCAAAAACAGGAAAAGGATGAAGAAAATAACAGTGGCGTAAAGTTGTGTTGAATGTATTTCACATAATGTCTCAATTTCAGCCTTTTATTGGCCAGACTCATTACTGCAGCAGCAGCTTTGAATCCACACTTTCACACAGGACAGGGGCTGGGATCTCCTGTGCTGCTGTGCTCTGTCGACTCTGCCATGGCCCTGCCCGGGTGGCAGACCAGGCTAGACCAGGGACCACATGTCTGTGGGGTCATGGTAAACTAGACTAGAGCCTAGGTAGAGAGAGTTAATTGAGAGTGGGCGTGGAGCATGACATCAGGACTGTGCTTTGTGTATGAATGTGTTGCGCGCAGGTTTGGCAGTGACCAGCCCAAAAGTGCACCGGCCCACTGGGAAAAGTCCAGATGCTCCAAATGGCCAGTCCAGCCCTGCATTGTATACAGAAAGGTATATTTCTTTGTTACTTGAAGGTTTACTATGTTTCTGTCAGTATTGCCTATTGTTGCTGTGGACTGACAAATAACCATCGAACCTTTCTGAAAGGGTGCATTGCCAAGAGATGATTACGGGATGCATGTTGGAGCCCACTGCATATTTGTGTGACTGATTACTACTAACCTCAGCAGCAAATGCAGGTCTGGGGAATGCTTTGCGTTTTGGCACAAATGGATTAGAACATGGCATTGAAACATGGTAGAATCCTACCCTCTGTCTGTATATGTAGAGTTGATGTGCTGATGAAGTTGTTCAACATTTATCTCTTAAATTGTGTATTGATTCTTTACCACAAGGAATAAAACCACGTCTCATCTCCCTTTTACCTGAATGCCACTTTAAAAATTAAACAACTAACGACCTCATCTACCATGGCCCGCAGTAAAAACAAATTTGTATCTTGGCAGCAGAGAACCATAAAGCTAATGTTGACAGAGCTGTTGACACCCTGGACGATGAGGCTAGTTATCATGCACATAGCCCATGAACACAGCCATCCCAAAGAGTGAGTGTCTGACAACAGCTCCCATCTCCCACGGGCACAGCAGAGCAGCAGCACTGGACCTGTCCTCAGCCTCCACATGAGGTCATGCCATCTCACAGCAGGTCACGTCAGCACACACCGTTCCTTTCCTTAATGTCTTAATGGTAATCTCATAAGAGCGTACACACAGTGATTAGTCTTGTCTTGAGCCCCACTCTCTCACACCTCCCCAGACTCTCATTTATGCCTGTCAATTCCAGTCCTCTATCAGTGTGTTTGCCACACCTAAGCTGCTTTAAGTCTTTTTGTGTACCTCTTTCATCAAGCCTTGACAAGTCACCTGTGAAAAGATGCTAGAACCTCACATTTCATAAAGCCAGAGCCAGAGGATTGTGAAGGAGGGTAACACTGACCAAATCAGTGAGCAAGAGCCCCATGTTCTCTGACACACACCATCATATCACTCTCTGCGCACATATTGGCAGCTCGTATCCGTGCTTCTTTCTTATTAAAAGTGTTTGTTCCTCAGTCCAGAGCCACCTGTATCTGTGTGAATGCAACAACACATGGAGCTGCTGCGCAACTTTTACATAGTCAAATGTTGGTCATGACAATAAGAGTTTTGAGTTTGTAGACACAGAATGCTTCATTGTCTCAAACAAAGTAGAAAAGTGAGTTTTTGTTTTGAAAATCTTTTCATGGATGAGGACCACTACAAGTCTTCCTTTCTGAATAATTATGCATTCACTTTGTTTAGAGCTTTTTGGGAATTCTAAAGACGCTTCACATTGCATTATGCATTCACACTACAACTAGTGGTGGAAAGCTACTTCTGTAGCCACAGCTGCCGATTGTTGAAGTGAGGCTGCCCTCCGACCACCACCAACCATTCACGCGCACAGCACATTCATACAAAGTGTGTGGGTGAAGTGTCTGGCTTAAGGACATAACAGTTTGCACTAAAGCCACAGCCGCTCCACTGTGAACACAAGAAGATCTGTTAGCATGCTGCACACTGCTGTCTGACCAGGACTGGAGCTCATTTCAGTGTACTAAGGTGAACTTGAAGACTGCGTGGTCAAAGGATCAAAGCTAGATTCAGCAGGTCTAGCTGAGAACTGTTTCTCAAATGTTCACATGCTTATTCTCTGTGTTCAGAGATCCATGCAACATTAATCACATTAACTGATTGCGGATTATAACTGATTACAATAATTATCAACTAACTGAATAATTCATTAATCACTGCCTGAATATTCATTAACTCTAAAACAAGCCACATGCATTATTACACTCAAAAAACAGAGTAATGAAGCCACAGACAAAAGTGCATTTTACATTTTTGAGGAAAATTTATCTCATCCTTCAATACCTGATTGTTGTTTGAATGAAACTATATATATATATATATATATAAAGAAAGAAAGAAAGAAAGAAAGAAAGAAAGAAAGAAAGAAAGAAAGAAAGAAAGAAAGAAAGAAAGAAAGAAAGAAAGAAAGAAAGAAAGAAAGAAAATTTAACTTGATTTCACTCAAAACTCCAAAATGGGTTAGGCACCCTTTCAAAATTGTGGATATAAATATGTGGATTAAACTTTGTTTCATGCTTGTGATGATTGTTTAAACCCACCTGGGGCAAGCACAGCTGTCAGCAGTATAAAAATCACACCTGAAAGCAGATAGAAAGGAGAGAAGCTGGCTCAGTCTTCTCATTGTGTGTCTGTGTGTACCATATTACGGGAGAATTGCTGTTGTGGATTTCTAAAACAAGTTAAACAATAAAAATGCAAAGAGAATGAGTCTAATCAATGAGTTGATTTATTTATTAGTACCAAAGTGAATATTCGACCAGAGAGTGATCTCTCCCTGGTCGACGGAGGTACATGATAGTCAGAACACATGCTTTTTATACACGAGACATAGGTGGAGACATAGTTATCACATCATGAGGAGACGACGTCAAACATCATTGTGAAACAAGAGCAAGGACACACATTATTAGCAATATCTGTAAAACCAGCAGTTATCACTGGTCTTTTCTAGCTTGAACCAGATTTAAGCGTTGAAGGACGTCATAAAAGGATTAGATGCCCATTCTCTATCTTTGTGACCAGGACCGGGACCGGGAGCTAACAAAAGAGGCGACTATGTTAAAGTTGAAGTTAACAAGAATGCAAAACTAATAATTGTGATTACAGCCACATTAAGCATGGAGAACAGAAAGAGGAGGACTTGAGAACCAAAATTGTGGAAAAATCACAACAACAATCAACTACTTCCAAAGAAATTCAAGTTGTCCTGCAGGCTCAGGGTGCATCAGTGTCAGCACCAACTACACGCCGCAATTTGAGTGAGATGACATGCTGTGACAGGAGACCATAAGCTGACCCCATTACTGACAAAGATGCATAAAAACTCAAGGCTGCAGTTTGCCAAAATGTATGTGATTAAGAAAAAAATCATTCTGGAAAACGTCTTGTGGACAGATGAGACCAAGATTTTTGGTAAAGCACACCATTCCACTGTTTACCGAAAAGGGAATAAGGCCTACGAAGAAAACAACACAGTACCTACAGTCAAATATGGTGGAGGTTCAAAGACATTTTGGGGTTGTTTTGCTGCCTTGACTATGTGCAAGGCGTCATGAAATCAGAGGATAACCAAAGGGTTTTGTGTTGCAATGTAGGGCCCAGTGTCTGAAAGCTGGGTTTGCGTCCGAGATCATGGGTCTTCCAGCAGGACACCAAACATACTTCAAAAACCCAGAAATGGATTGCAACAAAGTGCTGGAGAGCTCTGAAGTGGCTAGCAATAAGTCCAGATGTCAATCCCTTGAACACCTGTGGAAAAGGCGCCCTGCCAAAATGAGAGACCTGGAGCAATTTGCAAAGGAAGAGTGGTCCACAATTCCAGTTGAGAGGTGTAAGAAGCTTATTGATGGTTATAGGAAGCGATTGATTTCAGTTATTTTTTTAAAAGCAGGTGCAACCAAATATTAAGTTAAGGGTGCCAATAATTATGTCTGGCCCATTTTTGTATTTTATTGTTTCAGTACACACAAAGGAACTAAAAATAAGTATAGCAAAAATGTGGAATTGCAATACTTTTAGGGGAAAATACTTAATTTTCTGGAGCCAACACTTTGAAGCCTGACTGTATATATGCAGACAGGCTCTGCCTCAATAAAAGCGTTTCCATAGTGTCACTCGCCCTCACGCTGCTGCTCGAGTCCTGACTAGAACCAGGAAGTACAATCACATTAGTCTGTGCTCAGGTCTCTGCACTGGCTTCCTGTGACTCAGAGAATAGACTTTAAAGCAGCTCTGCTTGTGTTCAAGTCTCTCCACGGCCAAGCACCAAAGTACATCTCTGACATGTTAGTGCCATATGAACCATCTCGCACTCTGAGGACCTCAAGGACTAAACATGGGAAATCAGTGTTTCAGTTCAAATCTGGAACAGTCTTTCTGAAGATGTGAGACAGGCCTCAACTCTGACAATGTTGACAACAGTTTTGTTTAGATGTGCATACAACTACAACTTTTTTGAATGATTCTGTATGTGTTTATGTGTTTTGTTATTTTAATGCAATTTTTCCTGTTTTCATGTAAAGCATTTTGAATTGCCTTGTGTATGAATTGTGCACTACAAATAAACTTGCTTTGCCATGTGCTTACATTGTCTTATGTGTAATATTTCATGGTTTAGTGCCGTGGTGAGGCCCTTGCTCTGTGAGGTTTGTTCCGGGAGTCAGACGATGGTGTCCTCTTGACAATCCAAGATGGCGCCGCTGACGGATGCCCTGGCGTTTTGGTGCGCTCTATGTTGTTTGTTTTTGTGCGTTAATCGTGTGTCCGCGTGCTCTTACACCCGTGAAGAGCTCTTAAACATCAAAACTTCTGCCCCCACGGACTTATTTCCAGTTTTTTTAGTGTCTGCTGCAGACTTAGCGCTAGTTTTGGCCAAAAGAGTGAGACGCCGCAGAAGAGGAAAGCGCGCGGGGGCTCTCGTGCGCCTTCGGAAACGCGGCGCGCGTACGCCCACCTGGGATTTTCCTCTCCAACGTCCGCTCACTCAGCAACAAGATGGACGAACTGGCGCTGCTGATGAAGAGGAACAGAGACTTTTCTTCGTCTTCTGTTTTGTGTTTCACGGAGACGTGGCTCAGCGAGTCGATCTCGGACTGCGCGCTCCATTTGGAGGGATTCCAGCTCCTCCGCGCCGACAGACAAAGGGATCTCTCCGGGGGAAAAACAAAAGGCGGTGGAGTCTGTTTCTTCATCAACAACGCTTGGTGCTCCGATGTGACTGTGATCTACAAACTCTGCTCTCCTGATCTGGAATATCTCTTCATTAACTGTAAACCATTCTACTCTCCACGTGAGTTCGCTTCATTCATTCTCGCCGCTGTTTACATCCCGCCATGCGCGAACACACAGGAGGCACAGCGCGTGTTAGCGGAGCGGGTTTTGAATACGGAGCAGGACTTCCCGGACTCCTTGTTGATCATCCTCGGGGATTTTAACAAGGGTAATCTCAGCCAGGAACTACCAAAGTACAGACAGTTTATTAAATGCGTGACCAGAGAGCAGAACACGCTGGATCACTGTTACACTACAGTGAGTGGGTCCTTCCGCGCGGTTCCTCGTGCTGCCCTAGGGCTCTCAGATCACGCCATGATCCACCTGATCCCCACGTACAGACAGAGGCTGAAGCTCTCCAAACCTGTAGTGAGGACTTCTAAGAAGTGGACCAGCGAGGCAGTGGAGGAACTACGCGCGTGTTTGGACATTACAGACTGGGATGTGTTCAAAACTGCCACGGATCGTTTGGATGAGTACACGGACACTGTGACGTCATACATCCAGTTCTGTGAGGACAGTATCATCCCCACACGCACCAGGGTGATTTATAACAATGACAAGCCCTGGTTCACACCCAAACTGAGGCAGCTCAGGCAGCAGAAGGAGGCAGCTTTCAGAGCAGGGGACAGAGAGAGCTACAAAGGTGCTAAGTACAGATTTAGCAGGGAGGTGTCAAGAGCTAGATCTCTGTACAACACGCGCCTAAAGCAGTCTTTCTCTGCTAACAACGCCTCGGCGGTTTGGAGGGGACTTAGGCAGATCACCAACTACAAGCCCAAAGCCCCCCATGCTGCTGACGACCAGAAACTCGCTGAACAGCTCGCCTCCTTCTATTCACGATTCGAAATCTCAACCCCGGCCCCCCCCCATCTCACTACAATAGACATTTCTGCCAATCACACCCCGGGTCCCCCCACCTCCCCCACTGGCCTTTCACTACACAGGGACAATGTAAGGAAACAGTTTCGGAAGTCCAACCCCCGGAAAGCTGCTGGACCAGACGGTGTCTCCCCCGCCACCCTGAGACACTGTGCGGACGAGCTGACTCCTGTCTTCACAGACATTTTTAACACCTCCCTGGAGTCATGCCATGTCCCAGCCTGCTTCAAGTCGTCCATCATCGTCCCTGTTCCCAAGAAGCCCCGGATCACTGGACTTAATGACTTCAGGCCTGTGGCGCTGACGCCTGTTGTCATGAAGTCCTTTGAGCGCCTGGTCCTGCCCCATCTCAAGTCCTTCACCTCCTCCGCCCTGGACCCACTGCAGTTCGCCTACAGAGCCAACAGATCTGTAGACGACGCCATCAACCTGGCCCTCCACTTCATCCTGAAGCATCTGGACTCCCCGGGAACCTACGCCAGGGTCCTGTTTGTGGACTTCAGCTCTGCATTCAACACCATCATCCCTGCTCTGCTCCAGGACAAGCTCTCTCAGCTCCAAGTGCCTGACTCCATCTGCAGGTGGATCACTGACTTCCTGACGGACCGGAGGCAGTGCGTGCGGCTGGGGAAGAATGTCTCAGAGACTCGGACTATCAACACAGGAACTCCACAGGGCTGTGTACTTTCTCCTCTGCTCTTCTCCCTGTACACCAACTGCTGCAACTCCAGCCACGACTCTGTAAAACTGATCAAGTTTGCAGACGACACCACCCTCATCGGACTCATCTCGGACGGCGATGAGTCTGTCTACAGGAGGGAGGTGGACCGGCTGGTGTCCTGGTGCAGCACCAACAACCTGGAGCTCAACGCCCAGAAGACAGTGGAGATGATCGTGGACTTCAGGAAAGTCTCAGCCCCCCTGCCCCCCCTCGCCCTGATAGACTCTCCCATCACCACCGTAGACTCTTTCCGCTTCCTTGGCACCACCATCACTCAGGACCTCAAGTGGGAGCCGACCATCAGCTCCATCATCAAGAAGGCCCAGCAGAGGATGTACTTCCTGCGGCAGCTGAGGAAAGCCAAGCTGCCGGGCGCAGATGATGGTGCAGTTCTACACGGCCATCATCGAGTCCATCCTCACCTCCTCCATCACCGTGTGGTACGCTGGAGCCACAGCCAGGGACAAACACAGACTACAGCGCATTGTGCGCTCTGCTGAGAAGGTGATCGGCTGCAGCCTTCCATCTGTCCAGGACCTGTACGTCTCCAGGACTCGGGGACGAGCAGGTCGGATCACAGCTGACCCTTCTCACCCTGGACACGGACTATTTGAGCCACTCCTCGGGCAGGAGGCTCACGGTCCATCCGACCAGAACCTCCCGCCACAAGAACAGTTTCTTTCCCTCTGCCGTTGGACTCATGAACACTTTGTAACACCTGTCACTTCAACAATAATACTATTTAAGAACAATCTATTTGCACTACTCATTTGCACATTGCACTATTTGCCAACTGTACATTCTGTATATAGTCTATCTTAGTCTATTTTATTCTTAATTTTATGCATGCCTTTTTATATATTTTTTATATTTTATCCTTTGCTTTATGTTGCACCTACGCCGAAGCAAGTTCCTACGTTTGTGAATTTCACTGACAATGGCAATAAACAATTTCTGATTCTGATTCTGATTCTGATTCTGATTCAGGCTGTCTATAGTTGTGTGATTTGCACATTACTATAAGTGTGCTACGCTGTGTCAAAGTCATGCCTTGCACCTCTAGTTGGATGCATATTTTGAGGGCAGGCGCTGGAGACACATGTCTTTGATGCCCTGGGCTCATGTTCATGTCTCACTGCCAGTGGCAGTGGCTTTTCGGACAAAGCTCCCGACTGCTGGAACGCTGGATGGTCCACAATGGACTATGCATGGAAACTCTGGCGGTGCCAAAGGTGTATGTTTGTAAGGATGAAGTTTATGTTTTGGAATGTGTATTTGGCTGGTTAATAAGGACTCATTACTTTTATCTCTCGATGATGTGGCTGCGCAGCCTGAACCATGTCAAGAGTTTTGGAAAAGGGATGGCTGCCTTTATCTTTTGCCTTTGTCTTTTCAACATCACTATGGTATACTCTATAATTTGATAAATGGATATGTCTAAACCACTCAAAATTTAGTTTGGATAGAGTTCAATCATGTTAATCACACTCAAACTATAGTGAAAGTCATCTGGTCAGATTTTGATTGAAGATTAAAATATCTAAAAAAATATATCTGTTTTCATCTGAATGCCCATTGCCTAACAAAATTGTCATTTTGGATGGAAAATGTGTGTTATGTTGGAAGCGTCACAGTCAACACAGTGATGATAAAACCGGCCTCCTCTGCGGTGAGACCACTCTGAATCAAAAGTGTGAATTCCTCTCATGACGTCTAGCGCTCCGTCGTGACTGTAGCGGAGTCAATTTTACCTCCCACCAACCAATCGCGAGGTCCGTCTCCCCGAGTGTCCATCCATCTGTCTGCCTGTCATACGCGCTCATTCTCACGCGCCCCATACGCAGCACACCTCTGATTCCAGACAAATAGGGCAGTCTCAGCGGACATTCTGCTGACAGCTTTTTCATTAGACTTTTGGGAATGAGTTCTTTCTGCCGGCTCTGCTTCTAGCCTGCAGTAGGGTTGGGCAAGATAGGTGGCTTTTTCTCAGATGTGTGTTGCAGTGAGCCGTGATGTTGCTTTTTGCATGTTGTTTAATCCATTATTGACGTGCGGCTTTTCTGGGAGCGTTCACAGCCTGTCACAGATACTCAGGTGTAATGGCAGAGGATATGGAGCTAATGGCACCCACAGAACACTAAACAAACCATGCAGAGAAGTGGAAAGAGAAGACCACTCTCCATTGAAGCTCACAGTATTTGCACTGTGTCATTTTCAAATAGGCCTAAAACTATTCTTTTAACGCCTGTCACAAAAGGCTATTACAATACTTAACAAACTTGATCCACAAAGGAAAAACTTTAGCACAGAAGCTCAAGAAAACAATGTAACATCTAAGTATTGAAGAGACTATGACTAAAATTGGAATTACAATGTAGTTAGTGCTGCACAATATATCACAAAATGATCACTATTGCTATATTGACTAACGCAGTATTCTATATTGTGCCAAACTAAATGTATCAAGGTTTTTCATGCAAATGTAGTTTTTCTTAAAATGAAAACGTTAAAAAAAAAAAAAACTTGATTGATTTTATAAATTATTTCCCTTATTAAGTTAAGTAAAATTACCCTTGATTTGATTTATTTTTATGTTCGTTTGTTGTTTTAAATAAATAAAGGCATGTACTTTTTGTTTTAATATAATAATATTTATATATAATATCAATATTTCAGTACTTACCAGTTATACTGCAATATTTTTCAATATTGTGCATCCCTATTAATAATAAATAATAAAATTGAAGTATAGTAGTACACAGTAAATTTCCTAGAGTACATTTTACTCTAATTGAAGAAAATTTTACTCTGAAAAAGACTACATTTGGTCCCACTCTAAAAAGAGTAAATTTTACTCTTGCAAAAGAGTAAATAATTGAGAGTAATTTTTACTCCATATTGTGTATATGTTTTACCCTTATTGATTAAAGTATACTCTTATTTGAAGAGAAATAAAGTTACTCTACCAACATTCTCCACCAAGTAGAGTATTTTTAACTCTAAGTAGATGAATAAAGAATTTACTCCTTACTTAGTTCCATACACCTTTAAACAACCATCCTGACCACATTTAATCCTGAGTGTTTTTCCTGAACAAAGCCCATGAGCTACCTTTAAGTGCTTAGTCAAAGAATTGGCACTTGGTTGTGAGCCTTTACAAAGAAAGCAAATCATAGTACATTATTCTAACGAAGCATACGTGCCCTTAACTCTGCTACTCTGGGATTTACTTTAGTGTTCCCGACATCTATGTCATGAATGGTGGTCTGCAAGAAGTTGTACACATTTATCAGATCTTCGTTGTAGGAGGTGCCAAATACAAAATGAGCTTTAAAAAGCTCGTCAAAAGCAGCAAGAGAGTCCGGGGACTTACATGGTATTGCATGTCTGTCAATCACAATGTAGTACTTGTGAATCACGCTTTTTGTATTGCCACAGGCGAGCAGGTAGGGTTGACGACTTTCTTTGATGCGGTCCAGATGATCTTGAATGCTGGTCCCAGTCTAAGATAATAAAAAACATTACTCAGGCTGCATCTTACTTCCATACTTGTTGCATGCACAACTATATGGGTGAAAACTGTATTAAGATTAAGTACGACAATATATGACATGAATTAAATGATTTAGATAAGGAAGTAATAATTAATTAATGTATGACTTTTGAGAACTCACTTTGATGAACTTCACAAGGTGGTCACAGGCTTTTCTTGCTGACAGTTTCCCTGGCCTCTTGTGCCCATGAGGAGGTGGAGGCAGAAGGTGAAAAAGAACCAAAATAGATGACATATCGCCATCCCATCCTGAAAACAGAGACATTTCCTTAATCATTACACTGGCATATAAAATTATCACTATCCATTCACATAATAGAAGCAAACCTTCTTCAACTTCTGAGGTAGACTCCGCATTTAGAACCAGGTCTTGAAGCTCACAGGTTTGTGTAAGACCACGGCTTTGCTTCAGAACTTTTTGCTTGTAGACTGTTGGCCACTTCTCTAGGAATTTTGCTGAGATTGTATCACCAAACATAAGTCTGAAGTCTTGTTCAATCTGTAGCAAAACATTTAAATTACTATTTAAATGGAAAATATGTGAAATATATATATAAAAAATGGTAGATAAATAAAAAATAAACTGTTTGGTGACAGAAGAACATACCAGTCCTGTTATGTCCAGAAATCTTGGGAACACAGTGAAGATATCTGAAGACTTCTCAGGGTCACGGACCATATTCTGACGGTAGTGGAAAGTCTGCTTCATCTTCTCTTTGATTACTCCTTCATCAGCTGTGTGCTTCATAAGTGCAATGGCTTCACAACACTGGCTTTCCGTCAGCACAGAGCCATTTCCATCTTGGATTGGATCCCGACCAGCCTTCGGACCACCTGTAAACATATTTATAACAGTTAAATTGACTAATATGATGCTTTAAAGTCACACAAAGAATCTTTGACAAAATACCCTTTGGTGAAGGAGTCTGACTCTTCCTTTTTTGCCCGCCTGATGCTTCCTTCTGAACAAACTTCAGTCTCCATGCCAGAAATCCAGTCCCTCCTCCTTCAGCACTGTAATAGTGCTCCTAAAATAAAACATGAATTTTTTGTGTAAAAGACAACAAATTGATCAATGATCATTTTAAAATGTAAAAGGGTTTCTTGAATGAATAAAAACATAAATCCTACTTACAAAACCAAGCTTGCTCTTTGGATCTGCCAAGTTGGGAAACAAAGTAATGATTCCTTTGGCATATTCTTCTTTAACACGCCTCGAAGGCCTTGTTCTAAAAACAAAGAAAAATATTACTTATAGAATATCACAACATTTTATTCTCTGTACTTTAAAACTGAGCAGTTAAGAATTCTATGGTATAATTCACTGTTTAACTACAAGATTGCAGATTTGTTGACCTGAGTTCATTTTCTCAGTAAGCATAAATGAACAAAGAAAGTGATTGTTGACAGTTTAAAGGACTTTAAAGAATGAGATTAATATGACAAGTTTGTGGAGCCAATCCAAAACTAATAATGATAAAGTTCAACATTTGAGTATTTCTGCTTTATTGGAGATTTTTTTTTTTAAAACAGTAAATCTCCAATTGAGTTACGCAGTCCCTTGCCCACCATCCGATATTATAACATCAAATTGTACAACGTGAACGCAACCCATTTCATTAGCACATTTTTACCCATGTTCACTTGTCATGTGTGCAACCAAGATGTTGACCATATCACGTCTCCTGCCATCTGTGAGGCTGTTTGTTACTCGCTTAGGACTCGATCGCCGCCTGGTTTGTTTTTTAAGATGCTCTCAATCATCTGCAGACAGACCACAAAAAAAATCCATATGCTCCACAATAGTTCTGGATAATACATTGGTAGTAGCTGATAACATGGATAATCAGTTGAGCTTACATGTGAGAGGCGAGCATCCTCAATTCTCTTAACTGAAGCAGGGCTCCACTGCAGTATAATCGTGTCATCAGAGTCACCATTGTAGTCTCCACTGTTGCTTGCAAAGGAGCTGTTTGTTGAAGAGCTCAAACCATCTGCAATAAATTATTCCTAGTTAGTGAAATTAGTAGCACGCAGGTAAGGAAAAGTAAAGTTACAAACCATCTTCATTTGGAGAACAAGTCTCTCTGATCTCTAGTACACCCAAATCTTGTTTTTTGAGGAGAAATGCAAACACATCCTCATCAACCTGCGTCTTTGAGTCATCATATACTTTCAAATCCAACGCTGGAATATCAAATCTTTTAGCAACTGCACACAAAAAAATACTTGTAGTTTACAATGCTCAAAGATGATCAAACATGAAGATATTTTGAGAAGTGAGAACATATCGTAGACAGTGTTTCAAAGGTAGTCATCTAGACACCGTTTTAAAACTCATGTTTTGACTTCAAATGGAAAATGACTTGGATGCAAGAAGTGCACATGTGTACTGTTATGCCCTTATTTGGAGGTTTTGATATTTTAATATAATACACCCGCTTCTAAGCATGACATTATTCATAAAAATAAATAAAATACATATCTATATATCTTGTATCCAATTTACATGGACTTACCACATTCCAAAAATGAAGGAAAGCTTAGTTGCCCTTCATAGCAAATGTACTTCTGGCGATCTTTGTACTTCACTCTTACTGCTTGCATCCTGAGGAGAAAAAAGAATTTGTACAGGTAGCACAGCAAGCTAAATAGCACAACAATAAAATCTGAACAATCTGAATAAAATGTGTTTGTTCTATGAACCATAACATCTAAAAGTTACTCATAAATACTCAAATTATCTATACCATGATCTATAAAAATGCTAAAGAGAAATACATTACACAACATAAAGCTAAAAGAGCTACAACACTCTCACTCAGAGTAACATACATGTGCACCGCGCCATTACTAAAGCTAAAAGAGCTACAACACTCTCAGTCAGAGTAACATACATGTGCTCCGTCATTACTAAAGCTAAAAGAGCTACAACACTCTCAGTCAGAGTAACATACATGTGCTCCGTCATTACTAAAGCTAAAAGAGCTACAACACTCTCAGTCAGAGTAACATACATGTGCTCCGTCATTACTAAAGCTAAAAGAGCTACAACACTCTCAGTCAGAGTAACATACATGTGCTCCGTCATTACTAAAGCTAAAAGAGCTACAACACTCTCAGAGTAACATACATGTGCTCCGTCATTACTAAAGCTAAAAGAGCTACAACACTCTCAGTCAGAGTAACATACATGTGCACCGCTTTGATCGCCGAGGCGCTAAAAACACTCTCTTTCAGAGTCAAGTACATGTGCTAAACGCAGAAAACATACAATTATAACCCAATAAATATTAAGGATTAGACTTGTGGTGTAATTGGTAAAATGCACATGATTGACTAACCTACCTACTATTAACATTAGCACTTGATGGCAATTAAACAATTGAATTAACCAAAGTTCAAGCTAACATTAATTAGATGACTAACCTTCATATAAGCAGACCGTTTTAATTTAGTAGATTCCAAAGCTTGTTTTCACACACCGAACTATGGTGTAGATTTGAACAGCACTGCATTAACTTAACTAAAATTACGACAAAAACTTGTTAGCACAGAGCTAAAGAACTAAAACATTAGCGTCGGACACCTGGCCTCCTCCCAACATTACACCACAGACAGACAACGCATTTAAGCTTTATATAATTTAGAAAATCACAGTCATAAATCACGAGTTGAATACTCACCTTGCATCCTTTAGACCACAAATAAAGTAGAAATATAATCCTGTCCACGCTCCGTGTGTCTTGTTAGTGATTTTAGCGAGAGACTGACATGGCGGCTGAACCGAAACTCAAGCACAATTTGGTGGGCGGAGCCTCAGATACTCTGATTGAGGAGATTCAAAGCTATTCTGTAGAAACACTCTCACTCTAGAGGTGGTGAGAAGTAATTGCACTCTTAATCGTTTAAATGTTACTCATTTTGAGGGAAAAAAAAATTACCCTCGAAAATTTACTCTACCAGTTTTACTGTGTATATACATGTAGCAGAGCACAAATAAAACTGATTTTTGCTTTAAAAAACAAATATTAGGCATTATTCATATTGTTATTGGCCTTTGAACATGCTCTAAAATACCTTTACTTTGGCATCTTATGTTTAAGAACAAAACAAAACAAAAACTTAAAAAACAAAAAAACTTCATGACTTCATTGGCTCCAACTGCTGTCTTTCCTCCCATATGCTAATGTAAGCATGTAGTTTTAATTATCGTATTTTTACAGAAATGCACCGATCAGTCTGGCATTGATTTATGCACTTAAACACAGCATAAGAGATCTGCGAGCTAACGTCACACATTTGGGAAACTGAGAATGGCGTGTTTTTGAAGCTCGGAGGGGAGAGGACTTTTTAAACAGGTGCATCAAACAATCGTGACTGAAGCTAAATACAACTCTGGTATGTTCTCCATGAGGTAACATGTTAAAAGCTCAAAAAGTCAATTTAGCATATGAAACCCCTGGTTTCCCAACCAAGGGTATGGGGACCCCAGGGGGTACATGAGTAATTACCAGGGGGTACTTTGAATGGTTTCAGGTTTTAAAAGAAGATGAAATGTACTTTTATCTGAATAAAAAGTGTCATTAGTTGTAAATTTAGCATCTTGGATCTTTGGAGTATCTTGGACCCTAAATCTAACTAAAACTAAAATATAATAGTAATTAAAATTGCAGTAGTGATAAAGGGTCCTCGAAAAACCTTGCGACCGCGGAAGGGCACGCTTCAGTGGAAGGCTGCATATCTCCCCTGGCATGACATGTGATTGTAAATTGTCGCCATCACATTGGAGATATGGTTCCATCCAATTATAACTTAACAGGGTGCACTAGAGAGACATTTTAAAATATAGGGTCTTCTTTATACATGAGTACTGTATGTCCAGGTCTTTAGAATGCACAAACGCTTCACTGAGTCCATCTAAATCTGACAGTGATACAAGGATTTTTATTCTGTCAAAATGGCTGCCTTATTAAGAGGTTGTTATGACCACACCTTGAGACGTATACAAATTCTTGTAACAACTTTTGATCCCAGATATGTCCTGATGAATTTGCCTCAGTCAGGAGGAAAGAAAGCCCTAGTTTGTTAAAGTGTGAGGGCTAGATATCGGAAAAATACTAAATTTGATTCAAAATGGCCGCCTTCCCATTGAAGATAGCGTGGTCCCAAGAGACTTCTTTGCTCAGGTCCACATATGCAATGGGTGTACCAAATTCATTGGATTCTTTTTTTTTTTGAGGCGTAGCTATGCAAATGTGGGTGGAGATTGAGCATGGTCTTAATTGTTTTTTTTGTGTGTGTTCAGAATCCCATAAAGGGTATGTGCATCAAATTTCATATAATTACGACAAACACATTTTTTGGGTCCCATTTTAACTTTTTAGGGGGCACTGAAGAGCCATTTTTAAAGATTTAAATCACATATCATTATGTCCATCTCATTATAATACACAGACGCTTCATTGAGTCCATCCCGATCCGACAAAATTTGCAAAAGTTACCAAGATTTTTCTTCCTTCAAAATGGCCGCTTCGTTAGGAGCTCGTTATGACCACAAGTTCCTTAAAATGTGCCACAATGCGCCATCTTTTCATGGACATTCATGGTGGCTTTAAATAACTTTGTTCCAATTTTCATGAGTTTATGCGCACGTTTAGGGCTTTAAAACTGCAATTTATTTATTTTGAAAAAAAAATATCTTTTTTTCTTCTCTTATTTTTTTCCTCAAACGATAAATGCTAGAATTATGTCACTTGGTGACATTGTTCCCCAATTAATGAATGAACATTTTTTACGTCCAGCTCGCAAATCTGCACTTGCACTCCATTGGGTCCATTCAAATCTAACAATGTTTGATAGATTTTTATTCATTTTTTTAAAATTGCCATTTTGTTGAAAAATCACCACGATCACGCCCAATGTTTGATTTAATCTAATTGATCATCTTTTCTCACGCATGGGTTTTGCCTGTTTTGACCAAATTTGAAATGTTTCTGATGAAAACTGTTGGAGTAGATGTCGAAAGATGCTGAAGTGTGTGACTTTTTAATTCCCGGATTTAATCCAATATGGCTGACATCTTGTAGGGTTTGGGGAGGGGTCATAATATTTTTTTTTACATGTCCTGATATTTGTCTACATTGATATTTTTCACAGTTGAGCTCTCATTGGCCCTATGTAAATCGATTTTTGAGGGGGTGCTGCAGAGCCATCTTTTAATATTTTTTCGCAGGGTCTTCACTCAAAATTAGAGCTCAGAAAACTCTAATTTTGGATACCAAAAACATGCATTTTGGTCATTGTTTACCGGTTGAATTTTGCGTTTTCCCTCAAAAGTTTCCATTATGATAGGGTTCACGCACTATTCATGCTCAGGCCCTAATAATTGACAATATGTGACTTATTTACGTGAAACTCAAGTCGATGGGTACTCTGAGTGTGAAACAAAGCTTAGGGGTACTCGAGACAAAAAAGGTTGGGAACCACTGCTTTAAAGGTTCAATGAAGTTACCTGGCAGAGCAATATACAGTCCCAATCAATAGCTTAAGACCAGTTGAAAAATGGACAAAAGTCACATTTTGCATAGTTGGATCTAAACAAGGCTGTGGAGCTTCACTGTGTAAGATGAGAAAAAAATGTAACCTTGATGGTCCTGTGGTTTCCAACGCTACTGGCACAGCAGATGCCTTCTACACGCCACAGGAAGGGGGCATCATAATGCTCTGGGGTGCTTTTTCCTTCAGTGGAACAATGGTGCTCCAGGTGGTGCAGGTCAAACGGCCACTGGCTCTGTGCAGATGTTGCAGAGAGCATCCCTCATGACTGAGGCCCTCGTCTGTTGTAACTACTGAGTTTTTCAACAGGACAACACTACAGTTCACAAAACCCACAGGACTTCTTCCAGGAGAATAACGTCTTTTGGACCATCCTGCGTGTTCCCCTGAACTAAATCCTTTGGGGATGGATGGCAGGGAAGTTTACAGAAATGGACCGCAGTTCCAGACAGTAGATGCCCTTCGTGAGGTCGTCTTCACTTTATTGACCTTTATTTAACCAGGATAGTCCCACTGAAGTTAACAATCTCTTTTTCAGGGGAGTACATGAGTGGTAGGGGAAACCAGAGCACCCGGAGGAAACCTACTCAGACATGGGGAGAACATGCATGGGAGCGTAGGTTAGGTCAGCCGGAATATGCCGGCTTTTAACCGGTAAAATATGACTTTGGCCGGAAAAAAATAAATATTCCGGTCATCTTGTCCGGCCAGACCCTTACACACAAAAAACTAATCATAAATTAGAACGTTTTTTTCTGGCCGATCCTCCGTTCCGTGCCATCAGCTACAGACTCTGCTGCACACTTACCTGACGCATGGTTCTCTCAAGGTGAGCTCCGCGTCTCTCAATCATGTTTCTATCAGCGCGGTACTGTGAGGAATGGGACGGAAATTCTCTCGCTGTCCTGTCCGTGTAGCTGCGTGTCCCATCTCTGATGCCCGCACTCCGCAAGTGTTGTTCAGTCTCACGTTTTACTGAATAAGTTTAGTTATCATCTGACTATTCTGTTTTGGATTTCACACTTTGCATGAAAGCAATTAAAACAAATTCACATGGGGCGGAGTGCTGCTAACCCTGTTCACCTTTGCCCGGAGTCTACAGTGGACGTAACTATTGTTTACCATAAATGGTTGTGGGGCTTTTGCATGCGGTAAGACGTCTTTGGTAAGTGACGTCTTGCGCAGTTTCACCTGATGTGACTCGCTGCTACTGTTAGCAACAACAGGCTACGAGACAACACCATGCATAATTAATGAGCCGCAAATACGTGCATAAAACCACGTTGTACCATTGTGATTACCTGACAGGGACAGAAGCAAACTGTGTGTTTCTAAATCTTGGTTCGCAACAAAACCGCTCCGCAAATGAGTGAAATAATGACTTGTGCATACGCTTTCATCGTTGTCAATATCAGTCTCTATTTTAAATGCAGTGATATGTTAATTACTTATGTTTGACTGGTCGTTTTCCCAAATGGCCGGAATTTTCCGACTCTGCCAGTAGAAAAAAGTCTAGCGTAACCTCTACCCGGGAGTCAAACCCAGGGTCTTCGAGCTGTGAAGCGAGAGCGCTAACCGCCATACACGCTTCAAGCATCAAGCTACCAATTTTTGAAGTGATCAGCAATAATGGTGGCACTACTCATTACCGAGTTCATGTTTGGAACGTTTTTTTTTTTTTTTTTTTTTTTTGATGTGGTGAACTTTCGCAAAACAGTCTATTTCAGTTCAATTGGTTGTTAAGAACTAACCATGCAAAATGTGACTTTTATCCTTTTTTCAACTGGTCTTAAACTTTTGATCGGGACTGTATCTCCAAGAGGCAAGCAGGTAGCTCACACTCCACCAGAAGACATAGTGTTCTTTTAACATTAACATGTATTTGACTTTGGATTTAGCTGCAAATTATTGAGAGGAATTCACCACCTCATGCCAGCCCGCCTACCATCCCCCACTCTACTAAAATGTTTACCTAAAGCTCCTCAAATCCATACGTCTTCCTGTGCAGGTGCCTCTGGACTGTAAAGAAAGTGCAAGATTGCAGAACTAGCCCAGTACTTACTGCAACTTCACTTTCTAATTTGTACTAAGTCCCCTATCTCATTTTTTAAGATGACATGAGTTTATTTTTGGAACCATCTTCAGAGAGCACAGGAACTGCTCTTATCCAAATGCTGCTGGTTTAGTGTGTTTGAGCATGTTTGGTCTCCTACTGCTCAGGTCTTACACAAGTTAAAAGCTTCAAGACCCCCCACTGTTCGGCAAGAAGTCAACAGCAGTTTGGCCCTTCCACTCATTCATCAGACCCGTTTAACAGAAGAAAAAAATATTTAAAAAAAAGTATATCACCGCAGACACAGAAACTTTGTGCTGATTTTGGACTTCTGCTTCGCCTGACTACTGAACAGCTTGTTGTATATGCATTGTTTGGTATAAAAATATTGTTCATGTTATCCCTCAGTTTCGTCAGTGTTAGATGGGCTGCTCCCACAGCATGATCTGCGGCTGTGTGCACTTTTGTCTGTCCATTATATTAAAACAGGCTGCAGCGATTGTCTGTTTGGTAAAGAGCAGCCACATAAGATGCCTTAAATATGCAGAGCTTAAACTTCCTTTCAGGCAAAAGGCATTCATATTTAAAACGTTACTTTTTATAACCTCAATATTATTCGCCTCAAAGAGAGTTTGAGTTGGTTTTTGTAACTGCAAATATTCCAGTGTTTGTTTAAAATCTTTCACAGATCAAAAATGAGTGTGGCGTTGGGCAAGAACTTGAGGTGACTAACAGGGGGCGATAACTGTTGCCCAACACTCTGAGATCAAGGCTATATTCAGAAACAAACTGAAAAAAATAAAATGAAATAAATCTGAGCACTGAGCATGCACCTAATGATACTTAGCTTGTTATCATGTTCTGTGCTTTTGCTTTCTGATGGCGCACAGACTCAAACTCAATGTCTTTCTTCATACTATGCAGAGTGAGTGACTCTCCATATTTCTGATAGTTTAGAAGTCCTAAGTGACTGAGTGTTTCTTTGGGGAAACTATTACAGACTTGTGAATGCCAACATGCCCATAAGCAGTGTCCCATCAGCAGCTTCACCTTTCTTCTCAGTCACTCCACATCTGCACAGCTCAGAACCTGCCACTAGTTGGCGCTACATCTAACTCTGTGCTAAACTAAAAGAACCACCATAGCCAGAAGAAGTAATCCGAACATACATTAATAGACACATACTGTGCTAAATTGACTTTTTTAAGCTTTTAACCATGTTCTAACAGTGTTACCTCATCAAAAACATACCTGAACCGGCCATCTGGAGCTGGGGTTTTCCCGGTGGGCCGGTGCACTTTTGGGCCATTATTAAGTCGATAGAGCAGTGCAGGAACAACCCCTGCGCACGTGGATGGCAGGGGAAGTGCAGCCACTGATTGGCTGCCTTTCTATGCTTTACTTCCATCTTGTAAAAAAACAAATATAAAAATGGACGCGCACATCACACTGACATGATATCAGCAAAAAAGCAAAAGCCATTATCTTCAAAAGCTACACAAAACATGGGTTCTGAAGGAAGGACGTCTGTGAAGCCTGGAGTGTTTAGGGCCCACTTTAGATCACCGCTGCGCACCACATCCAGGGGCGTTATAAGAAGCACACCCTGGGGACCTAACAGGGGGACCTGATGGAAACCATATTTATAAAGAAGTGTATTTTTAAACTTAAATCATTAATGTTCAATTTAAATCAATTAAAGATCATAAGTAAAATAGTTATATCCTTATTTGTTTAAAATATGTAATAACAATGGCGTATACAGTAATGATAAAAAGAAAAATAGACTTGAATTAGTTGGGTCTGTGCAACAATAAATTGGCCAAACAGGACATGCCAAGAATTATTAAGACAATTATTAGACAATGCACCAAAACAACATTTTGGACTAAATCCCCACAGATTAATTTGAATACACAAATATGAAGTAGCAAGCTTATCCTATTGAAAAGTTTAACTAGGGCAAGTTTAAAATGATTGTTTTATATATTCATTTAATATATTTACATCATCGCATAGCCGCGGCCATGGGGCTGGTCTAGACCAAAAACGATTTTTCTCCCAGTCCAGGCCTGCCTGGAGTTGCATTTCATTCATGTTGGTTTAATGAATCCTGGTTAGAAAATCCTCTCCCCTCTCTGACAATCAAAAACACTCCCAACTTTACCGACGTTTTCTTGATGTGTGACTGTTTTTAAGTCATCTGAGAATTTCTGCCGTCAAATCATGATCATTACAATTGCACTGCAATTGTAATGCAACAGATGTTAATTTTGTTTTTCATAAACTTTTTTTTTTTTTACTCTAAAACATGAGATGCCAAACTAAACTCGAGAGTATGTTTAATAACAAATAATGCATAATATTTGTCCTTTAACTTATCAAACATAACAACATTTGTACGTTTCTGTGTTGGGAGGCAGAGGCAAATGTTAGATATAGACAGATTTAGTGTAGACACTTCTGATAGAATAGACCACTGGAGGTGATGTATTTTATGTAAGTGCATATTATTTCACCTGATCCAGACCCGAGCAGATACAAGTGCGACCTGATTGTGTCTAGGAGCGTTTGTGAGAGCTCTGGTTAAAAGGTGATGTGCCTTGGCTCACCTGCTCAGACGTGTTCAGATCAAGAGTCCATGCACATTCTCACATCAACATGCACTCTCTTTGAGTGTCTGGTGAGTCCCAGACCAGCATGAGTGCCGAATGAGGCTGCTTGTGTGGGGATGTCCTGGGTCTTTTATCAGAACTGGTTCATTTTCTGTTCCATGCTCACTCCCACAGAAGTTGCCTGCTCTCCATCACCTCCTACTTTGAGTTTGATCGCAGGAGGGTGAAACCAGATCATGGGACAGTTTAATCACAACCGCTAATTTGTACCAAGAGTCTTTCAAAGGGCATTTCCTCTAAATATTCTTGTATAAATAAATATTCAGAAAATGCAAAAATCCACAGTTAATCTGCCTTTTTTTTTACTTATAAACCGCCATGTTTGTTTTGACATCTCATCTCTTATTCTGTGCTGTTATCATTACATATTAGATGTGTTAATTACAAGAACTCGTATTAAATCCTAACACTGATCTAATGTTAACATGGAAAGTGATCTATCAGAAGTCAGCGTCTGCTGAAGAAAACAGAACAGCAATTGAGTAATGACAGTGATTCTCATTGGTCCAGGCATTGGGGCTGTGGCCCGTTATGTAACTAGACACAATCAGGTCCCACCAGTGTCACTGTACTGAGGAGTGTGAGTCAACTTCCATGTACACTTGTGGCTTAATGGGAAGTGAGCAGGTACAACGTGGGCATCAGCTGAATGATTCAACACAGAATGAATGCAAACAGAGTTTAGGGTTGGGCTGAGCAGACTGCAGGCCCACGCGGGACCGCACACTTTTGCTACTCTCTGACAGAGTGAAGAGAGGAGAATAGAACCAGCAGCGCAGATATTACATGTTCAAAGAAGATCTAGTATACACATGTTGTAAGGACAGCAGCAAAAAATGACCTGCTTTGAAACAATAATTCTTCAAGCCATAGTGGAAAATATCATCTATCTGTCACTGAAGATAATGGTGTGTATGGCACATACATCTAGACTGCATCAAAGCCAGATGCTCAGTTAGTTCATAATACACAACACCGCATGTGTCTTCAGGAGCAGGATGCATTTTACACACTCAGCTGTACAGCCAAGAAGCCAGTGTCCTGCTTATGTGAATTCTGGCATTTGTGAGTCAAACATCAAACCCAATATCTTTCCATCTTTGGGCACATATTCTGTTCATCAAAGTTGAATATGTGAAGATTTGAAAGTTCCTCTCCCTTTTTATTTCACCCAAATACAGCATGACTGGGATACAAAATGTAAAACTAGAAGGAGAGTAGAGACTATTTTATGTTACTGTTAGGTTCCTTATAAGATTATGGTTAAACCACATTTCATTCATAAAATGTCACATTTACATTGCACTTTACAGGGCACAGGTGTCCACACTATGGCCTTAGGGCCAAATGTTTGTTGGCCCTCATGCCTCCTGCTGAAATGGCCCAAATGATAATAGCCATTAGTCATTTTAAATGATTCTACCATGTATTAACACTGAGATATTCTACTACCCTCATTAACATTGCATTGTGTTAAGATCTAAAATTGTTGTTCCAAGTTTCCAAGTTCAGTCTTATTTCATTTATTATTAAGTTTCGTTGGCTTTGTAACTTAGTTAAATGCACACATCTTTATCAGTCATTGCACTTGTCAAAGACCTCGGAGATAAATGTTTTGATCCCTTTTATTATCAGTACATTTCACGTTTGTTTATTAAATAATTGTTGTCTGTTAATCATAAGTATACTGGTATACTCTAGTTTGGACACCACAGACAGATGAATGAGGGCCTGTGAATGGACAAGAGAGGCGCCGCGCCCTGGAGATGGGCTGTGAGCAGAGGGGGCCTCCATCATGGTCCTGTCTGCTTCCGAAAAGAGAAGGCCGACTTTAAGCAGGATTTATGGGCCGTGTCGAGTCCCTGGGATAAGGCTGGGGAAATGGATCATCATGGAGGACACAAATGGAGTGTGCAGCAGATCCTGGGTCAGCACACTGTTACACTGGCCCTGCAGTAACACCAGGGCTGGGGAATGTTTGCTCTCCTGCACAGCTAAACCAAGGACATCTCTTGTCCATGATATTTTTCTGTGCATAACCTTATCTATGACCTGCATCATCTGAGGAACAAAAACCCTGCTGCACAGTGTTGAGTAAATAAACTTGCTTTAGATATTAAACTACAATTATGTAAATGCCTATTATGTAGACTGAATATGCAAACCTTGGTACAAAATTTTAAATGCTAGAAAAATTGCACTTAACAAAACTGTGAAAATGTAGCACAAAACTATTTAAGGATAGATGTTGGAGCATTGAAAATGTAAGACCTAAATTTATGTTAACAAATCAACATTAATGAATGTGTTGTTTTGAAGGCCAGTGTAATAAAAAGACACATTTTACCTTTAACACTTTTGCTTGGCTTGTATTACACTGAACGACAGCATTTGATAGCATCTGAGTTTTCAAGTTACTTTCCAATGTCCTTTTAAAGTCCTCACTGTGGAGCCTGGCGATGCTTGGTAAATGAAGACAAAAGACTCAACACAAGTCACACTTCCACAATGTGCACAACTACAAGCCAGCACTGTAGCACACCTCAGCCTTTCATGTTGTGGTCCTCCGTTAAAGTCCTTACTTAATTTATCCTGAGCATCAGACTTCCAGACATGGCGTGTAACATGTGTCATGTGCTGTGGTTGATTGACAGCTGCAGTGGATCGATGCATGCTGATCTCACATGGAATTTGTTTTTTTCCTTTCCTCTCCTCCGGTGAACATAAAGGGCTGTATTTTACCCCCGGTGGTAGCACGGCATTAATGATGATGTTTTGCACTAGCGCAAACAGTGACGTTGTGGGGCGAGGAGCTCTAAACGAGAAGTGTGATCATGCCAAAGTGAAGCAGAGTGAAGCAAACGTAGGACATGGTGTAATGCATTCTGTGAATGGCCAGAATAATAACTAATAAACTTCAAAACTAGTGCAGTGAAAAACATAACATGGGAAATATTTCCTGGAATCTATTACTATCCTCATATGGAGCTTAATGGGCACAAATAACCAGAATGATACATTACAGAATAATGAATATAGTCCAGTTAAGACAGTCCATCTGCCTTAAATAGCTGTAGATGAGTTTTCATTGCACTTTTTGCACAATTTGTATCGATCTGCTTCAGATGTCGAAAAAACACAATTTACTGTTGAACCCGTTTCCATTAAATTGTGAATTGATCGGCATCAGACTAAAACACCTCGGTCCTAAGTCCCACTCATGTCCAGAGCAGAGATACACAGAGCAGTGCGCACCTTGTGTGTGCGTGTGTGACATGTGGGTGTGAGCGCGTGTCTGATCGCACTCGCTGTGTGAAGAACAGCAGGTGGAGGTGGCTCACAAGATGGATCGATGAACTAACTTTATAAATGAATGCAGTGAGAGGTGGGCGTGACCGCAGCGCGTCCATGTGCCAGACCTTTGGTGTTGGACATTTGTCCCTCGGAAGAGTTTCAAATTCCTATACATTATAATAGGCCTATTCAAGTGACGCTAATGAAGCTATTAAAGGCAGAAGCTGTCTCTGCACTAAAACAGCCAGATTCTTCATAAGGCACTGCTCATATCTGAGGATGCGCTGCAACGCTGCAGCCTTTGGTGGCATATTAAAAAAAATTAACAAAAAACTCCTCTCGGGAGGACAGACGCGGAGTGGCACTCGGGACCAGGAGGGAGCAGTCAGAGAAGCTTCAGAGAGGTGGTCTCTCTGGCTTAAGGACACACTGCTCTTTTGATCACAACCGCTGCTGAACAGCGTATGCCTACATCGTGGGTCTTTGGAGCTGTTTTATTGTCCCTGTATATGAGTCTCTCTCATTCTTTGACTTGTTGTGGGAGAACAAGTGTCTCCCCCACTGTGAAGCGTCTTTCTATGGCTGGATATGCCATGGCTGCAAACATCTTCTGCTCTGACAGCCTTTTAAATGCCACAGTTCTCAGTCATTGGTTCAAACACGTTTGCCATATATGGACTGTTACATCCCCCTTCAGACTTCAGTGGACAAGTACAGCCTCTCTGAGCTAGCGTTACCGCCCTCTGGCCAACGCCAGGGGCAAAATACGGCCCAAAGTCTTCAAAGTCCTTCATGAATTTAAAGACTCTCTCTTTTTTTATATTTTGAAATCATATACCCAACATGGCCAAAAATAACATACGCCAGTTATTAATACCATAACTATATGCACCTTGTGTTGATGAGCTGACACCACAGAGCCTGAGCTTTCAATACAGAGAATACAGAACAATTAAATCAGAATGACAATCAGTAATTATAATGGATCATTTTGTCCACCCCAAATTTACAACACACAAGTGCTGCAGACACCGTAGGCATCAGGACCTAACGTCTTGCACAAGGACACATCAGCAGTAAGGACAAACCTTCTGGTTAATGGCCGACACGCTCTACCTCCTGAGTTTTTTCTCTCCTTTAAGTCACTCCCTGCAGTCCAATCATTTCCTAAAATGGCCTTGTTCTGTCTGTAACCGTCCAAAGAAGCCAGCAAACAACTACTTCAAGTTCACACATCCTTAAAAATAAAGCTTTATCTGGCAGCTCATTGCTCATTGATGGTCACATTTGTTCACTGTAATGTGGAAGGCAAAATGATATACAGACGTTTATATATTTAACAATAGTTAATCTCGTGAACATCCCTAATATCATTCAAACTTATTGTGAACAGCTAGCAATCTTTTGCAAATGCAATTGAATTCACCTTTTGTCTCACTCTGAAACATTTTACTTTTTGTTTGAGGTTCTTTGTTTCCTGATATGGAGAGCAGTCTTTTTTCTTTAAGTACTCAGCCTCATGAAGAAAAAAAAAAACATTAAAAAAAGCAACTGACAACAATCACATGTGACGTATGAGTCTCGACTGTCACAGGCTGAAAGATTCATATTAAGTGTTTCCGATTGTGACATGAGAGTAAATTTGAGAGACAGCACCAATAACGCCACCCAGGGAATGTGGCCCGGGGACTTAACTCAAGGCTGCTAGGTCAGGACATTAAAGAGAGGTGTATTAATTACAAAACATTCATCTTTATTCACAATATTTTAAAATAGGCCTACTTACATAAAAGGGATAAAGTGCACAGTCACAGGACATCAAACACAAAATAAGAGCACACAAATGAAGCAAATGAAACAAAATTCAAGAAAACAATTGAAACAAACTAAAATAAACTAAATACAAAACAAAACACTGCAAGCCATGCAAAGCAAATAACAAAATGAAATAAATCAGGTGAAGCTAAATTAATGGCAAAAAAAATAGTATGCAGTTTAAAATAACATGCAGCACACGGCGGGACTCACCTAAATTGAACTAAATTGTAACTTGCAAAGTGAACCGTGAGCACCGCGTTTGGACACTTGTATAAGGTGCCTGCAGTTAAAACCAGTCTAATAAATTTAGTTGTATAACAGCTTTTGACAAGGACCTAAATGAATCACGGACAACACACAAAACAACAACTCTCTTACAGGAGGTGGCAGCCTGAGGAACAGCTACTGTTACTGTAGGAACTGCGTAAAACTGCAGTATAAATAGTGGGCCTCTTACCTGCCGGCAGAGGTGCCGCCCTCACGGGCAGCAGAAGGAGGAAGAGGGCCGCAGAGGAATAATGGTGCGATCCCACAACAGCCCAGGGGTCTGTGGCAGAAGTTAAAGTCAACTGCGGCCCGAAGACCAAAGCACAAGTGGGACAATGAGCGCACTTATCCAAGAAGAGCCCTGAACCCGCACTGCGCACTGGACGCACGTACTCCCGGCAGAAGGAGGGGAGGAAGCTGACACGGCAACGTCGGGCTGGCAAAAGCCCTAGTGAAAAGACATGCTGCGTTCAGATGGTCCCAGGTGCACAATGTGTGGTTTTGGGAAGCTTGGCCCAAACCTGGTCTGGCGATGACACAACACACCGTCACCACAAAGCCCACTCGAGACAAAGTGTGTATGTGCACGCGCTGCTCATTTGTAGGTTATAGAGCACCTTAAACATACCACCACCGACATGCCACACGAGGTAACAGAGGTGAGTGGCGGAAGTTCATCTGAGAGTTCCCTTCAAAGCCATTCTGTCCCATCTGTGCAGGCTCCCAAGGGCCGCTACAGATCACCCCACAGACCTGCTGAGGTCACGCACACACTTAGGACAGCAGTCCACTGGCATGCAAGCCCAAAAAGAGCTATTACCTCATCAGTAACAAAGATAATTCAGCTCTTTTATTCTGTCTGAAGATCAGATTGTGGAATCGTCTTCATCTGTTTGAGAGGGACACAGTCAGCCCAGGTCCTGAGCAGGAGTGATGCACATGTGGCTCAGGAGGTCGACTAAACCTTTGTGAATGTACCACGAAAGACTAAAATAGAAAACTGCAAATGGAATAGAAAATGTGAGACATGAAGGGAGCGGTGAATGCGAGAAAAGAACACATGCTCTGACTCTGGATGTGTTCTCTTTATGCCTTCAATGTGCAGTTATGAATAATGAACTAATTGCCCTGATTATATGAGGGCAGCGTGTGTTGAGCTTATTGTGCGGCTAATGTTACTGCCTCAGAGACATCTTCAAACTGCACACACATTCATAATACTGCGGGTTATTATTTTTCATATATTTCACCATATTATTATTGTTTTGTATCTTGAGAGTTCCGTTGTGAACCACTTGCATGTTGCATGACTTTTTATCCCAGATGCCCTTCCAGTTCAATCCAACAACCGAGACATGAGTAAGCAATTTATAAATGAGAGGGCAGGTTTCAAATGCATTAAGCTTCCAGTTAGTGGGAGAGTGCTTAACCCACTGCAGCACCCCACACCACCTTCACATGAACTCTGATGATGTGATGATTTAATAAGCAATTGCACAGGTGTAAAACGGGTTACGCTCGCTAAACTGGAGCAAAAAGCGGTTGCAGTTGAGATTTGCGTTTCTCTCAGTCCGCACAACACATATTTAGCACATGGGAACTAATGAATAGTCCCCCGACGCACAAAATTGGAGGCGGAGAGAATGCAGATGATAATGTTTTGTGGGCGCTGTTTGATTTATCAAGAAGATGAGGAGCAAAACTGCGTGAAAATTTTGCATGTCCGAAAAGCAGGTATTAAACTTTTGCGCAGAACAGACTATTGCAGTTTACAAGTCAGTGTGGTGTTAAAAAAATGTTCCAAATGGTTGTGTTTGCTTCATTTACAAATACAAATAGGCCTACTATAAAATAATTGTGTTAGTTTGACAGAGGGGAGAGGTTATAAAAACACACTTTACCTGCGTCACAGCCTTGATTCTCACCGATGTCGCTTTGAACCGAAGCAATTCACAGAAATTGTCCCTCAAATGGATTTCAGGAGTTCGTCCCAGATCCTTTTAATGTCCTTAAGCTGTACACTCTGTGGACAGAGTGTTGACCAACACATTTGTGTTGTGATGACACAGGAGGAGACACGACTTGTTCACCTGTTCCTCATCTCACTCTCATCCCGAGTTAGGGTCCCAGGCGTGTACAAAGCCGTGCGCTTCCATGTTATCTCTGGGCACCTTGCCATCCGCAGTCCCAAATTCATCATGCAGCACTGGTAAAGGCAAAGGCCCGCAGGCTTCCCATCACATTCTTCTGTCTGTGCGCGGTACAGTGCACACCTGAACTCTGGATAAATGCGCAGAAGGACTGGCTTTTTCTGCCTAGATGTTCACAAACACCCTGTTATAGGTTCAAATACAATACACTACTCACAGGCATTCCCTGTTGCCTAAGATGAAGATCTCATTAAAAAACATTGATGTGCTAGATAGATGTTGGCCTATGAGGCTAGTGAATATCATCATTTATTATGATAACTTCTTACATGTGTCTGTTCTCCGAAAGGAGCAGCAGCAGAGGCACATGCACATTTGCACTTCCTCTGCAACTGCAATAAACTCATTTACATCTCAGATTTGCAGTACACGCAGTTTCTGATGATAAATACGGTGCAAGATGCCCACAAAATATTGCCTGCAAATTTGACGTAGTACTCGCTATTTAGCACCTGTCTTAAAACTTTGTAGCTATAATTTGTAATAAAAATGGCTAACATATATGCCATCACACTTTCGAGCATTTAATTTTCAGACATATTATGAACTACATTGTTCACAAGTTATTGTGAGAAAATAAACATGGATTGGTGCTCTGGTAGTTTTTACTTTCATTTTAATGCAGAGGACAAATACAACACATGGAGGGAGTGTAGTTTGTGATTGCTGCTGATCTAAAATAAGTGAGTACACGTTCAAACACATGTCTTATACTTTCCAGACTGTTTCTTAGCTCATGCAGTTGAATGCCTCGCCTAATGCGAGTGGATTAAGCGTTTACATGCAGCAGGAAAAGGACTAGTCATGGATTTCTCCAGATGTGTAATTGGAATCTTGGAGATTCAAGTTAATTTCACATGGACTAGGCCAGTTATCCAGATTTCCTGGCATGCATTTAAATGGAGTGACTGTTTGTCCCATCATTAGATTTTACTTTTGGTGGTATCATTCATAACTGCAGGCTCTTGTACAGTACTAATAACCTTGTTTATTACAGTAGACACTGTAAGCACTTTACTGGACTGCGACCTGGTCATCTATTGACCAGTTTGTCTCCACAAAATGTCTCAAATATCCTTCTTCTCTATCAGTGCAATTTATGTCTGGATAATCCACTGGTGTCCCTCCGTCTCCCACTCTGATTTCCACTCTGCGGCTTCAGCGCCAGACTTTTCATGCATAACAATGAGCGTTCTGTTCTCACACCCCTCACACTTCCCTCTCCTCTGGCTCATTCACTGTACGGATATTCAAATATGTGCAGCTCCAAGCAAAGGACTTAAACACAGAAGTGCGTACGAGAAAGTGCACAAGCTGAGGACACCAGCAGTGTGTTAGGACTGAGGAAGCAGTAGGGAGCCACGGCTGCTGAGACACCGTTTAAATGTAATCTTTCTGTAAAATATTTTCCACGTTGGGTGTGAGGCTGCCCTAACTTCTGCAGACTCTTCTAAGCTGTGTGGTCCCAGGGATCACTCTGGCCTCAACCATGGATTTAACTACATGCAAAATCAACTTTTAAGAGGTTTTAACCATTATGTTTTCCCTTTTCATTTACCCATTTGTGGATGTATTTAGAGTGATTTATGTATGAGTAAACTTTACTCTCAAAATCAAGATGGGTTGTTCTTTTTATTTATTTATTTGGTGATGCGCTGCATAGCCATTTTGACACACATGTAAAATAAATCTGTGGCTGGCTATTGAGAATGTTGAATGCTCTGCATTTGCATGGCCGTCAGCACGGTCTGGCAGTACGTAACTCTGTGGTGATGATGTTTACAGTAATGTATCCTACAGGGGCCAGCATAAATCAGCACTGCAGTTTTTAATCTGAAGTATCTGGATTGTTTCTTTATTTAGGTCTTTTAGATCAATATTGCAATTTAAATGTCCAAATTATAAATATATATATATATATATATATATATATATATATATATATATATATATATATATATATATATATATATATATAAGATTGCAGTTAAACGTCTAAAGTAAAAAAGTTATGTGAATATTTAATATACTGCATAGAAAATTGTGCCCAAATCTTAGACATGCAAAATTTAATGACATTTGATTAAGATTCCAGAACAGTACGGAATTGAACCAATTCAAATAAAGGCCCAGACCAGAGCTGGAGTGGAGTCTGTGGCAGAAAGTTCCTCTTCTGCGGCCTGTTAATCTCTGTGGACCTGACATTTGAAAGCCCCCACCGTCTCTCCTCACCCCTCCCCATCTCACGGCGCTGATGTGAAAATCCGGCGCTCCCACATAGACTCCCATTCTCCTTGACTCTAAATCCCTTTAGAAACCCACTAGGACAATGATTTCTGTGTGCTGAAACTCACCTTGAACAAACGACCGGCTGTAACGGCTGTAATTCTGCAGCGGGTATTGCTCATGGCGAGCAGGTGATTTTTTTTTTTTTGTTACCTACCCCCAGCAGAACCAGCTCAGGGAATTGGCACCACTTCATGTGGGCGCTCCGACATGTCCTTTATTAGTAAGTGCTGCAGTGGATGGTAGCAATATGTTTAACTTTGAAAAATAAAGATTTGACATTGGCCTGCATGAGGTTATGTGATTTGTGTGGATCCTCATTAGCTAAGCACCAAGCTATTAGTGAGTGTCCTGACAAAATATAACATTTCAAACGAGTAGAATCATAGTATAATAACATCATAATTAAGGAATAGGTATGAACCGAACCACATGTAGCTGTTAGAAATGCTGAGTACAGACAACCTCCTCACTAAGGCATTGAAAGCAAGGTTAAACAAATATACAATCAAAGGGCAAACCATATTACTGATAAATGTCAAAGTGTATAACCACCCTTTTGTGGCATTAACAAGAACTTTACATCCTGTTTTATGTCTCCAATCAGACTTCCTCACTACTTCATAAACATGGTGTCCCTTCAATGGTCTCCAAAGCTCATTTCTTCTGTCTGACACAACTGAGAAATATTAATAAAACAAGCTATACTATAAACATGCATAACAAAGATTGTAGTCAAAGGGCTGTAGTTTCAGGTAAATGACTTGTGCCAGCTGACATTTGCACAGAAAGACTCAGCCCAAGAATCAGACCTTGTTGCTGTGAGGCAAAACATTTAGACTCTAAACTATTGTGTTTGCAATTCCTACTACTTTGGCCATTATGACAAGCCAGACCCAGCCGGGAGGTAGTGTGATGTCTGATCCCCTCCCTTTCAAACTGTGCTCTGCCAGATGTTTTAGCAGTTTGATGATATCAAGCAGATAATGTGAAAAGTAGACAAACGCTCCTGATATTCTGTGGCTTGTTAGTCCTTTTGTGGTTTGTTCAGATATTATATTGTTTTCATGAAATTAGTAAATGTATGAGTTGAAATATTTCAAAGATATACTTTTGCATTATAATTTATCATTTTCTTAGAAACCCCATCTGCTTGACTTAATGAAACAAAGTCATAAACAAACAAAAAAATCACGCTTTTTCAGGTGGAGTATAAATCTGTAAATACTAGTGTCATAGACGTCTTTTTCTTAGTTTCAAACGTGAGGCTGTCTGTGTGTCTCCAGCCTCCAGTGTGATGGAACACTCCAAAGTGGACGACAATATTAGTTTTCTGTGCCAATACAAATGCAATATTGGGAAACCAAATTGAGAATGAACTTTGTGCAGAACTCTGCGGATAAATAATGCATTTCCAAACATACCATAAGTCACGGGTGCGGAGAAGCATGAAGGCGCAGTGTGGATGGAATTTAAAGTTGGGTGATCAGATTGAGGCTAGTGCTGCAGTGTTATGAGGGCCACTGAATGGATTCTATAGGCTCTGCGCAGTCTGAGATATGATCTTCAAGTGCTCAGAGCTCCATATAGCTCCATGATGACGATTATCCAGGACAGATAAATGTACACAGCTACATGAGCAGGTGGCCCCGAACCCAAAGAGCATGGGCCGAGGCCAAGGCAGCTCAGCACTCAACTGGTCCTCTCAATCATATCTGTCCTTGTACTGCGCTGCTCTGTGGAGTAAGTGCATGGGTATTTTAACAACCAAACTTATTTAGGTGTACATGTCTTCTTTGTTAATTTCTGGTTTGTGGACATTTCAGTAAGATATCTTATTCCTTCAATCTAAGTTGTTTAATTAATAACTTGGCTGTGCCCTCTGGTGAATTCAGGTTCTGCTGGCTGGTCCAGTGGTGTTTTCAGTGAGCCGAGGCACCTAAGTAGTAGTAAATAAACATGTTCTGTGGGTTTCCCGCTCCTCTTGAGGCTTGAAAATGATATCAACTTTTGATTCGATTTTCCAATTGACATCAATACAATCCTGGCATTTTAGCTGAAGCTGTCTGTCTGACATTTTCTCACAGCCGAGGCTAGGCGAGAGGGAGGAATGCTAATCAGTACTGTGCAATAAAAAAGCCAGTCTAAGTGAAGATCTGCAGATCGAGCGTTTATTCACAAAAACACATCCATTGTTTTACTGTCTATAAACCACCTCAGTGTGACCCTCAGTCCCATATCCAAGTGCGAGACTTTGATCTGCATGTGGTGAATGTTTCACATGTTTTGAATGAGATACATGGACGTCAAGAATGAAACCACTTCTGATTGAAGTAAAACTTCTGAATATAGAAATCTTAAACTTGTCCTAGAACAATGATAATAATGCATCATATTTATATAGTGCTTTTCTGGACACTCTAAGACGCTTCACATTGTATTATTCATTCACTCCACACTTGGTGGTGGTAAGCTACTATTGTAGCCACAGCTGCCCTGGGGCAGACTTAAGCGTCTGGTATTTGCCAGACCAGAGTTTGACATGGTGATTACATAACACTGGTTTTTTATGGTGAAACTAAAAGCAAATTTCTGAAAAGTAAAAGTCAGTTATTCGATGTTGTAATTTAATTATACAATTTTTGTATGCTGTAATTCTCTCCGGGTAAGTGAAAGTATATGTTCTAGAGCTGGGCCTCTGGTGTTAAAAGGATGTTCTGTTCCCTGTCTCTAACATGGTATTGATATAATTGGACCCATGTTGTGATTTGAGTGACTGTCAGTGATGTAAATGAATGAGCCCCTCCTTTTGCTGCGCTGCATGTGTAACTACAGCAGAGCGCGCTGGGGGGGTGCCGTGGCAGCTCCATAACTCACTAATTCCACAGTGGGTGCTTGTGTTGTGCTACTGTGTTACAAACATGACAAATAACTAAGTGGTGCGAGCTAATTGTCCCCAGAGACAGGAATACAAGCTCTTGTTGTGAGCTAATTATCACCCAAAGGGACTGCTCCAACCGCAGGAGGAACATGCACGAGGCTGCAGGAACATGCACGAGGCTGGAGGAACATGCACGAGGCTGGAGGAACATGCACGAGGCTGGAGGGACATGTATGAGGCTGAAGGAACATGCATGAGGCTGGAGGGACATGCATGAGGTTGGAGGAACATGCACAAGGCTGGAAGAATGTCCACGAGGCTGTAGGAACATGCACAAGGCTGGAGGAACATGCATGAGGCTGGAGGAACATGCACGAGGCTGGAGGGACATGCATGAGGCTGGAAGAATGTCCACGAGGCTGTAGGAACATGCACGAGGCTGGAGGGACATGCATGAGGCTGGAGGAACATGCATGAGGCTGGAGGGACATGCACGAGGCTGGAGGGACATGCATGAGGCTGGAGGAACATGCATGAGGTTGGAGGGACATGCATGAGACTGGAGGAATGTCCACGAGGCTGTAGGAACATGCACGAGACTGTAGGAACATGCAAGAGGCTGGAGGAATGTCCATGAGGCTGTAGGAACTTGCAGGAGGCTGGGGGAACGTGCACAATTCTGGAGGAACGCACACAAGGATGCAGGAATATGCACAAGGCTGGAGGAAGGCACTTATGGCTGCAGGAACATGCACAAGGCTGTAGGAACGTGCACGAGGCTGTAGGAACTTGCAGGAGGCTGGGGGAACGTGCACAGTTCTGGAGGAACACGCACAAGGATGCAGGAACATGCACATGCTGGAGGAACACGCAGGCTGGAGGAACGCACACAAGGCTGGAGGAACGTGTGAATGTGCAAGAGGCTGTAGTAACGTGCACAAGGTTGTTCTTCACCTGAAAGTTCTTTCATCCTTGTGTACGTTCCAACAGCTTTTTTGCATTTTCCTTCAGAGGTTGCAGGGTCCAAACTCTGGAACAGTTTTCTTTAGAATATTAGATCTACCTCTATTCAAAGTTTAAAATCACAACTAAAAACATATCTCTTGAGGCAGGCTTTCTCTTCAGTTGGGCATTTATCATTTTTATTGTTAACTATCATGATTTTTATTGTGTTATTGCACCTTTGAACACGTATAGATCTTTGGGCAGTGGAAACTATGTGCTATATAAAGAAAGGTTCATCTTGACCTTGTTGGAGCAGTCCCTTTGGGTGAATGAATTGCAAATTAATTGCAATTTGACCAAACACATATAAGTTAGACTGGAGGCTTCCATGAGAGGGCCTAATCTCTCTACGGTCCATCCGGACCAGAACCTCCCGCCACAAGAACAGTTTCTTTCCCTCTGCCGTTGGACTCATGAACACTTTGTAACACCTGTCACTTTAACAATAATACTATTTAAGAACAATCTATTTGCACTACTCATTTGCACATTGCACTATCTGCCAACTGTACATTCTGTATATAGTCTATCTTAGTCTATTTTATTCTTAATTTTATGCATGCCTTTTTATATATTTTTTATATTTTATCCTTTGCTTTATGTTGCACCTACGCCGAAGCAAGTTCCTACGTTTGTGAATTTCACTGACAATGGCAATAAACAATTTCTGATTCTGATTCTGATTCTAATCATCCTCGGCGTTGAAGTGTCCCGGTAAAAAGTAGATGCAAATTTAATAGTTTGGATTCCTATGATGGACCTGGAACCTGATCGGCTCTGTGAAAGCTTCAGCAGTTCAGGTCTATGCCAGGACACCAGCACTCTGGACTATAGGGGGACCATTTGTGCAGGTCTGAAATCCCTTTAAAAATAACTTTAAAACTCAACTTTGTATTCAAAAAGTTTTGTTCAGTGCCGTTGTATTGTTTTATGTTCGCAGATAAAACCCCATCAGTCTTTAGTTATCTATGTTAGCTTTGCGTTTTCTGTCTAATGCACATAACCTTGAGGTGTTATGACTCTTTTGTTCTTTGAGTAGTGTTTCCATTCCTGAGGACTGACACAGTTCTGTTCTCATATGAAATTTTAATCCTCCAATCTTCCCCTGGATGCAGCTGGAATTGGCTGAGTGATTGGATAACCTTCGCCCGATGAATTATGCATTTGGTAAATTACAACAGAAATGACAGTGAGTGTGGCTCCTCCTCAGCTGTTCTCCTTCTTGTATGTCTTCTGATTATGGCCTAGTGCTGTTCTGTTCACTGACTCACTCTGCACTGGCGGAGTCATGCTGTTAACTGCTCTAGATGAAAGTCATGAATCCATCTCCATCATCAGCCCATAAATTATTAGTTGCCTTGATGACTCTGTGTAGCTGACTGTTTTGTAAAGCTGCAAACTTCTAATTATTAAAGTCTTGGATTTTGGGAGATTGTGATACGTAATACATTGAATCAGTGATTGATCTTCGTCAGAGAGGCTTTTGGTGAATATTAAAAGTGATGGTTAATCAAAGCAGCTTTGGCTACAGAAGTAACAAAACAATATGATTAATCAGCTACATAAATATGGTGTAAATCAAACTTATAAACACCTTTCCCCATTCCTGTTCTCGTCAGTGCTGGAGAATGTAACACGTTGAGCGCAAATGTTCAAGACAGCAGCAAAACATTGAGACAACTGTCAATTAGTTGCATCAGATTGGTGAAAATGGATCCATTTCTAATAAAAACAGGACGAAATCTAAGCAAATAGACACAGAGCGTAGGATGGACAGGCTCGCAACTGGCAGGTATTCTGAGCAAAAAAATAAAGAAAAGTACACGAGTCACTCCAAAGAACGAGGAATACAAGATGAGCAAAGGAAATTCCAAGATGAATGAACAGACAAATTCTTATTTGTTCCTCACAAGGTGAATCCACTCATGTGTAAACATATATGTGCTGGAGGTAAACACACACACTGTATTGGTTGTGTTGTTTTATTATGATAAGAAAGGTTTACAATATGGAAGAAAAAAATTGTGCAGGTGAAGTTTTGCTGCTCGCTGCTTCTCTTTGGTCTGTCAATGCAGCTCTCCTAAAAAAAGGTCAGTCAGGACCACTGGTCTAGTACAACCATTTTATTATGAAAATGTTATGTATGAGTTATTTTTATTGTGGTATTATTTGGTCTGAAACATTGTACATTGTATTATATTTGTATTTGTTTGGTGTTGTTTTGACTGTTATTTTTAAGACAAGTCAAAGTCAAGTGTAAGAAGACTTGTTTCCTCAGCGGTGTGTAAATACACTGAGTGTGAGTGACGATGTGCAGCTCCACTCAGTCACCATGAAGGGGAAGATAATGATAGAAGAGATCGGGGCCCCGCAGAGGGACAGCACTGTGTGCCTCACTCAGCAGGGGCCCTTGGCTAAAGAAAACACTACATTTTCACACATTATCTTTACACACACACCACAGAGACGCTTTTCACACGTCACGCAGTCTGCTGGAAAACCTGAGCTGACCAGCTCTGGATAAACAGTCCCCGCTTCACAACAAGAGGACGCTTCAATGTCACAGTAAACATACAAACAATACAAAGTAATTACTCACAGTTAACTGCTAGAACCACTGATCATTTGCTTCATCATCAATTTACTTATAAATAACATAAACACAATGATAGTTTACAATACAACAATGTCAAACACTCCAGATGGCTTACACCAATCGAAATGCTTGTATACCTGCTGCGTACAAGTGAGGTGTGTTGATCCGACTCTCCCAGATCCCAAAAACACACATGGAGAACTCTGTGAATTGGGATCCCTGTTGCATTTAACACTAGCTTGTGTTGTTTCATTGTTTTGGTCTGCGATGGTATAACAAAAAAAAAAGTGAAAGTGAAAAACTACTGGAGATTCAATGTGTTTAAAGTTTGAGCAGTCTGCCAACAGCACAGCTACATATATAGTGTAGACTGCAGGAACTGTGCAGTAAAAGACAGACTGAAGTTCTGTCTGTGTAGGTGTACTGCAACAAAGAGTGTATGAGGCGATGTGAGCACGGCTACTGATACAAATGCACCAAACCGACTGGAATATATCTGTTTTATCTACGGTTTAAGTTCAAGATAACATTTAGAACCAACACCATATGAGTCCCATTTCTGTTTAATGTACTACATGATAATGTCCGGATGGAACAGGGACAGAATACAACTGTTCAATAATGTTGTGTGTGGTTGTCTGATCATCTAATATCCAAGTCCCCTCTTTCTCTTAGTCAAATCATATTTTTACTGTAGATTATTCATTTTTTGATGATACACATTTACCAAAACAACAGCTACAACATTTGTTTAACATTTATTTTATGTGAGCATGATTCTTTTGCATTTCACACGTTAAAAAGTGTCACGTCCCCTTCAATATCCAAATCTTATCCAAGTCTTGTTCAATTGAACTGATTGCTCAATTGGTCTGGTACAGGGGTCTGCAACCTGTGGCTTCGGAGCCGCATGAGGCTCTTCACCCTCATTGTAGCGGCTCCCTTTGGCCTTGAAAAAAAAAACCTTAACATAAATAAATGGTATTTCTTAATTTTAATTTCTTAATTTAATTTTTATTCGTAAATTTGTTTATTTTGTTGGGCAGTTATCTTGGAGTTTAAGTTGATGCCATCTAATTTTAAAATAACTATTTTTAATTTCTAATTTGCAAATATACGTCAGTCACATAACGTCATCAGCCTTTGCCTTTACGTGCTGACGGCTTTTGTAGTGTTGGTTATTTGTTGTGGCTCCCGACGTTTTTGTTTTTTTTGGTAGAAGAGGGGGCAAAATGGCTCTTTTGATAATAAAGGTTGCAGACCCCTGGTCTGGTACCTCAATACAGGGGTGGGTTACTTGCAGACCACCTAAATACTGTGGTGTGTCTTTGACCAACACAATGCAGGTTCACGTGAACGCTCATCTAATTACCTTAAACCCACTCCAGAAGAATACAGAATACAATTACTTTTCTAAAATCAGAGGAATACAATGTGGTATTTGATCATGACATTTAGGCTGTTTGGAGAACACATTTAGCAATGGGAAACACAGCTCTTACAGTGAGTGCTTATGCATTTTTTTTCCCTTCTCTGTGATAATGGTTGCATTATCTTAAATAAATAATAATAACTAAATCCATAACATATGATGAAACCAAAACAAAAAGCTGTTTAATCCTATGTTCTGTTTCCACATTATTATTCAGAACACATTGTGATTAGCCAAGTAACCAAATATGTAACAATATGCAGTTTAATACAGGTATTCAGTTTTCTGTGACTAAATACTTTTAAAAGTATTCCTCTCAACACTGTATGGGATGTAACAGACTCCTTACCTCCGGCTCACACTGCAGGGTGACAAGTACACCACTCCTGTGGCCCTCACTAGAAGGATTTAATCCACATGTGTTTCTTCTTTTTGATGCATTTTTGCTCCAGAAGTAAATTTTCAATTCATTTTTCCCTTAGGATCTGAAAAGGAAAAAAAAATGAATTCATGTTTGAAAGTTTGCTCGAGGCAAATCAGCTATGTGGTAAGACCTATAATTGAATTTAACAGAAACTTTATAAACCGCTCAGCTCTTACAATATTTAGCAGAATTTGAAGTTTTACATGTGTTTTTGGACTGAAAACAACTGCGTTGTGGACATTAGTTTTCACATAGATGATTAGTGTCCACCGTGCTAAATATTTGAATTTTTCTGAAACCCTTTGGCATAGATGAATAAAAAACAGTAAACTTGGTCAGGACTGTTGAGCTCCATTTGTTTTCATTAGAGCCCCCGATCGATCATGTGACACTTTCATAGTCCTTTGTTTGTAGTAAATCTTTCCTGAAAACGGCAATGTGTGGTATCACTGTCATGTGAGTGTGAGACAAAGAATTGAGGTAAAATGTCTTTATGTCTGTGGTCTGCACACATTGTGACATTCTTAAGATCAAATGGTCTTACAGTTCTGCAGTGTGCAATAGTTTCAGTTTTCACTGTTTGGACTTGACCTGAAGCTTTGGCAGTAGATGTCAGTTCTACTTTTTTGAATCCACACTTCACCGCTCTCTGTGGATTGCGGTCTTGTGAGTGCAGTTTGGATCAGAATCATAGTCACAAAATACTGTAATAGTTTTAAGAGTTTTCAGCAGCACTACATCTCATCTCCTCAGCTGATTTTGATGTCTAATAACTGAAAGGTCTTTAGTGGATGAATCATTTGTTTAGCTTTACCCTTCAAGAAAATATGAAATTCTTTACATAAAGATTGGGCAACATATCTTTAAACCAGTATGTACATGTAACTCTCCTTCATTTCACAAAACTAAATGTATTCATCTTTGAGGTTGTCCTGGAGGACCTTCGCGGACCCCTCCTGGAGAACCCCTGTCCTGGTGTGACTGATGACCTGTGTGCTCACATTGACAGGAGGAAGGGAATGGAGTGTAATGAGTTCTGGTGTTTGTCCATCAGATCGACTATCTCAACCTAAACAGACCTCCTACTCATCCCTGGAGAGAAAAAAACACTGGCTTTACACCAGCTGACCCCGACTCAGTGTCCAAGAAGCAGCTGACCCCACGAGCATCAGAGCAAAGCCACACTGTTGACCAGACTCGTACAGCAAGGGAAGTATCAGCACAGGACGACGGGGTTTTCTGACCAGTTTTCCTGACGTGAACAAGGCAAGAGCTCAGAGCCTCACGGTGAAAACCTTCTCTGCCGACCGGACAGCGATAATGTGCCTGTTGTTATTTATTAATGAGATATCAGAAGCCGTGTAAGGGGCTTTGTGATACGGACTTGAGCAGCATTAAGAGTCGGAGCATGGAGCGGAAATGTGCTTCCATCAGCTGAAGCAGGGCTCAGTGGGTTCGGTCTCCAATTGGTTCAACAATTAGGCCTGTTACTTTATCGTCAATGTTTGTGCATCGACACAAACTCTTCCCTGGTTTACAAACGACATTAATTCTCACATTAAGATGAACTGATAACAGAACCTCATGGCTTATAGGGATGCAACAACTCTTAGTATTGTGATATTGCAGAGCGAAAAGTTGAATAATAATTTCTGGGTTAGTTCTTACACTTTTTTTTAAATTGTGGTTTAGTCGCTGTTTAATTTGGCTTTTTTTGCCCTGGTTTCATTCTGAGATAGTCCTGGTTCAGGCCTGTTTAGTATCTTGCCCTAGTTTTGTAGAGAAACCATTTTGTATTTTATTTTTCCACAAAACTCTAATATAGCAATAAATATTTCATCACTATTGAAACAAATAACCCCAAATAACTGAAGTGTCATGTTTGTAATGGTTATATTTTGACACTTTGAGAGAGACGGTTGGCGCTATTGGATGGATCTACTGTAACATTGTGATGATACATAGAAGAATAAAATGTAACTGAATTTTGTGCGATCCCAAGTGGTAGCGCGTCATGCACCGGCGCACAGGAAAAAGATTTTGAGCTGCAGTGTCCAGGAAAAAAAAGACTTCTTGCGCATTCTTTCCACAGACCAGCCCCTCACCTGGGGGTCCACTCTGCTTTATGAGAACAGAAACCCGCCTCGCATTAGGTGTACACAAGGCACTCATCCAACACGAAGAAATTACTGTTACATTTTCTCCTCAATCCTTTGGAGGATATGATGATGGCATAAGAGGGCATTTTAATGGAAAATTAGATCAGCCTCTCCACAATAACGTCATGAATATTTTACCTTGAGTTATACCATTCTTTCAAACTGTTACATCGGCAACTGGAGGGACTAGCATTTCGAAGCATCATAAATCTCCAGGTCCACTGGTGGCTGCATCTTCCCTGAAACATTTACACACTGCGTTCGAGCCGTCCATCCCTGCTCTGAAAACCCAGCTGAAGTTGCCCGTAACTGCACCAGCGCTGTGACCAGATGCAAATCACTCAACAGAGCAGCAGCAGCATGAAAACACTGAAAATAGACCGCAAAACAGCTCTGCGTCATTAGAGATCTTTTGCTGATGCTCTGGAGAAGCCCCCCCAACACTTAAGTTAATGCTGTCCACTGCAGCGAGCCACAAATAACAGGCGTATAATGAGAACGAACGGAGGAGGAGAGTGGAAAAGGCACTGGGTTTGTTTATGCAGCCAGGGAGGAAGCCGGCAGCACCCACCGGCAGTGCAGCCACAGCACAAGGGCTCCAAATGTCATCAACTTCTTCTAATAATCCAACGTCTGATTTACACTTGAATCCCGATAAGCAGACTGGTGGAGGATGGGACACCGCCAGGTCCGATTGTGACGAGCCAACAGAAGCAGTGCACGATTGTGGCCTAAATGTACATCTCAGCGTATGTTTTCAGCAGCACTGAAAATTCAAACGTCTAAACAATTCACAAGTTGTGTCAAAACTGAACAATTTGTATCTATTCTTGGAACCAGGATGCAGCGAGTGATCCCACGTTTAGCATAAATGAATATTAATTTAGCTTTAGCATATTTCATTCATTTTGTGTCCAAATTTGAATAGCTAGAGACATCTGTTTTCATTTTAGTGTCTTTTTAGTAGTTTTTCTACAAAACGTCTTTCAGTTCACTCATAGTTCTCACACGCCCAAATTCAATTATTACAGCGCTGATAATCCCGGCTCTGTGATTGGTCAGTGCCATACTCCATTACCTTAGCACCACGGGGAGCTCGGGGTCTCAGAGGCTGGCAGGGGGCCAGAGGGGGCCATGCAGGGGGGCGGGCTGCGCGGCTTCGAGCTTTCATTCAGGGGCCATGAGATAACGCTCCTATAGCACTGCAGACATGGATTGCATAGACTTATCCACAAGTAACCTGCACATGTTTGGAGGGGCGCGCTGGTCTGACAGACGTGAAGGGCAAAAACGCTAGGAACTTCAGCAGATGGTTTCCCCGTTCGAATTGGCAGGCAGGTCTGGCAGAAAATAAGGGACAAAATCAAGAAATAGCAACAAACATGAGTCTTTATTTAGTTAAAAATCGTTAAACTGTGATTTCTCAGTTTAAGGTTAGCCAATAGCAGCTGAAACCAAATAACAACAAACTTAGATGTTGTAATGTAGAATTTAACAAAAGGAAAATAATAATCACAACAAAACCAAATGAGTTAGGTCAAATCAAATCTTAATTACAAACCTGAGAAACAAATTAAATTGTGCTGATGTTTATGTGCCTAGGGTTAAATGAAAATGTGCATCGATGTATCTGAATCCTTTTTCAGCAATTCCTGAAGACCATTGTTACTATGAAATTTTAATTGTTGAAACCACGTCAGTCCTTTTAACCAGAAACTTACTTGAGTGTTGTTAATCTAAACTGATTGTATCCCATGGGTTTCAAGCCTTGGTGTGTCACATTAACGTGAGGATTTGACTGTATATCTACACAAAGTGATTCTACAGAAGATCTGCAATATAACAAATAGATATTAATCTGTTCTGCATATGGTGTTTGTTAATGTAATGAAACAGTTGAAGCTGCAGGCGTACCTCGAGCTCAGGCTAAAACAAACAGTGACCCCCGGGGATCAGTCTCTAATCCATGGGTAATGAGGAGAGAGGACCTTCACACCAGAGCTCTGTCCACATCCAACACCAGCAGGGCTACTCTGACCAGAAGATCCACTCAACAGCAGACAACCGAGGCGGCCTCTGGCTTAGTTAGAAGGCTCTACGATGGCCCAGAGTCACATATGTGGTGTTTCTGAAGCCACAGAGAGAGCAACAGCTGTGTGCTGCAGAGGCTCAAAACATGAGCAAAAGACACAGCGGAATCAAAGACTCGTCATGGCTTTCTCTGTGCGACCCCTGATTTAAGGCGTGCTGGCTGGCTCTAGAGTTGACATGAGTGTGATAGCGCAGTGGTTTTGGGCATGAATGCTTTAGAATCAGATCAGAATCACATTAAGCTTTATTACCCTTGTCAGCACAGAATATTCAAGGTTTGGTGCAAACATTTCGAATATTACATTATTTTAGCTAGGAATAAATAAGAGGACACTGATTTAAAAAAAAAAAAAAAAATCTTAATTTAAATTAAATTTAATCTAAATGTTAACTTTGGTTAACTTGTTGGTTGGTTGGTTTGTCGACTGGTTTGTGTGTTATAGTTCAAGTCTGAAGTATTTGTCCACCAGTCCGAGTCAAGTCCAAAGTGAAAGACAAGCAAGTTCAAGTCAAGTCCCAAGTCAGTAGTTTACAAGTCAATGTACCATATTTCAGAAAACGGCTCATATTTTTACAGTTTATTAGATTTCTGAATATGGTTCTCCTTAAAAAAAAAAAAAAAAAAAAAGTCAAAATACAGTATCAACTGTAGATAGAAAAGGTTTTTTCAAACACTTGTCAAACACACAGAAGCATCAACTCGCCTCATGTCACGGGCTCCAAGTTCAAGTCAAGTCCTGAGGCACTGGCCTCAGATCCAAGGCGAGTCCCAAGCCTTAGTCCATTTTACCAAGTCAAGTCTTAAATCTTCAGAATAGTGACTCGAGTCTGACTCAAGTCCTCAGCTCAGCTCTGCATAGTTGGTTGTTTGTTAGATGGTCCACTTTTTTTTCCGTTTGTTGCCTTTGTATTTACACATTACAAGTGTCATGTCGGTATGGGTTGGCCTCGTGTGACCAGGAACACATATGACCTGGGGCTGCGGTGCTCACCTTCGCTCCTCTCACAAATTATGCTAGTCCAAATCTCATTAATGAGTTTCTGCTGTTTTGTAAAAGACAATCAAGATATTCTGACATGAAAGAAAGAAGGTTATGTATAATCATTCAGAGGAAGGAAGTCAGAGGAAGGAAATCTACAATTAACACAACTTACAATTACATGTAAGTAACATAGAATAAGAGCCAGCTAATGCATCTATTGCAAAGAGTTAATTTAGGCCTATTATTTCATTTAAAGAATAGTGAAAAGAAGGTAGCTTGACAAACTGAGACTACGTCTGCACAGCCAGAGTAGCTGATTGTAATTATAAATTGCACCCTGTCATTAGGGCTACGCTAATAATAATACAAATAGCCTTGAGGAGAGAATAGTGATCATTTCCTACTAGCTATTTCCATAGAATGGTGAGGGAGTCTGTGGAACGCCTGATTTTACTTTGCCTGTAACATTTGCATTATACAAACCACAAGACCAAACACACAGAAACAGAACAGTATCAGTACTATTTATTATTAATATGTGCTCACTAATGTGAGCTTTACACAGTAATACAATTATTTACGGAGCTAAAGTTAATGAAGCTGAACTCTGTGGAGACTGTGGACGGTAAACACAGTGGGGTCCTGACCCTGGGCACAGGAAACATGACCCAGTCGACAAACAGGGCTCACTGCAAAAATGGATCCCTGGGTTAAGACTGAATTCAGACTATGTATCCGGGATTGTTTTGTTTAGTTTTTTTTTTTTTAACCAAGATAGCTGCAGTTTTCTTAGATCATTGGCAAACAATTTGTGCATGGGCTTCAGCTTCCTGTTGTATTTAACATTTTGAGGACTTTTTCCCATGGAAAAGAAATAATATTTTGTTTTAAGTTATTATTGCCATGGCAGCGGTTCTAATTTACCATCATTCTGAAACCCATGAATAGGAATTCTGGAATTTGTCAGATTGTACATTTGTTGATTTTTTTTCCTTCTTGTTTTTTACAGTAGAAAATTGAGCCATTATTCAACTCCAAAGACTTGATTAAAGTCGTTTGAAAGGACTTTAAGATTTACGATTAAAAAGTTTGTGGAGCCAAGCAAATAATGATAAAGTTCAACATTTATAGATCACACGTTTATATATTTCTCCCCAGTGAATCTCCTGTGGAGTGGTGTAGATGCCTGCTGGTAGAAAGGGTTTCAGATGTATCTTTGAGGACATCTGTACACCGTTTTAGAAATCAAGACATTTCAACTTTCATCCGAAAGTTGTTTTAAATCTGATGGAAATGCTCTGAACAGCAACATTAATACTCTCCTGAGCCCCAATTAGACCTGCCCAAAGGGAGGAGTTACGACTGACACTGTTTCACTCTTACGTGAGTTGTTAAGACCTCTGAGGTCTGCCACATCTGCAGCAGTCAGTTGGCCGAGTGGTGGCCTTCTGTGTATGTAAACATACAGCCCTTCTGACCTCAGGCTGGTGGTTAGAGAGTGGTCCCGCTGTGCTGTCATGCAGGGATAGTGAGCTCTGGTGCAGGACAGTGGCACACAGTGTATGGCTCTGGATCAGTGTCTTCGTCTGCTCCAGGAGTTTCAATTCTAATAAAGTAACCTTCACAAATGCGGTGAATATACAGGAGACTCAGAGGTGAGGAGCAGACACCTGTTTCTTTTTTTCCAAATGACTCAGCAATAAAAAGGATTGTGTGGCATCTCTATCCTGCCCTGGCAGGACTTGAACCAGACTTTTTCTCACTGTCAAAAAGTTATTACTGAGCTATCCAATCCAATACACATTTTATAACCTGAAACATTTCAAAGTTCTGCCAGAAAACATAAAAAAAAAATAATACGAATAAACAAAGAAATTATAATTGCTCTACGAGTGCTTATAAAATTAATAATAAAACTTTTAAAAGAATAAATCCCTAAAACAGTAAATAAGAATGCAGATGAACACACAACTCACGTGGTGGTAAAAGCCAGACAGTAAAAGTGGGTTTCAAGATGAGACTTAAACACTCCACTGTGGACCGTTCAGTCTTTAAGGGGCAGAGCATTCGAGAGTTTGGGGCCGACCACAGAGAAGGCCCTGTACCCCTGTTTTTTTTTTATGAATTGTAAAAGAAGCCAGTGCAAAGCAGCAGGAAGTGCTGTGATATGATCTCATTTTTTGGTTCCTGTTAAAAGTTTTGGCAAAAAACAAATTGCTATAGGTTATTAATCTGTTCATGGGTTTCAGCTCCCTGTCATAGCCATTTTGAGGATGGTTAATCATTCTAGGATATAATTGGATATAATCTAATTTTGTTTTGAATTGTTGATTGCTATGGCAACAGTCTTAATTTTTAATCATTCTGGAGCCCATGAGCCATATTTCAACTGGTCCTGGTCCCCAAACTGGTTTGCCAAGGAGCGCTTTGGCACAGTTCTTTTAATGGTGGAATGTATTTCTTTTATGTGTGCAACTGATGTCACCCAAACACGTCAATGTTTTTGTACCTGTACTGTAATTATTTAAATTATACTTTTTAATCAGACTGATCTCAGCAAATCACAAAAAGATGTTTAGTAATTTCAAGTTTGTGGCATTCTGAGACGTGGCTAAAGAAGCAAGAATAAACAAAGAACAACTTTGGGTTTATTGTGAGCTTTTTGTGCATTTCACTCCTCCACACCTTGTTTTAATGTGTCATTATGTAATTATGTACAGAAAACTAATTATCACAAGATCAATTGAACCTTTGGTGAGAAATTATTATTTCGTGTTTATAGGCTATCTGCTTTTAGCCATCTTTTTTGCCTGAGTCTGCACTCTCTCTTATCCAATCATCTCACTCTCACTTTGGTCACCTTTGGACCCCTAACAGGCTGAGACAGTGGAGACACTACACACAGACTGTACTGATTTGCTCTAAAGCGAGTGGAAACATGAATAGTCTAGTAACAGGCCTACTTTGTGAAGCTGTACAGAAGCAGTTTTCCACCACAGAGTATAATGTGTAAGCCACTTTTATTATTTTTACTCTTTCAATATCAAATCCTGTGAGAGTGACACGTTGTCGCTCTGTTCTTCTTGACACAGACCAGAGTTGCGTAAGCGGCACAGACAGAGGATTGTGCAAAGGAGGCAGTGAAACCCCTGACACTGGACTGTCCCTGGAGGACAGAGCCGAGGAGCACGTCTTTTGGACATGAAGAAGCACTCTGGCGTCCTCTGAAGTGTGGATACAGTATTCTGCAGTAAACACACAGGGGCTTTAAATGTTTATGAGAGTCACAGCCTCACACATGTGATCGGCTGCACATAACACTGCAGGACCTCTGCTCTGGACACAAGGAAAGGGCCAGAAGAAAATGCTGTATAAATCGAATAGACAATGTTTATGTTGCATTTGTGATGTTTGTTTGAAGATGTTTGTTGTTCCTATTATCAGTAGCGGATACAGAGGCCCAAAAAGTGTTTAAGAGTAACATTACTTTAGATATTCATGTTAAATCAGTATAAGCAAAAAGTAGTGACCCACATGAATTATTAAATGAATAAATACAGAAATATACGGTGAAGAAAACACCACTCAAGTATTGGTTAAGTACAAATTGTTTAAGATGTCACTCAAATAAACCTCTGTCCAAAATTGTTTGCAGAGAGGGATAAATATTTCCAGGATAGAAAAACGTGTGCAAAAAACATAAAGGTCATAGGAGCAATCTTGTGAGTTCAAATGTGAGTTCAAATGGGGGCCGAGCCACGTCCAAACATCTGCCTGAGAGATGACCCACACACTCGCACCTGGAGGAGGGCGATGTGGGCAAATAAGTTTAAATAGGATGCTCCATTGTGCCAGAACACTGTAATCACATCTGACAGGGCGCGCTTAATCTCCTGCTAATGCTGTCGTTTTGCATCTAAAGTAATAGGGACCTGTTGTGTTGCATATGCAATGACAATCTGAGTGATCAGAGAATGGATAAGAGTGCGTGGAGTGACACATGGAGCAGCTCACCACAGGTACCTTCTGCGTGCTAAATACTGCGCTCCTTAATGATACTGTGAAGTGTGGGAGACAGAATTAGAACACTGTGATAACAATGCCACACTTACACTAATGTGCTGTACAGTCACTCAAAGCGCTACACCGGGGTCATCATTCACCCCATTCTCAATGATAGTAAGCCACTTATGTAGCTACAGCTGCCCTGGGGCAGACCGATGGGAGCGAGGCTGCCAATCTGCCAACAGTAACAGAACTTGATCCGAGCGGGAATCGAACCTCCTACCATTGGGTGAACTAACAATGAGCTACTGTTGCTACGTTGTAAAGTACAGTTTTTCTGCACATTTTGATGAATATGAAAGGATTAACATTCTATAATGGAGTTGTCGAGTGAACTGTGGAAATGTGAATTTTGATTGTTGCTCTTTATTGGGTTGAGTTTTTGTTCTTTTTTCTCTTTTACTTACATTCTAGTAATCCCCTTTGAGAAATATTCCCCTCCCTCAGCTTTCAGAGAACAAGTATGATTGGCTGTTTCAGAGTTTATCGGTCTTCCCTCGCAGCCAATGAGAGTCGAGCAACTGTTGCATCCGCAGGCTTCTGCGCTGCAGCAGAGACTGAGAAAGTCCTGGCCCAGGTCCTCTGTCCATCACACCATTAATCACCGTTAATCACCATCATCTTCAGCACGCCTCAGACTCATTACAGGCTCCTTGAGCGCTGCACTCAGAGCTCGGAGAACAGGATGAGAGCTCCACCTGAACCATTGCACGTATGATGACTTAGATACAAATATCCTGTTAACAACTGTGAAACATTGTTTGATAGTTTACATCGAAATCAAAAGACAGAAAAACTGTGCCACAGGCGGATTTAGGTAATTTCCGACGCCCTCCATAGGCTCTGCCACGTCTGTGTCTCCATCCCGCCCGCCTCCTTCTCTGTTTGTGAGTCTGTACGCGCGTCTCTCTCGCTCACAGCGCTCTTGAAGTCGTCGGAGGCAGGACGGACACGCAGCGCAGGCACTGTGCGCGCAGAGACTGTGGATTGTGAACCTCTCCTCACCACCATCACTGCCACTCTCGAGCTTCTGTCCCGAGCTCTCAGGACGGAGGACGCATGAGCCCGGTGCGCTTTGGGGAAGACGGGTCTCAATAAGGGACATCCCCGCTTTTGGCTTCGGCTTGTGCGCGCAGCTTTGCCTCTGTGGATGTGTGGGACGACTGGACACAAGTGATATTATTTTATTAGGATCGCTTTGCATCCGCATATTCCAGTCTACTCAAGGTAAGCACTGTTTGAATTCTCTTCTTCTGTGTCTTCATTTTAAACCAGTGGAGCCGGGACTCCCTTTTGCACTATTGCTGGATGCTTGCACTGCGCACTGCCCTCGGGGGTCTCTGCCGAGGATACAGTGCTCTGGTTCGCTGTGCCTGTGCAGCCTGCTGTAAAGTGGAGTGTGACTCGTGTGATGTGGAGGTTAGCAGTGAAATCTAGATTGACGGTTCTGCTCTGCGTGCGTGGATTGGTGTTGGATCTGGCTCTTTTATACCTCCAATCTGAGCATTTGGTGAATCGAATCTTAATTATTATTCTATTGTTTTTCTAGTTTCATTGGACACCTTTAGGTAGTTGGAATCTTTGCAGAGCCATGATTTCTGACAGAAATGCAGCCCCTCACGCAGAGACACTTTTTCAGTCAACTGTGTTGCATTGGATGTGTGTTCGCTGATCTGCGCCTTCTTTACGTCTTCATTATGTGGAATCAACATCTTGAAACGAGTGTCCCTTTAGGCTCCATATGGTTTAGTATTCAGTCCATTTAAATAGTTGAGCGGCCATTCCGCGTCCTTGCCCTTTTACCGTGCGCGCACCGGAGCCAGCGGAGCGCCCTGCACACCGCATACAGATCACTTTGGCCAGGGGCTCATTCCGCACTCAATTAGCTCCGTGCTCCGCTCCCGCAGGGCAACGAGCATTGCTTTTTAATTGTAGCGCACTTAACGCTCGTAGTTTGATCGCTGTCTTTAAAGTGTTACATCATAAAAACATGTGAGCCACCGTATGTGATGCTGGGGCGCGTTAAGCTGCGTATGTGCCATGAGCGCACAGTCAGATCACCAGAAGGGTTTGGTAGCACTCAAGTGTTTGGTATTCATGGCACAAGTGAAGATTGCTGCTCTCCGCCATGGCAGTAATCTCCTCCACACTGTTGCGCTGCGCTGCTCAGCCTCCCCAGCTCCGCTACGGTCCTGGGGGAGCCATTCACAAAATCATTTGCTGCTGTTGGCTTCTGCTCGACTGCGCTGTTTGTTGTGGAGCCTCATTGTGTGGAAGTCCACAGCTCAATCAAGTTAAAGGCACTTTGATTTCACACACACCAGTCAGTGAAATGAGACTCCCCGATGAGCTCAGAGGAGTGTCGGACAGACTGCAGAAGAAAATATATATCTGGACACAACTCAAATGGAAATGTACTTTTTGTTCACAGATTTCTCAAATATCCACATGCTTATGAAAAGTCATTCTCTGTGGCCTGACGTCCAAACAGATTTGCTTGATTTTTTTGAATGACATTTTTTGGTTGTGGGAGGTTGAGAACATGTTGAATTGAAAGAATTATCTCGATGTATTTATTAAAACCCAAATTCTTAAACTCTGAAAATATGTTTGTAACAGTGTTAGTCCATTTGACTCGGACCATTATACATTTGCAATCTGTGTTCAGTGGTTAAGGAAACATGAGGATAATACAGTTCAACAGTGATTGTGTCTGATCAAACTTTCATATTGTTCAGAGCTGTAGTGGTGGACCCTGTAGAGTTGGTGGAAACAGTGCTGACCATGTTGAAGCTGTATGTTATAGGAGCTCTTGGTCCCAACCGCTGGCGCCGCTCAAAGGTTCCTCTAAACGGCTGATTCTGTTTGTGGAGGTTTGCATAATGGCCTCCTGGAGCTGCACCGAGAGCTGATTTATTCTGCGAGAATAGGGAGAATTGATTAAAGAGGTACTGGGAATGCAGCGGCGAAAACACGTCTGCGCTCTCGGAGGAGGCCCCTGGACGGCTTCATTCTCCATACATTGTTTTGTGTTAAATACAAGGTTAAAACGAGATGCGTCACTGTCATAAGCAGATTCTTGTTTTAAAAAGAAAAAGCACTTTTCAAAAATGGCTTTCCTATCTGGAGTCTTTTTTCATGTGGCCTTCAGACATGAATCTGACAGAAAGCAGAAGACAAGGTATGCACGTACTTTGACAAATATTATTCTCACAGCTCAGCGCACAATACAGTTTCACTATAAATCCAAACGTATGCTTGTGCAGCGGTTTTAAATTGAGTCTGCTGAACAGTTAAGATACATGAGCAAAAAGTTACTCATAAACAATCTACTGGCGTAAAAGATTTGAAATACCCCTTTAAGACTGCAGTTTAAGAGTAAAAAGTAAAAGATTTCACGCATGCGTTGAAGCGTTTATAGTGATTTCGATAAAGCACTGCACTGATCTTTGTCAACGGTAGCAATTACAATCAATTTCCTAATTTTCTTTGTGATTTGTTTGGACATATTTTTGTTTTCTCAAAGCTTATTTGGGAACTCAAAACCTTAATGAATGTATTAAGAATAACTCAAACCAGCAAAAAAATGTGTCAATACCTGCTCTAAAAGGGAAAGTAAAAAGTATCCAATGTAAAAAGTACTTAAGTCAAGAACAGATTGCTAAAGATTTGACTGAAATACAGCACTTTTACTTTTGTACTTTCCACCGCTGCTGCTGAAAATATCACATGAGAAACCAGGACAAAACGGCCTCAGCTTCGTCTAACGCGTGTGTGCTATGGGAGCTTTACCATTTTAGAGCCTTGGCACGCACTGTTGCTACACGAACAACTAAAAGGACTGAGAAAACTCCAAAGGTCTCTGCTAATTTGACGGTCAAAGAGGCATGCGTTGGCGGCGGGGGACAGAGCATGACTCCTATTAAGAAGCATCTGATGGGCAACGTGACTTCTATTACCGGGATCACTGTGGCTTTTCCAGACGCGGCGCTGCTGAAAGCCGAGCCTCCCGCGTCCTGTCTCTCCGATAACATGCTCCGTCTGTACAGCGGCGCAGGGATCAGGGGACGGAGCACAGATTTGGAGGCTGAAGGGATGCTTTTTGTGCGACGGGGGATTGGGTTATTTACCGCCGCTTCACAGAGTCACTGAGCCTCTGAACTTTGGTGTGAAGATGCAATAACACGTCACAATAAACTCGTAATACACTCATTCACTCATGACAGAGGCCATTGTGACCGAAAGTGGGATAGCCTCTGTGGAAGTGTGTCTGTACCATCTTTCTCGTTTTGTTCTTCATATCTGTTTTTGTTTGACTTTTGATGGAGAAAATTTGGTGTTTTGAATCGTACAGTATCCTAGGTGTTTTGAAATGTGCGTGTAAATGTCACGTATTGTTACAGCGGTAAAGTTCGTGTTAAAGCAGGATATGCCTAGGAGCTGGTACACCACCTGCATTACGCCAAAAAATCAAAATGTAGAACTACTTCCATGGAGATAGATCAGTTTTTTGACATTCTGTGGATTGAACATCCTTAGATCCTCCACCAGAAAAGTTTAAAGTCAGATCTGTGGAGAAACCATCAGAGAAACAAGCCCCTTCACAGCAAGTCAAGGTTTAATATTATAGTAACAGTTGTAATGAAGTAAATGCGTTTATTTAAGTCTATTTTTGGACTGAAACCTCATAGAGTGCAGATTTAAATATCCGTACCGATTTCAAAACGATAATAATAAAAAAAACAGTATTCTTTCAGACAACAGAACGTAATACAACAAAATAATACAGTTTTTCTTCTATTACCATGTGGTCTTACACTAGTTCTGAAATATCAAGAACATTCTAAGGGTGCGTTCACACTTCACACAAAATTGGGACTAAACTGAGACTAATTCTGGAACGACACCTGGACTAGACATGAAAACTTGGATCAGGAATAAACTCCGCTCAGACCAGGACTTTGGTCCAAAAACAAGTGTAAACGCTCCTCAAAACTATTCAGAGAGATCAATCTTTGTTATATTTATGTGATTTTATGTGACTTCGAAAGAGTATGTAGTTTTGATTCTAGTTTTGGTATTGATTAGTATCTGTATCGATTTTTGGGACAACTTTACTGTAGTCCAGTCATAAAGCAAAAACTTAGAAAGCAGCTCCAGGTGAACATTATGCCTTTACTTTCGCCCGCAGCTTCTTGCTCTCTCAAACCGAGCTTTAACACGGCTGAAACATAAGCATAAACACTCACTCCCATCCATTTTTACACAAGTTGGCCCAAAGTGTTTAATTGCTACAGTGCAATTGTATTTAATTGTGTGCTTTTAAGTTGTCAAGGTTGTAATTAGTTCACCTCACCTCATACATTTCCACAACTCGTTTTACACGTGAGATTTCAATTTAAATTAAATTGAAAATGCAGCGAGAAATATGTTGCTGCCAACAATTTTTAAATGTATGAGTGTGCTGCTCTTTTCATAAAACTGAACACTGACTTTTACTAATTTCACACTATGAAAAAAAAACAAAACCTTAATATCAGTATCACACTTTTTTTTGTGGAAAAGTTGCAAATTATCTACTAAAACCTTATCAAAGACACTGCTATCAAAAGACTCCAATTAGAAAAAGTGGTTATTTTTTTTTACCTTTTCTAGTTCAGACATTTGCAGCACTCTCCAAAATCTATTAATTATTTTAATAAATGTAAATGAGTCAAGTCAGTTACATTTAATAAAGGCCCACGTGAAGGCACCAGTGCAAGATCCAGAGGCGACAGGGGGCGCTGTTGCCTGCTCCCCCATACACTGCTCTCTGGGGGGTTCAGACCTGCCTAATTTTCCGTCTGATATAGCCGCGTGTTCTCCTGGAGTCCAAGGAGCCATCGGAGAGCCAGGTCTTGTGCTAGAACTCCCCAGAGAGGCAGGATTCGGTTCGACCCCAGTGCCCCCGATATAAGGCAGTCCTGTTTGCCCCGTCTCCTCTGCTGCTCAGAGAGGGAGGGGTCTGTCTTTTCTTTTCACTCTTTGTGTTTCACCTTCTGTCCCAGAGTTCACTGCAGTCTGACAGAAGTCTCATCTTTCCGTGTCGACGTGCCCTAAAGCCCGGCACACTTCAGATCACACCAGTGGAGCGAGGGTTTATCGTGTTTAGTGTCGTCGCGATATGGAAAATCGAAAAAATGTGAAAAAAACTATTTCAATGCCACAGTGATTAAAAAACAAAAACAAACTGACAAAAGAATGACAAAAGGCAGAGACAAAACAAGGACAGTAGATCAGTTGGTAGTAAGATCCACTGGCCCACTGTTGTTGTGTCCTTGGGCAAGACACTTAACCCACCTCGCCCCCCACTGTCTGCATACTCTGGCGTGTGAATGTGTGTTTGAACGGATGAGCGGTTCCTTGAAGTGAAGTGTTTTGAGTGCCTTGAAGGTTAAAAGGCTTTATAAATATGGCCATTTACCACAACAGAATGTAATATTCAGCTCAGAATAGTCACTGGTCATTTGATTCTTTGACCTGCGGAAGTGGTGGGTAGTACTCAGTTGAATTGACCACATTTACTCGAGTAACGTCTTTTCTGAACATCATGAGTAATACTTTCATTGAAGTAACAGTATTCTTACTTGAGTAATAGTTATGGTTACTCTTCCCACTTTTCTTTTCACAAATCTATAGTGACAAAAGTTTTATCAAAAACATTAAATTCTTTGTACTCTTACATCTTATCTTCAGATATGATTTGTTTTTATGTTTAATCTTTGAAAATTACAGAATCTTTGCATTATTTAACAGGTTTTTTTTGTCCAATTACATGAACTCAAATTGTAAATCATATTGTGAATACATTTACATCCAAACTGTTACTCAGTACTCAAGTATTAGTTTCTCCAAATATGTTTCCCTCTTATTATATTAATATTGATGTGAATTAAGACTCTTACACATGCAGTGTTTTGGCTACTTTTCCCACCACTGTTGACCTGCTATAGACAGAAAGGAAAGGTCTGACTTTGCCCTATTTTTGTTATTTATTTCAGCATTGATACTTGTCCAGTTTTTGCATATATTTGAGTATCAGTTTAGTTTAATAGTGTTAACCCTAACCCTTACTACAATCTGTTCAAATCCTGTTGCCTCTTTTTCTAGTAAATCTTGTACAATCAACTGTAAAGCTGACTTTTGGGCTCAGGTTTAATGGGTGTTTTATGAGCCTGTAAACCCTCTCGTCTCTTGTCTGTGTAGTCCAGGTGTGCGACCGTGTGCTGCGGTTGTGCTTTGTGCTGTGACGTTGTGCGCGCCTGATGTAAGCTTCCTCCCAATACACGTCCAACATGTGGCGCCTTCATCAGCTCCTAAAGCACAGGCTGTACTGGCTCTGTCACATTATCCTCATTTTCCAAAGAACTAAGCAGTCTGCCCTAAACTACTTTCTTCTCCAGCTCCCTTAATTATTTTCAAATTATGCTCATTCTCACTGGAACGCTCAAATCTTCACGCATGTATTATTTTGTAGACTGTGTAAGATGAATAAGTTGTAATATTCAGAGTTTCCTTTTAAAACTTTAAACATTAACTAGCTAATTTCTGTTTGTGAGTTTACATTGTTTTTTTTTTTCTCATTCTCATTAAACATTCCATGAAGCTTATGATTTTGTGTTAAATCAAAGCACAGAATTACAATTTTAAATGTGTCTTGTACGATACTAATTGGCTTGTTACTTAAAAATAAATAAATAATCAATCAATCTCTATCTGTTAAAGATGGACTGTGTAACATTTCTGGTTTGTCTGTACGGAGATTACTGCATTAAACGAATCTATCTTGCATTTGTTTAATTAAAGGCATTTTATTAAAAAAAAGATCCTTGAAACATGCATTCTTACTGTGTCGCTTGTCTTCATTGACATTTTAATGCCATACTGTGGATCCTTCCAGGCAACACAATACCATCTCCATGGAGACGAGCCGGTGGTAAACCCTTCATTAGAAAAGATACATTGTGCACCTTTAAAGGCGCTGTACCTGATCTTTAAAAGCATCTATTCGGTTGAAAATTAGACAAAAATGCTCTCTAATCCCTAAAGAGATTTGTGAAAAATGCTTAGAAACTCATTGCTGTGAATATTTAGGATGCTGGGGCTTGATTAGGTAAGAGAGTGACACCTGTGACTGATGCAAAGACTTTAAAATAAACTACAACGGTAAAAATAAGGTACAGCACCTTAAATGTTACTGTAACAGTGAAGCGAATCTCATAATAAACGCCGGAGACAAAGACAGCGACGTCAAAGGTGAATATGAAGTGTCTCATTTGTCATTGCACTAAAAACAGTAAAATCGTATCAGTTTATCATTTCCCTAATGTCAGTCTGAAGTGCATAAACCATTCAGCTGCTCAGCTCTCGGATACAGCCAGGGTTACGGTATTTTGATGTTCAAGGATAGAGAAGGTAATATATGCGTTTAATGAATTCAAAGAACATCGTACATCTATTTTCTTATTTCTTGCCAGATTTCCTACTTTTCCATTAGAACACTTCTTTGTGTTTGAGTGGGTGACTGGGCTGTTGTAGGTGCGAGCAGACTTGGCCCAGATCGATGGTAATCCAACATTAGTGGTGATTTGACGGATCCGGAGTATCGGCGATCAGAAGTGAAAGACATGAATATTGAGCGTGTTAGATGAGGACGAATGACTCCAGGTGGAAGCTCCATCGACTCCCTGCTCTGTCAATATTCCCATGTCTGCTCTACCATGTGCACATATGGCCTGTGCAAAAATATAGTAGCTTGTGGGTTCCGGATTTCCTACTATAGAAATCCAATATGTTGTTTTTCTTGGGCAATGTCAATTATTGTTGAATCCAGAGAAATGGCCGATAAGCAATACATTTGGGCTGATACGTGTGGCCAATTTGGGTCATTTTATCCAAATTATGTGGTTTAAATTGACTACAAACTCACCCTCAGGCCTTTTTAACCACAAACCAGAGTAGTTCCCGTTTTGTGCGGTGCCATCCTGTGAAAATAATGCTTCATGTAGTTTCCCAAACAGCAATTGAACCAAAACAAAATATCGGCCTTTGTTAGAGAATTAAGGTTGATAGCAAAATCGCTAAAAGATGTAAATACCGGTCTGATATATCGACCAACTAATATATATTTACTATCTCTATTTCCTTCAAGAGCAATCACAGTAGAAAATACTAATTGTTGACCTACATAAAACGATGTCCAGTGTTAGTTTTGTCAACACATTTTATTTACTTTTATTGGTTGACTGCATACTGTCAAATTTGGTCAACACCATTTTAACTCAGACATGTTGAGCTGAGTTGTTGAATCTCCATCTTTTGCTGGAAAAACAGTCATAGAAGCACGAAAGAGAGAAAACCTAACAGGAATTATTGTACCACAAGAAAGGCCTGTTTAAAAGTAAGCATGTTTTGATGTTGTGGTCCATCCTTCATCTTTGTCGTGTGTGTTTAGGTTTGTTTGCATGTATTTGTCAGTTTTTTTTCTTCTGATGTGGTGTGCGTGACAGTTATTTGCTTCAGTCTCATGATGCTTCTCACATGAGACAAACTCCGGACATTGAACATCTAGAACATCCACAGATAACTCTTAACTCGATCCACGGCCATTACATTTGAACCGACCCGTACGCCGGGGTCACAGACATGGTGCGTGTTTGGCAATTAATTTCTGATCACACGGCTCTGTCACATTCATAGCCGCGCAGAAGAGCATCCGAGTCAGTCTGTGGGTCAAGGAGAGATTTAATGAGTCTCATTATTCACCATCATAATTAATCCATAATGAATGGTGTGCGCATGTGACCAGTGGAGTGCCGGGACAGTCGTGGCTCTGCTGGATGACCCGGAGTATTAGTAAAACATTCCGTTCAAGTCTTTGACCCCAGCTCTTGACCGATGCTAATCTGATAAATATATCTGTAAATGCGGGAATGAAAAGCATGTGATGTGCAGACAAGCAGTTGAAACTCATTTGCAACACAAGTCACTTCACTGTGTTCTGGTCTCTTCTGCTTGCCGGAATAATATTTCTCTGTGTTTTTTATACATATCAGCCTGGTCACAGTGTTCATCTCCCCGAGTTCAGATGGCCGGGATTGACAAGTGGATTAGCTAATCAGGGACACGCATGGTTCGGCCGTATCAAAACAAATACGACTGAAAAACAGTGTGGATTTCTGCAGAATCAATTAGCGAAGCATAAAACTTGGTTAATCTGAGGTCAGAGAAGTTTGATTTTGTGATCGTTTTGATTGCACAGTTCTGTTTGAGTTTGGCCCCAGGCACGACAGAGAGCGTGGTGACCAGACGCACTCAAGAATTGAAGGAGTGTGTATTCTGGATCCCAAGCAAATGTTCTGGACCAGTGTGGAGCAAATCTAAGGTTAAGGTACTTTTTTGTTGTTCTTCTTGTCCTCTGCATTTGAACCATCCTTCAGTGCAGCACCTAGAATCTAGAGACTCATAAGCTAGTTTCATGCTGGTTAATCAAATCTGCACAAGTATTTGTATCCACAAGACTTGCAGAGACACAGGAGCGACAAATATCCTTCACGAGTTCAGTCTGAAGCCTGTGATTCAATATAAAGAACCAAGAATATTAAATAAAAATTGTATGTGCATGTAAAGAGAACATTTCCTTCTGCCACATAAAATGAGCTTTGTCATTTTCTTACTTCTATTCTCTTCGGTAGTTAGTTCTCATTTCGTGGATATAAAATGCAATGCAGTCCCAGCCGCCCAAGTTTCCCAAAGTCATTTCCGATGCGTTTGTTAGAAGTTAAACGGGTCCACATCGCCTCTCTTCGTCGTCCCTCCGGCGTGCTCGCAGGTGTTTTGTTCTGTGTCCCCACATTTGCATAATTAACCTGCTTATGTTAATTGTGTTGAGTGAATGTTGCTGACGGGACACTTTGCAAAGGTGAACTCTGGACGTCTGAGTCCTGGAGGCAGACTGTATGTGTGGGTCCAAACGCAGGGCCATCACAGAAACAGAGTGTCTACGCGCACACATGCAGCGCCGGTTTAGTTTGAGCAGGTGAGGAGGTTAGAGGAGAATAAATCAAGCATTTGACCCTGAGACCGGCCGAGAATCTCCAATCTGGCAGAGCACTGCTGACCAAGAGAAAGAAATACCCGGCAACCTGAACCTCAACGGAATCTGACCCTGCGGACTATAATAGGGATAATCTGTGAAAAACACTATTATACTTATTGATACAGTATTTACTACAAAAACTGTGCTCAATTTCCTTTGAAAATAGTGTCCTTGAACTGGGCTTGTTAACTATTATAGATACATTCAGCAACGCGTCCTATTCAGGGGCGTGGTTTGGCACAACATATATACTATTAAACGTTTACTCCAGTGGCTGAAAGAGCTGCTGTTCTGTGTTAAAATGTATGGATCGTTTCCCCCACGGAGCTCCGTTAATGGGTGTTTCCTCTGATGCCACTGAAAGGATAAATGTCAATATCATGTTTGTTTAGACATGAGTTGACCATGCGTTTTTGTGATTGGTTCATCTGTCTGTCAATCGCGTCCATCTGAAATTGGGGAGACAGGATATGATTCCAGACCGAAACGTCTTTTCATTTTTATTTATTTATCATTTATTTTGACAGGGAAAGCTCAATGATATAAATAAAAAAGGAACAAGCAAAACAATTATAAAACAATCAATATTATCAGTAACATTAACAATTACAAAAACATACTCACAACAACAATATGGAAAAACCATGCAAAGCAAGAGCCCTGGTACAGTGAGTAATCGCTGACCAGTGCTTTGAATTCATTTAAAGGGATAAAGTCATTTAATTAAAAAAAGACTTTGTGCTTTGTTCCACAGGCTGGTTGCAAAGTTTCTTAAGTCCTTTCCCCCCAGTTCTGTATTGATTCTATGTGACTCAGAACACCAATGAACGCCTTATAAAATGCAATCTTTGTAAAATATTGTCAAATCATATTGTTTTGGCTGGTCAGGCAATAAACTCTGGCTATTGTGCAGTTCTACAGTTGTAGCATCTTTGAGAAATCCATGTCGCCATGAATATTAGTTTAAATCAAGTGGCTTTAATTTGACTGGTTTGCCTTGTTAGAGGGACAATGACGCCGTCTGAATCCATGAGAATAGCTTTCACCACTTGTTAACTCAGTGTGTTCTCGAGCAGTCACACTGTAGCTCATTAGAGGGTTGTGGAGATGTCTTTTGTGTTGACGACTTTGTTTCCGAGCCGCGTGTTGCTCCGTCGCACACACAGGTGAGGGAGTCCCGCCGTACACCTCTCTCCCTGCTCTGCTCTGAGCTGCAGGCCCTGTCACGTAATGGGATTGTTCCCCGTGATTTAGTCGCCACAGAGAAATGAAAGCTGTTTGACGTGAGGAGGCAGGAGAATGGAGCTGGATGTGAGACGACTGTACAGATCCAATCCAGAGTGTTTATGAAGCGGGAGGCTTAGCTGTGTGTGTGTGTGTGTGTGTGTGTGTGCGCGTGTGATTGTGTGTGTGTATGTGTGATTGTGTGTGTGTATGTGTGCGTGTGATTGTGTGGTTGTGGATTTACCCACGGGCAACACTCTCACAGTTATCACTAGCACATCAGTTACAATGCTCTGTCTACAGCTACCAGCCCTATCCATTTTGATGTTCATTCTTGTGCCGGAATTGTATAAACCACGGTAATAACACCACAATGGATTAGATGGTGAGATTTAGTCGCAGTTTTTTCTTACCAGTTCAGAGTACTTTGTCATTTTGATTTGGACATGTTGGGCTCTTGTACAGAGACTGCTCCATGAGATTGTTTTCCCCATGGTTCACAGTTCACACATGTCCCAGTATTCAGAGTGCACCACCAGACCATCACAGACTAAATCAGGGGAGATTGTTGAGATAAGATGAAGTTACAAAGCCAGAAGTTTCTGCTGGTAGGTCAGATGTATATGGGACAGTTGGATTTTCTAAAGGACTTAAGAGAATAGCTGTGAGAAAAGCTGCCTGCAGACTACTACATAAGTCAGGATTTCCATATTAAAATGCCACAAGGCTCTATGGCCCCATATGACACAATTATGCAAGTATTTTCATCTTTTATGAGCCAGCGCCTTGGTCTTTTTGTTTTTTATTCCCCACTTAAACATTTCCATTTAACTGTGTGCTTCTGGGCCTTGAAGTGGACCCATGGGCAGCAGTCCACGCTGGAGTGTGTCGAGGAGTGCACATTGATGAGGAGAGTGCACATAGGAGAGTGCACGTAGGAGAGTGCACGTAGGAGAGTGCACGTAGGAGAGTGCGCGCTTAGGAGACTGTCCTTTCCAGCACACTGAACATGAGTGCAGGCTTGACTCCACCATAAATCCTTCTTGACCCCGTCACATCTCTGTCTTCAGTCACTTTCTGTCTCCGTGAGCAGAGGTTAGCTATGACTCAGTGTTATGATAATCCATGCAGATGGGAGCTTGTGCATGTTAATTATAAGAAGCAGTTCATGCTGGGGTTGTAAAGTATTGAATATTAGATACTAATCAATACTTGCACTATTATAGAAACTAGACACTCATTCAGTCTCTAAGTAGTAAAAAAAAACACGTAAACAGGACAAAATCTGGCATTTCTTGGAATGTTTTAGAATTATCAGACAGTTTTTTAAAACTAGTAAAAGACCACAGGGTTTGATAAAGAAGGTGCTATTATACTGTGTGGAAAACTGTTGCCACATTCACCAAAAAAGAGCATTTTATTATATCATTGTGGTAGGGAAATCAGTGTTGAGAATTGAGTATGTTCCTTCGTACTGAAATCGAGTTTGACCTTTTAGAAACGTGACAACACTAGTTAATGCAAATATTTACTATATTTCTGGTAACCTGCAACAGGAGACTAAGTAATTAAGATACTCAATAAATTTCATGTTTCTCCACATATATGAGACAGGTAATGTCATGTGGAATGTGTGAGCTCATTACCTCAGTTGGTTATGAGTGACAGAGAGGGTCGGACTCGGAGCTCGTGGCTGTGATTCAAAGGTCAGCTCCTCACGTCCTCTGCCCAGAGCGAGGTGTTACTGTGGCTGTGATGGAGAGAAGTGATCCAGCCTGCAGCAGCACCATGGAAGATCTGTGTGGGGAGAGGTCAGACTGACAGGAGCGTCTGCAGGATTGAGAGACTCACATTTTTATGCTTAGAACAGATTTCTTCATCTCTCTAGTCTTTCACAGTAATTATCCGCATAGACAGAACAGAAGGCTGTGGCTAGATATTTTTGTAGTGTGTTGTTGGAATTCTGATGTTTATATTTGTAGGTTTATGAATTCCTGTCCTTTCTGTGGGCAAGGTCTCGGCTGACAGGGTGACCTCTCTCACTGTGGTCACATAGCATGAGCATCAGAGGCACGCGGACCCAGCCTGCGTCTGCACAAGGCCGCGTCACCTAAAGGTGCCACCTCCAAGGTCATCTCTTTATCTGTGTGATGCTGGGGGAGGCTGCATGCTCTCACTGACTTTCAGCACAATAAATCTCCCTCCCAACCTGCACTTTTATTCATATCCAAACAGAATCTCATGCAGTCAGAGGACATAAGCCTTCAACTAATTTTGGTAGTTAAATAATATAGTAAAAATCAATACTCAGACTAATCTATACTAAAACTATCAAAAGCACTGAGCATGTATCGTTTTTCCTGAAAGTGTCATAACCACTGATTAATTCAAATTAGCTACTTTCCCTTAGGCACAAAACTGCACCTTCCACTCTCCTGTCCCTGAGGGAAGGACACAGTGGGACACAGGGGACATGTCTCCTCCCACGCGCCCGCTTTGCTCTGCTGCACAGCGTGGAGACAGACACAAACAGCCTGGTGTGAGCCATATGGACTGTTCTAAATTCACAAATGCTGATTCACTCTTCACCCCAGCACCAGCAGCCTGTGTGGGGATTTCCACGCTGCTGTTAGGAGACAGAACGACCACAGTGACACACAAGTTAGCGTCTGTAACCGTCTGCGAACCGAACCTAAACACACAGCGCGGCATGACTGTGACGGTGCACCATCGCCTCCGTCAGTTCAACTAGAACAGGGCCATTTCTAGCTAAATATGAAAAATATGCACATGCGGAGGGTCCCACATCCACAAGAATGGCCACAAAGCTGAATGTTTAACCTCATCAGAGCAGCGGCTGACTAGCAGATGATTCCACTTTACAAACAGAAGATTTCCTGCATATTTCAGATTAGTCCATTTCACCCCATCAAGATTTTTTATTTTATTTTTTTATTTCATTGCTATGAAACTTTCATAGGTGGTCCAAAGCAAAAATGTTTTAATAAAATAAGTATTTTTTTCTGATATGAAAGCGTATATTGCTCTTTGACCAAATGTGCATAGCTGAAACGATGAGAGCGCAAGGGTTAAAGTCTACAACTGTTAATGTATGTATTTATTCTGAATTTTAACATATCAAGGCACGCTCATGGATGGCATAGATGTATCACTCTATAAACTATGAATATCCCTGCCACAGATTATACCAGATTAACTGTTGCCCCTTTCAACACGGTTATCAATGCATAAACCAATACAAAACTATCTTTTTACTCACTCTCGCGGTGGCATTTAGGCACTTCTTGGTTTGTACTGACCATTTGCAGTCAGATGAGTGCAGATATTGTACCTCTGCTGAGCGTCCACACAACAACCCTGACCTCCCTCTTCTTGAAGAACACACAGTCATGTTTTATTCAGAGCATATGCTAAGCGGCTCACAGGGCCCCTCTCACACCTCTCTGCTGTGTGTAAGCACATGAAACAGATGTAGAAAGAGCTGACATTTGGAGAAGACAGCTTTTTAATTATGCACTCTCGTCCCATTCATTCACTGTATTCAGCGGGCGCCGCATCCAGGGCTCTTCACACTGAACAGGTGTAGGAACATCTCCACTCCAGATGACTCTTTCAGCGTTAATTCAGGCTGAAGTGGAGGCACGTCATTGCTCGCTCTTTATGAAACAGAGTTAAACATGTCGTTGTGTGAAGAAATCATTTTGGAACTTGATTTCTTGAAGCATTTGGATGGATTTTGCAAAAAATCTGTGTACATCTCATGCACAATTTTGGCTGTTTTGCCAAACATAATACAAAGTGATCAATAAAACCATCAATAAAAATGTGTAAACCATAACCTTTGAAGGATTTTAAACATTTTAATAGCACAAACAGATATAGAAGACACCGCATTCCTCTCCTTGGATGCGGAAGAATCGTTTGGTACGGTGGACATTATAGGAATATTTATTTAAAATTTTAGTTGGATTTGGTCTGGGGTTTAGCTTTTTGTATTGCGAAGTCATTACCAATAACAATATATCTAAACCAATAAAAATCAATAGAGGATGTTGTCAGGGGTGTCCTTTACCACACTATTATTCACACTTGCTATCGAGCCGGTTGCCATAACAGTTAAAAAATGATCAATTTATAAGAATACTTAAAAATAGCTCTGACCTCTGGAGTATATATGCAAAATAAACCTTGGTGTTATCTAGTTTTTCTTGGTTGCAGAATACATGCTGCAAAATGAGGTAGACGAGAAGAGAGGTAGAAAAAAACAACACATTTTTAAACAGAACAGACTTTTACAGATGTGCCTCAAGCTCTGAAGCGTATGGGTATATCTTAATTGAGTTTAATAGAAAATAGAAAAATGCATTTGATGGGCAATTCAAAAATAGATAGAGATTGCTAAATACTGTTCTTTTACTGTGCTGTTTTCAAATCTAATATATTATTCATGAAGCAGCTTTAATGTGCTGAAGCAATACTGTGTAATGTGATTTTCCCTCATCAGATATTTCACTCACGCACACCGCTCACATCACCTTTTTCTGCAACTCATCCCCAACTTTAGTAGTGAAAAAAAATCACAAAATGTATGCACCTGTTACGAGCTTTACGAGTCTTTTAGAATATGGGTCATTTTAGCTCTTGTAGGGATTCATTTCATGTTGGACAGAGGGGCGGGGCATCTCCAGGAGCATGGCGGGGGTTGCACAATGACCCCTGTGTCCTCCTCGAGAGTCCAGACTGGGCCCCATTCACAGCTCATTACTCTGTGCTCCACACGCTCCGCCGTTTTAATGGAGCAGAACATCAGCGATCAATTCTCCTGGTTTGGCTCCGCCCCCGTCCTCTCCTCTGACCACAACCTCACACAATTTAGCTAAAGACGCGCCCGTACTTATGGTTTAGGTTATTAATTAAGCCTGCTCGGGAACATGTTTTGGGTACAGCAGCAAAATGTCACTAGCAAATCAATACGCCATGTTCAAGTGATCGCTACATGCAATTTTCTGTCGCTGCTGGTTTATTTGTGTCAAGGTCAAAGGGCAAATCAATCTCAAAACTGCCAACACTTCATAACACAACATGTCTGTATGTTTGGAATAGGATTTATGGGATGTGAAGCATTTGTGCTTGGCAAAAAACATGAAATGGAATCCACAGATGGAAATTAGCTGACAAGCCAATAGTTGCGGCGTTATTATTTTATAGACGACAGGTCAGCAACATTTTTTGCAAATATAAGTAGTAAACCATTATTTTTATTGTGCCCTTAACTGTGTATAACATTTTAATCAGACAAGTACAACGTTTGCTGACAGAGGGCATGTTGGTACAGCATAACGAGATCACAAAATGTATATTTTCTTATGCATTTTGGTCTACTTACTTTGTTATTTGAAAAAATCCATTACACGTTAGTTCAAAGTAAAAAAGGAAGGATTTATTAAGTTGGTGTTTAAGTGATTTAATTGGGATTAATCCATCCAACCAAAGTCAACACATCATTATTAGACCAAAGATTGATCCAGATTAGATGCTAGAAAATGAAGAAAGTCATGTTGTGGTCCTTATGAGGGCGTCGTGAGCAGGAGCGACAGGAGCAAAGGGGACTCTTAGATCATGACCTGCCTGTAAGCGACTGTTGGGTCTCCATGGCTCTAATGTGAGTGAGCTCAGAGTGTCAGTGCCTGGATGAATGAGCCGCGTGAGGGGGGCACGTCCCAGCAGAGGGTGGTCTAAAAAGCTTAGCGTGTCCTGTTAGACCCTGTGTTCTGGCCCTTGGCTCCTCAATAGAGCACAGCTAATCTGAGGGTGCTTGGGGCATGGTCCCTCTGGCACTCCCCCCCTCTCTGTTTGCCTGCCCACCCCAAGGACGCTAGTGTGGGCCGAGAGTGAGAGGGAAGCCTGTTCTTTCAGACTGATCGAGTAGAGGTTTATAATAGGGACCTGTCTCTTTACACGTGATATTCTGCATTGTTTTGAGGTTAAAGTGCATATGACGGTTAGACAACACATTTCACACATTTTTTAATCATTGACCATTTTGGTGATGTATATAATTTAACTTCCTGGTTGGACATGAAAAGCAGATGTGACATGAGAGGTAAGCCCACAACTGTTACCTAGCAACAGAGCTGTAATCAAAGGCCAAAATCTATTAAAATTACACAATAGTTATGTAACGTTTGATAAATAATAACACCTGTTGTTGTTTGCGGGAAAAATATGTTAATTTTCCTGTGTTATGAAATGATGACATAGATATAAGGATATTAATATTCAGCACTACTTCCAGTAATTTTCAATCCGTTTCCTTCGCAAGCTGTCACTTGACTGATTTAAGACTATGATAAATATTTAGCTAACCCACCAATTAAAGTCATAATAAGCAGAAGCTCTTGCCTGTATTATGTGTACAGTAGTCAGGGGGAGCTCAGGTGTGTGGATGAAAGAGGCTGAAGGTGTTTGGTAAAATACAATTGCTTCAGAGCTGCTTATCCAAACCGACACGAGCATGTGTGCGGTAACACAAAATAATCTGAAGTGAAAACAGATGAGAGTGATTCCTCTTCCTGACACGGTGCACTGACGGCCCCTCTTTACCTCCCCCCGGCCCCCTCCTCGCTGTCCCCCGGGCTGTGGTGTCAAGGCTGAAGAATAGGACAGCTGTGTCCAGATCAACCAAAGACCTACAAGCCCCGAGGGGCGGGATTAGGCCAATTAGGAGCTGTCAGTCACCCAGATGTACAACGGACACTTGGATCGATGGAAGAGGATGCTGAAGAGGAGAGGCAGGAGACAGTGGGTTTGGGTTGTGTGCGATTTGACTTTTATTACGTGATTCTTCTTAGGCAGCATTTCAAAGGCATTTTTCTGGATTCACACAAGAGCTGAAGAGAAGCTGAGCAGAGAGCAGTGGTGAGCAAGGTCACAGCAGCTACATGTGTCCAGTCAGCCATGTTTAAGAGACTGTGGCAGCTCGCCTCTTTGTGCATCTCTGCTTCGGAGCAACAAAAGACAACCTTTACAACCTTTGGCACTTAAAAAAAATTCCCAACCCCTCCTCAGCTCCACTCTTCTCCCCTAAGCTCCTCCCTGCCCTCTCTCAGCTCCTTTTCTTAGCTCTTGCCTTTCTTCTTTTCTCAGCTCTTCTCAACTCTCTCCTGTCCTTTCTTATCTCCCTACCTTCTCTCCTCTTTTCTCTTATTAGCGTCTCTCCTCCTCTTATCTCTTCTGCACCTCAACTCTGTCCTTCTGTCTTTTTGCCTTTGCAAGTCTTCTCTCCTTGGCTCTTCTCTTCTCTTCTTACCTTACCTACTCTTCTCTCTTTCGCCCCTCTTCTCTTTTCTTCTTTTCTCTGCTATTCTTAGCTCTTCTCTCCTTAGCTCCTCTTCTCTCCTTAGCTTCTTTTCTCTCTAGCTCCTCTTCTCTTTTTTGCTGATTCTCCTCTCTTCTCTTCTTTCCTCTCATCCCTTTCTCCTCCTCTCTTCCCTCCTTAGCCCCTCTCTTCTCTCCTTAGCTCTTCTTCTCTCCTTGGCTCTTCTCCTCTCAGATCTGTGTTCAGCATTATCCCCTTTCCGTTCACCCGCCGCTGTACGTTCTTCCACTTTTGTCTTCATATCCTCTTCCTGCTCGTCTTTCTCTCTCTTTTTATGAACCCTTTATGTTGGCGGTTTCCTCTTTCCTCATTCACTCTATGGCTGTATATTGTGCGTGTCTTTAGTCCATTCAGTCTGCGCACATTAAAATGAGCTGCAGTTATTAATATTTGGATAGGACAGATGTGCCGGCCTTTTAAAGCGCGCTCGTGTACATTGATAGAAATGCCTGTCGTTAATAGAGCCCTGAATGATTCTTTATTAACCATCTGCTGCTTCCTCACTTCTCCTCGTCTCTTTTCGAACCCCCTCCTCCCTCTTTCTCTCTCCGTCTGTATTGATTCCCAGCTCAGAGATTTTCGTCAGCCTTCAAGTGCAGATGCATGGGTGCGATGTCCCAAACCGCGATAAACAGTGTGTCTTTAGCAGAAGTCGCAGGCAAAGGGCAGAATGCAGAGTGGATAAGATATTTTCGGCCCGTGGCTCTGCTTGCTCGATGTTTGGATGAATCTGAGTTCTCTGAGTCCTCCGAGACACATTTTGTTCATTTGACCTTCGTTCTCACTGCTGGTCACAAAGGCTCCAGAAGGAAAATGTCTTGGCGCTTGTGCACTTGTGCTTTTAGTACGAAAGCTGCTGTGTGTTCAGATGTGAGAGATTGACAAACACTTCATTTTGTTCTAGATAAATTGTCATGAAGCTGCAGTGGTGAAAAGGTTTTGGCTTGCCACTTTGAGTCCAACTTGAGCACATTACGTGTTACCTTTTGTATTCATGGGCAAGACACTTCACTCATACTAAACACTCCAATAACGTGTTCATTATTGGGACACTTTGAAAATGGATTTTCTGAATGTCTGCTTTAAAATGTATTTTGTACCATATTCCATAACATGGCCCATACATAGAATATTTAAACTTGAAATTACGTTACATTATAGTGTAAATAACACAACAACAGATACAGTATGTTTGCCGTGTCATTTGTTGTATTGTAGTGGGAAGGGAAAATCATTATATTTTTAGTATATTGAAGCCCGAAAAAATCCCACACACTGTCAATCCTTGCAAAAGTTAATATATTAATATTGCAACGTTTCGGCCATGTGGCCTTCTTCAGGCAAATTTCAGGCAACAAACTGGCAAAATGATTTGCCTGAAGAAGGCCACATGGTCAAAACGTTGCAATATTAATATATTAACTTTTGCAAGGCTTGACGGTGTGCAGGATTTTTTCTGGTTTCGCGAAAGGGTTGTACCCATTCCTCCTACGCACCCGCCTCTACATTGATGTGCGAAGTCTCCTGTTTCTTTTCCTGCTGACTTTAGTATATTGAAGCCCAAATTGCAAGATCGAATACCACCATGTATTTTTTTTATTTTAGTAACTATTTTCTGAGAACCACCAAATGAATGACTAACTGTACCCGAATACGGTTATTCAAAATTAGTTTTTGATAAATATGAATGGATTCCATTTGATCAAACTGAATACCTACCTTCATAAGAATAAGAAAACCTTTATTTTCAAAGGGTACAAGAACAGCAGGGGAACAAAAAATAAGCCATCAAAAATAAAATGACTTCAATCTTGCCATGTTTACCCAGTTGAGCAAAACATCTTATAATAACTTTGAGGACATCATAGGTATCTCCCTTATCACTCCATTGAGAAGAGAACACGGGCGTAATAATAATGGTCAGTACCTGTCTCATTTTGATTGAGTCAGTGCCATGAGCTGTACAGTGACGGAGGCAGGCGGCCCGTACGTCTGAAAGTGTGAGAGGTCAGTGGAGGTGGGCTCTGTTTGTCTAGAGCGCTCATGCACAAAGAACAGAGCTGCCACACTCACTTAGACAAGGCTCAGTGGACACATGGGACCGGCCCGAGGTGCTCACTCGCGGTGCGGGGTCTAGAGATGGGACACAGGGGGCAGCGCGTAGATGGAGGGGCCGGTCCTCGGAGATGGCTTGGATTGATTTATTTGTGGTCTAAAGCCTGCCCTGAACTGAACCGAGAAACGTCCTATTTTGTGATGGATTTTTATATTCAACTGCAGCAAAGTACAGCAGAGCACACTGATACATAGAATACACACCTAGATTTCATATTTGCACAGTATTTTCAGTAAAATGTCACACAGAACTTTGCGTAGTTTAAACATTGACAACTCTTGAAAACAGAAGATAATGCTTCTAGAAGATTGTAGTATTTCTAATGAGGAAAATGATATTGTCTCTTCTTTAGTGAGCAAAAGTTTGGACGTCTTTGTTTTCAACCTATAGTTTTGTGAAAGGAAAAGATCACAAAGGCATTTTTAAATCACGGGTGAGGCTGTGGGACTCCAGTGAAGCATGTAATATTTATAATTCTGCAAGGAAGGGAGTTGTCAGGAAAAGCACAAAGACACTCCAAGACTCTAGGGGTCGCTCTCCTGCACTCCCCAATGAAATCCTGTGACGTTTACTGTAGCATACATTTCAATAAACCCTGCTGTGTTATGTACTCTTCCACTTCAACTGATAAATGACTAACATGTCGATTCTCAAAGGGCCTTTCTTACTGGATGTTTCTGAGATCTCCAAACATTCCTCCTGTCAGCTGCCGCGCTCGTCCCTCGGCTCTTGTGATGTGTATTCTGCGATGTCTTTGAGATCAGAACAAGCCGATTTTCCGCCTGTTTTAACCATTAAGAAAGCGGTGAATTATTCATAACATTGAGCTCACACTAGTTTTGCTAATGGCTCGGTCACAAAGCCATACATTTGTAAATGAGGGTAATCCACCTCTTCGGGACGGGCCTGTGTTTAGGCCGCTCCGAGTGAAGACAAGAAGCGTTTTGTCCAAACCCAGCTCAGTGGATGTGCTGAGCCGCCGCCAGGATTTGTAGCCCGTTCGCCACAATGACCCTTTCATCCCGGCCGGGTGTGTGCGGGGAAGTGATTCTATTCTGTGAGCCCCCATCCCAATCTCTTTATCTGTCCACAACAATGAGAGATGAAGGCTGGAGGCGCAGAGAGCGGCCTGGCAGACACACACACACACACACACACACACACACACACACACGCTCTTCGTCTTTGGTGCACTGTGGGGTCACTGGTGCGGCCCCGGATCCACACTTTGATCAGAATGCGTCGGAGAGCTTGATTCTTGAGCAGAGAGTGTCAACATTGGCCTCCTTTTCTGGATAGATAAACACTGTGTTATCCCTCAGACTGAGCTGGGGGCTGTGGACTCAAATGAACTGTTTCACAACTGTCCAATCCTCAATCCACAATCCTCACTTAAATGCCAGAGGTAGGGTTTGGATCAGGGTTCACTGACTGCTTTATGGCCGCGGCGTTTCAGGATTTAGATCACACTGTGGATGCTTCTGAAAGTGTTTTAGAGTTATTATTTATATGTGCAATAGCGGGGAACGATTTGGGGAAAATATCTAATTGCTGTTTTCCTGTCAAGCATTGCAATTGTGTTGTTTTTTTTAGCTAGATAACGATCAAAGTTGACATTTTATTTTAAAAAAAAACACACATTGGTGCAAAAAGCTCAGAGTGCACAGTAACCCACCCAGGAGAATTAACAATAAGACTGAAGTATGACAAAACTATAAGAATCACATGTATTTCAGAACATGCTTGCGCAGATCTAAACTCCAGGGTTAGCTTTTATGCAGAATAAGATTAGTTTTTGTTATAGTCAATGTTATTTGTGGAGGAAATTATGTTATACAGCCTTCGCGAACTTTATTGATGAATATTGAAAACCACTACAATAAGAAGACAGTGGGAAAGTGACATAGCTGGAACACAAAATGAAACACGATGAAACATGATATTTATGATGGTTGAGTCTTGATTTGTTTTGCTAATGTTTTTTGTATGTTGTGTGTTTATTTACCTGTTGTGTATCGTGTATGTGTGTTGCGTTACCCTTTTTGCGCTGACACAGAGGATGTGAGCTTTTTTTTTGCTGTATTAACAAATTGTTTTGTGGTCAGGCTTGCCAAGTTTGCTTCATGGTAATGACTTTGAGCTTCTAATTTTGGAAAATCGCTTGTAAATTTTGACAAATTGTGGGTTTCGTTTTTTGGGCTTACTCTTTCACTTAAAATAGGTCATTTTTAGCCTTTTTAAAGCCTGTTTCACAATAATCTACCTGATATTAAATAAAATTATTGATGCAAATGATAGTATTATGCTTGTTCAGAGGCAGCATCCAATGTTTAATCTAGTTGCTTATTTTTGGGGCTAATTTTTGGGGCTTTTTTCTTTTCAAAAGCTTGGTCGCTTGTTCTCTGAAAATCTGGCAACATTGTTTGTGGTCCTGATTCTGGTTCGAATGCTATTTGCACAATAAGTAGTTTGTAATAATGAGCTGCTTGAAAATTACTAACACCTAAAAGAATGCCATATTTACTTGTAGTACAAATAATTAGCAAGCCATTACAGTTTTAGGGAAAATGTAGTCAAAGTGCATCGGTGCAGAAGAGGAGGAGCTTGTACAGCATATCACTATCACTGTACAGACGCAATAAAGGCGAGCGAGCTAATGTGGTCTGGAGAACGTGACTCCATCTGTCTGTAATCAGAACTGGACCCGCGGTAAGGGCCACGGCGCTCTATTCCGGGCTCTGTCTGCTGCACAGGGGCCCCTCTCTGCTCTGATGAGTTTACCAGTGCGGGCCCCTTCCTGTGCTCTCTGCGGCTTTGGCACAAGAACAGCTCTTTATGCGCTCGGATAGTCTGCTGCACAGTCTGGCACAGTCTTCTGTATTCTGCTCCTCACATTACAGTGCCTGATATGTTTTTCTAAGAACATACAGCGTGTCCTTCACTCGGCTTGCTCGCATTCTTGGATATTTCGTTTCTTGATCAAAAGTGCCAGACTTTCCACACACATTCGCTGCCTGGTATTTGCATGTATTCAACTGGGTGCGAATGGCTCACTTGCCTCATAACTTGTTAGTAAAAGGCCATCTCTGACGAATCTACTGGACACATTCTTTGGTTATATTTTACGAACAGAAGCTGGGGTTTGAGGAGACTCTTATTGTCGTGCAAAGAATTCTCTAAAAGCCATTGTTAAAGAAAAATACTGTGACAACAATAGCATTTAAATGGTGTAGAAAAGATCCAAGCCACTAATGCTTTTTTCCTCAAACATACACCTCGTCTTATACAAAATGGATGTCCAAGGAACAAATGTGGTAAAAGTGTGAGAAGGTCCTTAATGCAACTCAATTTAATAATAAAAAAGAACAAAATCTAAACTAAAACTACATTGTACTCCAGTATGTTTCACAATATATAATGTAATATAATGTTCAAATGGTGGGCTCTGAACTGGTGTTTAACTGAATCAGAAAGAGCGAGCTGTTTAGATATTCATGACATCCATTTGCTGATGAGCAGCCAGTTTAAAGGCTCATTTAGCTTGAGTAAAAGTGGTGAGTGGGTGGTCCTGTGGGGTCAGGGGCCGTCGTCGTGGAAACAGAGGTCGGTATTTCCTGTTAAATTGATACAATACAGTAGCGTTATAAAGAGTGTGGCTTCTTTACATGACAGTACAACCTGCTGTAGTGAAAGTCTGTGTAACCTCCGCCCCTTGGCCCTCTCAGACAGCCCCCTCGGAGCCTATAAAAGAGTCTAACAAATGAGGCCAGTGTCATGTAAATACAGGGGTCTTGTTTGTTCCTAAAGCCGTCGCCGGGTCCCTCTGTCTGGTCAGATAGCAAACACGCACCAGCAGATACTCCAGAGAATCCCGCACTTTGGAATCACATGCACCTTCAATCTGTGCTGGACTTCTAATGAAGAGCTAAGGAAGGGAGTGAGATTTGAAGCCAGTAATACCCTGGGGTGCTCTCTGCTGCCCCCTGGCCACCTTCCCAGGATTACAGCTTATTAAGCGGATCTGCCCCAGAGGTGAGAGAGCTGTCTTTTTTAGGTATGCATGTTCATTTTTCCTTTAACTGTTATTTGGAGCCCAATGTAATTTTTTTTTTTTTTTTGTCACTGGATGAGTCATTATAGCCCACAGAGCATTATGAGAGTAAAAGCTGAGCAGCGGGACAGCCACTGGTCTTTGAACTGTCCACAACACGGCTGAAAGAAGCGCTGTTTAAAATGTACTGTTTAGGCCAGATTTGGAATAAATCACCATAAGTCACTGTGTAAAGTCACTAACACTTAGTTTGAGGTCTTCCCATCTGAGGCAAAATGATTAATAATCTAGTTTGCAGAGCTGTAATTCTTTTAGTCGATTAATCGGTCAACGGTGTCTTGGTCGACCAACATTTTTATTAGTCAGCAGGAAAAGATATGGAGCAAGTTATAACTGAAGATTTTGGAGTGAATCATGGGTTTAATCCAATTTATAAGTTTCTAAAATAAATACACTCTATGTTTCTTTATAAATGGTTGTTTTTTAATTAACTCCTGTGCGGTTGTAATGTTTTGAGTGCAGTTTGGATCAGATACACAATGATACTTCACAGTTTTGAGCTTTTGCCGCACCTCTTTTTAGTCGACTGATCGGTCGATAGGACATGTCTTTAGTCAACCAAGAATTTCTTTAGTCAATCACAGCCCTACTGGTGTTTTCTTCATTAACTTGAGATCTAAGTTAAACAAACCACACATGATTAATTTAGTCCATAAATACTGCAGTGTCACTCAGGTTTGCTCAGTCTTTATGGCATGAATCCACAATTTTGGAGTTTCAGCCAACAGCTTCCGCTCTCTGTTGATGCAATTGTGCACAACAAATCTCTACTAGACAAGGCAAATGAAGCACGCCAGTTAACAATGCAATATATTTTCACTTGTTAAAGCATGTAGTGGTGGTTAATCGGTTAACCATAAGCACCACTAGTCTATTTTTTTACTTTTCTGGCATGAGCTCAAAGGCAGATGTAGTTGTGATCAAGGTGTGTTTGAGGTTATAGACCATATTTCAGCACCTTCTTCCACAGCAGTGCAAAAAAAGATGAGCTAACTGCTAACGTCACCCCCATGCAGTTTTATGCAGTTGTATATCTCCGGAGTGCAGTGAGAGCGCTGGGTCTGAAGTTGTGAACAGAGCTTACAGCAGAGATTTGAGTGCGGCCATGACAGGTGCCTGTGTTGCATGTAGATGTCATCATGCTTTGCTAACATAATGACACTGCCTTCATCTCCCAGCGCTTGAAGCCAACAGCTCTGAGGTTTGAGATCAGCAGAGACGAGAGGTGACACACAAGAGGTAAAGAGACCAGAGAACAGAGAGAACAGAGTATCATGGTGTCGGCTCACACACAAACTGAAAAGACCCGGAATAAAAGTGTTATTTTGAATCAAACAGATCTTGTTCTTGTGATAAACAGCTTTTTTCTAAGACAGGGCGTGCTAAATGCGACAATGTTTGCGAAAAACAAAGCCAGCTGTTTGACCGTGTATAGCTCTTTGGGAAACAAAACATTGGATTTCTAGTTTAGATTCCATGCCCTTTTATGTTGCTAAATAAGCCATCCTCCTCCATCCGTCAAACATAGCCATATGCAGCAGAATTAAATTAGGGCATTTAAATGTCTTGTATAGAAGTATATGTAATGACTGCAGCCCAGACAGATGCACAGCTAATATTAGTCACAGTATTGTTTTGTACAGAATGCAGTTTATGTATATCCACAGTGTTCTCGCTGCACTGACCTTTCGCTGTTCTGCAATTATAAGCTGACAGTGTCTTCATAAACCCCTCTCATGTAGGGTCTTTAAGGCAGCACAGCAGCCTCGTAGTGGCTTGGCGTGTTGGTTTAGCGTGCCCGTACGGCGTCTGTACAGCGGGTTGAGCGTTTTGCAGCAGATTGCTTTGACCCGGGTCGTGTCTGTAATCAGCCCCCCACACCTCCATCGATTGCTGCAGGGCTTCATTTCAGACGCCTCACGTCACAGCCACATCTCTGCACTCTCCACCTCAGCTATCTGTTTGAACAGGGTCTCAAGCAATAACCATCTGTTTGCTTTAAGAAATGATTGTGTGATTTCAAACTCAATTTGCCTCAGAATCTTTTCCCCTATATACCAGAAAGGCATGCTCACTCAGTAACATAACAAAGTTTAATCAGAGAGACAGAATGTTGAATTGCGTAGTTCTGGGCTGACTTTGTGACATACTGTGTTACTGAGCTGTGTTACTGAGCTGCTGTGCTGATACCAGCAGTAACATGGCCCAGTCCATGGCATGACCATTATAAATATTCACACACACAGTGGAACACCCATCGTCTGCAAAACGAAGAAACTCACAATATTTAGCTCTTCGTATCAGATTTTTCACCTTAACAAGCTGTGTGGCAGCCCGGGCACAGAGCACCTCAGAGAGCAGCTTTAATAGCTCACCAAAAATAATTCTGCTGAAATTCAGCTGAGTCTCCTGTTGGGTTTTGTCCTGTTTCATTGAGAGCGCGGTGTTATTGGCCAGGCTGCGCTCTCCCTGCTCTCCCATCCTGCCCCGGGGCATGCTCGCTGCATCCATGTGTGCACGGAGCAGCCGTTTATCAGCCTCTGCCTGTGGAAACAAGCTCCACGGGCCCGTGCTTCAGCAGCAGCGTCACTATCCAATCTGTGTCACTGAGTGAAAACACCAGATACATGCAGATAAACACTCCTCCCTCAAGACGAATGGCTGCATTTGCATTCATTCCTCAAAGTGATAATGAATATTTGTGGGAAAATCTAACATCATAATGTTTGATTTGAACTGCACCAGACATCAGACTTGATTCATTCAAATGTAACGAGTAAGCATCTGGAATAGTGCTTTAATTATGATCATTAGCATTATGTTTAGGGGCTGTAAAAAGTGGCTATCATGTTGCTGTTCTTTGGCAGCACAGGTCGTGGTGTTTGGTTTTCACTTGGTGCTTCCTCGATGTGAGCCCACCTCACAATAAAGACCAAACACAGCTCCCATATTCTGTGCAGAGTCCTGAACGATCCCACAGCTGCTTTTCCATTTCACTGTGGCTGCGGGCCGTTTGAGTGCGTGCTCAGACGTGACAGAGAGTGTGGCATAAAGCATTTAGAGTGTTGTGTATTTGGACGATTCATAAGGCCATTTACTACCTCCCACAAAGAGAGGAAATATAGTTTTTAATATCACTTCATATTAACAGAGTTATGCTTTAACTATTGTGTCACTTTAATAAAAGAAAACCAGAAAAGCAACTCAAAACAAATCATTTTTTAATTTGCAAAAGTGAGAGTGAATTTGTTGAGAAGTCTGGGGCAGGTGAGGTCCAGGCAGTGGTAGTTATGCTCTGAGAGGCTGTGATTCTCCATAAGCGGCTGTCTGAAGAGTCGCACACTCTTTAAGTCTAACTGATGAGAGAGCCTTTTACCAAGAGCAGTGTGTATTGATCCAGTCACTGCAGCTTCAGTCAGTGTCCTAGTCAATACAGAGAAGGGCCACCTTAGTGCTTCCTCTCTGGGGCAGGGGACCGACCTGAGGACCAGGGGCCCACGTGTGACCGCAGAGATGTCATAAAGACATTACACGAGCAGTAAACTAACTAACAATGTTAGTTTCACACATAAAGTGTTGTGTGTTTTAACAAGAAATAAAGAAGTCCTGAAAATATCTAAGTGTTTTAGAAAATGAGTGAAAGTTATATGTTTTGTTACTTTATCTCAGAGAAGAACCGCACTGACCACTTCAAAACTCACCCTCTGTTTTTGCAACAGACTAAAATGCACTTAAGATAATATGATATATGATAATATTCTAGTGGTATAATTTATATGGTCGTCCAGAGCTCTACAGCGGCCCACGTGCTGCATACCAAAAATCAATGTGTGTCCTTCACAGAGGTCGCGACCTTTACCTGCTGATGCTCTCTTTCCCAAATTAAAAGAGTGGATCTAGTTACATAGGGACCACTCCACAGACACACACACATCGTATTACCAACATGATGACAAAGCTATTGCAGCTAACGCTCCGAAACTCAATAGGCTTTTAACATTCATTTAGCCTGGACAGCGGCAGCAGCAGATCTGATAGCACCGCGCTGCACATGAATGGATCCTCTGACTTTACATTACAAGCCCCTGAAAGCAGCTGGAGCGGGGCAGAGATACAGAGGTGGAGAAGGCACTAAAAATACACCTGCAAAACATGAGGCACCAGTGACAACCAGGGCAGGATGGTCCCGCTGACACTGATAACACTCATGTGAACGGGCCTTCAGCGCTGTGTGGTGGTGAAGGAGGAGGAACATACTCCAACTGCGGCTCATTGTCCATCTGTACTAGTTTGATTTCTACCCTGACCGCCCCCTCTTGTGTCTACATGTGGGTCGAAATGCTGAATACAACTGTGGGATCTGCAGTCATAGGATCTGGAGATATTAGATATTCGATGGAAATATATATCACATTCACCAGAGTAAAAACTGACAATAAACACTACAAGACTGAGACAAATACAGCCCTCTTCACGTCAATATAATTATTTTTACTGGTAATGGTGGGAGTGCTCTCAGTCTCTCTGATATGAATAGTGGATGTCTGTTCATGTCTGCAGCCCTGTGCCGGAGTATCGGCTGCAGCGTGGGCTGAGCTGCCAGTTTTAGCCTCTTCAGACGCCTGCACATCCTCTGAGCGGCTCCCAGGTATTTTAGGTATAACGCTGCATTCACACAGCAGGTTACGTTTGTTCCATATCGCGCCAACAAGTCCTATTTTATCTGGACCATCTGGCTCTGTGTAAGTGGACACCGGTTGAGACTTTCTCTTTCTCGCTTCAGAATTGTTTGTGTGTCATCTGCTGATTAAGAATTTATCTGCTTGCTAGAATTCCAAATGCACAGCGGATTAAATATGAATGTTTCGTGTATATGTTTTGAATATATGCTTTGGAATATTATACTGTAGTTACGGCCGTGTGAAACTCAGATGCAGCTACACTTTATTTTCCATTGGCAATACTAAAGTGTGTGTCAGAGAGTGAGAGAGAGAGATGACAAATCCAAAGATTGTTGTTGTTTTAAGGTTTAACCCTGCTTCACTGTGTTGTGCCGAGTGTAGCTCTGATAGCCCTGAGAAGAAATCCATAAAAACAAACGCAGCGTGAACTAAAAAGGGTTTACATGGTAGCGTTTTTATTCTGAAATATGGAGAGACTTAGGCATTGATCAGTTAATCCTCTGCTTATCCTTCCATTCTGAGCTGTGGTCTTTAGATTCAGCGTTAATACTTGAAGCATGTGGACGCTTTCAGTGGAACTTAAACCAAACATGAGCTGATCCACAGATGCACAGGCTCCTGCTGGTGGGGGAGATGTATTTGGGATGTTTTTTACTTCATCCCATTCTGCTCCTGTCTGCTCCTGCCTCCTTTTCTCTGCTCCTGTCAATTTTTCTCTGCTCCTGTTTGCTCCTGTCTCATTTCTCTGCTCTTGTCTCCTTTTATCTGCTCCTGTCTCGTTTTCTCTGCTTCTGTCCCATTTCTCTGCCCCTGTCTCATTTCTCTGCTCCTGTCTCATTTCTCTGCTCTTGTCTCCTTTTCTCTGCTCCTGTTTCTTTTCTCTGCTCCTGGCTCCTTTTCTTTGCTCCTGTCTCCTTCTCTCTGCTCCTGTTTGCTCCTGTCTCCTTCGCTCTGCTCCTTCTTGCTCCTGTGTCCTTCTCTCTGCTCCTTTTTGCTCCTGTCTCATTTCTCTGCTCCTGTCTCATTTCTCTGCTCCTTTTTGCTCCTGTCTCCTTTTCTCTGCTCCTGTCTGCTCCTGTCTCATTTCTCTGCTCCTGTCTCCTTTCTCTGCTCCTGTCTGCTCCTGTCTCATTTCTCTGCTCCTGTCTCATTTCTCTGCTCCTGTCTCCTTTTCTCTGCTCCTGTCTGCTCCTGTCTCATTTCTCTGCTCCTGTCTCCTTCTCTCTGCTCCTTTTTGCTCCTGTCTCCTTTTCTCTGCTCCTGTCTCCTTCTCTCTGCTCCTGTTTGCTCCTGTCTCCTTCACCCTGCTCCTGTTTGCTCCTGTCTCATTTCTCTGCTCCTGTCTCCTTTTCTCTGCTGCTGCTGCTGCTGTTTCTCCCACTGCTGCTTTCCCCATGGGTCCTTTTTGGACTCGTCATTGCGGAGTGACCTGCGTTATCAGTGAAGCCTGGATCTCTGAATGGCGACTGAGATAAGGGACTGTGTGAGCTAAAGCTGAGCGGCCTCGGAATACAAAAAGAGCCGGACAGAAGCAAACGGGGGATTGGGTAAAAGGGGCATATGTCGGCATAATACATCAGCATCTACATGGTCTGTACACAATACTGTGCACAGACTGTTGTGCTGTGCCGTTGTAAGGGTGGGCGGTATTGAAATAAATGAATATCTCAACATATTTAAGGATATTGGATTTGCCAGATAACAATAATCACATCAGAGTTTTGGAAAAATATCACCTTTTACCTTTGTTTGACCTTTGTAGCAGTTTTCTTATTATTATAGACAATGACTAAATACCTAAACAGGCTGTATTCATTACAAATACTCTGTAATTGAGAAGACTTTTGAGTTGATTTTTGAACATGTGCTTACTTATATTCATATAAGTTTACTGTTATTAAGTACAACACACGTTCTAATTGTTGCTCAACGTTTGCTCACCTCAAAATCTGTTCCTTTCCGTCCAACAAACACACAAAACAACACTGCATTGCCTGTTCTGATTGGCCAGAGTTCAGAGAAAATGCAGATTGCGGTTTAATTAATTCTACTTCAAAATATTCAAGCTCTGTATAAAAGATGCTTTTGAAATTCTGAAAAAATGTAACTAGTAGGCCTAATTAGAGTAGAGGTGGGAGGTATATCTAAAATGGATAGAAGCTCAACTGTTGTTTTGGATAAATACAAAATTAGTGTATCAAGTGTATTGTTGTGTTATATTATATTAAAAATGACCTCAAAAAGAGAGAAACGTCTAGTGTCATCTCTCAAACAAGTCCCTTGTGTAGTTAATTTTAAAGTAAATTCACATTTTGTGCCAAACTTGAACCTCAACCATGACACATTCAGTTTAGCACATACTTTAAAATATCGTCTGAATGAATATTGCCCCACAGAAGTTTGAGTAGAGTTCTTTTTTTATGCATGCCTAATACTTTTACTTGGCAATAGTATTTGTACTTGTAATTGAGTATAAGTCTAGCTAAATGTACTTTTACATGATACATAACTGATTTAAATGTTGCTTGCCATGTCCAAGTCAGTTTGGATTAGAGCCAAGACAGAGAGTAAAATAACATCAGAACTATCACATGACCAAAATCACACATAAATACTGATCTCAGGTGCAGCAACACCAAACACCAACAACACTCTGCAACGACAGCACACGGCGGCTGTTGGAACAGGCTGTGGACATCTGTGTGGACCAGCATCACACAAAACTACAGATGCATGCTAACGTGTGCTAATGTGAGTTATGCTAACAAGGTGGCAATTATAAATATTTAAATCAGGCAAAACACCATGAATCATTCACAGCAGAGCTACAGCGGTTTGGTGCGGTGACTGTGCATGCGTTCTACAAAAGATGATGTTTTAGGGCCACAGGAGTGAGCGGAAAGAGTTTGCATTCGGGGCCCCTCCGCCCTTCATGTACTGCCTGGAGTTTGATCACAGTGCCGGGATATAAGAGTCACGACGTCAAGTTGTTGTGCAAAGAAACCATTAATTATTGGCATCGTGAGCAAAATGAGTGAAATACTTAGTGAAGTTAAGATTGTTACGTTAAAGGGGCTGTACCTGATTTTTTTTTCTTTTTTTCAAAGTAAAATCTGTTTTTCAACGGTACAGATACATTGTAAAAGCATTTATTTGGGTTAAAATGAGACAATTTTATTCTCTGCGTAGCAAGAAGTTTGGTCAGGCTATGTTAGCTTTAAAACTCTGCTCTGGTCTTGGAGGGTTGTGAAAAGTGCTTAAAAACTCATTGAATATTTAGGATGCTCAGAATGCATTAGCAATGTGAGACTTCAAAAGGAACTGGTTCTGTTTTTCCTGTTTTTGATCGATATTTGTAATTCTTCTTGTCACAACATAATTGCAATTGCTAGAAAATGTAATATCTGCCACTAGTTTAGATGCAATATTAAGCATTTTTTAATTCAAGCTACATATATTATAAAAAGCATCTGTTTTTTGTCACATTTACTTAATTCTGCCTTTCAGAAAGTTTGGTTTCATAAAACAGGACTCATGCTTGAGGAATAGTACTGTGTTAGACAATGGGAATGAAACAAAATGAAAGATTTACCATATGTTTGTTCACATTCTCAATAATTGCGAATAATTGTTAGCGTCTTCCAGTCACTCTGCCAGTATTCTACCTTCTCTTACCTCACATGTAGCTCGTGTGTTTCCCCTCATCTGTGTCCGGCTCGTTCCACTCAATTGCCTTCCCACGCCGTCTGCATAGTCTACGGTTGTCGCTCGCTTTCTCACCGGTTCTCACGTGGTCATGTTCGCCCTAATCCACTTGTGATCCCTCTGTCCATACTTTGACACACGGATGCTTGTTATTAATCCATGGTAGTGATGTCTTTTCTAAGGCTGTAGTCGACTGAAGAAATTCTTGGTCCGACTCACTGAAGACGTGCCCTGTCAACGGAATCAACTAAAGGTGTCAGTGGTGTGAAACTGGCAAAGCTCTGAAAACTCTTTATTATCTTTATGATCTGACCAATTCATTCACTCCCAAATATTCAGCATGTGGATTTGCTCTTTCTCTCTGGGGGATTTTTGAAATATATTTTTTGAAACTACATGTAACATTTATGCTCATGAGTAATCATCTCAAGCCTGTGCTGAAACCTGTTCTGTCCAAATACAAAATGGCCTCCAGTACATGCAGTTGTCCGTGTAGCATATTTTACACGTGTCATACTAAAATAGAACGTGTATACATATTGTCCAGGTGCATATGTAAATAGACTTTTTATGTATTTGGGTCTGGAGTTGTCCTGACACAGCAGGCCGGTGCAGCTGCAGTGCGGTGGAGCCAGTTCACACGTGCGAGCGTTCTAACATGATCCCCAGACAACACGGCTAAAACACGGAGCTCTCAGGAGAGACACGAGCTTCTGCTGGTCATTTGTCTCCTCCTTCGGTGACTTAAAGGGCAAGTATTATGCAAAGTTTACTTTTTGGAGCTTTTTAACACGCTGCATTGTTCCCTCATCAAATACACGTACCTGGAGTTGGATTTAGCTTCCTTCACGCTTGTTTGACGAATCGTGTTTAGCGGGTCCTTTTTCTCCGTCACAAACACAAACACCTGAATTTTCCAGTTTAGGACGTGAAAGGTAGAGCATACGAAATGTTGGGAGCCTTTCTGTCTTGAATCATGTTCATTTAAACTGCGAGCCTGCATTAGCATGACAGAGGAAAGCTTGCATTTGTTTATCTCACCCATGTCATTCCCTCTGCAGCCAGTAGATGGAGCTCTATCTCAATTCCAGATGTTGGAAATGCCAGAGTGAAATGAAGTCATTTTTCTTTTCTTTTTTTTGTAAAATCAAACCTTTTTTAGCCCTACAACATGAGACGCTAAAGCAGAGGTACTGCAAGAGCATGTTTAAAGGCCAATTACAATTCAAAAATGCATGATAATCGTCCTTTAATAGGCTATAGTGAGTATATATGCTCAATAAAACAATGAGATCCAACTTTACCTTTTTATATATACATTTATCCATCTTTATGAGCTAATTTAAAGCTTTTGGCTACAATAATTAACTGTCTTTTATTAATCGAGCACTAAATGTGGAGCGTATAGAGCCCTGTAAAGTTGTGAGAAGGTACTTAGTCCTCCCCCTGCACGGCTGCTCTCTGTTGCTCGTGTTAATGCGCCCATAATAAACTAAAGGAATGTGCTCAGAGCTGGTATTATTTATTGATTTGTGAAGGAAACGTTCTCTTTGTGCGAGTATGTCCCACAGCTGCGCTCAGAGCACTGTGACCCTGCGAGGTCGGCCTCTGCATATCCATTACATTAATATTCCAATCTGCGCTATGAGTTGTGGAAGGATTTGTGTAGTTGATTTGTGTTGATTGAATGTAACAGATGAAAACAACACAAGAATTCAAATAAGGCTGCTTTTTTCTGACAAGCGTTGTGGCTGCCATTACTTCTTTTTTTTTAATTCGATGAAACTGAAATGAGTACTGTTAAACCAAGGAGCAAATGCATTTCAGAACAGGTTTGTTGTTTGTTTTCAATGATAGAAAACATATAATTCATTGTTTGCAGTGGACATATTGTTACTTAAAGCAACATATAATTTAAGCCGTTTGAGATTTGTGAAATGTGACAATTCAAATTGCTATTTTGATTCAATTGTGATTTATCTTTCAGTCCAAACTATTTTTGTTGTCTGTCTTGTGTGTTTTAATATGGAGCCCGAGACTGAAAATAAATGAAATGAATGAATGAATATAACAGATAGACACAAAGGAAGTGAAAGTAGAAACTCGATGTAAAAGTGTAACCTCTATACTTCCATCTCTCCACACAGGCTTCTCAAATGGAAATCAGCCGCCACTTTCACATAAGCAGCTTTTTGTAAACTCCCGTCTTCCCGAGAGACAAAAGCAGAATTGGAAAACATCAATAATGGGAACATAATGAGCCGCGTTTACAAGAATATTACAAAAATAGTGCTCCTACGAATACTTAATCACAGAGTGTGTCCTGGGGCGAAGGCATGCACAGACCAGGGAGCAGTCACAATCGTGTCATATAGACGTTTCACTTGATTTACTCCGTGAACTTAGATTTGTATATTTCTATTCGAGACTCGACAGGCTCGGGAAGCTTTTTGTAATTACATAACGCCGTCGGACACTTTTCGGGTTATTATTTTACTCTCTGCTTCCCCATTTTCAAAACATTAGGGCTTAATAGATTTGCGGACGGTATATATGTAATGCAACGGATTAAAGTCAAACTCATTGTTTTCAGTTCGGTGTGTGAATGTCATGTAACGGCACAGTGCTGTCCTCATAGCAAGAACGTGCTGGGTTTGATTCTTGGACCAGATGTGTGCGTTTTTGTGTGTTTATACGTTTCCTCTGTGCAATGGTTTCCTGTTTAAAAAAATGGTCACTTTTTGGTCACAGCAGCTCATGACTAACCCTTCCTCTGATCTATTATTGGCAACATGGCACGGTGCTAAAATTTTTATTTGACTGTAAGGAAAAGGCTTGATACTGAATTTTATACCACAATATTAATAATGAATGCCTAAAATAAGGCATAATTACATAATATTATACAATTATCTCATACAACTTCTGATCTGATATATGTTTATGTATTTATTTGATATGGACAATGCAAAATAAATACATATAACTAATAAATATGACACCAGATCACTAATACTATTACTGTAGCTTGTGAAGCACTTTGTGACCTTGGTCTGTGAAAAGGGCTATACAAATAAAGTTTACTTACTTATTTAATAACTACCTGACTATGTAGATCATAACAATTCAGGAAAGTTCCAAATTTAAGTATTTTATCAGTAATGATATCTGTTCAATTAGTATCTATATACTAGTTTTATTGTATTAGTATTAGTTCCTTTTTTCCCCATTCTTTTTCAGTGTTTCAATTTTGAACACATAAAACACACAACGAGGGAGCAAGAAAACACAAGAAATACAAGACATCCAATGAGATTATCCAATTAAAATGTATAATTTTCAAATAAAGTGTTGACATCAGATATACTGTGGGTCCAGTCCATGATCATGTTGTGTCTTCCATTTCTTTATGATGATTTCTGATTCTTCCCTGATACCTGAAGTATGCTCCAAAGGTATCTATTTATTGCAGGAGTTTTGAGGCCCAAATACATAGTTCTGAACGTGAGCAGAATGCCAATACTCAAAATAGTTTGCGGATATTAAACGCAGTTCAATACTTCTGAATAGTCGGAAAACACTGATTGGCCACTTGGCAACCACAGTTTGTCCAGCAACTACTACTTTGACAACTTATATTAGATCTATGTATTGTCGTTGCATTTTTTATGTACAATGACAAGCATAAAGCGTTTTACTTTTACCTTGTTGTGTGATTCTTACGTATGGACATGTAGTCACTCATTGCTCTGTGTCATGAGACTTTTGAAGAATTGTGTGTGCGTGTGTGCGTGTCGAGCTGCAGAGAAATGGCCCGTGACTCCATCAGTCGCACCTGCCTCACTGACTTGTGTGAGTCAGAGCCAAGGTACGAGGGGGAGGAGGGGCCTGCAGGAGGAGAAGAAGATCTGTGGAGACGATCTAAAAATAAACCAGCGCAGCCGACACGAAGACAAGCCCAGAAATACACCGTTTGTTCAGGTTTACACAAACTGGTCCGAATAAAACAAGAGGTGTCCGCTGAGACCGTGAGGGAGGCGGTTATGTTCTCTGCGTGTGTGGACTGTCAGGCTCCAACCGCTGTCAGGGAAAGATGGGCTCGCTGTGGCAAGTGCAGTTTTCATGTTGTGATGTGTGGACTTTGGATTTCTCTGTAGGATAACGACTTTGATGCGCAGTACTGTAGACATCAGGAGTCCCATGGGTAAAACAAATACACAGTATACAATCTAAAAAAAATTGTATAGGAATGTTTGAAATGTGAAGAACGAGCTTTATGAATATGATCAAGCACGTGCTGGTTTGCTTTGGGCGTATTAAGCAACGGCGCGGTTTCATGTCTGTCTATCAATCGTCCAAGTAAACTGAATTCTATCAACTGGACATGAGAATGAATCCATTTCGCCACTCATCCAAGTAGCTTCTTCAGTACATCTGATAAAGTCCAGGTAAGAGACTGCCTTCAATCTGTCTGAGGAGAGGAGCTAACACTGAAACTACGCCCTGGTTGTTTTACCGAACCTTGTCCGATGAACTGATGAAGCTACTTGGATGAGTGGCAAAACAAATTCACTCTGACAGAAACACATTTTCTTGATATTGCGATTAGATTTTGCGATTTACGTTGTTAAATCAAGATTTACGTTAACGAAAGATTGGAATATGAACCTCTAAACTGATACAATAACAGTAAAACACGAACAAAGAGGGGGCTAATAGTTTATTAAGAACGATTCAGGATTTGAAATTAACTAAAAGTCTTAACGTGATTCCTAACCCTAACCTTAACAGTAATTAAAAAGTTATTAAGCCTGAATCATGCTTGATAAACTCTACGTTCATTGTGAATTAAGTCTTTGTTCATACTTTGTTATGGTGTATGCAGTTATTACAAAGTGATATCCATCTTTGTAGAGGTCTAAAATACAGGGTTAACCATTTTCCTCCAGATGAAGACAGATTGTGTTGTTTTTGTGCCGACAGTACTACCTCGATATTTGCACATTTATTAGCAGATCTATTCAAAGCATGATTTTGATTGCGATTACTTGTGCTCTACTGAACAAACACCCCACACATCCAAACAGTATTGGATTTGATTGTAGACACATCCAGTGCTGTTTGACTCATATCATAAAAAAAGCAGAACAAAGGCGGTGACTTAAAAGCTGCTCGGAGATCCTCTGTAACATGAGTGGAATCTGGGCGATGGTGTGCTGTTGTTTGGCCCCAGCCTCAGGTGTGCGGTGGCATCAGAATGTGCAGGTGCAGACATGACAGTCGCAGCTGGATCACTGCACTCCAGCTGTGCTCTCTGCCCACATCAGGAGGACTGTTCACACCTCTCAGAGAAGTGCAAATATCCCCACGTTCGCTGTATTGTTTGGTCTAAAATCCATTCGAATTTCTGGGGTTTTGCTTCGAGAGAATGCTGCTGTGCTTTTGCAGATTTGCCAATTCAGGTTCAGGTTCTTTCTTAGGGTACGGTTATTTTCACATAAAGAGTTCCTGCTGGAGATTATCTTCAGGCATCTGTTTGACTTGTGCTTAGAGTCTGCTCCAAACAGAAGACTACATCTATTTGGACTTGAAACATTTCATTTGGTTTAGTTCAGGGCAATTTCCAAACAATCAAGAGTAATGGCTGCACATATCAAGATTAAAAGAAAGATACATCTGCTACTATTTCTAAATAACACTAAAGTAATTTATGTTTTATAAATATTGTATGTAACAGCAAAACTTTAGCTATAGGATTACAGTCGTTCCAGCAGATATTATACATGCCAATTTTCATAAGTGAGACAAGAATTGGATGGTTGTTCAGCAAAAACAGAGAGCCATGTTGTTTTTTTCTGATCTCTCTATGGAACATTTTTCTTATTTTAAATGTCCTCAGGTACACTTAGGTCAAAAGAAAGCCAATGGAGTTCATTTAATTAGTGTAGAATAGTTTTATAGTGCTTTTGGACTCTTGGAGTAGAAATAGCCTCAGAGAGCTAGCATTTAACCCGTCTTACAAGGCCACACAACCTGCAGGAACGGCAAACTGAGGACATATCTAAAGATGTGAGGATAGGTTTGATCAGGACCAAACTGGAGGATTAACATATTGTGCATGCTTTAGGTTGTGGAGCTGTAGAATAGCGCCTCTTCATTCACACCTCCATCACATCTGCAGCTGCTGTGTTCAACAAGACCCGCGAGAAATCAAGAAGTGTTGTTAGCTTGAGATGGAAAAGGATTGATATTCTAACAATTTCAATACCACAGTGATAATAAAAACAGACATATTATCCTATTTTCTGGTACTATGTATTGAACTACAAGTAGATCATTTTACATTTTGTTAATTGTAAACCGCATTATTGATCTAAAATGGTTTTGCGATAGAAAGAGGTCCCTTGACTTCCTGTTTAAAACTGTACAACTAATAAGCCGCACGTCTTGGTGAAATTTAATCGTAGCAGTCAGTTCTCATTTACATATTTTGTGGCAACGTGTGAGATTTTTTAACCTCACATGTTTAACTTGAAGTCTTATTTTTCAAATAATTACAACTAGATACAGGGATGTGGGCGGGGATAGGGTTAGGAAATATTCTGAGCACCCGAGCCTCAGGATTACTCAGACATGCATTCACTAGCAAGGACCACAACCTCAAGCTTGGATGCAGAAGTTTATTGGCGATCAAGAACGATAAAATGCATGAGAGTAGATGATCAATGCCGTTTTGGGGCTTCTAGCGATGAGGGCAGCAGGCTCCCGGGCCTCGATACCCCCCGACTAAAGGATAAGACAGAACAATTAGAAGAGGGTGGGAGGGAGGGGCACGAAATAACGAACACTGGTGTGTGTGACTGGGAAGTTTAAATAGAGTAGTCACCGGAAGGGGCGTGGATGAGGTGTGGTCCTGCTCCCGAACTTTAGATAACAGACTTATCTCCATTTAATCATTCCAAACACAACGTTGAGTAAGTAATTGTGAGGAAAATCTGTTATAAAAAGGCTAAAAGGACATTAAAGGACATTAAAGGACATTCTGCTACAGTGACTTTTTTGAGCTTTTAATCCTGTTCTAACAATGTTCTATCATCAAAAACATACCCGAAGTAGCATTCAGTTGCATTCAGTTTTTAGGAATGTTCATTAGAAAACCCCCCTCCCTCAGAGTGTCAAACACTCTTCCTGCTGAACTCCTCTGGGACGTATTTTCAGACTATATCTACATCACTTATCAGAGAATCATCTGCTGTTTTAAGTCCTTAAATTACTATTTTGCCATCTAAACACAATAACTGCTGCAGCAAATCCCCACCATAACATTTTTTCAGCACTAACACATAAAACTTTACACATAATCCACAAAAGAGGTGTTCATTAATAACACAATGCCGTCTTATAAAAGTTCAGATACAGATCAAGAGCACTCTAAAGGTTAATGTTTGTCCCACTTATGTCATTTTTTTCAATATTTGTTCTGTTCAGTATCTAGCGCCGATTGCAGTTTTTGTATTGATTGCTATCTAGGAATTGTGTATGGACTGGATTTTTCTTTGTGATATGCTAGACCGGAGTGTTTGACAAACTGTGGGTCAGGGACAAGTGTATGTGCGCTCATACAGAGGCTGTGTGTTACTATCCCATAAAGCCAGATGCGCAGTTGGCACATGGTAATGCCTCCATTCCCAGCCGTTACAGCAGCAGTTATAGTGCTAATACAGGCGCTTATGGGGATAAATGCGGGCTGCTGTGGAGGCCGTGGCGGCTGCAGATTGGAGTGCACAGATGTGAGGTGTTTGGACGCAGCTCAGAGACGGTAAAAGGAAGCTTTATTCTTGCGGCTGGTCCCTCTCCAGGACTGGAGCTGATGACAGACACAAGGACAGAACGGCCAACGGATGCTGCTCATGTTAATGATAAAATACAGTATTTAAGGCCACCATGTATGACCAGGTATCAAAGCCATGGGCAGAGTTACAGGAGGGCAATATTGACAAAAATGGATGTCATAGGGTTTTTGAGGTTATTCTGAAAATCATTAACAGATGATATTTTTACAATCCACCAGAAATGTGCTAAAACAAGTAGCAAGCAACTATTGTACAAATGTGAAGTACAATTCAAGTGCAATAAACCAAGGAACTCCAACAATGGAAACGACTGACGGATACCTGTGGAATGTACTTTTGACTGCGCCAAAAAAAAAAAAAGCAGTCACAGTGAAATGATGGGGACGGTTCCTTCTGTCAAGGACTGGACTGAAAAAACTTTGGAGATTAATAAAATGGAAAGACTAACTTTTGCACTGAATTTGAAAAAGGACAAATTTGCCAGACACTGGAACAAATGGGACAGGTACAAAAATATGCCAGACTATACTATACACGGACTACTCTTTTCTTTTTGCATTTACACTATCTGTGTGTTATTGTTTAGTTGTTGTTTTATATAACATAAAAAACATTGGATTGTAGTCAATATAAGAAAATAGCTTAAAATAGGGGAGGTGATTAACAAAATGTTGTATTTCGATATTCTTTGGGATTATCATGCAATAACTTGCCTGAAAATGTTGTAATTACAGTGAATGTACAGAAATATTACTTGAACCCCTTTGATATATTCAGCTCTTTTTGCAACCTTAAATCTAACTTTATTTAATTTAGTGTTTATTGTAGAGGATACGGTCCATTTTCTACTTTTGTATGTCTCCAAAACAACAATTGTGATATCCTTTTTTGGATATATCTCCCACCTTTAGCTTTAAAGCAAGATGTTAACATGATTTTGTTGACATTATGACCGGAAAAGCGTTCAAATATCTTATCATTTATTAAATTAATACGGCATACAAGCATTTCTCATCTTCCATTGGTTTGTACTGCATAGTCTTCTCAATCTTCCTCACTAACACACCATGCGACACTGTCCATGTTTGTGCACTGAACCTCACAGACATGTATCATCGCAGATCGTCTTATTAGTATTTACTTATTCATAGCTCCAGACCATTTCATTCTTCAGCTGTGTTTATTGTGTGCAAAATCGCTTGCCGACAATCAATGCAATTCATCAAAATAAATCAATATGAGGTATTATCACTTTCTGAGGCCGGGAGCACGCAGTGAAACATGTAACTGTTGGAGTGGATATTTATTAGACATTTATTCACACTCGGCACATTTTACAGCAGCCCTGATCGAGGCGCCGGCAGGAAATCGACAGAACGGTCTCCACAATCACTCTCTCATCATACTTGTGTGTTGTTGAGTGTCTTCTGTCGCCATCACAGCTTTAGGTCAGAGAGACGACCAATTATAACCAATGACCACCTTACACAAGCAAGCACTAGAAGGGCCATTTCATCAGCACATATCACACCTTCTGATATAGCATTGTTTGTTGTAGTGCTACTCCACGTTTCTGTAATGTGATTAATAAACAATAAGAACAGGGTTGGTGCCAAAGGCGATCCTTGTGGGACTGTGGGCATTTCATGCTAGTTTAGGTGAAACGGTTGATCTGATTTTTACTGTGATTTCCCCCTGAAATAGTGGCTGGCTGGATTTTCTCTTTTGCCTCTCTTTCTCTTTTTGAGATTCTACAAAAAAAAGTTGCCTGGTTTTCCCCAATTTTTAAAATTTTGGTTCACATTTTTACATCCTGGTTGAACATGAGCAGAAGATGTGATTGAAGTAATTCCATAACTGTTACCTATCAATCATATTGTAAATGAAGATAAAAATCCATATAAAGTACGCAGTTGTTACAATTTGACAAATAATAATACCTGATAACATCTTGGGTTTGTTAAATTATTGTTTAAACTGTCCCCAAAAATGTAAACAGGCCTTGCATTTTTGATGTAATGTCGCTTATTGATAGTTAATTTTTTTTATTTTTTTTATTCACAAACTGCAATGTGACTTATGTAAAACAATGATAAATATTTACCACAGGGACTATTTTACCAAACAAAGTCACAATTAGAAAAACATGAGAAGCTGTCATGTGCACTTTAAATTAATTCAGGAAAAAACAACCATCGGCCCCAGAAAAAATCCTGCGCCAGATTGCTCCACATCACATGAGCTGTTCAGTCACTGGTCCAAACAGCCAGCTCACTCTTTACATTTGTATATTCTGATCAGTTTTTTTCTTCTTCTTTCTCTCTCGTAGATCGCTGCGTCTCTGAGGAAAGCGGGCCCTCGGCGAAGCGTCTCCAGTGATGAGCTTAAGGTAGGCAGTGCGCTGTGAGTGAATCAAAGGGCCACTGATGGGCCCTGACAGCGGGCCCCTGATGCCTGCTTAGCATTCTGTGAGAGCGGCTCCTGAATGTGCACTGCTGTGGGCACTGGAGAGAGCTATTCTCCCGAGCTCCAGCCCTTTCATCCGCACAGTTCTGCTCTTCATGTGTTCAACCACTGCTCTTCTGTTTAGGAGACTGTAATAGAATGTAATACAGCGCTCCAGATTTGAAATGATGGAGATGGACTTATTGAATGAACCTTTCAAAGTTGTGTAATATTATACTGTATTAACAGAGAAAAGTCGAGAAAACATATAGTGGTTGCTCATTTTTTATCTGAATTAAGAGGTAAGTTCAGGAAGAATTATTTATCATGTTTTTTATGATTTACCAGATTCTATACCAAGTTATGTATCGTCCATAGTTTTAAAGCCTGCAGTCAGTGTTAGGAAGAATACTTTGAAATACTCTTAAATATTGAAGTTTGTAATGTATTCTGTTATATGGTCCAATCTGTAGTTTTAATGCTTTGAAAACGTTAAGTTAATTTGTAAAAAATCGACATAGCATTAAAACAGCTTTATGCTTGTTTCACCGGTTGTTATGCAGTTTTTTTAAATCACTGAGAGAAAAGAGTAGTGTTGTTTTGCTTTCACTCTAATATCGTGCACTTTGAAGTCAAAATTGCCTTACCACTATGTACACCTTTGATTTTAGGAAAGTAAGAGTCACCAAATTAAATAGTAACTCTACCGGAATACAGTTGTGTATAGTAGGGCAGGATGATACTATCAACAATTTATTTTTCATGATATAGAATTCAATTTTTGTGATGACGATATAATTGATAATTGAATTAATATCAGTACTAACTTGTATTTTAACTTGGACTCAGCCTTTTCTTGTCATTATTAATGTTTTTAGGTGATGTAGAGCCTCCACAGTCGTTAATGTGTGTCTATAATTTGTTGCCTCTAGTTGCAATCTCTGCCCACGTCCCTTTGCAACTGTGAGGAAAATCAGCTGAAGATGAGATGGATTTTCCAAATTTCATATTGCCCCGAAAGCAAACGACGATACATCATGAACACTATGAGAGAGCCTGGCCTGGCCCCGGTGTTTTAGTCACTTCCCAACACGGCCTGCTGTACAACTGTCAGGGCAGATATTTTTGACACAACACTGGTACAATCCTGCTACTCCCAGTAACAGCCTGGTCCGAACAGTGAGAGCTGATTAGAGGTGTCAGTGAAGGCTGGAGATGCCCTCTGAGCATGTGTCCCAAAGTCAGCGTATCACACCCCATCGCCACATAAGCACTCCCCCCTCACCCCTCCTCACCCCAGAGGAGACGCTGAATAGATTCAAGACTGATGGAATCAATGCACAGGCTTATCAGGGACCGCAGCTGACGGCCATCACAGCGCCACAATCCTGAGAGGAACGGCCCAGTCAGAGGAGGGAAAGTGCACAACCGGGAGGCACAGAGGAGGAGGAGGACAGACGAAAACGCGTGAGAGAAAGTAAGAGGACAGAGGTCAGATCAGCATTTCGAGACTCGTGACAGGACCGGTCTGACGTTCAGGGAGAGATCGTCGTCTGAGGCTACAAAGCAGTCAGTGTCACTCAAAATAATGAAGTGTTGACCCTAAATATATGTGAAACAATTTGCTTTGGATCAACATTTTATGATTTTATCTGCTATATAGCTCAAATCTAAAACATCCAAGGATTGTTATGTTATATTTTGGACATTTTGAATTGCCGTATTGATCAAAAATGACATAAAAAACATAGCGGCTGATTTTATATTTTTTATTTGATGACACGAGATGGCCGAAGTCTATGTCATGTTTAAGAAAATAAGTAAATAAAGAGTAGTGGCTGTGTATCGATGAGAAATCTGGGGGGTAGTGAAAGTGCAATAGCCTTTTGTCCGCTGGAGAATAGACTACTCAAATATGCATGAATCACTCGACGCTCAATGAGAAGGGAAAACAATTATAATATGGTTAAAAGCTCCTAAAAGTCAATTTTGCATTATAGATCTCCTTAAAAAAACGAAAGAAAAGAATTACAACTGTAAAGAAAACACACGCTGTATATATTAACTCCTTTCAATAGACGCACCTCACATTTTAATGATCTTAGAGCTCAAAAATCTGCAGAGAGAGTGCATTTATTTGCCATGTTATTTGCAGATGAAACATGTCTTCATTCTAATCTGGACAGCATCACTTGTGTCATGATCAGGGCCTGGATTGTTACTGTTCATTGTGTCTGAGCAGAGGCGCTGCAGGGGTGTGCGCGTGTATCATTTACGTCTGAATACAGTCAGGGCACATGCAGTCATTCACAAACTCATATCAGAGCTGTATTTATAAAGACGTGGCAGGATTAAGGGCTGCAGTCTTGTCACGGACGCCTATTGATTTAGGAGCAAACCTGTTCTAAATCCTGGTGTGCAGGGCTTTAGTGGTGCTCAGGGCTGATTGGATATTTAACCTTTGACCCCTAAAACCACTATCTGAGCACATGTTCTCTAACAATCATGTCCCTGTCACTCACTAAGACGCTCACAGACCACGGGAGGACAAATTACATCGGCGTGTTACTATGCGACAAAATGAAATTCAAAATGTTCTTATCGCGGCATTACTGTTTTAGCATGGCTGACATCTGTTGCACATCCTTTCACAGATTTCAGCACAAGCATTTTGTTTTTTTCTTTCATAGTTAGTTGTGGATTTGACCAGTGGTGGAAGAAGTACTTTGTTACTTAAGTAAAAGTACAGATAAGGAGTAACAATAGAGTAAAAAAGTATTAACAAGTCAAATGTAGTGGTACTGGTAGTCAGGTAAAGAACTGACTGATTCAGAAGCGACTGAATCTATTTTTACATTTTTCTAGTCATAATTTTAGTTTTCTCAAAGCTGGGCCTTGAATTCACAAGCTTTTGGCAGAATTATTGTACTTAAAAACAACCCCTTGTCCATTTCAGCAAGAAAAATTACTTTTCATTCCAGCTAAAAATGTATTAAGTATAAAGTATTTACTTTAAAATATGCATACAGACACCTAAAATATTTACTTATGTACAGTACTTTTACTTTTGGACTCCGTTACTCTCCCTCACTGGATTTGACACATTGTATTGCTCTAACACATATAAGAGGAATACACAAGGGTCAAATGTCTTGAGCCATGTGAGCCAATTGGACTTTGGACCACCTTTTCAGAGGGGGGCCCATGTGAGGCTTCTTAACCTGGGCCACCAAATTTCTGTTGACGGCCGTGCTCAACATATTAACGTGCACTTGTGTAGATGAAGTCTTTGTTAGGCCCAGAGAAATGCACACGTCTCGTAACAGAATAGATTCCAGCTGCATCTAAAACAGCTGCATCCCTCTGCACTGCCTCCACATCTGGGCCCTGACCCTTTAGTCGTCTCTGTGGAACCATAGTTGCTTCATGCGGCTTTGTCAACAGACTCCCAGCGGTCCACTTAAACTTTGCATTCGCTGCTGCTACTGAATGCATTGCTATTGTTTTGTTGCCTCTAAATACATATTTGTCTATGGGATTTATAATATTTTGATTCAGTCTGCTGCTTAAATTGTGGCGCCTGACACAAGCGCACACCGGAGCACAGTATACCGTCTCTTCTGAGATATGTCAGGTGCTATATTTGCTCTTACGGTTGCTTTTGGTGATTACTAATGAGGTCCCTACATCTTCACAATAACAGAGATATTTTAAGCACTGGCGTATAAGAAGGGAGGAAGTACATTTATAATATCTGAAACAGGAACAGAAACTTCCCCAGAAAATCACATTGTGGCAGCGACACATTTTTCCAGTGAGCAGTGGATTCATCAGCTTGTGAGTGTGAGGATCCAGGGTTTTTCGGTCGCTCTCCTTGAGGCAGTGGAGCTGAGAGTCTCACAATTGGCCCCATAAAGAGCCCCTCCTGTCCCAGCCCTCACGGCTCACAGCACACTGAAGAGCTTCACAAACTCAGCTTTATTGATTATCTGATTATTCTGACAAAGAAACAGTCATGAGCTCAGAGAGTTAGAGTCGCAGCACGAGGCCCCACCAGGAGCCTCTGAGACCAAAGCCTCTGTGGGTGAGCCGTTTGTTTGATGGAGAAGAGCATATTTAACCTAATATACCTCCATATTTGGACGTGTTTATTCACATTTTTCACATGATGTCATCAACTTAAGCTGGGGGGGTGAAGCTAACAGGAGGCACTGCTCTGTCTAAAGCTCTGTTACTCAAATTGGAATTTTATCTGAGCCTTGTTTTAACACTGAATTCATTTAGTTGAAATTACAACATGTTAGTTCATTTGTATTGTTAGGTTGTAATTTCCAGTATCGGTTCCTGCCAGACACCAGACACGTGACCTGTACACTGCCGGCAGCTGATTCTGTTGATTGTGTTCGCTAATGTAAACAAATGTGGGGAAAAAAAGTAAATGAAAATGAAAATCTGCATAAACTGCTCAAATATCAGTCCTAATCTTTACTGTCAGCTGTGGTTCTGACAGTTATACAACGAGCAATTACATGGCAGAAAGGTACAGCTGCATTTTAAAACACAAATGTGGCTTTGTTGTTGCGAGTTATGTAGAAAATGTTAATAAATCATTGGCATAAAGGTCAAGCATAATGAAATATAGCTTGTAAGGGTCTGAAACTTTCCCTGTGTGCAGCCATAGTAAAAGTCTATGTAAAGTTATGGGGGGGGGGGCTGTTAAAGTGCCCATGATGGTTGGACTACAGATTTAACAAAAATGTTGTTAAGATAAATATATTTCAAATTCTGCTAAAATCTTTACAAATTTTACCCCTTTTTAGCCTTCTTGGTTGTAAATGATCTTGTACACTGGGCCAAAACTCCTTTTCATTTGACAAAACAAAGAAAATAAATTTCAATTGTGTTGTTTTGTCTAAAGGGTCAAAAAAGATATTATGCATTAACTTTGTCTCTCCAGTGTGACGCCATCAATTTTTTTACGTCCTGTCATTTTCCTCATCTTTTTCAATTTTTCTCCACACATAGCTACTTGATTGATGTAAAATTACAATTTACATTTACGGTATTAATACACTGAATAAAGTCAAAATTGGAAAATCATAAAAACCTTTCACGCGCACTTTTAAAAGCCCTGATATGTGTGACGTTAGTTTGCAAACACTCGTCTCCTCCCGTAGAAACAACATGTCTCCAACCAGCTAAGTCTTAATATGTGACGTACGTTGGCATGAACCGATAATCACATTCAGTGATGAACGCTCGGCTGGACGACTGAGAGATTACACGTTTATCTTTGTATATTTTTAAGGAAACGTATAGTGATGTAGTGAGTTCAAGGTAAGAGCACACTGTGTTGTTGTGTTGTCTTGTGTCCTTATAGCAGGCTATACACAACAATTAATTGGTTGTGACAGGCGGGACATCCAGAGTAAATATAGAACAAATCACAGTGCAATTATTTAGCGCTGTATCAAGCAAAGAGCAGCATGGACGATAGCCAAGTGCACTGCGGGCTGAAGTTATGCTCTCAATATACAGTCTATGGAACACTTATTATTGTCTAATTCAACAAGATCTGACTTTGGAACGGAGGAGAAGAGCCAATAGTTGCATTCTGTTGCAGTGAAACCAGGTAAGAGTGATCTGGGGATTAAACGTCAGAGGCAAATGGCATTAGAACATGTAGAAAATGAGAGGAGATTGCTTTTACAGAGTTATCCTTCAGAATGAGATTACAGGCAGAGTCCAGAGCAGCCCTGAAAACAGCACATTCTTGGGTGCAGGCAGAGCGGGGAGGATGGAAACTATGTTCTTCAATGCAGACTGTAATGGCATTTTAATCTTGACATTTCTTCTTTATCAGTCGCTTTCAAGTTGCAGATCTGTTGGCTTCACGGCGTCGAATCGATACTGGGGTTTGCATGGTTTCTCTGGGTTCTAGGTGCTACTAAACAATACACCACGGGCTAATCTGGAGACGGTTCAATTTTCCATGCAGGTTTTGCTTGATGTTCTCTCATGCATCAAAACAACAAAGAAACCAAGAACAATGAAAAGGAAGATTAGATTTTTCTGATTCAGTGTTCTCAGGATTTATCTGCAGTGGGGCTGTAATTGCGGAAAAATATGGTGTCATAACACGAGGATTTAGATGTAAATTGTATGTTCCTGTTGAGTAGTTTTTGGATGGATCTGATGTTAATTCACTTCTGCTATCTTTGACCTCCCTCCTCCTTCTCTCTCTCTCTCTCTCTCTCCCCTTCTCTCTCCCAATGCTGCCGTTCCACGCTTCAATTTGCGGCGTGTTCAGCATGTCTTTATCATCCTCCGCTCCTCTCTCCTCACACGCGCATAATCCTGTTCGTACGGCATAAATCAGATGTAAATATCCCATAAGCAGCATCTCGGAGCGGAGCTGAAGAACGGGAAGGAAAGAGCAGCGTGTAGGAGAGAAGAAACGTTATGATTTATAAAGGCGCGAGGCCGGAGGGAAGCGGAGGGGACGGAGACGGAGCCAGGACTTCACACGGATAGAACAGACATTTGGCATTTATAAGAAAACAGTGGGAAACATAAACCTCCCGATGTTTTAATATGATATCATTGCTTATACAGGACCAATATTTGTTTCTTACGGCTATGGTGTTGTTGCGCTTCTGTAATGAGGCTGTATAATCAGATAATAGGGCCCCTGCTGCTGCCTAATGGGCCCCTCATTTGTCCACAGCAGTCAGTGATGCACTTTGTCAGGCCAGCGCTGGGATGGCATCACTTCTGTTGCAGTCGGTGTTAACACTGTTGCCAAGTGTTTAAAAGAGACAAACGCTTTGGAGCCATTTGCGTCACACGTTTACGGCGTGAATCGCTGTACAGTATGGAAATAGTTACGTGTTTTGTATCAGTACGACAGAGAATGCACCAGTGAGGATTGAACCATGTCGAAAAGCGGGGGGAAAAAAAAAGAAGCAATATGAAGATAAAAGATAAACGTTTCTTTGTAATGATAGTAATGGTTTGGATTTATGCGCTTTATGAAGTCGACAAGCTTCTATAGTAAACCAATATTCGCTCAATGAAAGCCATTTAAATCTTAACGTGATCCCAAGTGCAATAAGCGTGTATGGATTTTAAAACTCCCAGGAAGTACAAGATGTGCAAATGTATGAAAGAAAATAGTCTCCTACTCCCAGTGGAGGGAAATAGTAGTTATTGGAGAAACCGTGGCTGTCAAAAAGCACATCACTGTCATGTGTCCTGGGACTGCCCTATTATTCATAAATGCTGGATCAATGGGCGCTGCAGACTGTTTTCAACTCCGACATTCCATTTGACTTTAAAACAATGTATCGTGGATGTAAAACTCCGACAATGGACATGTTAGATGGGTACCTGGATTGTACTTTTGACTGAAAACGGACCAATTTGACATTGGGACGAACGGGACACAAAAGAGGACATATGCCAGACTGACTAAATTTGCTCTTTGTGTCTTTTTATTATTTTGTTTCTGTTTTGTTTGTTTCTGTGGCACAAGCACAAATTTCTTTTCTTTTATGTCTCTTCTATGTCTTCAATTTGAAACTTCTCCTGTATTTTTCTCACCTAAATGTAATGGGAAAAAAGTTTTTCATGTCATGTTTTCAATAAAGACCCATAATAATGACCCATATTTTGGACATTTCAATCTGAAGCAGGTTAAAATGTCTTCTTCTTCATTTTACGTATATTAGTTGCAAAAAATTTACAGATGGGAGTTTGAATATCTTATTTAGTTCTTGAGTAAACTATATCTGACTGAAAATTGGCCTAAAAATTCTAATTTTGCCTCATTTTTTAGATCTTAAAACTTAATAAATCAGGCTCAAAATTAGATACCCACTAATCCTTTGGTACGTTTGATCAAAATCTTGTTGAACACAAAATTGTGAAGTTTGGTGTGTGGAGGCGCTCCTTTACGGTCTCGGGGCCTATTTATAAAGTTTGCGAATGTACAAAATGAGCGGTTCCGTTCAAAAACTCAGAACTTTGTGCGTTGGGGATTTCAGAGACATGGCAGAAAACGATAAAAGCTAAGAGAGACGAGACATGAGCATGTTAGAGGGTGTTTTGGGAAGTTTGTGTTTAGAATTCCACGTTACGGATTATAAATGAGGACCCTGATCTGTATGTGACTACGAGGGGAAAATGCATTCCAAGGAAGCTATATGTTGAGAGAGCAAACTGACCAAAAAACCAAAACATTTGTGTCTCATCTCAAAACGATTCTCTATCCTTTTTGAAGTCATGTAAAATATCCAAATGGCATCTCACAGTGGGTTGTTGATGAAAAGTAGCTCGCTCAGTAAACAGCCGTCTGGTCAGAGGATAAAGTTATTTCCCACTAGAGACGCTCAAAAGGATCCGACTGTAAGTGGCCGCTGGCGTGAAGCCTCTCCGTGACAGCTGGAGGATCTCTGTGGCCTCTGCTCTTTTATAGCTCACCAGTCAAGCCGGCTACTCCTGGTGTCGCGTTTACACAGCTGTGAAACTCTTTCCACTGTTAGATAGTAGACTGATAACTTTTGGTAAATGAAACAGGGACAAAACAGTGCGTTAACTTCAGCGGGCGCATAATGGTTGCCAGCTGCGAGTACTTTCTGTAACCTCAGCAGAAACATGTGTCATATCACTGCAGTCAAATTAAGAAGATAGAAGTTACACACATTTACAGTGGCACATTTTTAGGGTGTGACTGGAGTTGCTTTTAAGCAGGGAAAAGATCACGAGAGGGGAATTTTGATGTTTTGGAAGAGGGATGTATTCGGTAAACCGCTGACATTTCAAAATGGGGGTTGTGCTCATTTCTCATTTCGCTGTGGATGGAACAGTCCTGGTAAAAGCAGAAGTGTGATTTTCCCCAAATGGAGGTTTTACTGAATATGTTGTGAGCCCTTGCAAAAAGCTGCCAAGCAAACCCATGCAAATCTGAACTTTTACAATCATAGTTAAGATTGTAAAAGTTCAGATTTTGAAATGGAGTCCTAGATGCAGCAAAACTAGCAGCTATTTCTCTCTGCGTCTGTGGTTCTATAGGCTCCACGTCTGCCCCCAATGCCTTTAAGAATCTTAGCTATTTTATTTTTCCTTTAGCCTCAAATCAATTCCAGACACAGTGGTTTCCTGCCCTCCCCCCGGGGCCACACCGCAGCCCTCTGAGTCACACACCATCGCTGCTGCTCCTCGGGCCCCGCACTTATTCCTGGAACTGTCGGTCGTTTCTCAGGACCATCTCAGGTTCTTTCTGTATCACTTTCCGCCGCTCCACAGGATGTGCAATAACTAATGTTCCCAGATCCAAATTATACAGGAGAAAATACAGATTACGCCGCTGCTCAATTAGCAAAACATGGGTTAGAATTGAGGATGGGAACACGACACTACACTGGAGTGCGGCCCGGGGCTGAGTGGTAATGGGTAGTTTGGATTTCGGTAAAAGGGAACAGTTGGCCAATCGAAAGAAAAACTATATTATTATGTTTTAAAAATTAGATACGTAACGTTGTGGCTTGCTGTTGTTGGTGCTTGTTGCTACGTGAAACAGATTTATTTTAATGGACCGACATTCTAAATTCAGGCTTTGTTATTTATTGTCCACCAACAAAGTCTGCTCTTTTACTCTTTTCTATTGCGGCTTTTCATGACTCTTATGAAAATCTCGGGGCCCACATTTCAGGTTTTATTGCTTATACATAACACATGGCAGATAAAGAAGCCTCTGTTCTCCGGAGTGTCCTGGGACGCTTGGTCTTGGTCCGTTTCCTGTCGTTCTCCTCTCTCTCTCTGTCTGACCTCTGACCCTGGCACATGGGCCTTATGAATGGTCTGTAATAACTGCCGGGCTGATTGTGGGCCGCTCGGAGGAGAAGATTTGCGGTCGGTGTTGGCGTGTGAGTGAAAACATGTGTGTTAGAGTGGAGTGGATGAAGATCACTCCAGGTCAGGGGTAGCTCTACAGTGAAAGGGCTCCAGCATTTTGGACGGGACTGGGATGGACATCAGACCCAGATATAAACAATGCATCAGGATCAGATATATTATGCTAAATCAGCCCCTAAAGGCTCATCCTTTAGCTTTAACAGTATTTCCTTATCATTGCATTCAGAGGATTTATTTATATGTTTAAATAATCCTGTATTGTCCTCCATCTGGGCTTTGAGTGTTCAGAAATGTCTGTTTTCACCCACTCCCTATCTCGGCCCAATTCCCTATGCTAATTTGCATTTATTAAAAAGTAGACTCTCGTTCAGACACGTAAGGTTCAAGAAGGTTGTGCAGCTATTTTTCAACAATAAAACAGTAAAATGAGAACTAACTGCTTGCTAAAGTAAAGTGAATCCAATGAAGAGGCGGGGCTTATAAATTCAATAGATAGATAGATAGATTCAGATAGATAAGTTTAAAGACGCTGAACCTGATTTTTACTGTTTTGAAACGTGAAAAACAGAACGACTTCATGTTGAAGTCTTACTTAATGCAGTCCCAGCATCCTAAATATTCACCTCCATGAGTTTATAAGCACTTTTCATGAGTTTCAGAGCATCACGTGCCTTAACAGGTAAAGCTATTAAAACATTAGCGTGCATACGGCGCACTTCCTGCTTTTCTTATAGGATAAAACAACACAAAGAAAACATTGTGGTCTCATTTTCACCCGAATAGATGCTTTTACAATTTATCTGCACCGGGGCAACACTTTTTTTACTGTATTACATGCAAAAACTCTAGAACATTGATTAGTTCTGTTTTTCTCGTTTAACAACAGTAAAAATCCGGCGCAGCTTCTTTAATGTGATACTGTGAATATCCCAGGGAAAGCAATAACATTTGCATGGACACAGCAGGCGCATCAGAAAAGGTTAGTTCACCTTTAAGTGTTGTTGCTATGCAGTTCACACATTTATTCACACTCTTGGGGCGGTAAGCCTCTTCTGAAACAGCTGAACATTGGCAAGGTGAGGGTAGTGTCTTGCCTAAAGACACAACATCATACAACTCGCTGTGATCAAACCATCATCCTTTGGGTTTGTTAGTGGGTGAACGCACTGCACGATGAAAGTGAAGATGAGTAGAGTTTTGTTTGTCTTTTTACCCAGCACTGGTTTACTCCCGTGTGTGGATCTTGCCCTGGTTTGCACTTGTTGAATTTGTTCTGTTTGCATTATGTTCTGTTCTGCACACAATTAAATGTTTTTGTTGATTGTAATCATTTTATCTTTCAAGCGTAAACAGCCTGCAAGACAGTTGAACCACTTGAATTGACTGGCAGCCATTTTGTGAAGAATGCTCAAAGTCTAATCAAACAAGGCTCATTAACACAATGATTGCATAGTATTTCCAACATCATTGTACTAGCCTGCTGTTCTAAATGCTAATCACAAGGAGCTAATCAGAATGAGGACAAACCACATAGTTGGGTTTATTTTTGAGCGGGAACATTTTGTGAGGATAAATGAGACTTCAACCCAACAACAGTGAAGCTAATTAGGCAAGAGTTGTACTTGCCTCAACAATAGGCAATCTCTGCGCCTGTGGGCTGGGCCTTATCACAGAACTGAACCATTCTCTCCAAGTTTTAAACTCTTCATCACCATCCAAATGCAACTATAGGATTTTAAATACATTCTTAAAGAGTTTTATTGGAGGTCACTGTTTAATTATGTGTCTAATAATAGCCATGCTCCCTAAATCTGCACGAAGAAGATGAACTGGACGGACAGAGGAGCAGGTTGAGGCAGAGGACGTCGGGCAGAGGTGGCTGAGGCAGAGGTGGCTGGGCAAAGGTGTTTAGGGCAAAGGTGTTTAGGGCAGTTGGGGCAGAAGTGGTTGGGGCAGAGATGTTTAGAGCAGAGGTAATGGGGGCAGACTGAGAAATGGGACGGTCCTCATTACCAGGTGTAATTAACCAGTTGCAGGAGTGTCTCTGCAGGCTGTGGTCTTAAGGTGATTTTAGAGAATGCTGAGAGAGCAGAGCATTTTTCCCTGTAATCACTCCAGGCCTGCCTCAGAAGCCTGTTAGTCGCTCTAATTGAAAGGCAATTAAAGCTCGAGTTTCGTGGTGCGGTGTCTGTTTCAGCTTTTAGCAGACCACAGATAGCTGTGCAGAAAGGGGACACCCCCAGAGCGCCGCAGCCCGGAGCACCCTGCAGCCTCCTCAAACCTCATGGACTTCAGTGTGATCATCATTTAGTTTTGGTGTGTCTCGACATGGTGATTGTGTGTGATGTTCTGTTGGACTAAATCAGAGTGCAGTTTTAACAGCTCCCTGAGGTGCCGTGGCTTCTACACACTTCACAGTTTTAACCAAACCAGTATAAAAGAATAGAATAGAAAGATATAAAGGAGCAGACATTTCTGTTCTGCTTCTTTAATTTCAGAAAAAAGGGGTTACATATGGTTTTATGTCAGTGTTACTTTTTTATAATTATGAGAGTTATCATAATGGCTGCACCTAATAGACCTCTGAGCTTACATACACTTAGGATTCGTATAAATGTACGCACATATATAATGAGTTAATTGCAGTGACCTGCATTTGATACAGCTTTGAGCCCTCAGCCCAGCGCTCATCTATCAGCTGCTCACACTGGCCCTTAGCTCACTTTATCCAGGGGCCCGACAGCAGGTGAGCTGAGGGTCTGATGTGGGAGAGGTCAAACTGTGCTTGAATAGTAGAATCCAATAGGCTGCAGTATGTTTGTGATATCAACTGGATTACACTCTGGTAGACATGAAAAAATACTAATCAATTTAAAGCATGAAACGCCACTGTGCGTGAGCTGTTAAAATGTTGACAAATTATTAACACCCATCTTCAAATTGTTCATGTGGTCATATCTCTGCTTTGGGCTGTAAACTACTGTGTCTCCACCAAGCATCTGCGTGTGTCTAATTCAGTTACAGTAATGAGCTGTAAGACAGTGCCGTCGGAGTAATTAGTGCGCCACACACTTCAGCCAACGCTCACTCCTGCTCTGTGCATCCAGCATGTGAACTGTACAATCCATCTGCAGAGGGAACGTTTGGAAGGATCTTTTTTTCATAGTGTGTTCAAAAAAAAAGTAGATATATTATGCTCTTCAGGTATTTAGTATTAAAGTTTTTTTCTGGAACTTAGTATTGAACTATACCTTACTCATCATTTTTTACAATTTGTTCATTGCCCCGCCTCTTCATACCGGAATTTCACTGTAAAAAGCAGCAAAATGTTCATGTTTTTTATGTTTGAAAAGTGACTATGTGACATTTTAAGTGACTATGTGTCACTCAGAGTCTTAATTTTTCAAATGATTGCATCTAAGTACAGGGATGTGGGTGGGCATAGGGGGTAGGTGAAAACAGGAATTTTCTGAGCACTTAGGCTTCAGTTACAGAACACTACAGAATTACTCTTAACTTAGACACATAATGTATATGGTTCAATCACAATACAGCATTGAGTAAACTAATGATGGAGAAACACCGTTGAAACACACAAACTTATTCAAGCTGATCATTATACAGTCCATTTATTTAAAAGTTAATAGTTATTTTAGTTTAACAATTTAATAATAGAAACAGGGCCACTGACATCCTCTTCACAACTGCTGAACTTAGACTCAGCTTCGTTGTTCCGACATTCACCGTAATAAGCAGCAGATTTTCGTTTACTTGTGTTTCTTGATGAAAGATGGCTTGACTTTTTTTTTACTTAACATGTATGACCCAGATTCAGAATGCTGAATTATTGCAGGTAATTACAGAAGTAAAGGGCTGTCTGTGGGGATAGGGGTATAGGTGTAGGTTAAAACAGCAGCGATAGAATAATACAATCATATTTTAAAAAAGAAAAGCTTAAATGCACTCATTTTCAGTTTCATTATGTTTTGCATAAATATCCTTATGAATTTTCTCTTCTGTATGGTCATAAGTTATATTTGATATTGTTGTCAGTCTGTGGGACAAAAACACACCTTTATACTGAAACACTGACACTGTGTGAGTTCAAACTGAAACGATAACCCCGCCCGTTGTGTGTTCCAGATTCTGATTGGCTGCGATCTGTCTCCACTGTGATGAGTGACACCAGCAGGTCTGTTCTGAGTTAACCCACTCAGATCCACACCGCGGTCGGCCGGCGCTAACAGGACGAGGAGCACCCAGGGCAGTGTCATGGCGCTGATGGGTAAACGCGGGGCCCGGGGGCTGCTCAGGGGCCTCCTCCTGCTGCTGGGGGTGACGGGCCTCTGCAGCATCGCATCTGCAACCAGGAGAGGAGCCACGCTGGATCACAGAGCGCACACACACAGACATCCAGGTCAGACATCAGCTTGGAAAGCTGTATTATCATCAAGAAGTAGTGCTCTCGAATCACAGTCGGACAAAAGAGCTCTTAGCTGTTCAAAAGTGGAACTCAAGCTTTCTGACGCCTATTCACACGGCAGAGTTTAGCACTTTCAGGGTCATGCACTGCCTGATTAGAGGGCAACTGAGATAATCTCTGTCCAGTTATCATATAGGACTAGGTGTTGTGATGTCTGTTTTAATTTGTTGATATTTTAGGAGTTAGGAAAGCGTCACTACAAGATAACTCTGTCTTGTAGATTGGAAATTGACTTATCTTAAAATAAATTGTTTTGGACAATTAGAAAATAAAACTTGGTTGACCTCAATTTTATTTGATCTTAATTATGTTAGGTTAAAGCCACATTACTCTGGCCAAAAAGTGTAATATAAATGAGTACTTTGTGACAAAAATCAGATCACCACATATCATCTCAATTTAATTATAAAACATTTTATCCAATGCAACTTGTGAGAAAGAGCCCTGTTGTTTATACTTTGGGATGAGAGGGTAACTGGCTGTGCAAGGTCCACCCTGCATCACTTTTCCATCTGAAAAATCTGTTCTAAAGCTGTGCTAGTGTTCATGCATGTGAGAGTTTGTGAAAGCTGGGAAAATGTTAGATTGATTTAAAAACTTCTATTTTTTCACAGTACAAAAATCAGGTACACCAGATTTAAGAGGTTCAATAGTGTAACTTTAGTGTTATCAAGAGTTTTATAATTCAAGGCTGACTCCATGTAGAAGGAGCAGGTCTTGTGGCGTGTCTTTTGACAATTCTTGTCTGGGTTTATCGATAATAATTAGACAGTAGAATTAGTCACTATGTTTGATTACATTTACAGCCTTGGCGATGTGTCTAGCAGCTTCTGACTGTCTGCGTCTTGTCCTGCAGGTCACAAGTCGCTCCACAGACACCATCATCGATCAGGAAAGGTGGGCCAGGTGCTGCACCGCTCCAAACGCGGCTGGGTGTGGAACCAGTTCTTTGTCATTGAGGAGTACACGGGCCCCGACCCCGTCTTAGTGGGCAGGGTAAGTCCTCCCCAGTGTCAGAATGTCACTGTCGGATAGAGCTGAACCATTTGGGAAAAGTATCTAAATGTTTTCTGACAAGTACTGCAATAGATCAGCAATTTAGGTTTTATTTATTGTTTATTTTATTGTTTGTGGTATCTTTGCGTTTTGATAATTGCGTTCATTACCATTTGCAATTTCAATTTGATTACAATTAATCTTGCAACATACTGGCAGAGGTGACTAAACAACTTGAACTAAATAAAAGCTGGCCTACATATCATTACCTCAGAAATAAGATTCTTCAAGTAGAATTAAAAGTTCAAATATAAGTAAAACGCATTTGGTGATAAAACAGCTCAACACTTTTGGATTTAGACAGGCAATACTATTAAAAATGTGTCCAAAAATAAACTCCAGTTCCAAATGATAATAGGAAAATATGAAATAGTGAGTTACAAAAAACAGCAAAGTAAAGTGAATGTTAAAGGACTGTTATGTACAACTAAGTACCACTGAAAGTACTATTTAAGTAGAATCTGTTCTCATTACTATACACAGCACACACCACCTCTGTAAATGAATGAAATGATGAATGTCCCTTTCCCTCCTCAGCTCCACTCAGACGTGGACTCGGGCGACGGGAATATCAAATACATTCTGTCAGGGGAAGGCGCTGGCACCATATTCGTCATAGATGATAAAACGGGCAATATCCACGCCACCAAGACGCTGGACCGCGAGGAGCAGGCGCAGTACACACTCACCGCTCAGGCCGTGGCACGGGACACCAACAAACCCCTGGAGCCGCCCTCCGAGTTCATTGTCAAAGTGCAGGACATCAATGACAACCCCCCTGAGTTCCTCCACGGCCCCTACTATGCCAGTGTGCCGGAGATGTCCAACGTGGGTAAGTATTGCACCTCCAATTATACTGAAATACAACGTGCTGTGGGTTTGATGGATTTCCACTGGTTTAAAGTGGACATATTATGCTTTTTTACTGACTTAAGTAGATAGAATTTTTACATTTTTTTTCATTTTAAATCACAATACTGATCGTAAACGGCTTAGCAATAGAAACAGGTCCAAAGACTTCCTGTTTAAGACTGCAGAACTGATAAAGCCAGCCCCTTTGTACTGCCATTTAACCATAACAAGCTACAGATTTTCATTTATATGTTTTTATTTTTGAAAAGTGGCTACGTGATTCTACGTGTATCACTTGGATCTTTTATTGTTCAAATAATCGCAACAAAGTACAGGGATGTGGGACCACTCGAGCCTCAGTTACATGATTACTCAAACATGTATGAATCAATCAAGAATACAACTTTGGATAAACTATTGATGAGGAAACACTGAGGAAAGTTTATTCTGCATAATATGTGCCTTTTAAAAACAGAAATACAATCACAACGGAACCTGGATGCTAATTTTGTATTTATTGCAAACTGGTTTTAGTCGTAGAATCAGGAAACCCAAAGTGAGGAGCTCATTCTTCTTTTTTCTTTGAATAATTGGCCTGAGAAGCAAAAAACTGAACATAAAAAACTCGTTATGTTAAAGGTGCACTATCTAACGTTTCTGGTAGAGAGTCCACCACTTCTTTGACCTCCTTTCTGCGAGGCTTTGAAAAACATTAACAGTCATTAAATGGATTTCATGTCAATTTGTTTATTGAATATTAGTAATAGTAGTTTATTATATTCTGCTCATTCTCCTGCCCAATGAAATGGTTACAAGCCAGTAGTTTTGACAAGATACAGTTTGAAATGTGGCATTAAAAAGCATTCAATTTGATTTGTTGAACTTATCTTTTACCATGGATAAAAGCAGATGACTCCACTCAGGCAAGTTACAGTTCAGGGTTCTCATTTATAAAACGATGAATTCTTACTAAAAGTGTATGTACAGAAAAACACAAATACCCACAAATTTCTACAAGCCCTTAAACGCATGTTCAGCATTTTTGGCCCGGACCGCTCAATTTTGTTTTGAGGTTTTCTTCTTATAGATCACACACTTAACGTAGAAAGTCACACTTTATAAATGAGACCCCAGATCTGTGGAAAGTCGACAGCAAGAATTATTACTGAGCAATAAAAACTCTTGTAATTTAATAAATGCAGGACAGGTAATTGTGGATCTATTGTGCAAAAATGTGAAACAAAGCAATAACGTTCAGCAGAAAAGTTACATATTGCACCTTTAATGTTTTTGTTCATATTTGATAACAGATATGCAATATGATAACTGATTATTTGAGAAAAATCCAACCTACTAGCTTATAAGCTCTATGACATTTAGCAAAGATTTGACTTCATCATAAATTAAACACGAAGAACCTTTTAAGTTTTACTATTATTTCTGGCCCCGCTCCATCCACATACCACAGTAGACTTTCCACAAGAGGTTTCATAGGCGCAGATTTCAGTTTAAAAGCAGCTGAAGCCTTTTCTCACACTCTGAGATATGACATTTCTGTAAACCTTTCGAAAGAGTGGAAACTAAATTGCTGGAACCCGCGCAAAGTCACGTAAACGCTGTATTTGAGTTTGGCTGGAGCAGCTCTCCACTGGGCCCCGCGCTCTCTCACTCTCTCAGATGTGAGGAGGAGAGCACCGGCCCCCGAAGGCTGACCTCACATGAACCATTCTGCTCCACACTCACTCAGAGAAATCCCGACTGTGAGTGGAGACATCTTTAAAGAGCAGATCTGACAGAGCAGGGAGGACTGGTGTTTAGGCCCATTCACACTCCTCCTGTGAAGTTTAAGCTCCAGTCTGTGCCATTCAACATTCCCTACACCACCGCAATTCTCTGCTCTCCTCCGCTAAAGACGGGTTTTATTCATGCGTACGTTTGGAATCTAGTTAGAAAATGTGATCAAAGAAATTGAAATGAACTTGTTAAATATCTGATGATGTTAAAGTGCATTTGTCAGGTTAGACTACACATTTCACTTTCACAGATTTTACTTAATATTTAGCCTATTCTCCCCCAGTTTGACAATTATGGTAAAGTTTATAATTGTACTTCCTAGATGGGGGAGTCAAAAGGGATAAAAACCCATATAAATGACAGTTTATAGTTATACTTTGATAATAATAAAAATAATAATGCCAGATAACACCTTTGTTTTGTTAAATGATTGTTTAACTTAAAAACGCATCAGTTGCGTGTCATTTTTGGATAGAATGTCACATAACCATGACATAAGTAGAAGTTTTCTGTTTTATGCAACATTCTTGTGGTCGGAAAATTATTTATCCGAGTTGAAAAATGCACATGAACGTTGGGAAAAAAACTCAGGAATTTGGGTCAAAAGCTGTTGCCCGACTTCCACACCTGACGTCACCGACTAGTGATGCACAGGTCGGCTTTTTTCTGCCCCGTCACGCCCAACCCGAAAACATGCGTTGTGATTTCCAAACCCAACCTGACCCTAACCCGCCTGCACTAAAAACTTTATTTTAACATAAAAAAGGGGAAATCCTATGACAAATGTGTTAATCATAGCTAACAAAATTCTCCACATAATTAAACAGGGGATCTGATTAACAACAAGACAAACAGATGTTTTTTTTCCACACAGCCAATATTCTTCTTGCTAAATTTTGCTGCACTGTGGAGTAACAAGATTCAAGAGTCAATCGTTCCAGGTTTTAGTCTGTTTCTTCTCGCCTCCAGAACACGTTCAGCTGAGCTAAAATTAAGTAAAGTGAAATAGTAGCTAAAAGTGCACAATAGGCTTTTGCCACTGAAGACAAACTAAGACAGTGGTCCGCATTATTTTCTAAAGAAGAGCCACATTGGCAAAAACCAAAGATAAGGAGCGAGCCGCAAACATCATCATCTGCTCTTGTATTCCTCGTACTTTTCTTTTTTTGCTCTGAGCGCTCTGTTTCCCCCGGCTCATCCCCTGCATCTTCGTGCTGACTTTCGTCGAGCGTCTGCATTTATTTCCTCAGTTGTCCTTTCCATGCTCTGTGTCCGTCCACCTGTATTTTGTCGTCTTTTGATTAAAAATCGATCCACTTTTTTGACTTGAGGCCGTTATTTGGCTAGTGCGTTAACTTAAGCATTGGATGCACAGCAGTCAACAAGTGTGCAGCTGTTGTAACACTGTCGTAAACATCTGTGCTCAGCGCGCAACATTCGCCAGCACAGAATGAAACAGAAATAGGATGGAAATGTGTATCTATAAGTGTTACTTGCACCATATTTAGGAAGACAAATTATCTGTTTATTTGGTATATTATAAAAAATATTACACAAAAGATTACGCGATCCGCCAGTTAAGGCTTGGAGAGCTGCACGTGGCTCGCGATCCGCGCAGTGATTAACACTGAACTAGGATAATCACATCCTTCCAAAAGGCCAGAATATCATCATGGAAATCATGAAGGGTGTAATGTGGGTATTTTTAACACCCACACAAAATACTGAAGTAGATAAGATAATATATAAGTAGATAGTAGTTGAATTTGTCAATGATTCAGACAAGATAATTGTGCTATAGCATTTATTACTGATTGTACAAAATACACACCTAACTGTCGACCTGAGCCCCACCCACCCACACCCCACATTCATCATCTCATTGTGCTATCTGACCTGCGGGCCCTCATCTTGGAAACATGAACACCCAATGACCAACTTTAGAACTCAGCACTACTTCCTGCAATTTATATCTTTTATTTTTCTATTTCTCTTCACAAACTTGCCACTATAGGCTGATGTAAAACTATGATAAATATTTACCGCAAAAACCATCCCACCAAACTAGTGATCATTAGAAAACACGAATGTTATTTGTGTTTTACTGAACGTTGCTTGGTATGTTAAAATAATAATTGTTGTGTGTTTGGTGCAGGTACGTCGGTGATGCAGGTGACCGCCACAGACGCAGATGACCCCACATACGGGAACAGCGCTCGCCTGGTCTACAGCATCCTTCAGGGACAGCCCTATTTCTCTGTGGAGTCTCAGACCGGTCAGCAACAACTACCCCTCAGAATATTATTTCTGAAGTAACAGCTTACCATTTTCAGCTTGGACGAAACAAATCTTTTCACTCTGCACGGTCCGTCTTAGAGATAAATTCAGGTTGACACAGTTACATAATGGATTTGGCCCAGTCTTTTTCTCTTTTGTTTCCAATTGTATTTGAACGTAAAAACTCCATCATAAGTTACTCGTTTCACAGATATGGAAATGGCCACAGGGCAAAATTGTTTACCTTTCTTTCCAAGCAATCTCATGAATTTAGACAAACTTTATTGATCCACAAGGGAAATTTCTTAGTTGCAGTAGCTGAATTAAACAATCATAAGAGAACAAGTAAAAATCAAATAGACGTGAAAAACAAGCGCTTTGCAGTATATAGTTTGTAGCCTAATGATCAAATGAGTAAAAATGAGTAGAGTTTAGTTTAGTTCAGTGGTTAAGTAGTGTAGTTTAGTAGTGTAGTAGTAAGAATAAGAATAAGAATAATGCGTTAGACTTATATAGCGCTTTTTTGGACTCTCAAAGAAGCTTCATATTGCATTATTCACTCACTCCACACTCGATGGTGGTAATTGTAGGCACAGCTGCCCGGGGCAGACTGACAAAAGCGAGGCTGCCACCACCAACCATTCACACACCACTCTCATACTAGGCAATGTGGGTGGTGTCTTGCCTAAGGACACAACAGCATTTCCTCCTCCAGTGCCCCACTGTGGCACCTGGTGTTCCAGCAGTCTCCCATCCAAGTATTAACCAGGCCCTGACCTGCTTAGCTTCCGAGATCTGACGGGATTGGGCGTTGGCAGTAGGTATGGCCATAGTTTTATTAGTTTAAATTAATTCAGTTGGGCAATTTACATTATTAATGACATTGCATATTATCAATACATAAGCCATGTTTCCATTGGCGATACAGTGTAAAGCCCCATTTGAGGGGTCCAAAGGGGGCCATGGGTGGTTCTTACTTCCAGAGCGTACTGGCTCCTTTTGGCTCCCGGAACGCTTAAATGTGAGATGATTGGAGAGAAGAGAGAATGGCAAAAAGCAGATTAAAAAAAAATAAAGATAATAATAAATAAATAGAAAAACTTTGTCATAAACACTTACTTACTTGTGACAGTCACATTTCCAGTGCTGATAATTTGTTGAGCTGACAGACAGCTTACAGTAAAACAAAACTAGCACACGTTAGCACCAGCTGTTTCCTGTTTTCTTCGCACAGCATTCACATCAAGACCGAAAATATGATATATCCAGTGCACATTGTATCTGTCTCAAACCAATCCAAACTCAACGCATTTTATAAAAAGACGTGAAAATGTGGTGTAGAGACGCAAAGAAAATAACATGAATGATGTTTGGGTGACGTCCACTGCTCACATAGCCCTAGATTCATTTTCTGAAGAATGAGCTTATTAAAATACAAAAAAGCGATGCATGCTTTGGCTGGACTCTGATTGTTTTGACTGCCCTGGATTGTCAGCTGGAGTCTGTTAGCAGGCCTCAGAGGACCCCTCCACAGCTCGATCCACGCTTAAATACAGAGCAGAGGGGAAAGTGAGCAGAGTGCACGCATCTGTCCAGTCAGAGGAGCGTGGTCAGGCTTAGGGCAATTCATGAACAGAGAGGCGTTCGAGAGCAGGCTGCACTGTGGTAAATCTGCCTAATCAAACCGGCCTGGCTCAAATCCACTGCTCACATTTCTAATTGGTTTGGAGATTATCAGCTTTTCATGCTGTCACACACACACGGCCCCCAGCTCGGCACAGTGAGGCCGGGGAGACGGGGAGCACACACAAAGACACGATTAGAGAGACGGAGATGGAAAAACATTCAGTGTAACTGCAGTAGCCATCAGTCAGAGGAAGACTGCTCCAGAACACTGACCTCTGAGGAACATAACATGCAGAAACCATATGCATTTCATATGGTATTAGGATCACATTCTCTGTTATAAAATGGTACAGTATGAACTTGAGTTATTGTGCACTGTAGAACCAAGGAACCAGCAGCAATAAAAGACACAGTGTCAAAGATGGATCCAGTGGTGGAAGAAGGAAACTAACATTTCAGTAGAAAAGCAAGCATCACAGGAGAATGGAAATAAAATCATAATTTCATACTCTTTAAAATGTGAGACGTTTGGCTTAGACCTAAACCGTAGCAGAATATAAAACGGCTCAATAAAAGAAACAAGTAATTTGACTCCCTGCTCAAAACTGCAGAACTGAGAAGTCCTACCTCTTCATAGTGGCATTTGAGTGCAAAACACAGTTGATTGTCAGTTGTTTATTTTATTGTTGAAAGATTGTCCACCTGACATTCTTTTTTTTTTTATCTTTCTCTGTTTAAGTACAGAGCAGTGCAGTGGGTACTAACAATTAGAAAACTCTACTTTAAACACATATTAAAAGAAAAATATTAAGGATGTTTTGTGTATTGTTATTTGCATTAAACATTAAACATGCCCTTGAATACCTTAAGTTTGCCATCTCATGACAAAAAAAAAGTGAACTATGAACTAAATGAACATCTGCTTATCTGCTGTGTGCCCTGGCACTCACTGAACATATGCAGCCAGTAGATGGCGCCTAGAGCTTATACAATTTAGTGATGTTATTGCTCTAAGAAACTGCATGCCATGGTCAAGTTAGCTGTAGCAGTTATCGTTTATAGACGGCAGAAATGCTCAGAACAAGTCTGGCGATGATTTTAGGACTTAAACTTAGAACAGCAGAAAATTCTCGGATAAGTAACTAAGTATCTAAATTGGGAAAAATCATCATCGATTTTGACAGTTGGAGGGGAAAGGATTTTCCAACAAGCATTCCTCAAAATAGCGTGAATGCAGCTAAATGCAACTTGAGGTATGTTTTTGATGACGGAACATTGTTTGAACATGGTTAAAGGCTCAAAAAAGTCACTGCAGTATAAATGTGTCCTTTAACAAAGTAAGGAACTATTGCATAATATGACTCTAAAGATCAAAAACAGGTCTTAACAGAACAGTGTCTAATGATCCCTGTCTGTTGTGTCCCCTGAAGGCATCATCCGCACAGCGTTGCCCAACATGGACCGGGAGGCGCGGCAGGAGTATGACGTGGTGATCCAGGCCAAGGACATGGGGGGTCACATGGGGGGCCTCTCCGGGACAACTGAGGTCAAGATCACCCTGACAGACGTGAACGACAACCCGCCCAAATTCCCCCAGAGTGAGTGCTGTATAGTACTTTAAGTTTATTTGAAATCCATGAAGTTTGTCCAAGTTGTACACGGAAAGACCACTGAGAATTTACTTAAATGTCTCAATCGGAAAACTCATAAAACGCATGGATTTATTTTCACTGCGGAGTTAAGTCCATCAATAACTCACAATTATTCATGTTGTTTGGGAGATAGGAACATTTTCAGATGTTTACAACACATTTTGAGAGAACATCCACCTGCACAGCTCCAGATGGTGAACCAGGACAGAGATGACTTATTCAGGAGGAGTGTTGGGAGGGGGCACAGAATGCAGAGTGCACCCGAGAAGAGTGCACTGAGGGCGGGTTCAGGGATCAGACGCTGTGGTGCTTTTAGCCGGGAAACAGCAGAATCGTGTTTATAAAAATACAAAAATAAAGGAATATCTGTTTTCTGAAAGCAACTTAACTTGTGTTTAAAGGCTTAATTTTCTAGGTTGTCTATAGTAGATAACAACACTAAAGAGAATTAGAAAAATGAAAAACATCTTTAATGTCCATATCCAGTGTGAGTGAGTGTGTAAGTGTATTAACTTTACACCGTGTGACTTAACTGGATGCAACAATAATATGATAGTGTCATAAATGGCAATATCATATGTTAAAGTTTAACATAATAATACTGTGGACTTCTACATTATATTGAATGCTGACTAAATACACTGTTGTGAAAACGTGAGGCAACCATAAAGACCCTAAAGTCCTTGCCTCTGTTTCAGTCGGGCCACAGAGACAAAGTCAGCCGAATCCTTGTGGTCAAATGTACTTACAGTGTTACTATTACAAGATGAAAATGATAATGTGGCAGAGAACAAATGATCATGAAATCAAAATGTCTGACAACATTACAAACAATCCTGGATCTGAGCGGACCATAGACTCTCTAGTCTGCTATGACTGTGTGCATTGGCCTGGGGCAGGTATGGCAGCAGCTTGTGTCCTCCCTCTCTCTGTGTTCAGCTGCCACGAGTCATTCAGGGAAAACCTCAGAAATGAGAAACAACAGGACAGACAGGCGTGAGGGCAGCGGGGGGCCAGGCCAGTGCTCCAGCGTGCTGTGGGACGGCCACATGGCATATGGAATCATGGATTCGGCAGCAAATAACACAGACATTTGAAGTGAAGAACCGAAAAGCTGAATCCAAGTAGAGTTGATGAAATTCATAGGAGGGAGGGCTATAGCAGATATAAAAATAGTTGATGGGTAAAGACACGAAGGAGCAAATGTGATGCAAGAGCAATGAATGTATTGGGATGGTGGATGAAATCCCACAATCCCCTGCTCCAGCGCCGGCGGCCACACGACCAATTGAATTTCATGACTTACCGGATTGCCACACCTGGAGCAGGCGGATACTGGAGGAAGCGCAGCAGCAGAATGATGAGGGCACAGTGGGGGCCTCCCTCACGCATTAAGCATCAACAACACTGTGCACGGAGCCGCCCTGGTCCTGGGACACTCACGCCTGTTAACACTTAATATGTGCCACATAAACATGTGCACACAGAGCAGTCCATCATTCTACTCTGTATGCATCACCAGCAGAACATACCGGCCACTGACTGCATTAGTGAAATCTAGGCACAGTAGGGTTTATTTAGAATAATATGCTGTGCGTACACCAGATTTTTAATTATTAACATTGATTTATTGAATATGTAAGATTACAAATTTATTTGCCTTCTGCTGAGGCTAAAGGGTAAGGGTTGGCATATAAGAGACTCCAAAAGTGGCTTAAGCAATGACTATCTAAGCTAGGGTGTTGATTTGCAGCACTGGTGAAGATGCCAAAAAGTCAAAGATTAAAGTCATGAAAGTCCCATATCAGCTGCATTAAAGGAGTTTGGTCCTGAAGTGCAAAAGTGTGGGCACCACAGATCTGTATTACTATCTGCCCCTTCTTTCATTCACACAGTTTCTCTGAAATAGTTTGTCTCTTTCATCTGTCTCTCAGAATCCATGAAATGTGACACGTACATCCAGCTTATGGCTCAGAAGCTATTTTCCTCTGGCTGTAGCCATCACAGTGACAGAGAGAGGAGAGAGAGGATGCAGTCAGGCTGCGGTCAGGGTCTGGGTGCTAAACGGCTCAAGACAGATGTGCACAGAGAAACACTGGAGGCTGGGGTGAGGGGGAAGAGGGTGAGAGCGGGAGAAGGGAAGGGGCAAGGTGAGGGGGTGGACATATGGTTCTGTTGCTCCACTTCTGAGACACACACACACACACACCTGACACAGTATTAATATCCTGCGGGCTTGCTCTCTCCTCTGGGCTGCCTCACACAGATGGTAGGCTTCATGTTAATCTGCTGTGCCCTCCCACCGTGACCCGGGCCTCGTATAAAGAGTGTGGCAGCCGGCCAGCACTTCTATAAAAGCTGATAAAAGTGTTCAACGCCAACACAACAGTGACCACAAACAAACTAACAGACGCACCTGTCTGTGCCCACCAGGTGTGTACCCCATGTCTGTCTCTGAGGACCGTGTGCCCGGGGAGGAGGTGGGTCGCCTCAAGGCCAAAGACCCTGACCTGGGAGACAACGGCCTGGTGACGTACAGCCTGCTGGACGGGGACGGCCTGGGCATATTTGAACTGTCCACTGACTCCGAGACCAGAGAGGCAGTCATCAAACTCAAGAAGGTAAGAGCTGCTCCTCTCTGCTGTCTGGGCTCAGGATGTATAGCCCTCTAATGCTGGTCACTGACCTCTTCTTTAGTGTGACTCCCTAGTTATTATCACAAACCTAAAATAGAGAAGTGTGGCTTATAATTCATTTAGCACTATTATCTGTTCATCAGTTACCAGATAAAAAGAGAGTTGACTAAAGTCACAGAACTGTCCCTGTCTCACTCTCTGGAAGACAATAATCAGATTTAATTTTAAATGCCGGTGCATTGCTCACTTTGATTGTTTGCTTGCTTGTTGTTTTTTTTTAACATTTCAGTTGGTGAATATTGCTGCACACATTTTCAATGTGGAAAAAAATAAAAGAAACTCATCCTTTTCAGGCCCTGAAATTTAATAGTTTAAATTCAGAAGACAAATCGTTCAGAATAAGGCATGAGCAATCAATCTTAACAAATCTCCTTGATTCGTTGACTGTAAATCCCGCTCAGAGGAAGGCTAACAGTAAACAGCCTCTATTCTCCTCAGACACTATCGATTGCTAAGGCCTTGGCATCTTGGATGTTTTCTGTGTTTTTTCACTGAATTATACGCTGAATTTAGATCGTTGAATTCGAGGGCTTGAAAATAATATTTGTTAAATATTTAAAAAGTGAATTTGTCATTTTGACGACTGAGAAATTCATAGTTTGATTTGATGAAACAAATGATCTTCCATACTCTGCTGTTCCCCACAAACGCACACACACACACACACGCACACACACACACACACACACACTCACGCACACGCACACAAACGCACACACACACACACACACACACACACGCACGCACGCACACACACACACACACACACACACACACATGCATAATGCAGGGCCATGCTGAAAGTGACTTGAACATAAAACGTGCTCTTGTTGTGTGTTTTTCCTCCTCTGTTTGCCGTGTTTCTTCCTAAATTGGCAGTCTCTTGGTGCTAGCGTGTAATTAGCATACTGCCTTGGCCCGTTAGAGCAGCCAAGCAGGACCGCAGAGTGTTTCTCTGCCGGCTCACCGCGCCTCAAACAGGCAGGCGCCATGGAAAATGTCACCTCACAATCTTTATTTTGTGACATTAGGAGCTTTATGAGCGTGACGTGGCACAAGGTCGGTGTTAATCCTGGAGTTAAAGACAGAGGGGAGAGGCAGTGAGCGAGGGGTAAAGGGACCAACAGGAAAACAAACTTATGTTTAGCCATAGTTTCTAAAATCATTAAATCTCTCTAACAAATGAAATGCACATAAGGAGAAAGCAAACTCACATTGTTTAGGACATTATTCCGGATCAGATTAACTCTTATTTTAAATGGCTGTGATGTTTCTATAAATGTAACTATGTATCAGAATACAGACCGGGCATTCTTGAAACAAAAGTGAACAGTTTGCACATTCAGTACATTTCCATCATTACAAAACACATGATGATGATGATGATGAAGATGATGATAATTGAATGTTTTTCAATCATTATGTTTTGAACAGTAATCAATACTATTGCATAAAGTCAGATTATTTACTGAATAAACATTGATTTTAACTATTCTATTCAGGTTTATAGTTTATGTATTTTTATTTTTAGTATTTTATTCTGAAGCTTATTTCATTAACCAGTGCAGCTTGGGTTTCAAAGACAAAACTAAATCATGATATAAAATTTAAGTTTGTATAAAATGAAAATAAAAAAGAATGGCAAAACAATTAAAACATTTTTTATATTTATAGTGTATAGAGATAAAAGTAGAATATGAATTAAAAAACTGTTCTTTTTTTACTTTTACTTTTTTTTTTTTCAAATTTTTTTTTTTTTTTTTTGCACTCCAGCAGGTTTTCAAACACTAAAATATTCACTAGAAGCAAAAGATTTTTTGAAAAAATATATACATCATATCAATAAATTCTAAAACTATAGTATGGAAACCATTCATTTGAACAAGTATTGATGCTGAATAGATGACACAAAGAGAACAAATTTGGTCCTTTCCTGAAAATGTTTTAATTTCCTTAAAGGGGCTGTAAGTAAAATCTATGTTGCCCCCGCACAGATATATTGTAAAAGCATCTACTTCTACTAAAATGAGACCATTTTTACTTTTCTGTACCCTTTGCATGCTAATGTTTGTTAGCTTTACATGGGCCCAGCAAAATTAATCAAACTTGCTTATAAACTCATCGCGGTGAATATTTACGACCCTCAGACTGCATTAGGTAAATGAGCGATACATGTGACTGCTGGAAAGACTTTAAAACAAACTAGTTCTATTTTTCACATTTCAAAACAGTAAAAATCAGGTACAGCGTCCTCCTTTACTTCAGGAGATGGCACCTGTAATTGCGTTATGTGAAATAAAATGAACGGCAAAAATAGCAGACTAAAACTGTGATGTGTAAATGTGTGATCTGTTTCTGTGAGTCTGTGGGAAAATCTCAGTCTGAATCAATGGCTGTGTTTTTTTCTGGAGCTGGAGCAGGGCTGCGCCAGAGCAAAGTGGATGAGTTCTTCACCAGTGTTTCCCACACCGGGCAAACTTTATGAATGTGTGAGAAAACGCTCAACACCCAGACCACAGAGCTTCTATTCAGTCTGTGACTTTAAGTAGTCCATGTTGAGTCAGTTTAAATTAAAATCCCCACTCTAATCATTTTTATTTCATTTTTTCATCTGGACTGGATCAAACAATGTGCAATAATTACTGTAATAAGTATTTTCGACCCTGAGAAATAACTACACTAATTACAGATTAAAAAAAGGACCATGTATAAGCCCAGTAAAGATGTACTCAATGGCCCTGTCCCAATTCCGTTTCTTTGCCTCGTTGATTCCGTGATTCCTCAGCTGTCAATCACGCAATGACAAAAGAGAACCACTGGAAATAACTTGCCCCTCTTCTGTCAGTGGGCGGGATTAGCTGCAAGAAGAATCGATGACTCAATGAGCCGTGGTGGGGACTGGGTGTAGATTAAATAGAATGTGAACATAGGGATTAGTCAAACATTCTTGGTTAAAAAAAACAAAAAAAAACATTTGCAGACCATAAGAATAAGACCAAAGACTAACTGTGTAGACATAGATACTTTCATTGGCTCATACGGGACATGTTTCGACTACTGGTTTGCGATCATAAAGAGGCAATAGCAATTTAAAAAAACGCCCATAGCATGCTACATCGAGACCAGGGGGCATTCATACTTTCTCATACTACAACACATAAGGAAGACTGTGTAAAAGACTGTGTAATCATCACTGCAACATCATGTTACAACAAACACTGCTATGATAGAGGAAATCAAAGTATCTATAGTGAAAGAATCAAATGAATCTTTTATGAATGTAAACCAAGAGTAGAGTACTAGACGAAAACATGTAAATATGTTAGAGGAAACACTGTGAAGGCAAAGTGTGGAACATGTGAGGACAACGTGAGTGCCTCCAGGATCATGGTTCATCGTGGCAGCTCAGACTCTGTAGTGCTGCTGTAGTAGTAGCAGCTGATAAACAAAGCTGGAGTGAATCTCCATTCTCCCTTTCTGCTCCACAAACACACACACGGGAGCGCCTTTAATCTGCTATTCTCTTTCAACTGTGTCCTGATGAACGCGCTCCAGAATATTAAAGAGGGGGGTGTCGGACATTAGCCCAGTCTCATTACACACAGATGGGAGGAAGAATGATGCGTTCACTGTCAGAGGACATGAAGTAGGTGCGTTAGACTAGAGCAACCTCACTGTGAACTGGAACTGTGCAGCTAAAGACATAATAACATGATAACATGAAATCCTCTCCATGTCTGAAATCTACTCCTGGATGGTTGGCATGTGCTGAGTTGTTTAAACATTTATTGAGTGGACTGTAGCATAGAATGATGAAAAGGTGAACCCACCAGATTCACGAAATGTAAAACTCAATTAGAAATTCAAGACCCTTCACATAATTTGAGCTGCCTTTCACCACTCCTGATTACTAAAGATACTGTAAAGGTTAACAGTGAAGTTCCCTTTGTTTAGAGAAGTCATCGCACGGGAGTTAAGTTTGTTTTGTATTTTTGAGCCCAAGTGCCTCGGCATAAAGAGATGCATTTCTCGTGCTAACAGCCATGGCAGAAGCGAGGGGAAGTTGAGCTGCAGCCAAGTGCTGTTGTCAACACCAGCCTCATAATCAAAGCCGAGCGTCTCTGGAGCATTCAGTCCTTCGCACAATAAGCTCCTCCTTCAGGACGGACAATAGGATTAGGCAGTGAGACTCAGGCAATAGGTTTTGTATGAGAACGCTGGCCTTCTTTGACAGCCACATCTCAGAAGAAACCACTGCCCATTGCTGCAATTACTGGTCAATAGAGATCGGGCTTGAATATTGTTAATCAGACTTTAATGACAAAACTCACCATATTGCTGTAAGGAGGCAAAACATCCATAAAAGTGCTTCTTTTTTTTTTTAAGAGCTGTGGAACGTAAAACTGCTGGGTCACTCCTGGTGAATATATTTATCACATTATTATCAGAACCATATCAAAATTAGGCCTACCATTATCTTCAGTCATAGGCCTACTAACATGTACATGAATACTATCCATTCTCCAGGGACACAGATCTGTTTATGCAATAATGTAAAACATACAAGGCAAAGATCATGGAGACAAGCAGCGACCTGCCATTCATCAAGCCAAGTTACTAGTCAGGTTAGTGGAGAGGCAAGCGTACTTACATCAAGTTTTTTAGGTAATTTAGTGCAATAATAATACAATTTTGACTTAAAGGACACATATTCTGCTACAATGACTTTTTTGAGCTTTTAACAATGTTCCGTCCTCAAAAACATACCTGAAGTTGCATTCAGCTGCATTCGCGCTGTTTTGAGGAATGTTCATCAGAAAATATAGCTATATTAGCTATAGCTAAGCGCTTGGTGCCATCTACTGGTTGGATGCACTAATTGTCTTTCCAGACCGATGAGAAAAACTTTAATTATTCCATAATAAACTTTTGTTTTGTTTTGCTTCAAAATATGAGATAGCAAATTAAAGGTACTCAAGAGCATGTTTGAAGGCTAATGACAATACAGAAAAATGTATAATAAATTTCGTTACGCAGTCTTATGCAGTGGGACTTTAATGTGATTTAACAACATTCTACAGATAGTAGTTTTTACATTTGAACTTGAGGGCAGGTCAGAAATGATGATATCAAATGAATGGTAGAATTTACCACTTAAAGCTGTCATTAAAACAGTTGTTTTCACTTCTGTAATCACTGACACAATCATAAAAAAATCGACACAAAGGTTTGTGCCTTCGCTGCCAGTCCAATTTAACTCTGGTGATATTTTTTCCACTAGATATAGTAACATAGTAATATACATACAATTTTAAACCACACATAGTGAGGTTGAAGACTCAGTTCTTAACGGTTAACAAAGTGATTCAACATTGTGGATTTCCAATTTTGATATTATTAGAAATGCCTTCCACATAGTTAAATTGGCCCTTGCCCTCCATCTGAAATGCAAACATAAACACATTTCTACAACATGTAGACGTTATAGAGCTCCTCATATGCAGTAGTGATTCAGCTGAATGTCACGCACACCGCGTCTCCCTCCGAGGGATTTGTAAGATGTGTCTTTTTTCTCATCTCCTCCATCAAATCATCTCCCAGTGTTGTGAAGAGCTGTGGGCTCCTGACTCAACTCAACAGCTTTGCTCTCTCCCTCCGTGCCACTATTCTCTCATATAATGGTCCGATAGATTCGCTGTTCACTTGTGTTTTCTGCTTTCCTCTGGTTCTCTATGAGGTGTAATGACACACTAGTTGGTCTGCTACTGGTGAAGTCAGACGCGATGTCACTCATGTAGCAACAGCTCCCCCTAGCAGTGCATCTGCAAACTACACTGGTTAAAAGACAAGAGTTTTTTGCACATTTAGATGACTCAGGGAGATGTTTGTTTACTGTCATTGTTTTGGGAGAGAAATGGAGACATGACCCTCTCTCTCTCTCCCTATCTCTCTCCCTCTCTCTGTCGCTCTCTTTCTCTCTCCCTCTCGCACCTTTTTTCTCACTTTACCTTTCTTTCTTTTTCTTTTCGCTCTATTTATCTCTATCTCTTAATTTCTTCCTCTCTTTTTCTCTCTCTTTTTCTCTCTCTCTCTCTTTCTGTCACTCTCTGTCACGCTCTATCTCTTGCTTCCTCTCTGTCTTTCTTTATCTCTGTTTCTTTCTCTCTTACTCTCCCCCCCCCTCTCTCTCTCTCTCTCTCTCTCTCAGCATGTGGACTACGAGACCAAGAGGATGTACACACTCAAAGTAGAAGGAGCCAACCCACATTTGGACCCCCGTTTCATGTCCTGGGGCCCCTACAAGGACGAAGCTACTATAAAGGTCAGTATGCACAGAGGAACGCGTGTACTCTTATAAAAGTACTTCCAGTGAATTCAAAGAAATTATTCAATCCTACAGTATTTGGAGAGCACTTTAAAAACAACAAATTCAACCAAAGTGCTTTACACACAATTAAGAAGAAGACGATGAACAGAATCCTTTAAAAGTTTGTAAACAAATATTGAACTGAAAAAGACTTCACCACCAATCAAGAGCAGACATCAGAGTTTAATAGCAGCTAATAACAACAAACACTAGTTTTCATTTTTGGGATCAAGTTCCATTTCATCAGCACTGTTAACCATAGAGTGGATGTGTATGGTTCAGATCTCAGTGGAGGACGCAGATGAGCCCCCGGTGTTTGTAGCCCCCAGCTACACATTTGAGGTGGAGGAGAACGCTCCGGAGGGAACTTTGGTGGGACGGGTTCACGCCAAGGACACAGACGTGGCCAACAACCCGGTCAGGTACGTGTCTCCAGCCAGTAAGCAAAACGGGAAAGTATGGTGTTTACTAAGAACAACAGAATAGAAAAGAAAGAAAAGGCAGCTGAATTCTTCCGTATATACATGTTTTTCTGACTAGACAGCAGTAACGCACATACAAAGTGAGACAAGATCACTTCGATGTCCGATTTCTGATCTCTATTACTTATTTATTTTAAAATTACAAAACTATAAAGAAAAAGGGCTTCAATGGAAACAATAACAAATGTTGAATGAACCTGAAGATGTTTCATTATCTCATTTACTCCACTTGCATCCATAGATTTATGTAACTTAAGATCAGATCTTCCAGAAGGATTTGTTGATATCTAACTCTAAGCCTGATTTATTAAAGTTTTAACTTCTAAAAATGTTAACACTAGTTTTCAGTCAAATCTTGTCCTTAAATACTAAATAAGATATCCAGAATTATTTCTGTACATTTTTCCGCATCTAATATGTCAACAATATTATGCAAGAAATTTAGAAATTTTACCATGTTCCAAATATATGCAATTATTTTAACATAAAATGCCAAATATTCATATACTTGTAATACATTTTCTTCTTAATCTGCAGAAGACATTTCAAACCGATTGATTGAATTGATTGCTAAATTTAAGATGTCTCCTGCAGTATCTCGCCTAACTACTTTGCTGCCTTAGATGATGAAACTGGTAACTTCTCTGGACGGGTGTCAGAGTCAGAGTCTTAGTTTGACTCATATTTGTCCTGCAGGTACATGATCCCTCGCTACACCGACGTGGAGCAGTTCTTCAGCATAAACCCAGAGGACGGCATGATCACCACCACCAGACCCCTGGACCGAGAGACACAGGCCTGGCACAACATCTCTGTGTCCGCCACCGAGATAGGTGTGTGCTGGAGGTTAAATGTGATGGTTATCAAAGAGAAGCACGGATTAGGAAACCTTTGAGTGATTATTGCAGAATATTAAATAGCAGTGAAACATTTAGATGACTTAATTCATTCATTTCAGATGTTTTGACTTGTTAAGATTAGTTAATACTATTTATGTGATGGAGCTAGATTATTTTACTTGTTTCAAACTGTTTCTGACTCATTTCAATACATTAAGTCTTACTTCAAGCCAAATCCATCTGCCAATGGATAAGATCATTTTACTTACCCTATTGGCAACTGTGTGTTCTTATTCTTATATACATTTTAAGATAAATTATCACATTATCAGTCAATAATACCTTGCAACCAGTGAAATATTCTGCATCACATAATCTCATTGAGTCCGAAAAACTACTTAAATACCGATAAGAATGACAAATTCAAGTCATTTTAGGCTAGATATACATGTTTTGCTGTGAGGGCTATGGGTATGGCCACACAATTGGAGGAGGATTTTGAAACAAGGAGCTGAATACTGAGCGATTAAAAAATAGTCTTAAAAATGTTCACATCAAGCACTTTTTGCCAGTCCCAGATTCACCGCTGTCCCTACCTAGGCCCCTCTCCCCAGCTCCTCTGGCCACTCTCCCTGGCCCCTTTCTCTGGCCCCGCCCTGCAGTCCTGTGGTCAGACTGGAGCGCCGTGTGGTTTCCTTGTGGCATGTGCGACGCCAGCAGCCAGATGGAACTCGGCGCACCGCCCACAGAGCCCTGACCACGGCAGGCTATGCTAACCGCCAACAGGGCTGGGAAGCTAAATACTGCACTGGTAATGACAGGGCCGAGCTGGGGCTGGAGCGACTAACATCACAAATATGCAAGCGAATCATGTGAAAATATATGTTTGCCTCCAGTAAAAAGTTTTTACTTTTCAAATTAGTGTTCTTGGTAAAGACTGCAGCAAATTGAGAGTATGGTATTACTCTCATTGTGGCCTTTTATTTAAACACATATATCTCTGCATTGGTCTGTTAGGTTAAGTTTAGACTTGGTTTTTAGTCAAGGAAGGATTTTATTTTCACAGAAGTTGCATCATTTCATTTAATTTAATCATTTCATACATCATTTCAGTCCAAACTTTTCTTCTAACATTTATCCCTGTCTGTGTGTGTACAGGAGGTCACCATCAAGACACTAAAGTTCGTGTCAATATCAAAGTCAAAGACGTGAATGACAACACCCCCGAGTTTGCAACCAACAACGAAGTGCTGATGTGTGACACAGTGGCCCCAGGGAAGGTACGGCTAGAGCAGAATGTTCAACGTGATTTAATGCACTATGAATGTAAAGGATACACTTGGTTCTAAATTGACACAGGGGTTTACTTAAATCAAAAGAATCTCAGTGAACCTCAAGTTATAGGGAGCTGTCATATGTTGGGCTAATGTTGATGGGTCAAGCACAGCACAGCACAGCAGTAAATTTACTATTTACTGTATTCATCATTTGTCTCATGACAAACATGTGAATAAAATATGCCTAAACTGCTCAAATATCTGAACTATCTCAATCTTTATTGTCAGCTGGTGCTGGGATTTCTACACCCATAAATTATATTCACTGTTCTTTTTTTTCTTTCTTAAACCTATTAGTAATCAAGCATGGTTGTTTTCAAAAATTACTTGAAAACTGGGTTATTTAATTTTTTGAAAATCCATCTGAAGCCAATTCATACTTAGGTGTTCTTTGTTGTCTGTGTTCAGGTGATTGAGACTGTAAGTGCTGTGGATAAAGATGAGATGGCCCACAGACAACACTTCACCTTCAGTCTTGCCCCAGAGGTGGCCCACAACAACAATTTCTCCCTCAAAGATAACAGAGGTAAGAAATGCTCAGCTGGGGTAAGATGTGGCAGGCTCCTCAGGAAAGGAACAAGGTTCAGAGAATCCCACACCTCCAGACCTGGGACCTCATTTATTAAGGACTGCATAGAAATTTTTCGGAGTAAGTGCATACTCTTAGTGGTCGCTAGAGGAGTACGCCACGCACACTCCGTATTTATAATGCCCTGCATGCGCTCTCCACTGCGCACTCTATGCTTTATAGATCCCACCTGCAGCTTGAGTGAAATGAATGAGATTTTCCTAAACATGAGCCAATAATCAGTGGGTTTGACTGAAACACGTGGGATAGAGAGGGAGTGGTAGACGTTCCACGCAGGACCACTTTTTTATTAATTTAAAATAAAGTGTGTTTTAGTAGACTACATACACGTCACGATATTTAGGCAGTAGTTTTGCTGATAAAGTCATCATTTCAGAGTCTTATCACAATATATTATATATGCAAACAAGGCTAAATGAGGTTTAGCCTTATTCACATACATTGACACGTGCGGAGAACAAGCACAAAGGATACAGAAAATGAGGAGGGTTATGTGAATCAGCAACTGCGGGACAAATGCTATGGCTCCCAGACAGACATAAATGCATGTAATATGTGTGTGTATGTCAGGCGAATAAAGCTCTGCACGGACCGTAACATTCTGGTTACTTCTTTTGAGTTTGTGCGCCTGGGTCTGGCACAGACATTATTACAGTATTTCATTTAAACAGGGAGGGCGATTAAGAGCAATCTCTCTGTTAAAATGAAGGGAATCTTCTGCGTTATTTTATAAGATGTATTTGATGATGATTCCCTGCATGAAACACTTCCTCAAACTTCCTCTCTATGTGTGTCTTCTTTCCACGTGTCTCCAGACTTTGTGCAGAGGTTATGGGAAAATCTCAAGATAAACAAAATCCTGCTCCTAGTGGAAGTTTTATAGATACCACGGATGGCACAGTGTGCATGGAAGCTTTATAAATGTGGCCTGATTAAAATACAGGGATTCTTGATGACTACTCACTACTACAGAACGAAAAAATCCTTCACCTGAATAAAAAGGTGTTTGCGTTTGCTTAGTAAACATTTACTTTCTAATGAAATATTTTTTTTTATTATAATCATAATTGTGAAATCATCAGTGGTTAAATTGAGATGAGTAATTTTGTGTAGTAGTAGTAGTAGTAATAGTAGTAGTTTTGCTCATCATATTATGTTGTCCGTGTAATTACAGACAGTACCGCGAGTATCTACGTACTGCGGAAAGGCTTCAGTCGCCTCACACAGGACGTTTACTTCCTCCCCATTGAGATCAACGACAACGGCATCCCGGCTCTGAGCTCCACCAACACGCTGACCATCCGTGTGTGCTCCTGCGACGCCCGGGACACCATCCTCTCCTGCAATGTGGAACCCTACGTCCTGCCGGCTGGCCTCAGCACCGGAGCCCTCATCGCAATTCTGGCGTGCATCGTCATCCTGCTCGGTAACTCCTGCTGTACTATGTTTGATCCACAAAATCTCGCTTGCTCTTGCTTGTTCAAATTGGAGATGACAAAATAGTTGAAAAATTACATTGTTACTGTTTAAGCTGCATTCGTCCCATTGTCTGATGATCAAGACATGGTTGACCTTATATGTGAAAGACTGTTGTGATTTTTTTGTGTGTGTGCAGCAATCGTGGTTCTGTTTGTGGCCCTGCGTCGTCAGAAGAAGGAGCCTCTGATTGTGTTTGAGGAAGAGGACATCAGGGAGAACATCATCACGTACGACGATGAGGGCGGAGGAGAGGAGGACACGGAGGCCTTTGACATCGCCACACTACAGGTGCACACAGTATCCACAAGTACAAGTAGTTTCACATAGTTTTGAACATTTTAGGATGTCACTGTATTTCATTTTAAAGGACACAGAGCCCTGGCAGATTCCTCTTTCAATTTTAGGAGATGCAACACTCTGAAAGAAGATTCATTTACATAACTACAATTTATCCCAGATTTACTGATGAACCTATTATGTGTGTTCTCCTGGAAAACTGCTCTAAACTCATACATTACCCAACCAAGTTGTTCAAACTGGGTTATATATGATTAGTATTCCACCATACAGTATAGTCTGTGGTGTTTCTTTCAGAGTTGACATTTATGTTCTCTGTCTGACTGTCCAGAACCCAGATGGAGCCAACGGTTTTTTGCCCAGAAAGGACATGAAGCCGGAGCTGCAATGCCCATTGAGGCCCGGTATGGGACATCCTGCGCCCAACAGTGTGGACGTAGACGACTTCATCAAGACGCGGGTTGCTGAGGCAGACAGTGATCCCACTGCGCCCCCTTATGACTCTATTCAGATCTACGGTTATGAGGGTAGGGGCTCCCTAGCAGGGTCCCTGAGCTCTCTGGAGTCCGTCACCACAGAGTCTGACTTGGATTATGACTATCTGCAGAGCTGGGGGCCACGCTTCAGGAAACTGGCCGATTTGTACGGGACCAAAGATTGTTCGATTCATGATGCTGATGAGGCCGAGGACTCCTAACAGCAAACTCCACAGCGGATGCCCCTTCACATTAGTGATTCCATCAGGATCTGAGCTCTATTAGTTATTTCAACACCAACTAGTGAATGAACGGTTTAGGCAAATTTGTTCATATTTATGATGGTGCATTCATGAACACAATCTTCACCTTTCCTCTTCCTCTTCTGGGACCTGGGCTAGAAAAGTAAGTCTGCTTTGTAAGAAGCAGCAGGTGTGGTTTAACTTGATTAAGATGGCTCTGAAAAAAGATTTGGATGACCTTCCTACAAGATGACATTCCTGTGTGCGCTGATGGAATAGACGATTGTGAAACTGTTAAAATGAATTGTCAACCATTGTTGTGTGTCTTGAATTAGCAGATACTATACCTAAATGCCAGACTCTGGGTTGTTGATACTTTGAAGACTCTGTGTCTTCACAGTACGGTGGCCTTATAATAAATCTACAACAACCCCAGAGGCTGAAGGAGAGAGAGCATTTGTGAGCACACACCTCAAGGATTGGGTGAATGCTCCTGAAACCTTTTTTTACAATGTGGACACTAGACTGTGTTGTCATTCCACACCACGTCTGAGAAGAACATTCCCACTGTGTGTGTCCTCTGTCCTGTCACTCACCAACATGACTCCTCCCACAAATGATCACGTCTTCACATCTGTTCCACCAATGATCAATCAGTGAAAACCTGTGAGCTGGAAAACGCCTTAAACCTTACAGACACAGTGCATTCTCTTTTGATTTGATTTTGTAATCTGAGAAGTGACATGAAAGATGGCTCCATGTTACAAATGTATGAAGTGGAGCTATAGAAAAGAATAGTGCCACCTCCTATAAGGGAAGTGTGGGTTCTCATAGGACATAGGAACAACAAGGCTCCAATCATGACTCAACACAGACAACGTTCACAAATATTTATGATTATGCGCATTCCAAGAAAGTTATGTATTTATAATGTTTAGAACTTTGCTCTCCAACCATTTACTTCACACACTCTGCACGGCTCATTCTGTGCGAGAAACTTTACCCACCTGCCAAAAAGTGTCGCTGTTTATCATGAAGGGCATCTAGCATTAAAAAAAAAACATCACTGTGAGACGTAAGAGTATGAACAATGAACATGTATATTTGGCTGAATGTCAATGTAGATTTTATTACTATAGCACAATTACAAAAACACCAGCTGCCCAAAGAGCACATGCACAGTAAATAGTTAAAAAACATTACAAAAAGTACAACTCCATACATTAAGAAAAGTACCGATATAATGATATGAATAAATACAGCACAACAACAAAAAATGGACGCTCTGCTCTGATGTCCAGGGGTAAACTGCTCTCCAGTCCCAGAGGGCGACCACAGCAAACGCCCTGTGTCTATTCACTGATGGCAGGAACATGATACACGCTCAGTCCAAGCATTCCGGTGGTACATCAGTCAAATGTTTTAAAGGATGTCTCTAAATTAAGTGCAACCATATTTACAAACATTCAGATTTAGACTTTTTACTCATAAACGGATTGCAGTGTGAAGCTTTCTAACAAGAGCCACAACTTTAGGGACACTGCGATAGTGATGCTACATATTGAAAATGTGGTTTACACCTGAGTAATACATATACAGATGCATGGTACTTATTTAGTCCACAGCAACTCATGAAATGATCACACAAACAATACAATTATGATTGACCCAGTTAACCTAATTGTGATTTAGCTTTCGTTGGAAATGGTACCTCAAATTATCCAGATGCATTCCCTTATTTAGACAAATCCTGCAAACTCTGCTTGAGCGCATAGATAATATGTCAGGAAAACTGGATGTAGGAGGTTAGTTCTTGTGAGTGCTCCAGTTGCCAGCTCCATTGGCCCATTACAACTATCTTCTACTGTCCACAGCACTAACCTGCCCTCACATTAGCCCCGACAGAGTGAAGCTGGGCATGTCTCCTCTGTGGTGGTGTGAGCAGTGTCTTTGGCCTGTGTTGAGCCATGACTTTAGCTATATGTGTGAGATCTGCCTCTGGGAAGCAGCACACGCCTCATTGCGATGTTCCTCTTTAAATATTATTCTAATTATTACTGTTTTTTTTATTATTGCTATTATTATTATTGTTGTTATCATTTTACAATAAGAATTCTTTATATGTTGGCTGCACATAAGACTTTTTGCAGGTAATCTTTAATATTCATGTTGTTGTGTCACGGTGACAACTATGGGGAGTTTTCCTGCGTGAAGTGAGTAATTATTATTTTAATTTTTTTTTTTTTTTTTCTTGGTTTTTTGTGTGTTTATAATTTGAATAATGTATAAATTTAGTTTCTTTCTCCAGATCAAACTCAAACCTAGCAGTCAGTGTTTGTTGCAGTGAAAGAACGCATCATTTGTATTCTGTCACATTTTATGGAAACAATTTGTACAAGTTAAAAAGTTCTTATTTTAGTATACATGCAGAATATTCCAGTATTATGACTAATGTGTGAAGAAGATATGAAAGTGACAACATCACACTTATATTTTGGGAACATTGTACTTTTGCTTTACTATGTGCTTCAATCTACGAAGCAAAAAAATCTTTGAAATAAATGCTCTTTTTATAAAATTAGACTTTTGTGTGAACTCTGACTTTGATTTTATCAGCACATGCGTACAGTGAAAATATTTAGGACCACATTTTTGTGTGGATCAACGGTGAGCTGATATGACAGTCCAAAGGACAGATTCAGCCTTTTCTCTCTTTCTCTTTGTCACACTGCTGAGAACAAAGGCTTCAAAGGGATCATTTCTATTGCATTAAAATGTATATTTATTTAGTTTTCTTAACAAAACAAAAATAACTCAACATAAAATAAAATTAGTAAAAACTGTGATGACTTAAACAACAAAAACTGAAAGACTCTGAAACTATGCCACTGCTCGTCCGTAGCCTTTTTCTCACCACTCAGCATCAGCACCTCCTCATATGCAACATTTCCCCATCATCCTCTTCTTCCACAGTTTCATAGTCAATGTGAGAGGCTCTTTTCACATTACCATAATCAGTCTTTCACCTGCTCAGTACGTAGCACCTAGAAAGCAGGCTTACGTAGACAGGGCACTTGTCCCAGATCACATGGGTTACATGGTAACCGGCCCTGCATAAAGTCCAACCTTTTTGTCCATACGAAGGAAACCAGACCAGGCAGTCCCACAGAGCATGTGTCGAAGTACATTTCCAACACTGATCATTTCTGTTAGGATACATATTATGCAATTGTGACTTTGTTGAGTTTTTAACCATGTTCTAACGATCTTCCATCATCAAAAACATACCTGGAGTTGCATTTAGCTTCATTCCCGCTAGTTTGAGGAATGCTGGTTAGAAAATCCTCTCCCATTCGAGCGTCAAAAACACTCCTTGCTGAACTCCCTCTGGGATGTTGTCCTTTAAGGTTGTATGGAGGGTTTTTTCAGCCAATCACAGCTTATGGATGGCGTACAGTATTGGTCCCCCTCATTTCCTTCGTGCTTACGTTTACGGCGCCATGTTTACCAGGTGCTATTTGGAAACTTGCGTATGTGTGAAAACGGATATTACTTACTAGTGATAAGTATGACATTTTTTTAGAAGTCTTGGCTTATCAATCCTGGTGAATGATAAGCTTGATACGTTGTCCCTTAGATGTAAACAAATGCTCATGCAGCCGCATTTGATAGGCGTTCACTCTGGAGGAGTGGGAAGGAGGGGGGGAGCACTGCACATGCACAGTGAGAGAGAAGGGACGTAGTTTTTCAAAATCACTCGAAAATCTTCCACACAACCTTTACCTTTTGTTTTGATGTTCCCACATCCAATCGTTTGTTTGGAATTTTGCACAAATTTTTACTTTGATGACTTGACCCTCCCACCAGGCAAAGCTCGGGGACCCCCTGAAATCTTAGGCCCCCCCTGGGGGTCCCCACCCCCAAGGTTGGGAACCACTGCCTTAAGTAACAACATCGTAGCACTAGGTGCTTACACAATTTACAAACTGGCTGCATAGACTCAGTAAGTGCCAGGGCAAACATGTGCATGTTTAAAGGCTATTAAAACATAAATAATGCATAATATTTTTCCTTTAATACCCATTTAATGGAGCCTTGACAGGGGATGATAATATTGAGAATTTTGTATTGATTAAATTTGAGATTTAAGACTCTCACAACAATATCATCATCATGATAACATGATGGTGACTCTTTTTATTCTGTCAGTGGGGAATATGTCTATAACAAAACAAATTTCACCTTGGAGATGACAAAAGTCATTCTGATCCTAATTCAGATGATGATGTAATTTTGAGACTGTAATTTTCATTGAACCCTGATTTGTTTTTTATCATTAAGGGTATAGACAAGAAACAGGGAAGTCACTGAGTCCTTGAGTGCAATGCAAATAGACTGAAAGTGAGGAGACAGCCTTCTCTGGACTTCTATCTTTATCAAACTCACTAGGGCAGATAAAAGTCACCTCCACAATTGCCCTTCACACAAGCTCAAACAAACAACAAGTTTGTACGATGAGTACATTTACACAGGGTAACTTCTTCACATGTGGTTCATCTAAAAGCCAGACGTGGCAACTGGCTTCCAACAGTCAGGGCTCTCCTTTCCACAGAACAGACCCTGCCCGCTCCGGCTTCTCACGAGAGGTGACAGGACATTCTCAGTGCGATGTCCTGTTCTGTCTCCTGCTGTCCCCTTCTGTCCCTTGCGTCGGGGCCAGCTAATTGAAATGGGCACATTTAATTTGAGTCCAAGCCACTTCATCTGAGTGATGGATGGTGAAGGATGGCTATAATTGAACTTTGGGGGGGGGCAAGGAAGGAAGCACAGGAGACACCATTAACATAACCTGTGTGACTGCTTCATTCATCAGGTCTGACCCACACTCACAATGCACCACACAAAGAAAAAAACATTTATTTCTCAACAGTTACCTGAAGGTTCAGAGTCAGAACATTTCTCATCAAATGAAACATTTGGATTTATGTGTTAATGTTATATTCTTCTGGTAGGGCTATTCCTTCAGAATTTCAAGACTATTAGGCATTTACCTAAGTCAAAAGTCATAAAAAGTCAACGTAAAAGCACTGTAGATTAACTTCCCCACCAAATCTCCAATCTTCCTCCCTTCTTCCTCACCTCTCTCTTTCCTCTCTTCGGTTCTTCGCTCTTGAAGCTGATTAGATGAAGACATATCCGGTCGAGACAGTATTCTCCAGAGCAGGCACTATGAATAATTGAGAGGCCATTATCCCCGGGCCGAGCTCATGCGTATTGCAATGCAACCCCGTCGTTTGTCATCATCTGTGCCCACTGCTAATGTTTAACACAACGTGTCAGCTTTTTATGCCAAATATTACCATCTTTAACTGTGATCGTCTGTGGCCCATAAGTCATATTCACAACACAGTTTATTGTGTTATGTCATTTTCACAGGGCATGAACTGTGCATTCAAATGTTCAACAGACATGTTTATGCTCCACCTTTTTTTTTTCCTTTTTTTTCTCTCATTAGGTTTTCTCATCATTTGGATGTTGTGTGGACACAATCTCAGATCTTTTTCTCCACGTCATCAGCCCAAAAAAATACAGTTCCAATAGCTACAACTTTCCTCCTTCCTTAAAGTCATCTCTGTTGCTTCATCATACCTTTGCTTCATAAGCTGCCACCGGCCCGTCATAGGAGTAGGTGACACTAACAAAAGTGAATATTTCAACTTTTGTTCAATGACCGGTATATTCAGACAATATTGCAGCGAGCCATCCAAAAATGAGCTGAAACATGCCCGAGTGTCATAGGTGCATGTTCAAGTATCGCATAAAACAGGATTGGACTTTAAAATCAACCACAAGACCCATTAATGTCCAAACTAGGGCCAAATGCAGCCCTCATTCCTGGTGAACTGGCCCCATATAATAATAATAAGTATTATTATTATTATTATTTTAATTATTATTATTATTATTATCATTCAATTTTTTAAACGTATGCATTGGATTTATATAGTGCCTTTCAAAACTTTCAAAAACGAGCTGTGATAATCACAGCACGTTTTATTCCTGTCCACAGAAACAAACACAGTGATGAATGAGCACTCACAGACACATGAATAACTAAAGATGTTTGTCCCCCTACAGCCACTGTAGTTTGGTGACTCCATGAGGCCAAAAAGGACCATATATATTTGTTGTTACAAACTGAAGCTGACATATTAATATTTGAACATTGTGACACTGAAACAAATGGTCAGAAAATGTAGAATTGATCGGGTGTTATAAATATCTATCCATCCAATGCAAAAAAAAAAAAAAAAACTCTACCTGGTCTTCATGGTTATAACGGTTTAAAATACAGCAGTTAATTGGACAAATACATTATACTTCAGTATTTATTTCCCATGAATGTGAAAACCAGGATCCCTGAGTCCCTCCACCTCCTGGTGAGTGTCACTGGGGCATTTATCCACACTTAGAGCTAGCTTAAAGTGAAATGCACACTGTGTAATGTCCCTTTTTATCCATCTTGCAACAGTGTAACGTTCAAGGGCACAGTGAGAAAAAGATCCATTCTCATGACTCGGTCACAGCACACAGGTATATGTTTTAATTAGCCGACAATGACAACTGAAGGTAATACCTTTTAATTAGGCACCAATCAACACTGAAGCTATTCTATGATTAAATTAGCTATTTTTGCCGATTGAAAGTGCTATATATTTTAATTAGCCTAGCTAGGAGGGGCAGGATATATGTTTTAATTAGCAAGTCCTGTGTGGCCTGTGCGCCGCCGGGCTCACATCAGCCTGAGTGTTAATCACACGCACAAATGAGACTAATTGTTTTGATCCAGGGGCCCCCAGCGGCCCTTTGCACCACTTCTGTCTGCTTTTGAGAGCTTCAACGCTTTCATTGTGGTTTCCAATGTGTTCTTAGCCTACTTTATTCTGCCATAGCATCATAAACAAGGAGGTTCTAACTTAATACTTCATAAGCATAATGTCTGCTAGTGCTTTTCGAAACATTGACCCCTGAGGATCCTGGTCTGACTTCAGCGCTCATGTATACCATGTCTTCTATGGTAGAATATGCAGCTTGCTGTGGACAGGAGGTCAATTGGCAGAGTGATCGTCCTCTGTGGTTCATAAACATAAACATCCTTGGATGAGCAGTCACATCCACGGGTTGATGATGGGATTCCAGCTCACTCTGGTGAATTCTGCCGTTGTGTCCATGGACAACACACTTACCTCGTCCCACCCTCAGTGTCTGAGTACACAGGTGTGTGAATGTGTGAGTTATTCCTTGATGTAAAGTGCTTTGAGTGCTTTGAGTCCTGACTCTGGGTATCGGCAGGAGGCCGGTCCTTTAGATCCAGATGGTTCATACGGCACTAACATGTCAGAGATTTGATGTGGCTGTCAAACTTCAAGTCTAAGTCCATTATTACTCCCAGATTTATAACTTGATTTGTAGGTTTTAAGAGACAGGAGGTGGCTGCTGACACTTTCTCTTTGTTTTTGATGAAAGATGGTGATTTCAGTCTTGTCTAAGTTTAGTTGGAGAAAGTTGTTTTGCATCCACACACTGATCTGTTGGATGCAGTGAATGCACTAGTCCAGGGATGGCGAACCCATGGCTCTCTAGCCACATTGGTTTTTGGCCTATCAGAATGTGGCTCTTTGCCTTATATCAAATTTGATGAATATGTCCCCTGAAACATTTGCGCGGCTGCAAGCGCTCCCTTTCTCTTTCTCCTCTCCTACAGGAAGCTGTGTGTATATGCGTAGTGTCAAAGCAGATCAAAGCAGAAGTGTTATCTCTGCTCCGGACTGACAGGACAGTCCAATCAGACTGATGACTTAAATAATCTGAATGTTAAGTGTCCAGTGCTGTGTATAAATTTACCTAACAGTAACATGTAGAGGTTGAAAGGGGTCCCAGGACTGACCCAGGCCTTATGGCCTGAGGCAAAGTTACAGATCTCAAGTACAACTTTGATTGGATTTGAGCTTAATCTTGAGTTGATTTTGAAACGCGTTATATGGGTGGCTTTCTCTAATGGTAAGGGGAATGCTGTTCCTGATGTTGCAGCCCCTGACAGAGAAAACAGACTGTGCAAAAGCAGTACGTCTATAGGGCACCTCACAGTCACCTCCGACCACAGACCCAGTGACTGCACCGGCCGTTGACTTCAGTTTGATATTCTCCTTTATACCTACTACATCAGGTACGAAAAACTTCAGGTTTGGTCAAAAACTGGTCGTATGGACTATTGTAAAGAGCCCCTATATTCTTATGCCCCTATATTATTGATTAATTAGGACTAGGATCTTTATGAAATTTGTTCAGTACCACCAAGGTCCAATATTTTCCTATATTTCCTGTTTCATAGTCTAAAATAAGGACATTTATGATAATATTTTCATTCATCACACCTTCATGTTACCGGAACAAGGCAGAAATGAGAAGCGAGGAACAGGCTCTGTTGGAATGCTACTACTCGAGTAACCCTGGTCATAGAGGTTACATGCAAAGGATGTGGGATGAATGGTAACTTGAACCCAATCAAGGCTAACAGCGAAACAACTAGTACAGTGTTCCAACATCCACAGACGGCAACTGCTATCTTAGCTTGAGATTCACAAGGTACAACATAAATGCTACGGCAAGAGGGAGCCCGGACGCCAGGTCAGAGCGGAGATAACATCAACTCCCCAACCAGATAGTGGGTACGACGCCCCAACAAGTACAATGACGCTGAACAAGGCAGTGACTGGCCTGAAAGATAAGATCATGGCGAGAATGAATGCCAGGCAACCTGACTGTTAGGGTCTACTGGAAAATGTGAATGCAGCATTGAGTGCAATCCCTCACTACCATCACTGAAACCAATGAGCTGGTGTACACTTCAGCATCCTAGAGATTATTGGCAAACAAGATGTGCTTTAACTGCAGACTCTCAGCTTTAATTTGAGGCGGGGCTCGCTCTAGCTATAGCTATATAGCTTTTGCTGTTTTAAGTCCGTATTAATCTTACTGTGAAAAGGCCTGCCATTAATTGAAGTTTTCATACAGTTTTTGACTGTGATGAAACTGACAGTGTGTTAAATTGACACTTAAAACCATTTTCGCACAAATGAGTAAAATGAGTAAAACCCCCACATCTGCAATGATATTGAATCTTTTAACATTTGTGCAAGATATGTGAGATAAGATATGTGGTGCTATAATTAGTCACCACATTGTTTTTAGTTATTTTATTGATTGGACATATACATTTACATGTATATTTTACAGAAAACATACATTTATATTCATTTAATTTTTGGGTACAATAATACCAAACTTAAAATTAGACATGTCAATGTGTAATTTATTAGTACTTTCCTGATTTTTGATAAGGGAAAGCAGAACCTTTGGAGGCGTTGCACCAGGTTGGGTTTTACTTCCTATTTTTCTTTGTCTTTTTTTTCTTTTTATTTAATGCTTTATTGTGGTGTAAAAGTTCAAGTGTACAAACTGTACATAGAACAAAGGAACATACATTATGCCAGGGGTGTAGATTACATACGTTCAAACAATTTGTAGGTAGTACATGTTAATGTTGTTTTAACAGCCTTCGTGTTGATCAAGCCACTTATACGTTTTACATAAGATTCAGTATCATTATAAAAATGTCTAAAAGCAGGTTTTTGGCTACTATATTTACATTTATGCAAATAGAATTTTGCCAAGATACTCAACAATATATATATATATATATATATATATATATATATATATATATATATATATATATATATATATATATATATATATATATATATATATATATAATAGTTTGCAGGATAATATTTATATATAATTTTAAATGAGATTTCTTTTATTTTGTTTGTTATGACAAACTTATTGGGAATTGTCCACCTTTTTTATCGTTCACAAAATTGTTTCCGTAGGAAACAACATGTGCAATAGGTCTACACTCTTTCTAAAATAAAACACGAATATTCTGATTACTGTTTTATAATGTGTAAGACAAATTTTTCCTATTTCTGTAAGTAAAATATTGGGTAGAGAATCAAAAGATGAGTTTATTTGAATGCTTCGGAACAACATAATGATGCCTGTAGGTATAGCGCCAAGTAATATTGCATATTCTTTTGGATTGACTACAAATTTATATGTATTTAGAAATTCCGAGTGACATACGCTGTCCGTTCCCATTGAACAATTGATTTACAAAAACAGTTTTTCAACCCAGTTAGAAAAAAATAGCGACTTATTTTTATATAATATGTCTCTATTATTGCATAGTATATATCTATGCGGTGAAAATGTGTGTTTATATATTAGGGACCATGGTAATAAAACTTGTTTGTGAAAAAATTACATTTTTTCAGGAGGTTTGTCTATATTGTAGTTGCAACCTTAAATAAAGTTTAAACACCCAAACTAGAGAAAATTTAGTGAGGAATGACAGTTTTTTTTTAGAAAGTGTTGGCCCAATTAATTTTAAATGTATGAAGTCTAAGACGTTCAGTACACCATGTTCATAATCATTCATAACTACACGTTTTTTGATGTAATGAGTTCTGTTCTTCCAAAAGGAAGTTAAAAAGCATATAGTCAATATCCTTACAAGTCTTATTATCCACATATTCCCTGCGACTGTAAAGTCACGCGAGATTTGGTGGCCGAAAATGAAGGCATGAAGGATCGTGTATCAAATTTTATAATTGCTCACCTAAGTTTTCTGCCAGTCCACCCAAGATCAGTGGGCTAGAACCGGGCCTGACTTGAGGGCATTTAGATCCAAATCAGATGCGATGAAAGAGGTCAGATGGACGGTAACTACGTCAGTTGTACATGTGCCTCCTGAATGGAGCAAAAGTAATGACAAATTAACAATCAAAAATCAAACTTTCACTTTTTATTATCCTTTGCAGTCAATTACAGCCTGAAGTCTGGAACGCAGACATCACCAGACGCTGGGTTTCATCCCTGGTGATGCTCTGCCTCTACTGCAATTGTCTTCAGTTCCTGCATGTTCTTGGGGCATTTCCCTTCACTTTTGCCTTCAGCAAATGCAATGCTGCTCAATCGGATTCAGGTCAGGTGATTGACTTGGCCATTGCATAACATACTACTTATTTCTTTTTCTTTGGTTGCTTTCGCAGTATGCTTTGGGTCATTGCCCATGTGCCATCTAATTGTGGTGAGACGGCTGTTGGAACCTGTGCAGAGGGTGCGCTTACCTGGCGCCCCGCGCGGCGTGGGCTGGTGGACTTTAGAAGTGCCCCCTTTCTCGTTGCCTCCCCCTTTACGGGCCTCCGTGTAGGCCGCTCGTCCTCTTGCTCCAGGCAGATATCGCTTTCTCAATTGATTCATTTGGACTAAATCTCTTCTCAATTTTAACGTTTCTTGTAGTGCCGCTGTCTGGCTGCGCGCTCCGTACCAAACAATTCCAAAATCTGTTCCTTACTGCGTCGTGTGAACCCACTTCTGTGGCGACAGTTCTCTGCGTGGTAACATCGTGCACAAAGTTACACAAGGCGCGCTGCGCGCTCTCGTTGTGCTTACACTTGGCCGCTTGGCGGTACATTCTCCCGTGTCAAATCTCATATGCGCCGTGTTGCGTTCCCTCACAGAACAGGTACATTCATCACTATGTAATTGTTGCTCATGCCCTGTGCAAAGACTAATATAGTAATTTTATTTTAGTTTGCTCGTAACTGGCGCCATGCGCCCTGAGCAAACTCCACTGGTCCATTTGGGCTCCTGCTGCTGAGCGCTGCCTCCTGCTCGGCTTCCAGCCTGCGTTAGATTTTCAACTCCAAATTGGTAGGCTTTAGCTCGCTCCTTTTAGTGTCTGGCACTCTTTGTGAGTTTGTAGATTTTTAATTCCTTTTTAGGTTTCAACGTTGCCAACTGAAGCACGAGACACGCCGCCCTCTGCTGTTTTGTCATCCTTTATGTTTTTGTTTTGTCGATTCTGTTTTGTCTTTTTGTTTTGTCGCCTTTTTGTTTGGTTTCTAGTTATTTTCGGTTTTGTCCATTCATAATTAGTTGGTCCTTGTTCGTTTGCTCCCCACCCTTCTGTGTGAGGCGGTGCGGCTTCCTAAGTGGGCGCTGTGTTGGGTGCGTGTGCCCGTGCGTCAGACGCCCTGTACCCGGTCTGAGAGACAGTAGCCGGGGGATTTTAAATTGCAGTGTGTATGGGAGTATGGGTGGGATCCATGTTTTTTAAATAATTGTAGCTATTATTTAAATTAAACTGAACATGTTTTATTCTGAAATGTGAAAGAATAAAGAACCTGCTTCTGTGATTTGGATAAACTTACCCGTGCGCCTCAGTTCTTCGTTGTTTACTTTGGGTACCAGAGCCCTCTCTGGGTGGCGTTGTTGGTTTTCTTTAATTTTTAGTTGCAACAAAGGTTACATTTAATTTACATAATTTTCATCCACGCACCCTCGGTTACATAATGGGTTCTGAAGCAGAATGTGAGCAAATAATATTGCCTAACACTTCAGAATTCATCCTGATTCGTTTGTCAGCGTCATATCATCAATAAATACAAATGAACCAGTCCCACTGGTAGCCACACATTCCCAAGCCATGACTCTATCACCTACTTCACTGATGCAGTATGTTTGGATCATCAACACTTCGCCATACTTTTTTCCCATCACTCTGGTACAAGTTGATCTTTGTCTCATCAGTCTATATTCTTAAGAACTGTAAAGACTTTTTTTTTTTAGATGTTTGGCAAACTCTAACCTGGCCTTCCTGTGTTTGAAGCTCATCAATCGTTTGCATCTTGTGAACCCTGTGTGTTCACTCTGGTGAAGTCTTCTCTCTTTTGTCTACTTTGACACACATACACCTATCTCCTGGAGAGTGTTCTTGATCTGACCAACTGTTGCAAAGGGGTTTTTCATCAACCAACCACAGTTGTTTTCCGTGGTCTTCCGCGTCTTTTGGTGTTGCTGAGCTCACCAGTATTTTCTTTCTTTTTGAGAATGTTCCAAACAGTTTGTCTACACCTGATATTTTTGCAGCTTAATGATGGCTTGACTGATAGTGACAGTTCTCTGGATCTCATAGTGAGTCTGACAGCAACAGATTCCAAACACAAATAGCACACTTGAAATGAACTCTAAATCTTTTATCTGCTGCTTGTAAATGAGATACTGAAGGAATGACACACCTGGCACATGGAGCAGTTGAGCACATATACAAACCGTTGTAATTCCTTCATCATTCACCTGATTTGAATGTAAATACCCTCATATTAAAACTGCAAGTCATCTTTGTTGTGTTTCAAATCCACTGTGGTGGTGTATAGAGCCAAAAAGATTAGAATTGTGTCGATGTCCCAACATATGGACCTGACTGTATAGCGGCGGCCCAACCCCTTGGCCATACTGCAGCACACATTTTATTCATGGTAGCAGTACAGAGACTGCCACAACGGCCCATCTCATTCAGTGAACAAGCCTCAACCCAGGTCCTGACCTTGGGGTATGAGCCATCTCAGAGGCACAAAACATAAGCTGGAGCTCTTTGTTTACATGTGCCTTCACTGCCCCATCTCCCACTCAACACTCAAGTGTGGAATAATGGCCCTGCTTTGGATTTTTTACTAAATGCTCTCATTAGCCTAACCTTGTGTCAGAGAAAAAACTGCAGACCAGGACCAGAAACACAGAGCTGTATCCTGATCTCTCATCTGTGTCTAGTTGTAGCTTTGGGCAGAACAAAGGACAATGGAAGTTTCAGTAGATGTTTGTTTTGGTACTGCTGCTCAATTCTCTGTGCTGACGCTGCAGTGTAATATAACAATGACTGTCGGCCAATAGCAAAGCATTGAAAGGGTTAATATAGTGGATGTAGGAGAAATATAGGTAATATGGGGGATGCAGCAATACCAGTGTCAGCGTCAATGAATGTCCAGGATATAAGTTCAGCCAATATACTAAACAGAGGTAGTGAGAGAATTTACTAGCCCTCTAATAGTGATGGAGCCTGTATTCATACATAACTGCAAGCAGGTAGTTTAAGGATAAATAACAGTTACATCACAGATGTGTTTAATCACATAAATAAATGCTATTTTCAGAGGTTGGTCCATGGCAGATCTGCAAATCTTATTTGCAAACCCATATCGCAACTACTTTTTAGTTTTTATTTATGAAATGTTTTTCAGTATTTCTCTACAGCTCAGACCTTACTCTACAAAAATATATAACTCATAAATGTAGAATTTGAAAAAAAAAAAATCTCAAGAATCACCAGTATACTAAATATTTAACTTCAAATCATGCACTTGCACAAGCTGGTGCCAGGTTGCATTAGCAGAACTGTCCTAAAGTGTGAAAGTGTCCAGGTAAATCTTCATGTGTAGAGACTCAGATCAAACGGGCCACTGCTGTCCCGCTCTGAGGATTTCTTTAAAGTGCAGGACAGTGGCATCTTGTTTGAGGACTCAAGGATCAAAGTGGTGCCAGTCTCTTTGTGTGATCTCAGCTGTGACACTGTGGGCGGACAGCACACATCTGGCTTGGAATGTTAATCATTCCAAGACTTCAAACAGAACATAAATTAAATTTCGATATGCTGATGGAAGATTACTCACAAAATATGTGAAATTATTTTTTTTGTATATAGTTCTATACACCTCCTCAAGGAGGCATCGAAGAAGCATCTGGAACAGATGCCCAAGCCATCAGCTGGCTCCTGTCACTGATTTGCCTTTTGACTCAGCTTCTTCTTCACCACAAAAGTCCAGTACAGCAGCAGCATCGATGAAGACGCTGCACCTATCTGCCTGTCAATCTCACGTTCCATCTCCCTCCACTCATGAACCCTGGATACTTGAACTTCTCCACTTAGGTTTAATGACATGCAAATCAGGAAATTATGTAATAAAGTTCAATTGTAACTCAATCAACTATTTTTCACCAGGAGAGAGGAAATACATTTGGCACTCGGATCCCAGAGGGGAGTCAGTAATAGATTAACACTTGCTGTGAAGATGGAGAAGCTGAGGCACTGAGGCCTTGTGGTGGCTGTAAATGAGTAGGTACCGCGTGCAGCCGTGATTGTGTAGCTGACAGTTGACAAAAACCATAAACACAACTGTGTGTGATTTGTTACCACCAGTAACCACTGGATAGTGGTACTGAGTTTCTTTCCAAAACACAAAACATGTGGAATATTTCACAACATGATAATCTTAATCTCCAAATTTACCTGAACTTCACATTAGATTTAGCAGACATTCACATTAAATTCACATTTATAAAATTAGAGGTGCCACAAAAAGCAAAAGTCTAAAGCAAAAGTCTAAACATATTGGATCAAGTAGACACATCTCATTCAGTAAACAATCAATTCATTAACGTGTCCTAAAAATATGCACTGCATTTTAAAATGTAATCCATATAATGAGTCAAAGTAATCTGGTTAGGAGGTAATGAGAGTAATTTTAATCAACATTTCTGTAAATCGGTTATTTGTGTCATTAAAACTTATAAACATCATTTTTCTCATAGTTTTAGAATGCATCTATTATAGAAATCCCTCCTATGTATATTATGTTTTCATGTGGTGCACAGACATGGTGGGAAACTGAAGAGTGCTTGCTAATGAATAAAAACAGTTTTTATACGTCCCAGTTTGTAATTCATTACTCCTCCACTAGAGGGGGTGGTGACAGTTTGAGGTGGAAGTCCGTTCCGTTCTGTGCAGACATCAGGAGCCCAGACTTCTCTGAACTGTGCGTCAGCTCTGAGAGGATAGACAGCTGCAAGACAGACAGGGAAGATTGTTATATACTTTAACATAAACTTGTGTCTAGCAATGAATCTAAATCCACAGTAAGTGATGCAACGGTATCAATATGACAACCTTGATCTGTGTTCAACTAAACTATTTTGATTGATTGCAAAATTCAGAAAGATATGGTGTAAGGCTATACCCATGAAGGTCCTCGGTACAAAGTGCGCAGCTGGTCCCAGGACTGTTCCTGGTGATGATCTAATGTGGTCTCAACAAAAAACTACAAGACAAAAGGGGAAAAAACACATAGGACTTAAGTCAGTTATTATCAAAAATAAACCTACGTGTCCATGGCAACTATTTGTAATTTAGATAATGATCCTCTGAAATAACTCCCTTATATCATCATATTTAATATGATCAAATAAAAAGCGTTATCATCTGAACCATTATATGCAATGTTTGATCCCAAACAGTAAGTCCAGATAGAAAACAGCTCACCTTCTTTCTCTCAGAGTCTGTGTCAAGATGGAGTGATGTGACTCGAGTCTGTGGAGAGAATAGAACTTAAAAAATATATAGCGATCAAAAAATTAAAAAACAAAAACAAAAAAACAACTTCTCAATAAAGATAAGCCTTGCCTGCGCTAAGGAGGTTGTGCGCCCCCTCTTGGGCAGGCTGGGGGGCACTGTTCGACCCCCCTGACTCGATGAACATTTGTAGCAGTTCCAGTGTCTGTTTTGAGGGAACTGTTCAAGGCCACAGTCTTTCTGCTGCAGGCACTGCAGGTGGTACAAGTGTCCACAGCTGGAAATCCCAAGGAAACAAACCACAGTAAAACTTATAATAGCAATGCTAGTAATAGTAAAAAACATCAAATGAACAGACCTGAAGACAATGATCTCCTCTGAACTGTCCTGCTTCCTCTTGTACTGCTGCAGACAGATAATGCAGCTGTCCTGTCGGGGGTGGAGCCCCCGTTTCACTGCTGAGTGCAGGTGAGCCAGGGACCAGTGAAGATCATGGTTCAGTAGACTAGTGGTAGTTTCAAGCAATGTCTTTAAAATAAAAGGAAATGTTTTCAAACTATATATTTGTCCATTATCAGCACAGTTTTACTACAAGGAGCTCTTGGATGTAACAGGATGTACTGATGCATTAATCTTAGAGTACAGACATTAATAAATAAAATGATTTTTGCAGAGGTCACAAATGGTGGTACATAAATTGATTTGACGGAGCTGCCAACGTAGACACATCTGTCAGTACCGAAAGGTGCAACGTGAACAATCAATGAGAATAGATTATTTCTTTAAAACAACTGACTACAGGATTAAACATAATTCCACTGCACAGGTCACATTTAACCGAAAGTTCAAAAATGGGTCTGAACCTGTTCATAGTTGAACGTGTCAAGCATGCCGAGGATAAGCCCCTGTATCTCTGCCAGCTTTCCCTTCCCATAAACAGGATCCTGAAAAATACAAATTATTACTACACCATTACACCTTAACTTCACATATCATATCAATTTGAAATAAAATTGGAACATTTAATCCAAAAGGCATGCAAACAGATAAAGGATAACAGTGACTAACCTGCAGTATTCTCTGAATGATGGCTGGCAAAGAGATGAAGCTGCTCATGCTGTTCAGAACTTTCATGGTCTGTTCCTTGAGAACTGAAAGGACACAAAAACACATATTATCAATACTCAGTTATACATACAGAGTTTGGTCGTAATTTACCACCAATATTTTTGTGTTAATGTAATTTAAAGATTAGGATAGTGTTATTGAAGATTATTTTATTAACCAGCAACAGATGGTTGAATAGGTACTGCTTGGATACCTATCCAAGCACCACAAAACCTTTATTTTTGTTGCAAAAAAGAGAAATGCAAATAATCAATAAAAAGGGATTCAGAGAACAGTCTAATCAGCTTAAGTTTAAAGATTTATTTGATCTCAAGCTTGTATTAGTTTTGTGGAGAGCCAAACAAAGAACTTTATCAGAAGCTGAGCAAAGTCTTTACTTTTGTTTTGGAGGACGAAGAACATTAACAACAATATTCTGATATTCTGAACGGTTTTGACAAGACCAATATTAAAACAGCGTGTGTCTCAGTTTATGGAGTCAAGCTTTGGAATTCATTATGACTTCAAATGTTGCACTAACATTTATAGGAAAAAAAAACCTAACCCAAACTCTAAGGAGAAATTTATGATGGACAATGTAAATAAGGAAAAATAATGGAAGTCAAAGAAATGTAAATCATAACAGAAAATTGTTAACATCATGTTATGGTCAGTTGGTGACTTGGTCGGGGAGGGGATGGAATGAGAATAATTGAAATTTGAATTTGATTGATTTATGAAAGGTGCAACGTTATAAGATTTATCTTCTTTCTGTTCAATGCCAATAATGCATATAATCAATTTGTTGGAACTGTTTTTGTATTGCTTGGTTTGTTTTCAAAATTTGTGCTAATGTAATGAAGTGGCATAATCAATCAATCAATTAAAAAAAAAAAACTGACCATATGCCTGAGTGTTAATTTTACCTTCGGAAGTGTGTTTGCTGCTTGCTCCTGTCACATTTTTTTGTGAAGCCATCATGGCCTCCAAAAGAGGGAACCACAAACCCTGTGTACAAAACAAACAGGCCGATAAGTAAAAATATACATTAGATTAAGTTAAAAAGAAAAACTAAATCATGAGACAAGCTGGTTGTTTTTAGAAGGTTTACTGAAGTTACCTCAGTTTGTTGCTGGTTGAGACCCAGAGAGCTCCGGTGACACAACTCGATGACATTGTTTAGAGCCTGCTCTAGGTCTCTTCGAGCAGGCTCCTCCTCAGGATGTCCTTCAGTCCGGTCACCCGTCAACACTCTCAGTTTCTCTCTTAGTGTCTTAAAAACAAAGGAAGACAGGTATGTCATATTTTGCTAGTAACAAAAAGTCATCGGGGCAACAGAGTGGGCCCTATATCCAGGATGTCTTCCCCTCCTGTTCACACTACTTCCCCCTGTGGGACCATACAAGAACAGCAGCGCCAGCCTTTTCTTAGGGTTTTACGGAACAACTCATGCATAAATGATTTACCAAACATTTTTTATTCATACAGATGATTGGGTAATTGGCATTTACCTCTAAAAGGATCTTGAATGCTCCATGGACATCACCCTTCTTCTCCAGCAGGTAAGCAGTGGCCTCACTGTGGTGGTACTTGTCAGTTATCTGCAGTTAATGTTAGAAAGTATGAATTAGTGCACATATCAGAATTAAGCTATTAGAGCACTATGGAATTCAAATGTAAAACCTGAACATTTTAAATTGTTAATTTGTTCTTTATCACCACAAGCACCAGCACCCAGTTTGACCTTGTTAATGTGCACAAAACCTCAATTCAAATAATTTTTATCAACTATTATCATGGAAAAGCAGTGAAAATGCCTGTGAAGTTTGAGTCACCTGAATGGCCTCCTCCAGTCTGTACTGCTGACAGTTCTGTAAGAAACCCAGCAGCTGCTCAGGGGCAAAACGACACATTAGTTTTAACAAAAGCTCATGGAGGGTCAGGTCCTGGGTAAGAGCAGGGGCCAAGCAAGGACCATCTCTGAAAGAAATAGATAAAAAGAAACTAGACTTTGAAGGATAAATAAAAGGTTTCCTCAGAAAGCATCACTACCTTGGTCCCAGGAGACAGCTAAGGAGGTTAAACTGGAGCTGAGCTTCCTGAGGGAAAAAAAAACATGTTTAAATCCTCATGTGGAGAATTCTACATGTGGGAAATTTTAGATGTAGACTTATATTTGCACTGAAAGTAGACATCCTGACTTTCTTCTGAATTATACTTCATATAGTCAGGTCCACATATATTGGGACATCAACACAATTCTAATCTTTTTGGCTCTATACACCATCACAATAAATGAAATGAAATCATAAATCTAACTTTTTAATACATGATTGCAAATACTTTGCAGTTAATTACAGCCTGAAGTCTGGAACGCACAGACATCACAAGATGCTGGGTTTCATCCCTGGTGATGCTCAGCCTCTACTGCAGTTGTCTTCAGTCCCTGCTTATTCTTGGGGCATTTTCCGTTCAGTTTTGTCTTCAGCAAATGAAATGCAGAGAGTGTTCTTGATCTGGCCATCTGTTGTGCAAGAATTCTTCAGTCATCTACAAACACTTGTTTTCCTTGGTTTGCTGCATCTTTTGGTGTTACTGAGCTCACCTGTGTGTTCTTTCTTTTTGAGAATATTGCAAACAGTTTGTCCACGCCTAATATTTTTTGCTATCTCTCTGATGGTTTGTTTTGATTTTACAGCCTAATTGTTGCTTGCTTCACTGATAGTGACAGCTCTCAGATTCCAAATGCAAATAGCACACTTGAAATAAACTAGATCTTTTATTTGCTCCTTACAAATGAGATACTGAGGGAATGACACACATCTGGCCATGGAACAGTTGAGCACATATACAAACTGTTGTTATTCCTACATCATTCACCTGATTTGGATGTAAATACCCTCGAATTAAAGCTGAAAGTTTGCAGTTACAGCACATTTTTGTTTCATTTCAAATCCATTGTGGTGTTGTATCACCAAAAAGATTTGAATTATGTCAATGTCCCAATATTTATAGACCTGACTGTATTAGTAGTACCTTTGATACTGATACTAGTGGATTTTCCTTAGATCAGGTGGATAGAAACGGTTAGTTCATTAAGCTAATATGAATAGGCTGACCAGTAATATGATTTTATTGAATATATTATGTTTTCTGCGAACGGTAGAATCTTGTGTGAAGTACTAAAGTCTTTGGGGCAGACTGTATGCGCTCAAATCTAAAGTATAGACTTTTGGATTCGTTAGAAGATGTTGGTGGACATAAACTATGCAACAGAATGTGTGGATAACAGTGGCGCTCACCTGCAGCACAGACAGGATCGACTGCACTTCATCAGAAAAGTGAAAGAGCACCAGGTCTGAGGATTTCTGTGCATCCAGGCACACCAGTTCCTGTAAGAGTATCCACTATTATTAGCTTCATGCTGGATTAGACTATTTAAATTCTGTAGTAATTATCCCTTTCATACCTTGATGTGCTGCAAAGCCTTGTCCCTCACGGCCCCCTTCTCCTCAGTGCTATAACCTGGCATTGACAGCAGGTTGTGCACAAAACTGAAGATTTCGTCCTAACAAATTCAAAAAAGATCAATCAAATGTGTTCAACATGAGCAGTGCAGAGCCACCACCTTACCTTCCGCAGAGGGTCATTCAAGTAGCAGTCTATGATTCTGTCATACAGGTGTTTCTTCTCATACAAAAACTCACATACCTGGAAGCTACACGTCAGAGCAAGTGATTGAGCATTAAGTGAAAATGTGTACATCGATTAACATAAAAAGTAAACTAATATGTCATATGAGGATATATCTTTAGTAAGTAAAGTCTATGAAGGTATAGTATTGACATTATTCTTCAGACTCACAATTTGGCCTTTTCAGCTAAAGTCAATAGTCCTTCTTCATCAAACTGAACCACTCCACCCACTTGGAGCAGCTCCAACAGCACCTGCACATCACACAGAGTACAATACAGCTACTGCATTTACTCATCCAGCATACGGAAACAAGATGGAAACAAGATCTGTAATTTATGTTGCATTTTACGTCACCTGCTGCCTTTCAGTGTGTCTGGAGTCATCCACCGGACTGCACAAAAACTCCAACACCTGTCCATTCAAACCACAACACAGATGAGCAGAGTTCAGTTCCTGTACATATGGGGGCATGGATTGAAGGTCAAATGATACATGTACTGATATTAGTTTTTTGGGACCTGATCAAAGAGATTTCGGTTGACAAACAGTGTGTTGTCTGGTTTAGCCAGCTGCCGAGCTAGGAATGTGAAGAGACAGCCAACTTGAGACGGAGTGAAGTCTGGGTTATCCACCATCACCTAGCAGAAAAAAAATATTTCAACAAAATTAGTACTGGCTGATACAGCAGTACTGGACAAAAGCAAACTGTGCATCAACTGGTGAAACACAGGACCATAGCCATGAATAACACAAATATTCACAAAATGGGATATTCTATGCTGCACAGTTATGTAGTCATGCAGTCATGTAACTGAGCTGAATAAAAAAGGAAATTCTCTCGGTCTTTCATTTGACACCAACCTGAAGTAGGATGTCAACTATTCTCTGCTGGTACTCCAATGCCTGTTTGTCATTCTTAAAGTCTTCAAAGGTCTGCAATAAAAAACAACAACTTGATAACAGTACATTATACTACGTATGTTATGTCCAACATCTGACTGGACAAGCGCATGTTCTTACCATGGCCAAAACATTGAGAAATTCGCGGGTGTCAAAGTGAAGTAGAGTACGAATAAATGGGAACAAGTCCTCCTCCTCTGTGGAGTCAGCGGAGTGTAGTCTGATCAGGAAGTCAAAGACCTGTAGCAAAAATCCTTACAATTATGCAAATTAAATAGAGAGCCAAAACAAACACTTCTCAAAAACTGCTCAGATCTGAGGTGTGAATATCTGCAGTAAAGCCAATATGGCCAGCAAATGCACTTACAATTACAATACAAAACTGAATAATAAAAATACCTACTTGGTTTTTGACCTGCGTCACCAGGTCTTCAGGGATGTCTCCAAGAGGATACGCCCTCCCAGCCAGACAACAGCTACTCAAACAACACATTTTACAATTACAGATATGAACAATACTAAGCTTTATTATAATCCACAAGGCCATCACTGCAACTGCCAAGTGCTAATTTCATTTTGGATTAGTTACCTTATGTAAACTAGGACCTTGTTCCCCATTATCACTTCTTCATCTGTCAAGTAGAAAACAGTAAAACTAATTAACTGACAAATTATGAATGCATAACTATATGTGTGCTTATTATTATTACTATTATTAATGTTACTCACCTGTCAAATTTCGTCCTTCTCTGAGAGGAGGACCAATCACAGAAAACAGTTTCTGAAAAATGTCAAAAGAAAACAGTTACTGTAGTGTAACTATCCATGCACTTGTGAATAGACGGACATACTTCTAAAGGTGTGATGTAGTCATTCATGCCACTGTTGAAGACATACATCATGGCGTCATATAGTTTATTATCCCAACAGACATTCACCACCTGAAAAATGCACATCCGGCGGAGGGTTAGGGCTGCACTCAAATAACATTAATTTTATTTATACAAAATACACAAAACACTACATCTGAAGCCGTTGTTTAACTAAATAAATAATAAGTGTTTCATTTATAAATATGTTGTGGGCATGTGGGAGTAAGACATGCATGCTTGGAGAAGTTAGGATATTTGACCTGCTGGATGTCCAGACTAGTCACATCCAGATGTACAATGCATCTCTCCAGGCTGTCCATCATGCCATTGCCATGGTAATGGGCAAGGAGGTCCCTCATGATAGGTGTGGTCAGGTGACCCAAGCGATCTGCCACAATGTAGGACTCCAACACTTCCAGGAATACACCCTTCGCCACAACATTTTCCAGCAGTCGGCAGTAGAGCTGGTTAAACAGCAAGTCTCTGCACAAAACAAAGTTGTTTTACCAAGGTGTGCCACTTTTATTAAAGAGGGCAGACATTAAATCTTGGGTTGGCCTATACTTAATCGAAGAACAAACAGGAATGACTCCCAGAAATGTAAAACATAGTGAATATACAGTACTATATAGTAAAGCATCATCAAGTTTACAGTTTAGCATAATACAAAACATATATATATTCTAGAAGTATCAAATATAAAAGGTGACTTACAGTCTTTGTAGCAGCAGGCAGTAATCCACCAGGACCGGAACAATGTCCTGAACAAAATACATATTTGACTAAACCACTGCGTGAGTATAATAGCTGAACTCTGACTGAGATCAATTACTAGGTTTCAGTTACAGGAATTAAAAGGAAATGAAATTTAATTGTGAGCTCACATGGAAGTGCTGCTCCATCACTTGAATTTTGCCTTGCTCGGGACACTTCTTCAGAGCATGCTCAGTGAATTGCAACAGGATCTCCACCATCTGCACAAAAAGAAAACATGGTGAATTAACCAAGAACATTGTATTGTAAAGTGGTGGTCTTTTGGTTCCCACCTTATCCCCTATGAGTCCTTTCCTTTTTACTGGATCTCCACAAAGGCCTGGGGTAAAACAGCTGTTAGAATCCGAACACAGATACAGGACGGTGATGTAAAACTGGTATGACTAACCGACTACAGCTTTAGCTGTGCCCTCATGAAAAGACCAGGCCAAAGAGAGAGCCTCCACAAAGCTGTCCTGCTTCAGCAGACAGTCTAAACGCTGGAACACACAATAATGTAAAACAAAGTGCAGTAGTGTAATAACACTTGGACAATAAAGTACCTACCTCTCTCCAGCTTCTTAGAGTCATCATGTGAGCAGACTGTTAGGGAAGAGAGCACATATTCAAGTACTGCTGATACACTGTTTGGACATCTAGTTTTTTATGGTGCCCATTACCTTTGTGCCTAAATAAATTATCTGTCCGGCATAGCTCGACACCGACTGGTAACAGGCCTTTTCACCAACCAGAGCCTGGAGTACACACAAAATTGGATCAATGAGCTTTTTTTTTTCTAATTGAAATGATAGATTATTGGTTTATGCAAGCCCAGAAAACAATAGCTAACAAGCTCCCTACCAGAGCCTGGGACACATTCCCCCCTGTGGCCAGAGACTTGAAGTGTCGGCTGTTGTAGACCAGCTGAACTTGCTCCAGGTCCATAATCTCCAGGACCTCCTGACTGGGTTTATCCAACACCTGGAGTTTCTCGTGGCTATCCACCAGAACAAGGGTACGGCTGTTTATCCACTGATTCACACAGATGACACAGATGAAGAGAAGAGGAGAAAATCATTTACTTCTCTTTACATGATCTCCAGAGAAACCTGTTTAGTGAACAGTGTTTGTAAAAAGGGGAAAAGAGCCACTCACACTGAGGCTGATGAGGTCACAGCTGAGCTGCAGTTGTTTCTGCTTGATGACATGGATGGTGCCAGACTCCTCCTTCTTAACCTGCAAGCAACACTTTCATGTGTTACTGTGCGGTTTGCATCAGGATGATTATGGATCCCAATAAAAAGAATCCCTCAAAATGATGTGCATGCAGTAAAAGTAAATGGAGATAAAGGTTTTATCATATAATACATATTCTTAACAGCTATGCTTCACCAACCAATAAGAAATGAACAGTATCTCCTTTACAGAAGGCCAGAATGGGGTTGACAATCTTCTGAACAGGAACAAACTGCCAGGCAAGCTGAGGGACACTGGAGGGGTCTGACTGCAAACAGAGGGACACACTCAAAACAATGTACTCTCTTCATGTATAATAAACCGTGAACTGCAATGTCGGATAACAAACAAAGGTACTTTGTGAATGAAAATCAGCCAGGTCAGCAGACACTGAAACTGCGTCTCAGAAATGGCACAGAATTACTGACCTTGCTGTAGGGGAAGGTCATCCAGACTTTGAGGGTTGGTTTTAATCCAATCACCAGAATCTATGGTGAAGATATATGTTTAATAGTTTTGTGTCCACAGTGTTAGTAGACTGATAGGCCTCTTGGTACCTTGGTGAGAGAGGCCATGGCCAACAGTGAGTACTGAGTGATGGGGTGATCTCTGAAGTCTGGGGGTGTCCGAAGTGGTTCAATGCAGCACACTTCTCCTTTGGAGCCACTGAAGAGACACCTGGAGTCACATGAGCGCATGCCCATCACCCTCCTGGACACAAATGGAATGTCAATGCACAATAAGCATATTTAGATTATGCCCCATTAATGTCTAATTTACCTAAATGCTAGCTCAAACACAGAGCCTCCACTGTCATTACAAACTGCCAGGGTCGGGTCATCTGTGAACTGTAAAAGAAGAGGGGGAAACACCATTTTGGCATGTAAAATTTTCTTCTTCACTGTATTTAGTCAACATACTGGTTATTTGATAAAACATCAATCCAGGTCAAAGCAGGATGATCTATGTTTGGATACCTTCACATGCAGAATTGCAGTCCCTGGTGGATGGGCATCAGTGATAGTTCTCAGCAATTTACCATTGGCTAGGTCCCACATAGTAATCTGGAGATAGAAAGATGTGTTATATGCAATTCATTTCACTTGGGTGTTGTCCTCTGCCCAAGAACACGTATGTAATTTAGTCAGGTACCTGTCCCTTGGCAAACCCACAGAGCAACCGAGTGCAGTCGTGGTTAATGCTCAAAGCCGAAACAGCTCCAAATTCAGCGCCAGTGCTCTTGGACCCCAGGCACAAACGGAGAGCCTGGTTACTGTCTGCATACACACAAAAACAGATGTCTAATTCAGAAGTGGTCAAGAAGATGTTAAAACTGTAAACATTCTTGACAAAGTTAATATGTAAATATATTTTCTCAGAACTCCAAGACATTTTGCTGAATGTTAAATAAATAAAAAGGAATATAAACAAAGAAGTAATGGACTTTATGCAATGAACCAATCGACCAACACTATTCTTAATCGTAACCTTAACTGTCCTTCCTAAACCTACCTTATCAATGACCCAGCTTCTAATCTTTGATAATGACTCCGAACCAAGCCCATTGTGAATTCCACTAAACATGTTGAAATTAGAGTAAGATTTTGTGTTAAAACCAGTTTCTTGAACTGACACTTGGCTCTGTTAACTTTTCCCTGCAAACTGTAAGGGTATCTTGTATAACAAAAAATTATTGACCTTGAAAATATGTGTTCAATTTACTCATTTACAAAGCCTTTTTGCAATACTTGTCAAACACCTTACATGTCATATTTGGTTCATTGATATTAAAACGGCAAAACAAGACCGGAACGGAATAGCTTTACTTCAAATGGGAGGACAAGCATTAACAAAAAGAACAAATTGCAAACAAAACAAAAACATAAATCCATGAGGGCACATGCACCAGACAGAGCCAAACCAGAACATCAGCGGTATTCTGAGAGCCCTACCTTTTGCTGTACAGGCACGGGCAGAAAAACAGAAAAAGAGGAATAAACATAATACAGCCCCGATCAAAAGTTAAAGAGCAGATGATTAAATGACAAAAGACAGATTTTGCATGGTTGGATCTTAATAAGGTTCCAAGTAGAGCTTTAATAAGCAACAAGAAGTGGGAGTGAGACAAAAAAAAAAAAACAGAAACAGGCTGTTGTGCAGCTGATCAAAAATTTAGGACCAGACCTCTAAAAACAGCCCTCCAAACCTCCTCAGAACGCAAATCAAACTCCCAAATGTGAACTACTAATGGAGTAGCGCCACTGTTATTGTTGATCACTTACAAAATGTGACATTTGCCATTGATTCAGCTGGTCTTAACCTTTTGACCGGGACTGTATTAAGGGGGAAGTCAATTAAGAGTAAGACCAAATGCCAGGGCTGTTTGAAGTAATTGTAGGATAGAAGATATCTAGGATACCAATAGCACAAATTTATTGTAGTAATTTTAGATTATTGTTTAAATGATGTGATTTATTCAGTTGTGTCTACACAATCTACATTGACAGGAGGTGAGAAGTCATGTGACTAATCCAGTTCTGTGGAGCCCTCCTGGTGGAACACCTTGGTCAAATAAAGAATATTATTTGCCTCACAAAGAGTTGGCTGATTAAATCACTAATGTGATGTCGTCAGGAAGATAAAATGTGGGTTGGTCTAGGAGCAGTGGAAAGTCAGTGCTGATAAAAGAAGGGCCGATTAACAATGTCAATATAGACGTCAACGTTACAGTGGTTGTGTTGGTTTCACGTGAAGCAGGCAGCACCAGAGTGGCTCACTCGACTCGCCAGAGAACAGAACTGCTACACCATTTTGACATTCAACACAGAAGGTGCGTAAACATGTTCAACATATTCATTTAAACAAACAATTAATTTACAGTTCTTTGGCTGCACATATTCTTTAAAAAAGGGTCAAATCTGTCAGCTAACAACAGACCTAAAGCACATAAGAGACGTATCTTAGCTGGAGACCAAGCTGTAAAGGCTCAGCTGAAAGGAGACAGGGCAAGGATCCAGAACTTCTTTAGTAAATTAAGTGTTCCCTTGTGGAACATTTTGCAATAAGTTACATTTTAATCTACTGTTTTGGTGGCTGTGTGTTAATGATCAAAATACTCTAAATAGCCTCTATTACATTAAGCTAATGTACAGCAATCACCTGAACATAAAAATTGCATGATTTTATGTGGTTTTTTTAATACAGCGATTGTTATCAGCAGAGCAACGGTGGTGCTTTCGCCTGACAGCAAGAGTGTCCTAAGTTATTCTTTCTGTGTGGAGTTTGCATGTTCTCCCCATGTCTGCATAGGTTTCCTCAGATTCTCCAGTTCCCTATAACACTAAAAACATGTACACAAGGCTTTTCCCCTCTGGGGCCAGGACACCCCTGAAAAAGTGGGACTTTTCTTGTTATATAAAGTGAAATGAAAAACATATTGGAATGACTTGTGTCTTATTTGTCTTCAGTCTGTCTGCAGCTCCTGATCACTATGCCTCATCGCAGTTGTTCTGTGGAGATCAACAATAACTCTGGATACTTCACCCTCACCAACCCAAGGTTTACAACAATGCCAACACCAGCAGTAAAAGACTATACATATGCACACTTCTATTCTTACATGGGATTCCAGTTATTGTCATGAAAATGAAAATTAAATTAATTCTAACTACTTAATCTGAATAGATGATTATGTAAAATTATGATTATGTAAAAGATTAGATTAAACTACGTTTGGTTATATAATTCTTACAATGTAGAGACTGACACCATATATCACAATTATTGATCAATGTTGAAATTCATAGTAGCAGCCTTTTGTCACCTAACCTGGTGCTGCAAACTGGACTGTCCCAAGGAGTTCTCAGACTCAAACTAATCCATCTTGTATGGCTCCCGCTGATCCGTTCAAGACCACATAACTTTTGGTGCCGAGCAGAAAGTTTAGATTTTAAAAAAAAACAACTGTAGAATTTTGTTGTTTAACTCATTGGCTGCTGTGATTGGGTACAACTCAGCTGAGAGTCCTTCTTCTTACTGAATGATTTCATCAGGCGCCAATCCACATCAATATTACAGAGCTGACCTTGTTAACCCTGTAATATCAGTCTGGCTTTTGGTTACATGTCAGCCTCCTTCAGATGTGTTCACCAAGAAGAATAACCTTCTGTGTGCTTGTGTGCAGGGTGTTTACTGAGAGTGGTCACTGTGAAGTCCCCCCACCCCCATTAGTGGGGCCTTGCTCCATGGGGTCAGTTATGTTTAATAAGACCACAGGGGCAGCAACAGGAGCCGTGGGAGTCTTCACCTACGACCTCTTCAATGCAAACTACAACGAGTGCAGTAAAGTGCTGGCCATCATGTACTCTGTGCCATACGACCGCAACCTCTACTCCAACTGGTGCGCGGTGGGCGTGTTCGAGCGAGGGGTCGAGTGTGACTACAACCTGTACGACAGCATGTACAACAGCAGTGAATACAACTTTGTGAGGGGCCAGGGCGATGGCTCCAGTGTGACCTTCCAGGGAGAGTTCCTCATGATCAGTGCCTCCATGTCCGACAACGGAGAGGCTGTCCTGCGAGTGGACATTAATGACATGGGCTCGGGCATGGGCATGGGCATGGGCATGGGCATGGGCTCGGGCATGGGCTCGGGCATGGGCATGTACTGATTTTGTCTCAGTACATACTAGTAATCAAAATTATGTCATATTTTAATATTAAAACTCACATCACCCAGTGTGTCTTTGTCAAGTTTGTAAAAATTTAAGTCTAGCAAACAAACAAGAATGATTTTGTAATGTTAATGCTGTGGGGCTTGAAAATTATGCAAATGAACTGGCTGGGAAGGATTTTAGTCCTGATAGTCTGAAAAATGTCAGATGGGATAAAAAACGAATCAAAAACGTGAAGACCTAATGAACCTAATTGGATAATAACTTCAGTGTCTGAGTCGACATAAACATTTTTTTTAAAACAATCAAGAGAACTATGTGATTACAAGAAGATTGTAATAACGTAATCTTTTCATGGTAGTACCAAAAGATAAATATAAATGTATTATTACTTGAGTATTAGCGGTTTTCCCACTATAGGAACCTTTTTTAGTTCCAGTCCCCATTTGATGCGTGTTCACACAGAGTAGGAACTAAGGACTGGCTACACGTTGGAGATTTTTTTCCCTCCTGCTCAGGGGCGGGTACTTTCCATTTAGACCGGGAACCTTTTTATTTTAAAAAATGCCTTTACAAGATTAACTTTGCTTCTTTGGTTTTCTCACTTCAACAAACTTCAACAAACAGTTTTGAGTTTTGTACATGTTTACGTAACTCAAAAGTAACGTGAACAAAGAAGGAAAACAAGATTTTTTTATTCCTAATTTAATTGAATTTGTTAATTTTATAGTCAATTAAACTCACTTTCAGCCACTGTTGCTGTGTGAACGTGAACAATTGGGGACTGGGTGGTTCCTCAAACTAATTAGGGACTCCCAGTCCTACCAATAGGTTCTTGATACCAGTTACTGTATGTCTCTAAACACCTACAGTCATTGATGTTCCACTTCCTGCATAAAAACAAGCAGTTTTAACCGTAGACTCTATAGTTCTAACACAAATTTACTACTGATTTATTCATTTCTGTTAAGACTCACCAAACACCAGAGCAAGACCATGTGATGTTCCAACAGCGATTATACCCGCAACTGTCTGAGCACAAACACAACATGCACATGTTAAGAAAGTATCTGAAGCTCAGTGTGATGTTATCAGTGCATTTAAATAAACCACAGTTAGAAGCAGAAAGAAGACAATGCAGTCAATTAAAGCTGTGTTTCAAATCGGTCCTATGATGGCAGCGTTACAGCAGCTCAGCAGTGCCCCCAAATGGAAACTAAAACACTTCTGTGAGCAATTTATGGGTTTCAGTCACATGCCTTTTCCCTCTTATGGACGCCATTTGCAGCTCTTTACCCCATTAATAAGATTTTTTTCTTTGAATAGGAATGATACAAAACTCTTACTTACTATAGCAGTTGGCAGGCCGGCATCAACTTTGTCCTGGAGAATAATTCATATTTATTCACTGAAACTGATTTTAGATATCATTACTAAATATTTCAAATGAGCCTTACAGCAGCGGAGACAATCTGTGCCGAGATGCCTTTGAGCAAACTGTGTCTCAAAACAGAACCGTGCACTGAGGTGTTCACGTCTAGTGCTTTCTTCCGTCTACACACACATAGAAACAGAAGCAAAAACACAAATTTACATTTTGTGATTTTAAAGTTCCAAAGATCATTTCCAGTGTTTTAGTAAGAGGATTTTAGATGGTATGTCTGCAACTATTAATTTAATAATCGTGACTAGTTAACTATAAAAAAGAATTGTGTTATACTATTAAATCAAAGTCAAAACTGACAAACTATTTTCATCAATAATACACTTTATATTTATATATATTCTTTATCTAAACCCTTAAGTCACTATATTTCAACCTTTATTTGGTTGATAATGTATTTAAAACTTGACTTGAAAAATAATTGTAGACTAGTCAACGATTTAAATAAGCCCTTCATATTTGCTTGTTATAAAATAAGTGTATAACATATAAATAGAAGATGAAGTTGTTGTTTTTTTAAAACAGAGCAAAGCGAGTTGAGGTGCTTGCCGTTTGAGATTGGCTGGGTCTCCACTGTCCGAGCTGGCCAGAGACGAGGTGTCGCAGGAGTGAGCGTCCATGTTGTCCGTGTTTAACAAACAGGTGTCCTCCAGCACAAAGGGAGCGTCCTCCTCCTCCAGCTCACACACATACAAAGAACAAGACAATTTTACTTCATTCATAGCAAGCAATCTCTTATGTTCTGAGGATTGTCCAGATATTTCGAGCCTGTGCGCCTTCATTGAGACCTGCGACTGCACTGGGGCCCATGACATAGAAGGGCCCACATGAGCCTTAGTAGATCGCAGGTCTACTCTACTTACACAGCTGCCTAAGTTTACTCTTACAAATTCAGAGTTTCCCTTTAAAAGGCTAGCCTGTGGAATGCCTTTTGTAAGTATACAGTCCTCTATCATGGTGTTATTCTCTATAGCCAATCAAAACTGTGAATCATGTGGCTAAAGCCTAATAAACAGTGCAGCGTGCAGCGTGATTTTTACAACATGGTGCAATTTAAGAGAACATGCAAGTTGACCTTAACTTCTGACTGGATTATCATGAAAAGAAAAAAATTAACCTTTACTTTATATTTTTGAGAAGTAAAGCTGCAGTTAAAAAGCAGCTCAGAGATAAAATTAACTAAAGCGTCTGGACTGAATGGAGTTTACCACAGCACGGAGTTCTGGAGTTTAGAATGTGAAAGAAAGCCCTGGACACACAGATACAGCGAGATAAAACATTCTATCACAGTCTCCCTGCAGACAGCTTCATGAGGACAGGATTTTGATGAATAAAATGCTCTGGTGATTAGTGTGTGCTGCACGGACTGTATCTACTAGTACCAATTTCCCTCAGTCCCTATTTGTTTGAGGAAACACCCAGTCCCCATTGCCTGCGTTCACACAGGAACAGTGGGTGAAAGTGGGTCTAAATGATTATATAATTAACTTATTCAATTCAGTTAAGATTACAAAAGTCATTTTTTCCTTCAACCTACTCCTTTTGAGCTCTGTAACCCTGCACATAAAACTATGATCTACACAAAGCTAAAACAAACAAGTAAATTAAAAATAAAACACAATAATTCACACTGCGGTAAATAAAAATAAAATAAAAACAGGGTTAATTAGGTTTTCTTTGATTATAGATACCAACAACAAACAAATACTGGTCTGGTAGAAGAAATTAAAAGTATCACAGTCACAGAATTTTAGTTAGTATTTACTAATTAAGAATTGTATTTTTGGAGCCACTGTGTCCAAGTTAATTCTCTTTTTTTGAGAAAGGTTTTCAAAGTAAAAAAAATAAATTAAACATATTTCCCAACAAAGTTATTGTTGTAAGTAATTATTTTAACAAAAAGGTTCCTGGTCTGACTGGAAAGTACCTACCCCTGAACAGAAATGAAAATGTAGTCCCTAGTTCATACTCAAATGGACACTGGAACAAAAAAAGATTCTAGGAACTGTAAAAGGTTCCTGTGGAAAAACACCATCTGTATTGTGCATGTGTGTGCATGTGTGTGCGTGTGCATGTGCATGCGTGCGAGTGTGCACAAAGTCTGTGTGAAGTGTTTATTCATTCATTCATTCTACCATCAACTTGCCTTGAGCTCAAATATGGATTAAATAGGTTACGGTTAGGGTTAGGTTATGGTTAGGCAAGTAGTGACTATGGTTAAACTCTAAATCACACGATCCCTCACCATTTGATACAATACACAATACGATAGTATCACGATTTTGCGATACACGCGATATATTGTTAATTCTGTGATATATCACATATTTGAAAAAATTCAAAATGCATGGGGTGTATCAAAAAGCCAATTGTAGGCAGAGTTTGAGAAACAGCTGCATAAGCCTATCTCAGATAGTCGTTTCTGAGTCATAGTACATTATTGAGTGAAAAGAAGGATTATGTGCGCGGGGCTAACAGTTGAAACTAAAACATGTTCCTGTCTCATGGTTCAAAATCGGGTACAGGCAATGGCGTAGCATCAGGCTGTTCAGCCAGTGCGGCCGCACTGAAGCCCACGACATAGAAGGACCAATTTGGACCTTTATTGTCCAAAGTTCCACTCTGCCCTCCCGAGAGATCCCTGCGGTCCCGATGTGTCCGGAGGTTTTTGTTTATTTTTTTAGTCGCACAGGCTGCAGCGTTGCCGCGTGCCCTCAGAGTGAGCAGTGCCATAAGAAGGCTCTGGCTGTTTTTGTGCAGATGCAGCCTCTATCTTTCCATTCACCAGCGATCAAACACACGCTCACACGCAAGTAGAGACGCGAGGAGGAGAGCTCTGAGCATCAGGTGGATGTATCACAGGACAGTGCTTTAAACCAGAAGAGAGAAGAGAAGGGCACACACTGGTGAATGGATCGATGAAATAACTTTATGAATGAATGCTGTGAGAGGGGGGGGGCGTGACGGCGGTGTGTACCTTTTACGTTTAATGTTGTACATATGAACAAATTCAATTTGTGCAATTTGATGGTCAATGGAAATTTCTACAGTGTTCCTAAAGATTTTAGCACTTCTGTGTGTGTGTGTGTGTGTGTGTGTGTGTGTGTGTGTGTGTGTGTGTGTGTGTGTGTGTGTGTGTGTGTGTGTGTGTGTGTGTGTGTGTGTGTGTGTGTGTGTGTGTGTGTGTGTGTGTGTGTGTGTGTGTGTGTGTGTGTGTGTGTGTGTGTGTGTGTGTGTGTGTGTGTGTGTGTGTGTGTGTGTGTGTCTGTCTACACATGTGCACGCACACGTCAGAGTGTACCTCATTGAGGATGCTCTCCAGAGTGGGAGGGGTGTCCACCTGAGGAATGTCAAACTCCTTATCATCAATCTGAGAGAAAAACATATGGTCACATAATGCAGTATGGGTCCTTCAAATGATTACACTTGCCCTCTGTATTATTAAAGTCTATATGACAGATTAGGCTACACGTTTCACAAAAATGTAGCAACGAGATTAGATTTAAGATTTTACTAAACATTTGTCCCCAGTTTGACAGTTCTCATAATGTTTATTATGGTATTTTCTGGTTGGCCATGGGCAGCAAATATGACATAGGTGGAGGTAATACCATAATTGTTACCTAGCAACCATTTTGAAAACAAGCTCCAAAATCCACACAAATTACACAATAGTTATGATTTGACAAATAATAATATCTGATAACACCTTTATTTTGTTGAATGACTGTTTTAAACTGTCAAAAAAAATTGTGTCAGTGACGTCGCTTTATGATGACATAGGTGGAGGGATCCCGTTTTAGAACAGCATTACTTCCTGTAATTTTAAACTTTTATTTTTCATTGCATCCTTCATTGCAACTGATCCAAGACAAAAACTAAAATTGAAGAGAAGATAGGGACAAAACTAGACAAAAACTAGGTTTTAATTAGCCATGCATCACAAAGCATTCAAAATTAATTGACAAACTAGGTTTAGTCACAAATAGGTTAATAAAACATCAAGAAAAAAAAAGTCATTTAAAGCTAACAAACACAACTAGCCACTGTGTGTATATCACAGTAGCCTCAGGTAGTATTAGTACGTGTAGGTGTCTTAAACGGATCTAATAGGTGTAGACACAATAATTTGTATTTATTTTGTTGGCACCTCTACATCAATGTAGAATGTAGAAATAAAGGAGAGGCCTGTATTAAATACAGGTGTAACAACTACGAATTCAGAACAGAATGCGTAGTAGGATTTTATTTATTTAAGCAGAGATTGTCAATAGAATAAAATCTCACCACGTCCACGTCCATGTCTTTGAGCTGAGCCACAGACAGCGCACTGTCCGAACCCTCCGACATCTCCACTTTTACATGTTTACATCCACAAGCTAACGCTGCTACAGCTGCTCCATCAGATGATCTGAACTCCACTTCCTCCACACGCTGGTCTTCTTCGTGAATCACCCAAGTGTATCTTTATAGTGCCCCCTACCGTTCAATGATGGCTAGTGCGTGTGGCTATTCAGAGAAGGAGCACTGTGTTCATGCGGCTCCTCAAAAAGTCGTCTTCTCTGTATCTTGGATACTTTTACTTGAAAAATGTCTTGTTCATGGAAATGAATAATTTACCACTTTAAGAGTGTGGTACTTCTTCTCAAAAATGAAAGATAAACCATCATCATTGCTAAATTTAAAGAAGCAGACACAGTGTCTTGGACAATATTTGCAACGTTTTTCCCCCTAATGTTTTAGTAGATGGTGTGCCGCAGAATAAAGCGTGCCATGACTCAAAAAAAAAAAAAATTAAAAAAAAAAATTAAAAGTTTAGAAACACTGCTTTGTAAAAACATACAAAAACATACTGCACACCAATTCCCCTCTATCTGGACCATTTATTCTATTAAAAAATAATAGTGTGTGTGCGTGTGTGTATGTGTGCGTGTGTGTGTGCGTGTGTGTGCGTGCGTGCGTGCGTGCGCGTGTGCGTGTGTGTGTGTGTGTGTGTGTGTGTGTGTGTAAACTGCCATCCCAGATGCACCATCATCTGGGCTGGCGGCAGTTTGGGTTTTCTCAGATGCCGAGGAAGTACATCCTCAGCTAGGCCTGCCTGACTGATGAGGAGCTGGTGGGCTCCCACTTGAGGTCCTGAGTGATGATGGATTAGAGGAAGCGGACAGAGTCCATGGTGGTGATGGGAGAGTCTGTCAAGGCGAGGGGAGGCTGAGACTTTCCTGAGGTACAAGATCAGCTGCACTGTCTTCTGGGTGTTGAACTTCAGGTTATTGCCGTAGCCAGTCCACCACCCTCTTGTAGACAGACACAGCGCCGTCCGAGATGAATCCGATGAGGATGGTGTCATCTGTACACTTGATCAGCTTTGCAGATTTGTGGCTGGGGGTGGACATGGAGAAGAGCAGAGGAGAAAGTACACAGCCCTGTGGAGATCCAAGTGTCCGAGTTTGTTTCCCAGCAGCATGCGCTTGCCTCTGGTGGAATCCAGCACATTGAGATGAAAAAAATTGTGATGGACTTGTGGCGGGACAGGAGCAGGAAATTACTTCATGATTGTAGACGTCAGCACCACAGGCCTGTAGCAGGTTTAAAGAGCTCAAAAGCAGCAGGCTGAAGGAGGAAAAATACCTTTGTAATCCTAGTTTAAGTAAGTAAGTGTTTAATAATGATTTAGACCCACTTTCAGCCGCTATCGCTGAGTGAACGCCAGCTATGGGGAATGGGTGATTCCTCAAACTAAATAGGGGATGGGGGAAATAATTGTTCTTGGTGCTGGTATGTGTGATTTATTTCTCTTTTGCACCAAAACAGTTTGTCTAAGTCAGAAAATGGATGAAATTTTTTCCCAATAAAGGTGTAAATGTACTTGTTTTAACAAAAAAGGTTCCTGGTCTGACAGGAAAGTATACCTGCTCAAGACCAGGAGCTAAAAAAAATCCTCAAACTGTATCCCTAGTTCCATTGTGCAAACACGCATCAAATGGGGACTGGAACTTTAAAAAAGGTGAACGAAAAAGGTACCTGGGAAAACACCTAATGCCATGTGAAGCTGCACGTCTCAGCATGAAAGGGGAGACACCATCCAGGCCAGGGGCTTTTGGGGGATTCAGTCTCTTGAACAGTTTGTGCACATCCTGTTCCAGCACTGAGAGGGTAGTGTTGGAGGGGAATAGGGAGGGTCCTAAGTGTGCTTGGCTGAAGTGTCCACTGGGGTAAGGGGGGTGGAGGAGGTGAGAGGGTCCTTGACTTCAAAATGAAAATAAAAGGTACAGTTAAAGTTACAAAAGTTAAATCTGTGGAACTTCATGACAAAAATATATTCCATATTATTTTTATGTTGTAAATCATTTTGGCGTCAATATTTTTTTGGGGGAAAAACACTTTTCTTTATTTCAAGTAGGGTAAATAGTAATTATGAATGAATTTTCAATTTGACTGAAAAAAATTATGTGTTTATTTTGCAACCCTGTTACCAATCTTTATGTGTAGGCGACACCTATTTTGCACCATTCCTCTAAATAAATCATATTTTAAGATTTTAAATGTATTAGACATTTCAAATGTCCCAAGTGTCTAGGGCAATTTGTTTTAGGGCAGTTTATTTTTGCATGTTATGCAGAGTTGTAACAGTCATATGTTATGAATGTGTTCAGGCTCACAAATAGCTAATAGAGCTAACTTTTTTTTAAAAGAAATATTTGGTAGCCTACAAAGCCTAATTATAATGATAACATTAAATGTGCCATGAAAAGGCTAATCAAACAGCAATGGTTTTCCAGAGGCACATAGGCCTATGCACATTTTGTGTTCACAATATGTTTGCACCTGCGTTTGGACTATAATAAGGCTATTTTCTGGTATAGCTGGCAAATATATTATTCATTTAGAGTGACAAGTTCTCCATAACTTGGGGAACAAACATTTAAGAATAGCCTAGAATTTCAGAGGTGCGGATTAGGCAATAGGTTTATCATCACATTTATTTCATATGGAAACTCTTCAAATTCGCTGGAGGTAAAATTGGGTAACCAAGGTGGTATAAAAAAAAATAGTACAAGCACAAGAAACCAACAAAACGCATAGCCTAACGAGATTAAAATGTTATTGTCCATTTAACTTGAAACACTTTGACATAAAATAGTCTCACACTTGTTTGCTCTGGCTGGGCAGTGGGCACAGACTGGCAAACAGAAGCAGAGGGAATGGGAGAAGGAAGAGAGGAGACAAGGACGCCCCTCTGCGGTGGGGGGCCGCGGCCTGCTCTGTTCCTCCATTCACAGTAAATAAAAGCATGGAGGTCTGACTCTCGGGATCTAACAGAGCCAGCGGGGGGTAGAGACGCCGCATGCGCCTGATTCTTTCACCAAAACACGCGCCCAGGAGGGGGACAGCGGCTGGGCTCTTTCTGTGACACCACCGCACACATTTGACGTGGCACTGATCCTTTTAGCGGGACCAGAGCGGGGCAGCCCGCCGAGCACAGCATGAAGCGGGCGGCTGGAGTGGCCAGGCACAATGGCCTGGTCTCTCCGCTGGGGAACAACAACTCCGGGGCCTCGAGCATCGTCTCCCCGACGTTTCAGAGAGCCAACACGGTTTCCGTCGGTCCAGAGAGCGGCGGAGGCGGCGGAGGAATGGTAGACGGGCTACTGGATTTCTCTAAAGGCCCCACCATCAAAACCGAGCTCGTTTGTAAATGGATAGACCGAACTAGTTCTCGACAGATTGGGCGGACGGCGACATCCGTTTGCGACCAAAGTTTCAGCTCCATGCACGAGCTTGTGGAGCACGTCACCAGCGAGCACGTAGCGGCCGGGCTCGAGAGCCTGAGTCATGTGTGCATGTGGGACGAGTGTCTGCGCGGAGGCAAGGCTTTCAAAGCCAAATACAAACTTATAAACCACATCCGCGTGCACACCGGGGAGAAGCCCTTCTCCTGTGCCTTCCCCAACTGCGGCAAGATGTTCGCGCGTTCAGAGAACCTCAAGATCCACACGCGGACCCACACGGGTAGGCTGTCACCATTTTGTCAATTGTCGGGTTAGAAGGCTAGAAACGGAGGTCCTGGCAGGGGGCTCAGTCTGTGTTCGGCCGAGTATACCCGGTGCAAGCCCTGTCCATGTTTACAACACAGATCGGTCCACTCACATCACACCCGCCCAGCTCTGCTTCCTTGGTACCTCGTGAGCCTGAATAGGACACAGCTGAGGACGCCACACTATAACGGTGGATATTACTAAAGCGTATAGCCTTAGATTATAAGGATTAAAGGTCATACGGTTGTCTTTAGTGGTAAGTTTCTTGGGGTCAGCATGTTAGAACAGCGTAGGTCAGTCTCCAAACTAAATGTCTCCGGGGCCAAATTTGGCATTCAGGCTTTCTGATGAATTGGCTCAATCATATAGTACGTAGTGGTGTTTATTTGGTCTAGTTACCATCTGCCATCATAACCTCAATCACAATTTTGTGGAGGCTCAGACCAGAAATTAAGATTCAGAGCCTAAATAAAGGTGTTGTAACATAGTCGAACCTGTGCTGGTCTAGATGAGTTTCAATAATTTAGCATTAACAACAGAGACAGCCACAACTCAAAATTAATTTAGATTTTTACATAGTTTTGATCGTCTTGTGATGGAAATCATTTAAAACTGTGGATTCATAAAGGAGACAAAGCATGTGGCTTGTGAGAAATGTATTCATTCATTTTCCCCCTCTTATTATTGAGGGTTGCTGATGCTGCTACCATAGTAACTACTGGCCTTAGTTCATCCTACTGTCTCTCTATGCTGCATACCACTTGGTCATTTGAGGAATATTGTTAGAATTCACTTATCACGTGTCTTTGGACAGTGGGAAAAACCTCCCCTCTGTGATGTCAAATGAAAATTTCCCCTCAGGGATAAATAATGTTGATTAATTGGTTATTATATTCAGTTACTAATAAGTCATTAGTACTAGTTAAGAAAAGAGAATAGGAAATACTTTCCATGATTGCATATTATTAAATTACGTTCTCCACCACCTTTTATTGATGGGGCCCCTTTATTGGCAATGTCATAATACTGGCTGTGTTTACATGTACACTCAAAAATGTGTCTGATCTTCTGAACATATGAGTTGATTGAAATGTCATGTAAACTGTCACATCTGATGTGAGAAAGCTGATTTATTTCTGATTATTCATTCATTAATTCATTCATGTGTTTATATTTTAAAATTCATTGTTTAAGTCTTCCAAATACAAGTTACTCTGAAAATCCATTGAATACATGTGTTTTTGATGATCAGATTTCTTTTGGGCCTGTAAATGCACATCAAAAATCAGATCTCATTAAATTATTAAATTATTGGGTTATCTGATTATTCTAGTTATCTTTTTTTTTGGCCATGTAAATGTGCCCATGTACTGACCCAAATGAACTAACCAGCTCCAATATCTAGTAAGCGCAAGTCAACTGTCGCGTTTTATTTTGAACCCCCTCAGTGATGTTTTCTCGTCCACAGGTGAGAAGCCGTTCCAGTGTGAGTTCTGTGAGCGGCGCTTTGCCAACAGCAGTGACCGCAAGAAGCACTCCCAGGTGCACACGGCCTCTAAGCCCTATGACTGCAAGGCTCTGGGCTGCACCAAGTCCTACACACATCCAAGCTCCCTGCGCAAACACATGAAGGTGCACATCAAGTCCTCACCTACCTCTGAACTGCCAGACCCATACGACCCACTGTCCCACCGTCTGCAACAGCCCCCAGCCCTGCTGGAACCCTTAGACCTCAAAATGAGCTTGTCTCCCCCAATGGCCCACAGGAACCTCCACTTCCCTCTGCGCTCCAACCACGACTTTGACAAAAGCTCTGTGGCAGAGACTGACCATAAAGCCCTGCTGCGCAGCGTCTCCCCGAGTGCTGTCCCTCTGGACCTTTCTCTGTCAGGCCTGAGAAGGGCCCAGCAGCAGCAGGGCCGTCAGCCTCGCCGCACCCAACGCTCCGTCAACCCAGCCATACCTCACTTCTCCAATATAAAGGAGTGGTACGTGTGCACCAGGACTACAGCACCGCACTTTCCCCTGCTCCACCCAGACCACATCAAACTGGAGCCCAGTGACGATGAGGAGTACGGCACGTAGGACACAGGGGCAGGGGTGTGTTTGTGCCTAGGGCTGAGTGGCTCACTTTGGTACAATGTACTATGGAGCATGTAGTACACCTACATGGAACCTCACATGCCACTGTGACTGGTGCTACACAATATAGATTGTTCTATATGAGATGCAGGGTAGAGCTAAAACATCTGATCTTCATCTTCTCTTCTGCTATTTCCATCAGGGGTTGCAGATACTGGGTACCACCTGACATATGCCAGATAATATTTTTGAAAATCATAATGAACAATCTTCTGTTTCTCCTGTTGTCAAGGAAGTACATGTTTATTGATAACCAACAAACTCCGAAGAGCGTCTTTCTTTTGCAAATTTCTTTTTTAAATGCCACAATTTTCAGCAGTACTGTACTAAAGTGAGCCACAGCTCTGTGCAAAGCAGGATAACCAATACTGAGATGTTGTCATATCGTTATTGTACGATACATTTCAGGACAAAGGAGTCATTGGTGTACTTTCCTGAACCAGCAGTTGTGTGGTTGTTTTTGTATTTCGGTTTTATATTCTTGGAGTGTCCATTGACACAAATCCAGATTCCCAGCTCAAAAGACAACAGAGGCCATTCAACTAATATTTTTATTCAAATTACCTTAAATCAAGTACATGTACAGTATATGACTGGGGACAGCTCCTTCTATTTCCAACTATTTTAAGGGCTACTCTAAAGGTTGTGGTAAGAGTGACTGGGCTCTGGGAGAAGGAACCTGTCTTTACCTGTATTGTAGAGATCAGAAAGTGCTCAGGGAGACAAGGGGACAGAAACTACAGCAGACACAGGACAAAAAATAGTGGACATCAGATCAATATGTAGCACTTAGCTCCGTCAATCGAAGATGTCTCCTGATGAAAACATTAGTAATAAGAATGGACCTGCTTTAGATTAGTGTTTATCCACCGTGATATGTTTCAGCAAATTATAGCTACAGCATTTGTGATGTAAGTAAACCACAAATGTCTGATGATTTCATAATGCTGTCAGTTTTTTGCCGTTTCTGCACATGTGTAGCAGCATATGTTATGATTCATTTGTGTTTTTAATAATCGATGATGTGAACAAATGCAAAATTGTTATATTGAGGTGAGGAGTGCAGCAGACAGGGGAGTAAATATGCAGCAACACTTGGAACGCATGGAATGGAGACAAATAGAGAAGCGTTAGGTCTACAGACAGAAAGGCGTATACATTACACAAAAGCATTAGACACAAATAAAAAACACATTTGAATTGAAATTAAGCTAAATCAGATTACATATACAAATGTTACTGAAGACATTTTACAATTGGATAATAAGAATATAAATGCAATAAGCTTCTCCTGTTTGAAAGACTTTGTTAAAAACAAATTTATAGTTATATAGTTATTTTTGGCCATATCACCCAGTCATACTTACTATATTGTTTACATATATGTGCAAAATCTAAAATAATCATGATTTACCACCATTGTCACAGGGTGGATTTTAGGATTTTAGGGAAGGGTTTTGAAGTAAAATCTCACTAGGATCAAGTGCCGAATTTAAAAAGCCCTTCCAGTGTTAAGTCAACGTGATCAGTTGTTCTTAGCATGAATGAACTGCTGCACTTTACAGAGAGACTGTGGTCAATGGAAGAAGTATTGTCATAAACCAGAGGTCTCATAGAGCATGACTCAGAAATAAGTGTAAAAAATGATGGAGCGTGAGCTGCACAACAATATATGCAATATTTATTTAATATTGCTCAAACAATAATTTCCATTATTTCTTCAGATAAATGTTCACTGGAGAATTCCTCATGGTCAAACCACACTGTGATCTTTCTGACTGGCCAACCATTTTGAATTTAAGTATAGGATTTTAGTTCATGCAGTATGTATTATAAATATTTCCTGAGTTGATGTTGTGTTAAATGTTAAGTTTACTTTTCAGAGCACTTCTGATCGTTTATGGGACTGTGTACTTATGTACTTGTTTTCTTGAATCTCTACAATAAAGGTAGAAGCAGAATCTGAAACCATATGTTCAAAAAGCAGTCCATTATGTCATACAGAAAAGAGGGGAGTGATAGAGATATATCATATTTTATACAAGGTGAAAAACCTGGGCCTAAGTGTACAGAGCCTCAGAGTCTACAAGATGAGTGGTGATTCTGTTCAATCTGATAAGCACTTTGTTCAACTGAATTCCAAATCTTCACTGGTGTCAATAACGTGACTGCCATATCACAGTGGGATCCCTCCATCTCATTTTTCTGGGGCAACATCTGATTGATTTGGATGCCATAAGTGAAACGACTGATGCCATATTTGGATGTGTACAGTGAATGTGAAGGTGGTGCACCAGGCTCCAGCACATAGCCTCAGTCTGAATATTGGCACATCACTAATGCATATCTCATTTGTTTAATTGAATGAAAATAAAATTTTGTTGTTGTATGGAAGATTGTACTGGTCACTGTTGTTTTGTATTACATATAATATTTTGTAAAGGACCATGTATCAGTGAGACCACACACACACACACACACACACACACACACACACACACACGCACACACACACACACACACACACACACGTATACATACACATATATGTGTGTGTGCGTGTGTGTGTGATACAATTTTGGCAAATTTTGGCAGACAGAGTAATGTTTTGTTTAGTTGAAATCAAATTCTTTACGCCACGACGTAATGATATCAGCTCTGTCTCTGACTGTCGTAAGTCGACACAACTGTCGCAGTTTGGCAACATGGCGTCTCGTGGCCGCTGTTCGTCTCTGAACAGGTTGTTATTTGCTGCGAAGGTGAGCAAATGACTTTACACAGTGTGCTACAATTGTTCTTGGCATTTTACACATTACTGGCGTGTTTCCTGAAAGCCAGCAATATTCGCCAGTGATATTTATAGTTACATTCAGAATTGTAAGCTCCTTCAATTCACTGTAAAAGGTCGCGCACTGAGATCTCTGTGGCACGAATCTAGTCGACTTGAGCAGACCAAAGCAGACATGCAAAAGTACATTATTTCTCCCTGTTTATTTTTTGTTCTGTTTCCAGCATGTTACACTCCAGTCCAGACTGTGTGCGGTCCATGGCAGGACGCAGTACTCGACTGTATACAACCCCAATGAGAAGGTGAGGCACTGTTCTATAGTCGGCTGCCACCATGCTGACCAAAGTTACCTGTCAAATATTGATGGGAAATACTAAGAGATAAATGATTGAGAACTACTTTGTATGGTTTTGTTTTAGAATATGGTGAATTATGACAATTTGTATTTAACTTTTACTAAGTCTATGTCATTTCTTTGCTCTATAGACTTTTGATAAGATCTTGGTGGCAAACAGAGGAGAGATTGCTTGTAGGGTAAGATTAATGCACTCAAACAAGGCTATGATATAATATAAAGGAGGACACTTGAATTTCACCACATATTGCTTGGTAACTCAATATTTTAGATTTCTGATTGTTCTGTGTGCACCTGTTGTGTTTTGTTAGGTGATGAAGACCTGTAAGAAGATGGGCATCCGGACAGTAGCAGTTCACAGTGATGTTGACTCCAGTGCTGTGAGTCTCTGCTGCAGTTAGAGAACTTATTGTTGATTGTATTTTTGAAAGCACATTTTATATACAGTATGACGTCATCTCAGGCTGGGCAGTGTTGCTTAGAAGATATACATCAGAATCAGAATAGGTTTATTGTCATTGTCAGTGATCAAAATTCACAAACATAGGAACTTGCTTTGGCATAGGGTGCAATATAAAACAATAAATAAAATATTAGCAAAATATATAAAAAAAAGGTATGCATAAAATTAAGAATAAAATAAAATAGAATAGACTTGGACTATATACAGAAATGTACAATTGGACAGACAGTTGTGCACATTGGTAGTGCAAATAGATAGCTGCTTTATAATATTATTTTTTAAAGTGGCAGGTGTTATAAAATGTTCATGAGTCCAACGGCAGAGGGAAGGAAACTCTTGTGGCGGGAGGTTCTGGTCCGGATGGACCGTAGCCTCCTGCCCGAGGGGAGTGGCTCAAATAGTCCGTGTCCAGGGTGAGAACGGTCAGCTGTGATCCGACCTGCTCGTCCCCGAGTCCTGGAGACGTACAGGTCCTGGACAGATGGAAGGCTGCAGCCGATCACCTTCTCAGCAGAGCACACAATGCTGTGCTGTAGTCTGTGTTTGTCCCTGGCTGTGGCTCCTGTACCACACGGTGATGGAGGAGGTGAAGATGGACTCGAGCTCCAGCTTGAGGTCCTCAGTGATGGTGGTGCCAAGAAAGCGGAAAGAGCTCACGATGGTGATGGGAGAGTCTGTCAGGGCAAGGAGGGGCAGGGGGCTCAGACTTTCCTGAAGTTCACGATCATCTCCACTGTCTTCTGGGTGTTGAGCTTCAGGTTGCAGTCGCTGCACCAGGACACCATCCGGTCCACCTCCCTCCTGAAGACAGACTCATCTCTGTCCGAGATTAGTCTGATGAGGGTGGTGTCATCCGCAGACTTAATCAGTTTGACATAGTCGTGGCTGGAGGTGCAGCAGTTGGTGTACAGGGAGAAAAGCAGAGGAGAAAGTACACAACCCTGTGGAGATCCTGTGCTGATAGTCCGAGTGTCTGAGACATTCTTCCCCAGCCGCACGCATTGCTGCCGGTCCATCAGGAAGTCAGTGATCCCCCTGCAGATGCAGTCAGGCACGTTGAGCTGAGAAAGCTTGTCCTGGAGCAGAGCAGGGAGAATTGTGTTGAATGCAGAGCTGAAGTCCATGAACAGGAACCTGGTGTAGCTTCCCGGGGAGTCCAGATGCTGGAGGATGAAGTGGAGGGCAAAGTTGACGGCGTTGTCTACAGATCTGTTGGCTCTGTAGGCGAACTGCAGTGGGTCCAGGGCGGAGGAGGTGAAGGGTACAAATGCATGGTACAAATACATGGTACAAATGCCTCAAGATTGTGCACAAGATTTTTTTTCCCATGTGTTTACGTTTAACTAGAACAAAACATTGTTAAGTGCTGGTGAGTTTCATCTCTTGAGAAACCTTCGTTCCAAAAATGCAGTGCTTCAATAGCATCAAAATATAAAACAAATTAAACCGTCTTGTCTCGTTCGTGGATCCAATCTCCGTCCAATGCCTCATCTCATCTTTTTTGGAATTGTATCTCGTCCCACTCTGATGCTTAGTGTGTAATGTATTTTTGTGTGTGGCCAGGTCCATGTGAAGATGGCTGATGAGGCCATATGCGTTGGCCCTGCCCCAACTAGTAAAAGTTATCTGAATATGGATGCTATCATGGATGCTATCAGATCCACAGGAGCACAAGCAGTAAGATGAACTGCTGAAATTATTAATTTGCATCTCAAAACAGAAAACTGAATTCTATTCATTATGTGTGTTGTTCTTCTAGGTTCATCCTGGATATGGATTTCTCTCTGAAAACAAAGAGTTTGCAAAAAGACTTGTAAGTGTAATTGTTTTTAATATTCACATAATCCAATCTACTTCATTTAAATAGCACATTTCACAAACAAACAGTTTCCAAAGTGCCACACAGAGACAGAGTAACAACCATAAAAAAAATAATAAGTGCTTAATTTTTTTGGTCTTTTTGTGTCGTGGGTGTGTTTATATGGGTGTACAGGCAGCAGAGGGCGTCACATTTATTGGGCCTGACACACATGCCATTCAGGCGATGGGGGATAAAATAGAGAGCAAGCTGATTGCAAAGGCGGCCAAGGTGAACACTATTCCAGGCTTTGATGGAGTTGTCAAGGTACATTAATATTCTAACAAAAATAGTGTGCCATTTTGATTTTGCTCTTCTCTAGTGTGCCCTTTGTTTTCTCTTTTTCTAGACTGCAGAGGATGCTGTAAAAATTGCTCAGAATATTGGTAAGAAACATAGATTTGTAGTCGTTGTACAAGTACGTCAATCCATTTGACGGTTTGAATGGGTGAATAGGTTACCCAGTGATGATCAAAGCGTCGGCCGGTGGAGGAGGCAAAGGGATGAGGATTTCCTGGAATGATGACGAGACCAGGTAGGTTTACACAACCTGGAGTATTGGTTACATTATATTCGGACATTTTTATTATACAGTATGTCGTTCATTTACTGTAACTCTCAGGTTTATATCCCCTGTGTTTGCACATAACAATTCATCCATAAGGATGTAAAATAGAGTCTAATCTTAGGAAGATTTTTCTTTACAGTATTAAATTTAAGTAAAAAGAAACTGACAAAGAAGGTCAATATATTCTGGCTTTCCTTCTGCCTGCCCTTAAGTTTTAATTTGTTCGTTCCAGAGAAGGCTTCCGCTTCTCATCTCAGGAAGCTGCATCCAGCTTTGGAGATGATAGACTTCTTATCGAGAAGTATATTGACAACCCTCGGCACATCGAGATACAGGTAACAACATGGCTTTGATATTCATATACAAGAATTCACAGAATATAAAAATTCTAATCTATCTGGGAAAAAGATGTTAAATGCCTATTCAGATTTCCTCTGTGTGCTTTTATTTACAAACAAATTAACATGTAATATGTACAAAATTAATCATTAAATAATAATAAAAAGGGGGTTCAAACATGGTGGTTTGGTTAGTTTTAAAGCGATCGAGAGACTTATTTTCATTCAATGATTCAGTCCTTTAACCTAACCCCATGATTACTGTAAATGTATTAGACTCTTTCTGCTCATTTTCCATATTCCCAAGGTTTGAACTTGGGAATAAGTTACTTTTTAACTCTGAATATCTTTTTTTGTTACAGGTGTTGGCAGATAAACATGGAAACGCTCTGTGGCTGAATGAGAGAGAGTGTTCTATTCAAAGAAGGAACCAGAAAGTAGTGGAGGAGGCTCCCAGGTCAGCGCCACACACTTTCAACACGGGCTACATTTACTTTCAAATCAAAAATTGGGTCTGTATCTGCTTTCTGTTGTGGCCCCATTAGTGAAATGGGTTGTAAAATCTGACGCATGTAATCTGATTGTTCACACCTGTATAGAGTTTTTTTTAAAAAGAAGCAAAAATGCAAACTTATGGAAACGTAGAATGTAGTCAGTGTGGCATAAATGATTCAGGTTTTTTGTTGTTGTTGTTAAAACAAAGTATTAGGAAAAACACAAACATTTTCATGTTTTAACATGTGAAGTTTCATGCTTTAACGTGAACATATTCATATTGTTGAAAAGGGAATGGCACTTTAAACAGGAGAGCGTGAGCTGTTCTCAGTGTGCTGAGGACGCTTTTAATTTTTGCTTATGTTTAGTGACACACACACAACTTGTAGGCATAAACCCACTGTAATGTGCTTGTGTGTGTGTCACTAAACAAGCAAAATGAAAACTGCGTGGCTCTTCCCCTGCACATTGTGAACAGATCGTGCTTTGATACTTAAAGTGACTTGCCCTATTCAACAGATATGGATATAAGTGAATATGTTCATGGAGATGTACCCCTGATTTTAAAACAAGGTGTACAGTGTTTGTTGATATAAATGCATGATCTGTGTTGTGTGCAGTACCTTTCTGGACCCTCTGACCCGTAAGGCGATGGGGGAGCAGGCCGTGCAGTTGGCTAAAGCAGTAAAGTACTCCTCTGCAGGGACTGTGGAGTTCCTGGTGGACTCAAGCAAAAACTTCTACTTCTTAGAGATGAATACTCGCCTACAGGTGTGAGCCTTCAGTTGCTTGTTCTACTCTGATGCAGTGGTTCCCAACCTTTTTTGTCTGGAGTACCCCTTAAGCTTTGTTTCACACTCTGAGTACCCCTTAACTTGAGTTTCGGCCAGATAAATGGGTTTACTAAATTAAATATAGTAAATTATTCCCATTATATTTCAATTTGAGTTATATTTATGGTCCAAGATACTCCAAAAATATGCTAAATTTACAACTATTGCAAACATTTTTTTAATTCAGATCAAAGTACCTGAAACCTTTCCAAGTACCCCTGGGGTCCCCGTACCCCTGGTTGGGAAACACTGCTCTAATGAATTTTAATGTCTTTATTTGATCAGGGACAATGCACAAAATACATTAACCCATCCATCCATCCATCTTCTTCCGCTTATCCGGGGCCGGGTCGCGGGGGCAGCAGTCTAAGCAGGGACTCCCAGACTTCCTTCACCCCAGACACTTCCTCCAGCTCCTCCGGGGGGATCCCAAGGCGTTCCCAGGCCAGCCGAGAGACATAGTCCCTCCAGCGTGTCCTGGGTCTACCCCGGGGCCGCCTCCCGGTAGGACATGCCCAGAACACCTCCCAAGGGAGGCGTCCAGGAGGCATCCGGAACAGATGCCCGAGCCACCTCAACTGGCTCCTCTCGACGTGGAGGAGCAGCGGCTCTACTCCGAGCTCCTCCCGTGTGACTGAGCTCCTCACCCTATCTCTAAGGGAGCGCCCAGCCACCCGGCGGAGAAAGCTCATTTCGACCGCTTGTATCCGCGATCTTGTCCTTTCGGTCATTACCCAAAGCTCAATACATACACTATATATACACTATATACATTAACCTGAAAGAAAATATGTCATGTGCCAGGTTTGAGTTTAAATGCTTGTTTCCACCTGCAGTACCTGGACAGGTTGATTTTGACCTGCCCAGGGACTATGGCTGGAAACTAGATTGTTTTTTTTTCATTGGCACGTGACATGTTTTATTTTTATAACATTAATGTTTTTTGTGCATCATCGCTGAAGATTAAAAAAAACATTGATGCCTGGTCAAATGAGTATCTAGTTCGAGATACAAATTTTAGTATCATTAGTAGCTGTATCGTTAGTGCAGCAACACTATAAAGACAGAAATGTTAGCTGTTTGCGTTGTTGCAATCAAACGCACAGATGTCTGCAACATACTTAACTGCTTCTAGGTGGAGCACCCCATCACTGAGTGCATTACTGGTCTGGACCTGGTGGAGCAGATGATCCGTGTGGCCAAGGGTTTCAAGCTCCGTCAGAAACAGGAGGACATCCCCATTAATGGATGGGCCATTGAGAGTCGCGTTTATGCTGAGGTACAGAAATGAGCCTGCAACCAATTTCTATAAACTATCTTGGAACCTAACACTTCAATATTTCAGAAAAATACTATAGAAATAAAATTATTTGTATTTACTAGGATCCATATAAGTCTTTTGGTCTGCCATCAATCGGACGCTTATCTCAATATCAAGAGCCACTCAACCTCAGCAATGCAAGTACATTTAGCACATTCTCAACTTTTTTAAGATCAAAAGCTGTCAATATTTGTTATGGTTGTCCTCAGGTGCGTGTTGACAGTGGCATTCAGGAAGGCAGTGACATCAGCATTTACTATGATCCAATGATTTCCAAGGTAAATTTTCAGTTTTTAAAACCAAATTCACTCAGCACAATTTTTTTCAAATTTAAATTTAAAAATCAATTGTAGCTGGTTACATATGGTGCGACCCGAGCTGAAGCCCTGGCAAGGATGGAGGATGCTCTGGACAATTATGTAATCAGAGGTGACTTTGTGTTTTCTGAAAAATGTGGTTAGACCTGTCACTGTAGCTAATGGATGGTACATTGTGTTCAGGAGTGACCCATAACATTCCCCTCCTGCGGGAGATCATCACTCACCCTCGCTTCATCTCAGGAGACATCAGCACCAGTTTCCTGCCAGAGGTTTACCCCGACGGATTTAAGGGCCACCAGCTGAACAAAGAGCACCGTCACGAGTTGCTTGCTTCTGCTGCAGCACTCTATGTGACTGCAGAGCTTAGGTCGCACAAAGTTCTTGGACCGCAGAGGTGAGAAGTTAGTTGATATATTGTACTATTTTTAGCACTCTGATGTCCTGTCTCACAGTTGCTGGTGTGGGATAAAGACAATCTAGCACTAATGAAATCACTCTCCAAATTACAGCCACAAGATTAAGCAGTGCACCACATGGTTATAAATAAGGCAGACGCTGTCAGATACACAGTACTAGTGTTTTAGGGTGTATTTTCTGTACTTCCTGACAAAAATCAACTCCGTTGCAGAGGATATCCATTACTGTGTTTGCCAGATCTCTTACCCCATCCTGTGTTCCTCTTCCCCTCAATCTGTGCTTTCGGTTTCCCATCATCAGCGATGGGACATTCCTGGAATAAACTAAAGGGCAACTTAAAAAATATATATGGAGCAGTAGTGTTGTTGTTGTTGCAGAGTGGCCTGCAGCCCTTTGGAGAGCAGCAGCTGGCAGCTAAATGTGGAGCTGGGAAAAAAACTTCACGATGTCATTGTTACCAAATCCGGAAACACTTACACTGTAAGTCATTTAAGTTCCTACCTTTTTTTTCTTACAGCGTACTCCAACAAAAAAAAATCCTTTGTTTTTTATCCTAAAGGTAACTTTGCAAGACCTTAACGTGGGCCACGCCATATATAAATTCATACAACCAAATAACATGTCTATTCTGCTTTTTATTGCCTAAAACAAAATTTACGCTGTTTTACTTTCACCCCCATGTTTTCAAGGACAGTTTTTCTATTGTGTTTGTGATGAAGTTGAAGTGAATTTTATTTTGCCTAACTTCTTGAGGTTTTGGTGAATGAAGAGAAGGTGGAAGTGAGTGGAGACTGGAACCTGGCATCTCCCCTGCTGCCTCTGACCATCAACAACACTCCCAGGATGCTCCAGGTGAGAACCTCTTCTTCCTGTAGACTAATCATAAATAGGCACGTTCAGGTATTGGAATTATGTGGTGGTCTTTTATCTTCCTTTAGTGTCTGTCTAGAGCGGCTTCCGGAGAAATGTTTCTTCAGTTCCTTGGCACATCGGTATGATTTACTTTTCTGTTATTACATATAGTATACTATATACTCTATCTGTGGTTCTCTTTTCACGCCAAGCACCACCTAAGAAAACACTTATTATTATTTTTTAATTTAAGGATCAAGGATAACCCCTTGAGAGGTAACATCTCGTTTGCAAGAGGGTCCTTGACATACCAAGATACAGATTACAAAATCACAAGAAAAGAAACAACGAACATGCAACATAGACAACATTCATACTAACATAGAATCACATGGCTCTAGGTTTAAGTTTAGCACCCTCAAACGTTATTGTCATTTACAGTGACGCCATATCCAATACATAAAAATATGAAAATGGACACGTTTGAGTATCTATTTGTGAATAATTCGGAACTACAAATCATGACTTTGGAAAAATGATTACTAAATTCATTGGCAATATCCAGGGGATTGTTGACAATTTCATAGCCAATTTTTAAAAATGTTTTTGTTTCTTTGAGGATTTGTTTGTAAATGTGTTTACTCTGTTCTAGAACTTTTCACTATTGTTAAAGTCTGAGATTTGACAGTTCTTAAAGTAGTTGGCTTTGGCGTTACGTTTTTTAGTGGTACAAACATTTCTTAACTTTTTATAAATGTCATGATCAAAATCTTTTGATAAATGATATTTCTTCCATGCAATGTCTCTTTGTCTGTAAAGGCTTAATAGATCGCCATTAATCCAGGGCCAATGTCTGCCCTTAGTTTTAATTAGCTTCAAAGGTGACAACCTTTAGGAATTCAGTTTATAAGTAATTCCAGGCATCATCAACAGAAGGAATTTGTTGAAATCTTTTCCAGTTAATATTTATTGTGTCGTTAATTAAGAACTCGGAGATACATTTTTTGGGTTGTCTTATTTTTATCAGCTTTGGGGGAGAACTGGGTACGGTGTTCTCCATACACCGTAAACCATAAAATGATCACTGAAAGAAGCAGGCAGGATACCAGACGAAATAATTCTTCCTGGATGTGTTACTAAAATCCAGTATAATAAAGTATAATAAAGTTGAAATTTAAAATTTTGTATTGGCTGTGACATTACTGGCTGGGCCTGAAACCCCATGCACACCTTAGGCCCATACACACACGTCAACTTTTTCAGTTTTCTCTGTTCCTCCATTGTGATGCCTCCCACAGTGCTAGATGCCAGGTCTTGTGCACTCCCCTCTCACAGCAGCTGACCCCATACCCTTCCCTGGTCTCTTTTGCCTCTCACCTGGGCATGGAGTTTCTATGGACTAACAGATCCCTCATGCCTCATGTCTCATTTACAGGCACTAAACAGTTTACCACTTCTGAACCCTCTCTACCTCCTCATATCCTCATCTCCATGGGACTCGTTGCACTTCAACTAATTATCCAAAATTGGTTGGTTTAGTGAATAAGTTTGGAATTATGTTGTCAAGTTGTGGCACAGCATATGGTGCCACTAGATCTAAACCAGGTCTATATCAGAACAGTCAACACCATTGCACAGTTCTAAGGAAGGATTACTCTGATGCAGGACAAAAATGTGGATAGAATTTACACACAAAGACTACAGAGATATCCGCATACCTTTTCTTGATACAGCTTGAGAACCACTGCTCAAATGATTGTACTCTTTATTCCTTTAGTCAAGGTGAATACAAATACTAGTAAAATAATAATTTAGACTTTTTTTTTGCATATATTTTTTCCAAATGCTGGCGAGTAATAATATTTTGATGAAGTGACAATTGTTTGTTTTGTCCCTCCAGTTTAAGCTGCGTGTTCTGACCAAGCTGGCTGCAAAGCTGAACTCATACATGCCTGAAAAGGTCCCAGAGGACACCACCAGTATATTGCGATCTCCAATGCCAGGGACAGTTATTGCAGTGTCTGTCAAAGTTGGAGACACGGTATGTAGTGGGCATTCATTCAGCAAATACATATATTACAGTTTCACATTTTGTAACTAGCAATATGTGACAATATAGCAACACTGCCCATACATGACCCAGTTTCACAAACGTGACAATGGATTGGTTTGGGCCATGTAATGTATGTTATCTGTGCAAACATTTCTGTGATGGCAGGTTGCAGAGGGCCAGGAGATCTGCGTGATTGAAGCCATGAAAATGCAGAACAGTTTAACTGCTGTCAAGCAAGCTAAGGTAACTTACAAAACTGCACCAATGCATTAAATGCAATTTCTTCTGAGTGTGTATCACAAGCTCAGAGTCAATTTGTTCCTTTTTCTTAATTGCCAAAAGGAACATTTCTCAGGTCTCATTTCCTGCATACTCAAGCTTTATTTTTACAGGTCAAAAGTGTCCATTGTAAATCTGGAGAGACTGTTGGTGAGGGAGACCTGTTGGTGGAGCTGGAGTAGTGCCCCCACCATCACCACGTTGGACACCTCAGACCAAGATGTGTGCTTTCTTACCTGTGTCCCAGGAGAGGTGCTAAGGCTCCGCTCATTGTCCTCTAAACTTCTGCCCCTCTTCAGAACCCCCCTCACTGTAGCACTATGCAGCCCACATTTCCTGAGACTGCTGTCTCACATCGTTGCAGAGAATAAACTGCAACTTCTCATTCATTTGTTTGAGAAATATTCATCTGGACCAATTTGCATCTCCACAGAGCAGAATACACTTGACATCTTCTGATAACCAGTGGTTATTAAACAGAGCGGTCACTCCTGGTTTGTACATAATTGAATTATTTGACCATTAAGAGAAATGACTTTTTGACCTTCATATGACAACAAATAAATGCCTGGTGTTCATCTTAAGCAGCAATCTAAAGTCGCTTCCAATAAAAATTGTTTATTCAGTGTAATGTGAATATTTCATGGTCACTTTTGGCATTAAACATGTTGCTACAAAGACTAAGTTTATTAATTTATTCATGCTGTTTTTAAATCTCAAGAACGTGGAGTTTAGTGCTGCCTAGTTGTCGAGCAGGAAAGGAAACAGTTTAGTCTAACATCTATTGTAGCTGAAGGTCCTGCTTTAGTTTCTTTTGGTTTTAACTTTAAATGTGCAGGATTTAACAGTTGCAAATGGGTATCAAACTGAGGCCAAGACAGTCGCTGCTGAGGTTTGGCAAAGACCATTTTGCAATTCAAAAATCATTGAGTTTACAAAGAAGGCCCAAGAAAATAGACCACCTGTGGTGAGTTTGACTTTTAGGTGAAATAAAATTGATCGCATTTTGAAGTACCGATTGCATTTGAGCTACCTGAGCAAAAGTATAATTTGTTTTGTTCAATTGTCACTTGGTCTTTTGATTGGAAGTATATGGTTCATTCTGTTGCCTATGTGCCTTCATTTATACAGGCCTCCAAACTTTACCTGTGTTTTATTTAGACAAATCAATAAATTTTAGTTTTGAATATGAGGTTGTGTGGTCTGTCAATGCTTTCATGCCATTTTTTTTTTTTAAATAAGTTGAGTTTATTAGTTGCAATTCAACAATGTATAATTCATAAAACCATTTTGAATAATACAGTATGTTAATCACGCAATTAATGAGTAGACAAATAATGACAGGATGATATTTGATATACACAATCATTGAACAACATGTAGAATGCTATTCGTCTTGTAGGGGAGTCCTCTTGCGGAGGGGATTTTTCTTACGGAGAGGAGACTGAACATTCCACTGCTTTGCCCCCAATGCTCTGAAAACAAATTTGATAAAACAAAGGTGATAACACAATATATTTTTATATAAATCTCTCCTTGACAACCAAAATTGAATTTAAAAGCTGAGATAAATTAAGTCATTTACATGGCTGATCTGTCAAGTCTGAACAGGTATTTCTATCAGAAATATAAAAAACGTAGGAGTCAACAATTTGACAGTAACGTGCAGAATTCACTTCAACATTTGTTTGGTGGATCTCCCACACCTGAGTCGTAACACATAACAAAAAAAGCAACCAAACAGAGTAATAGAAATAGTTAAACCCTACCTTTGTTCACTCGAGTGGACACCGGTTTCTTCCATGCAACCTGAAATATATCAGAAGAGAAGTTAGTCAGTTAATGCATAACGTATGCATGTAACGTCACTGAATGTATATAAAGATCAGACTTACTCGTGCCTTTGTCACTAAGGATAGCACTGACTTCGTCATCAAAAGTCAGGTTTACACCGACTGGTGCTAAACAGAGAAATTTTACACATATAGTATATTTAATTATATTCTTCAGAGTTAAGCCACATTCTCTACTGTGTATTTGTGAAAATAAAACAAATTGTGGTTGGTTAATAGCAGTTGAGTAAAGTGGATAGCTGTACACGACATTGCCACGGTTTACTTTATACTACTTAACTGCCCTGTTTACTGAAGCAGGTTTCCAATACTATAGCCCCATCTATGGAACAGCCTGCCGAAGGACCTCAGGATTTGATCTATTTATTCGCTCATCACCATATACATGCTATGGAGCACAAACTTTTGCAGTTACTGGTAAAGTAATACACATTTACATACATTTTCTGCATGGCATGTAAACAAATTATAATAAGGGAAGTTCATTTATAAAAAGGAAGGCCACAGAGAATGGTCAGGTTTTTAAGAGAATGTTCAACATCCATCTTTTTAGCTTAGCGTGTACTTAATAGTTATTGCTTTATTTGTATTTAGTTAATGCCACAGCAAGAAAAGTGATCTACCTTTGGGAGTGCTGATAGCTCTTGTGTCTACTCTTCCTTTAGCCATGACTGGGAGAAAGAAAATTAGTCAACATAGAGTACATTTCACCATTTCATATTGGTCAAATTTATCAATTCATACCAGTATCCTCCAGATAATTGGACTGGCGTTGATCCTCCCGTCTCAAGAGAGCATTGGGACGTCTGCAATCAGACATCAAGAGTTAGTGTGGAGGGCAAAGTATGTACTGCCTGTGAGTGAGAGTAAGTCTGGGAGACAGACTTGATACCTGCTAGTAAGAGGGAGTCGGGAAAACAGACTGTTCGGTTGAGGAGGTTGTGGCGTGGCAAAACGGAGAGGGAGAACAGGTCGAGGCCTTGCAGGGGACCCAATAACAGCACTCTGCAACAAAAAAGATATTCAGATTAAAATAATAAAAATGAAATATTCACTGGTCTTTTGTGGTACTATTGCTCCCAGCAGTTGTGGCATGATCTGACCTGTGCTGTGCTCTTTGGAGCCAGCTGGACGCTGCAGTTCTCAATCATCTCAATCACTTTGTGTTCCTCAGCCTCCTTCAGAGCAAACTCCAACTCTGACGCCAGCAGCTCATCTCCAGCAAAGAACTCCTTTACCTCATTCTTGTGGTCCTGCATTGTCACCTGAACCCAACAGATAAAAAAAAAAAAAAGTACATTTACTGATATAATCTATATAAAAATGCAATGCCTCTTTTTTGAATGTAATGAACATGCTTGTTCATCTGGGATTTATTAATTAATTTATTGCTATAAATATGCCAGAATTAGCCAAATTCTGTGGTCCCCAACAGCCCTAGTTCATTTTAATTACTTGTTTAACATTAGCATGGATGACCAGGAGTGGCATAGAAAAGCTAAGCTATCTTTTTTGATAAAATATTTACCAAATCATGTTTTGAAAGTTGCTTTAATAAACGCATTAACAAATGCTTTTATCAAAAGTGTTTTTAAAATTGTCTCCATGAATTGGTAAAGTTACGCTTTATTAAATCGTATAAATAAAGACTTAAGGGCATTGGTATGGTTGCTTGTGGGATTGAGTCCAGCCTCTTTCTCCTCCTTTCAAATACACCAAACCAACCAAACAAATGTCAATACAATATATATGCTTGGTAAAATATTTAACTGCTCAAACAACACTATATTCTATCTTCTGGCTCTTCACCCAGATATAACGGTTTTCTTGGTAGATGTATTTGAATATGGACAGAGACACATGTTTTGTGGTGGATACATTGAAAATAGAGTTACATGTTGTGAATTTACCTGTAAGTAGGCCATAAGGTCCTTGAGCACAGAAGAGCGCTTCTGCTCGAGGCAGTGCTTCAAGCTGATGATCAGGGGAACTGTATGCTCAATGAACAGCTTCTTATGGACCTGAACACCAAACAATGTATAGAGCACGTTGCTGTTACAGAGGTTCTGCTGGGTTGTAGTGTCATCACATACTAACATTTTATTTAATTTTCTACCACTTGTTCCCATTAGGGGTCTCAGGTGACATAAGCCTATCTCAATGACTTTGAGCTTTAGGCGGTTTAAACCCTGGACTGGGCCAGCTCGTTGCAGGGTTCTAAAGGGTACTAAAATTTCAAACTCACTGTATTTTTTTTTTTTACAATTGAGTGCAATTATAGCGATAGTATTTACTTTTATAGGGCCATGTGGCCTTGCGCTAGTAGATCTGAAATAGTTCAAGGCCTTTCTAAAAAAGGTATTCAGAAAGGTCAAATTTTGTCTTATTTATGTCATTTTCATCAGTATCAACCACTGTTCAAATTGCATCAAGTTTCAAAAATAGCTTTAGTAGTGATTACTTGGTTATGTGGGTAAATGTTTTTGACAACCTTAATGGCCTGTAACTTAAAAGTACCAGAATGTAGGATAGTAAATAAGAACCAGTTCTCGAATGACATTGTTGATAAATTATTCTGTTGTATTTAACCATATTATTTAACAACAATCTATAATCTATATATATGTATAAACACAGCTTACAGCATTAAGTGAAGAGGAATGTGGTTAAAGTAGATGCTCTGACCTGAGAAACTATTTTCTTCTGCGCTGCCTCCAGAACAACTTTAGCCATGTTCTCTTCCTCTGGCTCTTCGCCGGCTGTTGTGCTTGAGGACTTCATGGCCTGCAGTTTGATCTCCTTCATACTCAATACACCAAAAATCTCAGACAAAATTTCTGATCCATTTGTGTCCAGGGGTAGCTCCTGATCTGCAAAGCACACTGATGGAGGAGAGTGTTCAGAAATATTTTTTTCAAACACAGTCACAAGATTGATGAGAAAAAAGACATTTAAATCAAATTATAGCACACCAGCTCTTCGGAAAATCACAGAAAAATGTTTCCCGCCCTCTGAAGGCTTTATTGAGTCATTATCTTAAGATTTACTTCTGCTACTATGATCCATCTAGACTTATTCTCTTATTAAAAAAAATACACTTCCACCAAGAGTTGGTCTCCTGGAGTTGTTTTTTTGTTTTGTTTTCTTGAAGAAAATGACTAGCATACGCAATACAGATCTTTCCTGTCAAAAATTGCGTTACGCAATCACTTGTCTTTTCTTAAAAAAAAAGAAAAAAAAAGCTGTATGTAAAATGTATTAATATTAATATATAACTTTCCTAATTGGGTTGGGCATTGTTGACTCAATAGATTTCTTCAGCTGAGGGTGGAGTACTTACCCAACACTGTCTGGTTGATCTTGTTTAAGATATTGAAACGCTGGGCATCTGTGCAATGTTCCAACAAGAAACGATAAATATGGAAACGTTTTTCCCGATTTTGAGGCCCTTTTAAAGAGGAGCTGAGCATTTCTCTACAAGCAATATACATGGTTACACACAAATATAAGAAAGGTATAAAACTAAAGAAGGGGACGGTTTACTTGTCACTTTGAGGGAATTTGTTGTAGGACTTGTGCTGGTTGTAGCAGTTGAAGTAGAAAATGCACTCAATGAAATGCTGGCTAAACATTTCAGGGTTCTTCTTGAGCAGAACGTGTAGCAGGCAGTACTCACACATACTAGAAAAACAACAAAAATGTGACAGCAGATTAATAATTTTTATAAAGCGATAAACATATGTGTGGGTTTTAGACACAGTTTCTTACTTGGCAATGGACGGAACAGGGTCAACCAAAGCAGTTATGAACCGGAAGAACAGAGAGCCTTTCCATTTAACATATTCTTCCTGTAAAACACATCCACATCAGGATTCTACTTGCATGTAACATGAAAATATGTTTAGTGGTGTAAATTGAAACCATAATTAAAACTAATTAAAGGTGCACAATGTCTTTTCTCGTTGAGGGTCCGTTACTTGATTTTCTCATAAAATTGTATACACTCATCTATATATCATTTATCCAATAAAAGGAGTTTTTAGTCCCCAAAAAATTCATAGGTTTGATGCTTGTCTCCATGGTGATTGCTTGGTTTTATTCCATCTTCAGGAGAGTAGAATGTTTGTTTGTTTGTAGATGACACTAGTGATCAAATGTAGAGTAGTCTTCATGTGAGCTCATCATTTAGCCTCGGTCTATTCTGAACATGTATTGCAATTTGCATCCTCCACCTGTAGCAGGTTGGTTAGCATGATGACTGTGTTCTTCCTGATGGTAGCGCTATCGTCACGCAGTCGGGCTGAGATGTTGGGGATGTAGTAATCCACGGAGTTGGTGTAGCGCATACACAGGTCACACATTATGACCACCACATTGTTCCTCACAGACACCTCTGTGCCCTCCTCAAGTTCCCGGGCAAACACCGGCAGATACTTCTGCACCAGCTCATCATGCTGCAGGCACAATTTACCTGAACACAGCATAAAAGGTACAAGAAACGTCACAGGACTGAAGAATGGCATGCAAATTAGGGCTGCTCGGTTGTGGCAAAATTGTTAATCATGATTAGTTGGCTCGTATTTGAGATCATGATAATTTCTAACAATTACTACTGTACTGTAAAAATATTACTGTAGAGAAGGAATAGACAGAATATATTTTATAATTAATGTTTTAGTAAAGTGCCTTTGGACCAGGTTTTGAGTAGCAAAAGGAATGCACTTGTAATTCTGAAAAGAAGGTCATTCATTGTATTTATGATTACACATTACATACATAAAACATTATTGTAGTTGAATGAGTTATAATTGAAACCACCATTATATATACCATTAATTGCACAGCCCTAATATAAATGTAATTGCGGTTCATTAATATTGGGTGTCAATATTAGAGGATGGCAGTGCACATGAAAACTCACCTAATGCAAGGACCCCATGGGCTCGGATTTTTGTGGAAAAAGAATTCGCCTTGAACTGGGACAAAGGCAAAGAGGCAGGCAAATCTCCCAGGGCATCTGAGGAAAAGTGTAAAAGTCACCCACAGAGCGTGAAGTGTACACACAATCTCATGTAAAACCTTTAGAATTAAGTTATTAGTAAACTTTTAACCAGGCCATAAAACACTATTACAATATTAGATGTATGGTTACAAGATTAAATTAAGAGGTGTGCAAAATGTATACAATTTGAAATGTCGACATTTCTCTCTACCTGCCAGGTTGTCAGAGTTGGTGGTAAGAACAGACTCTACCAGGAGGATAGTCCTTTTGCTGATCTTTGCCGGACAGTTTACTGAAGCAGTGCCCAGAGTATGCAAGTATTTCACCTGAAACCATTCAAACATTCACAACTGATTTAACTATGTAGTATTTCTTTAATAATGTGTTACTAGATATGATTTATGTTTCAGAGAATTCTTTGAGGAAGAAGCTATAATTGAATCAAGACCGGCTGTTCCTTATGGACATGAGGGGAGGTTTCTCTTGATTGTAATGACCTATGAGTTCTCACCATAACGTCCTCATCCAGGTTTTGCACTCCATCCTTTTTCAAAATGATTGAGGCTAAATATGATTCGCAGAGAGACACCAGCTCTCCACAGTGCTGGTTGAGAAAAGCCTGAGGGAAAACAAAAATATTAAATTATTGCTTATAAAATAGGACTTTTTATGGCATCTTTTAATATTCAACTGTTTGATCAAATTTTAACTTTTAAGTGTATTATAGCTCAACTTATAGCTTTGTTCAAGGTCTTGTGTCATAACACTTTAAACACAATTTTATAAAGTCCCTTAAAATCCATCTCCTTCCATTAAAGGTTGTCCATTATAGTTTAGTTTATAGTGGAACTATACTTTAAATTCTGTTCATTTAATTCCACCTGCGTCAACTTGACATCCTCTGATAGACCATACTGGACCAGGGCCTCTACAGCAGCACTGATGACGTCCAGAGACAGAGTGAAGGTCTTCAGCTGCGACATCAGGTCATCTAAACACAAGTCCAGTCAGAGTCAAACATTCAGAGACAAACTACTCCTGTGCCATAAAAACCCACTCACTGATGACTCGCTCCTGTGTGTCCAGATTCAGGTGTGGAGCGATGTCTCCAATCACACACAGAACATTACAGAGAGTTTTTGTGTTCACTTCATTCCAACTGAGGGGAACAAAAAACGTTTATCTTTACCTAACCTCCTGGCAAATTAGAGTAAAAGAAAAAACAGAGCACTGACTTAGTCATCATTTTCTCCCAGGCGTCCAAAATTTTCCCATATGGCAGTTTGGATGATGAGATGACCACCTTAGACAAAAGTAACCAGGCCCCTGCTGCATGAGGGGACTCTGTGTGTGAAATGAGTGCACTGAAAAACGATGGAGTGAAGCGATTTTGCTTGTGCCAGATGTCAAAAGCTTTGCTGAAGTATCGGCTGCAAAAATAAAATGTCAACATAAGTCTTCTGTTTTGACATGAGAAATATCCACCTATTTATATGTACATTTTACCCACAGGGCATTACACCAGAATCTTAAACCACTGACCATTGCACCACAGATAATAAAATAGTGAAGTGTGTGTGACTTTGTCTCATAAACATAGGATGAGGCACACAGCTTTAATACAGTTTAAAATATAAAGTTGCTAAATCAAATAAATGGGTGCTTCCTACAGTACTTTAGCACTCGATTCTGATTAAGTGTGCTGTCCCACCTGAACTTGTGGCAGTCATGGCAGAGGCGATGTAGTAAGTCCCAGGCCAGTCTCTGACTCATGTCCAGATAACCTTCAGAGAAGAGCTTGATCTGACTGAGGAGTGTCTCATCGAGAGCCTCCAAAGCCTTCTCCTGCACAGAACTCTCAGAGTCCATCACAGCTGAACACACGCCCTCCAGCCAGGCCTTCTGCACGTCACTACAGCCGGGCTTTACCTGGACCAGCAAACGAGGCCTTTACTCGTCAGTAGGTAGTAAATGCAGTAAATACATTATTTGTTGAAGACAAATCTATAAACAGTCCAAAACTGATTCAAGTTACAACACCAGAGATTAATTTGTTTGAAATAACAAAGCTTCTCTTTAAAAAGGCATGGCAACAAAAATATATCAACTTTTTATTATACTCACAGATAGCAGCTCCCCGACACACTGCAGAGCCTTCTTCTTCACAGACACGGCAGGGTCTCTGCAGCGAGCAGCCAGAATGCTCAAGTTCTCCCAGGTCGAAGGGACCACATTGTGCTTCAGTAGTCCCACCAGAGCCTTGAGAACACATTTGTTTTCAAGATCATGTTGCACACAGTGTTGTCACAATGGTAAACTTGTCATCATATTTACAGTATGTAATTTTTTTCCCCACTATCGATACCTGTTCAAGTATCAGGCTCTTATTTTTAGACAACCCAAGTTACCAATTACATAAAACCTGTGGGTTATATCACATGAATGAAAATGATTATCTTACAGCAGATTGACTTTGACGTAAACCCAAAATGAAACATGCTACAGGCATGTTCAATATTCTTGAATTGACATACCAGCAACTCAATGCCATTAGGTACAATAGACCAGAGCATCATTGTTCTCCAGCCAGGTCTAATGTGTGTGGGGAGAATGCCTTTGAGGGTTTAAAAAAGTGCTATATAACTAAAAGACATGGCATTATTCATTCACTCCAAACCTGGTGGTGGTAAGCTACTATGGTAGCCACAGCGGCCCTGAGGGAGACGGACATAAGCAAGGCTACAAATCTCCACCATTGGCCCCTCTAACCACCGCCATTCACACACTCACCAGATTCATAGTAGGCAATGTGAGTGGGTCTTACCTAAGGACTCAACGACAGTCTGCATTAGAGTCACAGCTGCCCCACATCTATGTTACTTATGGCGGCCAGCGAGCTCATGTCCAGTCAGTGTGGAGAGGTTTGTTCCAACCTACTTTGTTTCATATCCTCTATAGCCCTGCTCTCCTAAAATAACACCCGTCTCCTGGAATCTCCTCCATGCAGGGGACCTTGTGGATGAAACTTCTGGCAAAGATACTGAGGCGCCCTCTTGGAGGGAGTGAGACTGTGCCAGATTTAAACATGATATGAACAAGATTTACCTGTAATGCAGACTTTCTCACATTAGTGTTGGAATGTTTCACACGACGTAGAAGATGTTCAAAGTTCACTTTTCCTTTTTAGAAAAGACAAATAATATTTAAATAATTATGATAAAACAACATGAGACTGCAATAGCTAAATGCCATATAAATTAGTGTATGGTTCTTTGTTCGTTTTGAATCCAAAAAAAAAGAAGAGAAAAACGGTTTTCCTGATTTTATATTTAAACAAAATATATAACACAAAAACTAAGTTTTAAAAAGGAAATTCAGGTATGCTTATTTAATATTAAGATTTCCTCATAAAATTATCAGCCAATTGAAGTTTGAGAGCTGATATGCTCTGTGGCTGTCGATCCACACATGTTCCTTATTTGCCCACACAGCACAGCCTGCTATATGGGGTGGGTGAAAGGACCTGAAATTGTTTGATGCATTTGATACTGCTTTTAAACACTGGTACCTCCACAGGGTGATGATCACAAATGAAGATGCAATTTCAGACACTTTTACCCCAACACCGAGCCAAGACAAGGGGAGCAGGCACAGAGCACATCAGCCCCTGAATCAGCAGATAATGTTATGCAGAAATCAATGTATTTTTTTAAATTGCCGACAAAAGTGTATATGTACAAGTGTGTGTGTACATTTGTTTTTCTCTTTTTTGGATATGGATTAAAAACGGAGAAAAAAAACCAAACCATACACGGATTAATATACAATACCTTCACAAACAGAGCTGTCAGTGTTACTGAGTTCCACGGTCCTGAAGGGCAGTGTGCGGCAAGTCTGAGTCTGATGTGAAGTCACACTTCCTGAAACATCAGCACAAACACAAATAAGGAATCACCTCACAAGAACTTGAAATTTACAACATTATTAAAGTACCACTTAAAAGTATTACTTTGTTGGTGGTGGGAGGGGGTATAGTGTATCTATAATATAATGACTAATATTTACCGCACTCCTCAAACGGGAGTTGAATGTTGCCAGCATTTAATGTTGATCATGGTTTTTTTTTTTAAATATGCACCTCACCTTCAGTTGCCTGAGCATGGAGTTCGGACTGGCTCCCAACTGAAATAACAAAGAAAGTGGGTGATAAAGCTTCACAGTGGTTGTGTGGAGTGTACAAGTGAATATTTGAGCTCTTACTTGTCGTAAAGAGGCTTTGCACAGCTCTGGTAGCATTCAGCGAAGGCAGCTCCAGACACTGTGCTAAGCAGGTGAGAGCGTGGCCCTGGACTGTGGGAGACACGTCCATCCTCCGAGCGAACAATACCTCTTGGATCAGGTATTTGTGTGGCAGATAGTCCACCAGATTAGGGTCACATCCGTCCGGGCTCCTCTCTGGCTGCTCTAACAAAGCCATGACCACATCCACAGAGAACAAGCGACCCGCCATCTACAACATCAACAAACAATTCTCAACTAACTTTATATCTTGTAAGTTTTGCATATCAAATGAAAGCAAGCTGATTACTCAATTAACAGTTGACATTTATGGACTGGGAGGACAGTGGGGTGTCACTCTGGCATTTCACCATAAAGTAGGAAGTGGCTGGTTGCCATTGTGTGCCACGTTCCTGTGGGAGGCCAGGACTGACAGAGCGATTGACCTGACAGATAGGATCGTGGCAAGAATGAATGCAAGGCAACCCTGCCGCCGGTTACAGAGATACTCGGCAACCATGGGTGCCATGAGAGACAATACCCACTATGGAAAAGACTGTTGGCAAGTACCTAAGCGTCTCAGGCATGAAAAACTGAACAGCCCAGACATGATCCATGCCCACTGCGCTCCATGAGCGCCTGGCAGCACAAATGAACCAGCCTATGAAGGCAATGGCTAATCGTAGTGCGTATGATCCTGAAGGATCTCTCCAATAACCTGTGTCTCACAACATGGAAGCTCATGTCAAGTTGTGCAATACCACCACCAACTATATATATATAAAAAACTATCTAACTCTATCTATAAAAATCTATATTACTTTTTTATTATTCTAACCTTTGAATGTAGAGAGAAGTTAGTCAGCCATCTGACAAACCCAGCGTAGCCTGAATTAGATGTGAGGGCAGCAAGCGTCCCCACAGCCTGTGCTCCATGGCTGCGAAATTCACTTTTCTCCACCATCTGCAACAATACAGGGTTGTTAGACAGATTGAAGTCAAATTCACTGAACAATTAAAGTTCATGTGTAATCACATGTACAAACTCCAAAGAAAGAAAATTAACTTTAGTTAAGGTCTCTTTCATTTCAGAAGTACAATTAAAGACAATTAAACCTTTGCTGAATACTTAATGGATGTATATTTGGAACCATTATAAAACCAGACCATATCATAATATTAAAGAAACTACCAACAGTTTGAGTTGAAAATTAAAATCTTGTTTAAAAAAAAAATTATGGTATAAAGAAATGAGCCTTTTTCTTGGTGTCGAAATAGTTTGAAAGCTTAGTACAGTGACAGCACTAGCATATTGTGATAATCATGTACAAAAAAAGTCTGAAGCCAGATACTTTTCATTTTGGGAAGCCATATCATTTTTGTTGTGTTGGAAGCTTTATTTCAGTTATTCAGATTCAATATTACCTTGAGCATGTGCTTTGGTGACTTGATACTGACCTGAAAACAGATGTGCTGCAGGAGGATTCGCACACATGACAGTGTCAACTCTTGCATCTCATTCATCATATGACTGTAATAAAAATGTATTCAGTTGGTAAAGTACATACAATGTATACAAAGTAGATACTAGTTCAATGGCCAATTGAGATTTAAAAGACACCCCAAGAATGTATTGTGATATCTAAATAAAATTTCTGACCAAAACCATTTATTTTGCAGACAGGAGGCTTACCAGACAAAATCAATGGCCTGATTGCGGGCAGCAAGTACAGCTTGGCTCACAACCATGAGTGTGGGCTTAACTCTGCTGTTGTTGCTGCTGTTCATCATCAGGATCACATAGAGCAGGCAGTGAAATATCCGGAGCAAGGACTGGACAAAAGCAGCACATTATTCTCTCATTACAATTAAAACACTTGCGGATATGTCACGATCAGCCAAATTCATAGCCCTCTCTTGTCATAAGAACTAGACCTGAAACTTGTAAAATGTTAAATGAATGGATTCAGCGTTATATGGAAATGAGTATGTTGATGAGCTCTAGCGCAAACTGTGTGTGAGATGCAGACCCTGTATATTGTGTGTGTGTTAATTTCGCTAACGTAGAAGTAGTCCGGCGACAGCTAAATCACAGTCCTTATGGGGTGTTCCAGGCAACTGGGAAGTCCAACTGAATTAAATCTTGTGTAAACAATTTTGCTTAAAGACTAGGGCTAAGGCTAAAGAAATGTAATGGTTTAACAAATTCATCTAACATGGTAAATTTCCAAATATTGTCAAATTTGACTTGTAACAAACATTTACATTGTTTATGTGGTAGTAAAACCCTCAAAACTACTATTTGTGGTTATTGTCATTGTGTTAATACGTCACAATTGATCTTGGGAACTGGACAAAATTGCCTGAAATGCACCATAAATCACTGTTTTGCAGCCACCACTACAGCAACAGGTAAATAATTGCTCAACTTCTGTAAATCTAGATCTAGATCTATAATTTCTTTCCAACTAATGTCACATCAAAGCAGATACACTATATCTGACTTATAAGGGGAAGAGACAGTTATTATTCTGAACAGAAAAGTTCAACAATAATCTAAAAATGATTAATGACTGATCATCTGAGAAGTTATTGCATGTTTTCTTTTGTTTGTATTAGCAACTAAAACCAATAAGGCAGCAGGTGGATATCCACAGACAGTGAAGAGGCTGTCAGACTCATAGGTGAACCATTTCTGTAGTAGCAGTGAGTTATAACACTCATCAGTTAACAGTGGACCAATGGTGAGGTGCCACAGTATGTTATGTATATACATTGTTAGTGCGAAGAACAAAGAGTGTGATGCCACCATATTAATATATGTGCCTTTTTTAGACTAGAGAGTGTTAGGCTTTAGGAAATACTGGAACACAACTGTCAATTTCATGTTTACTTTAATATTACACCAATTAATTGCTATAATTTTTCTAAATTAACCTAAAATATGTTATGCAATCATCAGCCAAGAAAACAAATCACAAACGTAAGGACTATAATAAACACAATAGCAGTTAGTTGCCGCACCACAGAGAACACAAACTTTGAACATGAAATCATTAGACTCACTTTTTCCTGATCTCCGTGTTTTGGGGAATAGAGAAGCTGCAGACCGTGGAAGGCCATCTCGGGAACACTCTTCATTTTACTGATATTTCTATTGAGAATATAGCATTAGCTTCCTGTTCTTGTTTTTGAAATAAGGCGTTTTCACATATACCAGTACCAAGAACTAAGTCCATATTTCTCCCAGTCCCTACTTAGTTTGAGGAACCGCCCAGTCCCCAATACTCATGTTCACACAGCAACAGTGGCTGAACGTTTTTGAGTTATATAAACCTGCACATAAAACTATGACGCACAAAAAGCTTAAACAAACAATGAAACACAATCATTCACATATGTTCAGAGTTTTAAGTTCTAAATCAGTTCAATCACACTTCACTTGGACACAGTAACTCCAAAAATACAATTCTTAATTAGTAAATAGAACCTCAATGATTGTGTTTTTATATTAATTTCATTGTAAATTTGTGTATCATAGATTTTTGTGCAGGATTACAGAGCTCTAAAGGAGCAGGATGATGTAGGGGAAAAAAAGACTTGGAATCCTAACTTAATAGAATAAGTTAATTTTATAATCAGTGAGAACCACTTTTTGCCACTGTTGCTGTGTGAATGCGAGCAATGAGGACTGGGTCGTTCCTCAAACAAAATAGGGACAGAGGGGAAAAAGGGACTTAGTTCTTAGTACTGGTATGTGTGAAAACGCCTCTAGTTTCTCAATTGCTTACTGTTCTGCAAAGTTGATCTCCCCAATGATGGGCTCAAAGTACAACAGTTTACTGAAGACCTGGAAATGAAGCAGGGAGTTTAAGAAATTACATTAGCTCTTCAAATAGGGCAATTCTGAAGGCATTTTTGGACCTGGGTGCAGTTCTTGGCATTTTGTGCAAGGTCTTTGAGAGAAAACGTTCGTAGGAGGCTGAGGAGGCTCTCAATCAACATAACCACAGCTGCTCTAATCTCAACCAAATCCTGACCAGAGAACTCTGCTACTGTATCCAGCTCCTCTTCCTCCTCATCTTCCTCTTCCTCATCAAAATCCTGAGAAAACAGCAACTTTTAATGAGGTACAAAATACTGACAAATTTCAGTCTTTGACGGCAACAAAGTACCTTGCGCCGTGGTTTGGCTCGTTTTCCCTTTGTCTGGGAGCATTTGGATGGTTCTTTTTTGCGTTTCTTCCCCGTGTCCTGTGGCCAGCAATGTGTCCAAATGTTTGTGCACATGTCCAACAAATCCCCATGGAAAGCCTTGTTGGCAATGCTTCCTGGAGGTAATGCGCACAAAGCAATTCGTTGATAATCAGCAAATAACCAGGTACTATGGTCTACTTCTTGCTAAGATATTCAAGGGATTCTTTCAGGATACCAGGACATTGTGGACCTGAAATCCCTGCGAGAAGTGAGGATAATGACCAAACTTCAGAGTTGAAGTTCAAGCCATTCTATTATGACTTCTCTAGGCTTTTTAATTTTTGTTTTATATTGTAATAGTAATACTAGGTTTTTATACTAATATTAGCTGATTGCTCCACATTTATTTCCATCTCTAAAACATGTAGACCAGCAGAAAATTACTACCTGGCAATCCGAGAAGCAGCAGGTAAAGTGAAGCTGCCTGCAGAGCATTGACCTTCTGTTTAACACTGGCATTTTTGGACTTTCCACCAAAGACAAAGAAGGACAGCACAGCCACCAGAGTCTTAACCGAGACACCATTTTCTTGCAGCATTGACCACACACTCTGCAACAAAATATTTGAAGGTCAGAAAGGTCAGCCCAGAGTTTCAACAGGAATAGATGCCTATGTGATTTGTGAAAAATAAAGTTCTTAAATGTCATAGCGGATCTTATATCACAGCGTTCTTTAAAAACTGGACTCGTTTGATGCTAGTTTAGGATACTGAGTTTTTTTGTCCCTAAATGAAATCAATATATTCTGATGTTACATTGAATACAGTAAAACAACACATTCGGGGTCTCGGGGTGTGGCAGTATACAATCTCCTGAGTGTGATAACCAGGATCGAAAATCACACCATATGACAACACACCGAGGAGCTCAAAAAAAACAACAGACTTCTTAACTATAAGAACTGCATTTCCCGAAAGCTAGGTAGTAAGTTACATCTTAGGAGCAACACACAGAGCAATTCAGAACTAAACAGACGATATATTAGGATAGGCAATTATGATGGCATGATAGACCTAATATTGTGACCACCTCTACTGTAAAGTGAATAAATCAGTAGAAAAGGGGTTACTTGTTCTGTTTTTGCATCCTCCTGAGAAAACACCAGCAATGTCCGATAAAGTTTTTGGAAGTCTTTGTTGTTAGTGGCTGCCAGTTCCTCTCCTACAGGATCATCAAATGCTTTTTTTTCTGAGAATTCCAAGTCCCAGACTGCATCCACCCAGGCTGGAAAACACACACAAAAATATAAAAGACAGTAGAGCTGGGCCATATCATATCGTTCATGATATATCGTCATTTGCTTTCGAGGCAATATGAAATCTGGAACATCGCGATATAATGCCGTGTACACTGCAGCAGATTTCCCTCATAGTTGCGAAATGAATCTGATATTGCAGCAAATTGTGAACGCTAACGGCTAGAGAAGCATTAAAAATCAATGTTGAGGCGAGAAGTGGAAGCAAAATTATAACAATTGAATACATTAAATATCCTTAAAGGTTTTACGCTCTATAATTGCATTCAGACAGCACACAGTGGCATCATTTTGACCCAAATAGCTGGTTTTACAACATATCTGTGCTGAGGCAGAACTAATTTTACTTTCTTATATGAAAAAAATGGGTAAAGCACCTTTAAACAGGTCAAATATTGGTGTCATTGTTAAGTATTTAGTCTAGAGTAATTTATGTCAATTATACCGTTACGTCATACCGTCAATTATACGATACCATCGCAAATGTTCTCTTTTATATTGTGATAAAAAAATGTGGCCATATTGCCCTGCCCTAAAAGACAGAATACTTATTTACCTATATTTATTTTATTTACCTAAAATTATAGAGCCTCGAGGTAATACAATGGAAAGAACTTCTATAGTTTACGACATCTCTATAAAATGCATAATATCAACAGATTTTGCTAGAAATATTTATAGAACCTTTCAATAACAGAATTCCAACTCTCAGGAGATTTAACTTCTTCCTGAACCAGGGAATTTGACCGAAAGATCAATGTGAAAATCTCCACTCTACAAATCTGTTATATTATATTTTGACCAGAAAGATGGAAGTGTAAATGTAAACCACAGTGATCAGTCAATCACTGACCAATCTATCATGAGCTCTAGTCTTAAAAGGTGTTGCTTGCAGTAAGGTACTCCAAATCTCAGTCAGTAGTCTTGATTTCGTTGTTGTTTTTTTCCCTTTCAAAATGGCTCTATCATTAAGGTAATACAAACGTTAGTGGCTACTCAAGACACGTAAAACCGTGGCTGGAGCAGGGTCTACGTTAGGGAACCACTGCATAACATGACCAGTCAAAATGAGTCAATAATAAGGTCGATCACATGGCAATTGTTTTGTTAGAATAGAATATACCAAGGCCACTTTACCTATAATCTCACTGCCACTTGGTCCTTTTTTTTTTAATATATATATATATATATATATATATATTATATATATAATAATGCATCGAACTACAAGTATCATTCTGCTTTCTGATTTTTGAACTGAGAACCAAACACTAAATGGCATAACTCATTAACAACTTGGTTATCCTGTCTAATATTTTAGTAAGTAATAATAAACCAGCATTACAGATGTTTTCAGGCAAAAGCAATATTTGATTGGAAAAGGTCTATCTCATATCCAGGGACACAGAAAGGTAATGTTTAAGAAATTTTAATTTATTTGAACTTTTATATAGATTTAGGTTGAGGGATGGTTTTAGTAAATGTGTGTCGCTACTTTATATACACGTTGGTGTGTAGGCCTAAGAAAGGTACATTTATGCGAAGGAAACATCTTACGTAGAAAAATATCATCTGTGTAGCAGTGACATTTTGGCACAGACAACGAAATATAACCCAAACAAAACAGAGCTCTGCTGCAATCTGCAAGCTTAATTTCGTGCTACGCAAAGTCGTTAACGTTTATTCACACCACACTTGACTATGTCTAGGTTTCGTATTATGATTTTTACCTTCAGGGATTTCGTTCAAGCGGAGAAAACGCAGCGCCGGTATTACCTCCATGTCGGTTCATGTATGGTTTGAAATTAGCCCGCGCGCTATTTTGGCTGGCAGGGGACGCACGGCCTATGATTGGTTAGTTTGTGACCAATAACATCTTTGCTGATTGGCTGACTGGCTGGACCAGACCTTCTACGTTGGCACCATGGATGTATTAAATGAACTGGATAAGGTACGCCCCCTCTGTCTGTGGTCCCAGATTGATTTGTGGCCGTGTGAGGTACTGCAGCCTCTTGGAACCAGCCTTTTTCTAAAATTGCTCATTATAATTGCAGACAGGACTGAATTATTATCGGTATTTAAATAAAATAGAAGGAAATGTTCTTTTCTACCTTTTCTAAAATCACCGAAATTACCGTTTTTATATGAAGTGGGGGATTGTCGTCACGTGGCGCCCTAAAACAAAGATGGCAGCCTCCGTTTCAGGAAGTAAAACAAAGATGGCAGCCATCGTTTCAGGAAGTAAAACAAAGATGTCAGCCGCCGTATCAGGAAGTAAATGCGGAAGTAAGAAACTTTTTTGGGGTCATGCGCCAATGAGCACTCTCCATAGGGATAAACAGGACGGCCATCTTGGATTCATCTTCCAGGTTTTATTATAGTTCTATGGTTGGCACTTGTGGAAATATATTTAACATTTTTGAAGTTGCAGTTCCAAGAATTTTTGAGAAATAAGTTTAAAAATTACAGGAAGTAAGGCTGTATTCTAAAATGGAATCCCTCCACCTCGAGTTTAAATGCTCGTTCAACAAAATAAAGGTGTTATCAGGTTTTATAATTTGTCAAATCATAACTATTTTGTAATTTACATGGATTTTGGTCCTTGTTTTCAAAATGGTTGCTAGGCAACAGTTGTAGAATTACCTCCAATATGTCATATTTGCTGCTCATGTCCAACCAGGAAGTACAATTATGAAAATTATGAAAATTGTCAAGCTGGGGACAAATAGGCAACATTTTTAGTAAAAAATTAAATATAATAATATTCACTATGTTTTAGTCAAACGCGTAGTCCAACCTGTCATATAGACTTTAAACATAGAAATAAAGCTATAAGCCACGTATTCCCAGACAAATAAACCTTTCCAGAAAGATATAACCCTAAAATTCACAAAAATTGTATAGGTATTTTATATGGAAATAAATAAAAATGTTGTTAAATTTGCTCCAATTTTAAAGAGTGGTTGTCAAAAACCCAATCAGTCCATTCCTCCAGACATCAGCTATACTCCTTCCTATACTTACCAAAGAAAATCTTGGCGGAATTTAAAATCTGAAATTTTTTTGAAAAAGCTTGTCTGAAGCTAAACTGAAAGGAGTCAATAGTAATTAAAGCCGCGAAGCGGCGATGGTGGCCCTCGCCCCGCACGCGACCGCCTCCCCACGCGGCCTCGGCCGGTCCCAAACCGTCCCGGGGCGCCGTCCTCCTCCTCTGAGCGTCACCCGGGCCCCTGTGACCCCCCCCTCCCCCCACTCACACCGGGAGGCGTCCCTGTAGAAGTGCATTGGCGGGCGCTGCTCTCCTAAAGTGGCGAAACCGTCCAAAACACGGCTTCGATGTAATTGACTTTTTCGATCGGAATAATCTAAATAATGCACCTGCCGAGTTTCACTGACTTTGTTCGAAAAAATGTTGGCCTCTCCATAAAGATATGACATGTCTCATAGGAAATGTATGGGGAATATGCGTGGCCCCCCAGGCCAAACGATCCAAAATAGGACGTCAGTGTAATTGACTTTTTTGCAGCTTTTGACGTTAATAAACGTTGTTAATAAATAAACTAAGTTAAAGTGGCATGTTAATTGTGATCCAAAATGGCTGACTCCACGTGCATAATAGGACTGCGTTGTAATGTAATTTTTGACTTGTCTCAGGGCGCTCGATCACTGCTCCGAATTTCAGGAGGCTAGGGCAAAATTTGCATGTCCCTTCTCCCATAGGGGCTCGGTTCTGGACGGCGCTGGTCGTTCGGGTCGGTCCGGATGTTGTCGTGATGGCCATTTTATCGAAGTGTTCGACGGGCCAATCGTTCCTATCTGAGCATGTGGGACTTTTCGTTAACGTTCAGAGGGTGAAAATCGCGTCTGTATATTCACAGTGTCTCCTGGTGTAACAAACATCAATGTTAACTTAAAGCCGCAAAGCGGCGATGGTGGCCCTCGCCCCGCGCGCGACCGCCTTCCCACGCGGCCTCGGACTGTCCAAAACCGCCCCGGTGTCCCGTCCTCCTCCTCTGAGCGTCACTCGGGCCCCCGTGACCCCCCTCCCCCCACTCACATCGGGTGGTGTCCCTATAGAAGTGCATTGGCGGGCACTGCTCTCCAGAAGTGGCAAAACCGCTCAAAACCTGACTTCGATGTAATTGACTTTTTTGATCGGAATGCTCTAAATAATGCGTCTGCCGAGTTTCACTGACTTTGCTGGAAATAATTTTGGTCTCTCCATAGAGATATGACATGTCTCATAGGAAATGCATGGGGAATATGCGTGGCCCCCCAGGCCAAACGATCCAAAATAGGACATTGATGTAATTGACTTTTTTGCCGCTTTTGACACTCAAAATCAGATTACAAGGTTTCGTGGCAATCCGAAAATGTTGGTACTTTTACATGACCACCAGGGGGCGCTATAGTGAAAAGTGCTCATGTGCTCTTGAGTCTGTTCTGTTTAATATTTGATTCCACATCTGTGACTACACTTTGTGCTCTGTATGGCAATACCTGTGGCTGGGAAAGTTATTGAAAGACATAGGAATTGAAGGGGATTTGCGATGGTGAGCCACATCTAAACCATAAATGCTATCATAAAAAAATTTGATTAGTATTTAATGTCAATATTATTAGACCAGGAACGTATCTGTCAAAATGATGTTGGGCCAAAAACCTCGAACAAGTTCATTAACAAAGAGACGAAGTTTAAGTGGCGCGTGAAATATGATCAAAAATGGCCGACTCCACGTGCATAATAGGCCGGCGCCGTAATGTAATTTTTGAGTTGTCTCTGGGTGCTCTATCACTGCTCCGAATTTCATAAGGCTAGGGCAAAATTTGCATGTCCCTTCTCCCATAGGGGCTCGGTTCTGGACGGCGCTGGTCGTTCGGGTCGGGCCGGACGTTGTCACGATGGCCATTTTATCGAAGTGTTCGCCGGGCCGGTCGTTCCTATCCGAGCATGTGGGACTTTTCGTTAACGTTCAGAGGGTGAAAATCGCGTTTGTATATTCACATAGACTCCTGGTTTAACGAACATCAATGTTAACTTAAAGCCGCAAAGCGGCGATGATGGCCCTCGCCCCGCACGCGACCGCCTTCCCACGCGGCCTCGGCCGGTCCCAAACCGCCCCAGGGTACCGTCCTCCTTCTCTGGCCGTCACCTGGGCCCCCGTGACCCCCCTCCCCCCGCTCACACCGGGTGGCCTCCCTATAGAAGTGCATTGGTGGGCGCTGCTCTCCTAAAGTGGCGAAACCGTCCAAATCACGGCTTCGATGTAATTGACTTATTCGATCAAAATGCTCTAAATAATGCGTCTGCCAAGTTTCACTGACTTTGCTCGAAATAATTTAGGGCTCTCCATAGACTTGTGAAATGTGTCATAGGAAATGAATGGGGGATATGTGTGCTCCCAGAGTCAAAACAATACAAACTAGGACATCAATGTAATAAACTTTTTTTTGCAGCTTTTGGTGCTTAAAATGTCAAGATTTGGTGGCAATCAGACCAGCACATGACCAGCAGGGGGGCGCTATAGTGAAATGTGTTCATGTGCTCCTGAGTCTGTTCTGTTTAATATTTGATTCCACATCTGTGACTACACTTTGTGCTCTGTACGGCAATACCTGTGGCTGGAAAAGTTATTGAAAGACATAGGAATTGAAGGCGATTTGCGATGGTGAGCCACATCTAAACCATAAATGCTATCACCAAATATTAGATGAGTATTTAATGTCAATATTTTTAGACCAGGAACGTATCTGTCAAAATGATGTTGGGCCAAAAACCTCGAACAAGTTCATTAACAAAGAGACAAAGTTTAAGTGGCGCGTTAAATATGATCAAAAATGGCCGACTTTACGTGCATAATAGGCCGGTGTCGTAATGTAATTTTTGACTTGTCTCAGGGTGCTCTATCACTGCTCCGAATTCCATGAGGCCAGGTCAAAATTTGCATGTCCCTTCTCCCATAGGGGCTTGGTTCTGGCTGGCGCTGTTGGTACGGGTCGGGTCAGACGTTGTCGCGATGGACATTTTATCGAAGTGTTCGCCGGGCCAGTCGTTCCCATCCGAGCATGTGGGACTTTTCGTTAACGTTCAGAGGGTGAAAATCGCGTTTGTATATTCACAGTGTCTCTTGGTTTAACGAACATCAATGTTAACTTAAAGCCGCGAAGCGGCGATGATGGCCCTCGCCCCGCGCGCGACCGCCTTTTCACACGGCCTCGGCCGGTCCCAAACCGCCCCGGGGTACTGTCCTCCTCCTCTGACCCGGGCCCCCGTGGCCCCCCCTCCCCCCAGGTGGCGTCCCTATAGAAGTGCATTGGCGGGCGCTGCTCTCCAGAAGAGGCAAAACCGTCCAAACCTGACTTTGATGTTATTGACTTTGTTTGACCAAAAAGCTCTAAATAATGTGTCTGCCAAGTTTCAGTGACATTGCTGGAAATAATTTTGGCCTCTCCATAGACTTGACATGTGTCATATGAGACTAATTTGGAATATGCGTGGCCCCCCAGGCCAAACGATCTAAAATAGGATGTCGGTGTGATTGACTTTGTTGCATCTTTTGACTCAAAACCAGATTAAGATTTCGTGGCAATCTGAAATGTAGGTACTTTTCCATGACCGGCAGGGGGCGCTAAAGTGAAAATTGCTCATGTGCTTATGAGTCTGTTGTGTTTAATATTTTATTCTGCATCTGTGGTTACAGTTAGTGCTCTGTAGGGCAATGCCTGTGGCTAGGAAAATTATTCGAAGAAACAGGAAAAGGAGATTTGACAGGAAGTCACAAAACTGTGTAAAACCTGACTTTCATGTAATTGACTTTTGAGCGGAATTTTGTAAATAGTGGATCTGTCAAGTGTCACTTACTTCGCTCAAAATAATTGTAGGGTCTCCATAGATTTATGAAATGTGTCATAGAGCAATGGGGAATTTGTAGTACTGTTTGCACAGAGTATTGGGCCCACCGTTGGTCCAAAAGGGTTATAAAGAAGTAACAGCAGAAAAATAATGAGGACAAAATGATGTGGTGTTATTTGTTCATAGTTTATTGTAAACCTTAGAATAGTTGTACACACATTTGCATATTGAAAGAAATGGTTGAAGGTATAGTTTACTTCATGCAAAGAACAGGATAGTGTTTCATGTTCACATGTGGGTAAAACATGGCGTAGCAGAGTAAATATTGTATATAGTGTTACAAAGTAATCCATGACATGGAAAAGGCCAAATTGAGCATTGCCTTAAAATGGGGTGGTCAAACATGACATTGTACAATTAACAGGGGCATTGTTAAGTACAAGGAGGAATAGTGTAATTAACGGTGTAATTTAAGCTGCAGAAGTGCGCACAAACGGTGAAAAACAAAACTATTGTACAGAAGTGTAATAAAACATATGTATAATAAAGCATATGTACAATATTTTATGTTCATCGTACATAAGAATGTAAATAAAGATGCAGACATGTATACAAGTGAAACGTGATGAAATATTTACCATAAAACAATGTGTTGGAAACATGACCCAGTAGTGGAAGAATTAAGGGTTACCTGCATAAAAGCTCACACTGAAACATGGAACCAAAGTGTGCATGCAGGTGTGAACCAGGTCTTGACCAAGACCCCATCTTGGCCTGGACCTGGAGTGGGACAGGATCAGATTCAGACCTGGAGTGGACTTGGACGGGAGCCACAACAGAATACTACTCTGGAGCAGGACCATACCACACCTGGACCAAATTGTGTAGCAGACCAAGACCCCGACCAAACCAGCTTTGAACCTGGATCAAGAATTGGGCCAAACGAGATCTGGACCCGGACAGGAGCAGGCATGGATTGGCCAAGGTCTGGACCTGCAGTGGCCCAGATGTGGACTTAAACTGGAGCGACCTTGATCTGGACAAAGACCTGGAACTGGACCATGTGTGGGTCAGACCGGGACTCTGCGTGAACCAGGACCAGAGTAAAAAATATTTTAACTTAAAAAAAACATCTACACCCGGACTGGACCGGACCAGTATTCCATGTTGGAGTGGACCCGGACTGGACCAGGACCGGAGCAGGCATGGACCCCAGCAGGACCGGGCCATGACCCCATCTTGGACCTGACCGGGCCAGGAGCCCATCTTGGACCCGACCGGGCCAGGAGCCCATCTTGGACCTGACCGGGCCAGGAGCCCATCTTGGACCTGACCGGGCCAGGAGCCCATCTTGGACCCGACCAGGAGTGGACCAGGACCCCATCTTGGACTCGACCGGGCCAGGAGCCCATCTTGGACCGGGCCATGACCCCATCTTGGACTGGGACAGGATTAGACTTGGACCAGGACCAACCCACAGCAGAACCAAATTCTGTAGCAGACCAAGACCCCGACCAAACCAGCTCTGAACCTGCATCAAGAATCGGGCCAAACGAGGTCTGGACCCGGACAGGAGCAGGCATGGATTGGCCAAGGTCTGGACCTGCAGTGGCCCAGATGTGGACTTAGACTGGAGCGACCTTGATCTGGACAAAGACCTGGAACTGGACCAAGTGTGGGTCAGACCGGGACTCTGCGTGAACCAGGACCAGAGTAGAAAATATTGTAACTTAAAAAAAAACATCTACACCCGGACTGGACCGGACCAGTATTCCATGTTGGAGTGGACCCGGACTGGACCAGGACCGGAGCAGGCATGGACCCAAGCAGGAGTGGACCAGGAACCCATCTTGGACTTGACCGGGCCAGGAGCCCATCTTGGAGCCGACCAGGACCCATCTTGGACTCGACCGGGCCAGGAGCCCATCTTGGAGCCGACCAGGACCCCATCTTGGACTCGACCGGGCCAGGAGCCCATCTTGGACTCGACCGGGCCAGGAGCCCATCTTGGACCCATCTTGGACTCGACCGGGCCAGGAGCCCATCTTGGACTCGACCGGACCAGGAGCCCATCTTGGACTCGACCGGACCAGGAGCCCATCTTGGACTCGACCGGACCAGGAGCCCATCTTGGACCCATCTTGGACTCGACCGGGCCAGGAGCCCATCTTGGACCCATCTTGGACTCGACCGGGCCAGGAGCCCATCTTGGACTCGACCGGGCCAGGAGCCCATCTTGGACCCATCTTGGACTCGACCGGGCCAGGAGCCCATCTTGGACCGGGCCATGACCCCATCTTGGACCCGACCAGGAGTGGACCAGGACCCCATCTTGGACTGGGACAGGATCGGACCTGGACTGGGACAGGATTAGACTTGGACCAGGACCAAACCACAGCAGAACCAAATTCTGTAGCAGACCAAGACCCCGACCAAACCAGCTCTGAACCTGCATCAAGAATCGGGCCAAACGAGGTCTGGACCCGGACAGGAGCAGGCATGGATTGGCCAAGGTCTGGACCTGCAGTGGCCCAGATGTGGACTTGGACTGGAGCGACCTTGATCTGGACTAAGACCTGGAACTGGACCAGGTGTGGTTCAGACCTGGACTCTCTGCGAACCAGGACCGGAGTACAGTTAAAAAAAAAAGAAAAAAAAAAGGGGGAAAAATTAAGTAAATAAAATGCAGCCGTGAAAAAATGTAAAAGGGTTGCTCTTAATGGGCTTTGTGTCAAAGAAGCACAGCAGCCACAAAAGGTGACAGGCTGAAAAAATGTCTTGTAAAAAATGTCTTATAAAAAATATATATTAGAGAGAGAGTAGCTGAGATACTGAGTATATAGATATGAGAGAGAGCGAGAGCGAGCGAGCGCGAGAGAGCGAGAGAGAAAGAGCGAGGGAGAGAAGCTGGGACAGAGAGCAGGAGAGAGTGAAGCTGGGACAGAGAGCAGGAGAGAGTGAAGGTGGGACAGAGAGAGGGAGAGAGTGAAGGTGGGACAGAGAGAGGGAGAGAGTGAAGGTGGGACAGAGAGAGGGAGAGAGTGAAGGTGGGACAGAGAGAGGGAGAGAGTGAAGGTGGGACAGAGAGCGGGAGAGAGTGAGGGTGGGACAGAGCGGGAGAGAGTGAGGGTGGGACAGAGAGCGGGAGAGAGTGAGGGTGGGACAGAGAGCGGGAGAGAGTGAGGGTGGGACAGAGAGCGGGAGAGAGTGAAGGTGGGACAGAGAGCGGGAGAGAGTGAAGGTGGGACAGAGAGCGGGAGAGAGTGAAGGTGGGACAGAGAGCGGGAGAGAGTGAAGGTGGGACAGAGAGCGGGAGAGAGTGAAGGTGGGACAGAGCGAGGGAGAGAGTGAAGGTGGGACAGAGCGAGGGAGAGAGTGAAGGTGGGACAGAGCGAGGGAGAGAGTGAAGGTGGGACAGAGCGAGGGAGAGAGTGAAGGTGGGACAGAGCGGGAGAGAGTGAAGGTGGGACAGAGAGGGGGAGAGAGTGAAGGTGGGACAGAGAGGGGGAGACAGTGAAGGTGGGACAGAGAGGGGGAGACAGTGAAGGTGGGACAGAGAGGGAGAGAGTGAAGGTGGGACAGAGAGCGGGAGAGAGTGAAGGTGGGACAGAGAGAGGGAGAGAGTGAAGGTGGGACAGAGGGGGAGAGAGTGAATGTGGGACACAAAAGGTGACAGGCTGTAAAAATGTCTGGTAAAAAATGTCTTAAAAATATATATATTAGAGAGAGTAGCTGAGATACTGATTATATAGCTATGAGAGAGCAAGAGCGAGAGTGAGAGAGCGAGCGCGAGAGAGAGAGCAAAAGCGAGCGCGAGAGAGAGCGAAAGAGAGAGAAGCTGGGACAGAGAGAGGGAGAGAGTGAAGGTGGGATAGAGAGGGAGAGAGTGAAGCTGTGTTGTATATGTAGAATGTTTATTGTAAGGTGCATTGGTTAGATACAAACAGCAGGAAACCAAATGGCGTTTAAGGCTTTGTAGGTATTGAAAAAGATGGGAAATGAATATGAAAACCCTTAGATAAGTAAGAAGTTGTTAGATGGTGTGAAATATTAGCCAGGAAAAAGGAGAAGATGTAAGATTATTAAGGTAAACTGAGGGCAACATGCAAAGCCACAATAATGGAGTGGATATGAAGTCCTTACAAGAGCAGACCAGGAAGGTGGAGGCTGTAGGAGGTGGGCAAAAAGAAAGGGGCGTCAAGTATCTAAGGAGTTGCTCCTCTGTTTAAAGCAACAGGCTATCCCTTCATGGTCACTAAAGTAAGTCGATACCACACACGTTTCAACATCGTACAGTGAGGACTTTAAGTACACGTGGTCAATTAAAGTGCCTCTTTCTGTAGTGGGAGAGGTGACACACTGATGAAATCCTTGTTGTTGCATGAATGTGCAGACACTGGAAGATTTCAAGATGTCATCATTGAAGTCTCCCACAATAGCTATGGAAGTGAAATGAGACTCAAGCCAAGTGAGTAAGGTCTGTAAGTGTTGTTTGAACAGCGGCAGTGGGTAGGAGGGAGGGCGGTAAAGGACAGCAATGAGAATGTCGAGAGCAGTAAAGTGTTGAGCCAAACATTCCAGATGAAAAGCTGGCAAGGAGACAGTGCTGTAGGAATGACCTTCCTGACAGTACATTCCCACACCACCATGTTGCTTTGCCTGCAGTGTCACCAGGGTGGGATGAGTGCTCGTTTGATAAGCCAAGCTCCTGGGCTGACTGTGAAACTGGTAACCGTCTATTCTATAGGTGTGTTCCTGTGACTGTGTAGTAAGCCAAGTTTCAGCGATAGCTATGCAAGTGGGTTGGAACGGAAGCAAAGACTGCTGCAAATCCAACACATGGTTTGGCAGGCCTTGCACATTCATGAAAAATAAGTTCAATGCATGCGTGTCAGGTGTGTGCAGGGACGTGTCTGTGACCAGGAACGGAGGCATCTTGTCAAGGGCAGGTCTGATTTTGTCGTTGCAGTAAATTTTGTCGGGCTTGAAGTTATGAATGATAAGGCCTTCTAAACGTCTGACACGACTGAGGGCAACATAAGCCTGACCTGCTGTGAAGGTGTGGTTGAGACCAACCACAGCTTCATCAACAGTAAGGCCTTGGACCTTGTGGACTGTGCAAGCCCACGCTAAAGTGAGAGGGAACTGCCGCCGCTTTTCATTTTTCCTATTGGCTCGGTCTTCTGTGGGTTCGATGCGGGTTGAACCGCTCAGGTATGGAGCAGCGAGAGTGCTGCTCCTCCTCTGAGCGCCGACTGCTGCGTCATCAAACTGCACATAAATAGCCAAAGGAAGCCTGCTGTTTGGCGGGTTGTCAATGTAAGTGACTGTTCCGCAGAGACCGTTTACAAGGCCATCGGCCAGATCTAGATTTTTAATGAGCATGACGCGTGCTCCAACACCTACTGCCAGGTCATCAGGCAGAGACGTTTGACGTGCTTTAACCACACCCTCTGCAAACTCAATCAACTTACCAGTTTTTTTGCTGTAGCTGAAATCTTGAGCTGGTACAGTGATGTGGTCAGGGCACGTTATCTTGAGCTGCTGCTCATTGTGTCTTTTCACCTGGGGTTTAGTGGGGAAAATGTGCAAAGCGGAGGAACTTTGCCCATCTTCCCCCCTCGTACGACTTCGGAGTATCATTTCGTCTTCGGCTAGCATCGGGGCCCCTTTGGGACGTGTCCTTAGGCGGTTGAGAAGGTCAGCAAAGGTGTTATCTTGTTGCCTCACAACAGTGGTCAGCTCAGCAATGCGAAACAAGTCATTCCAGAGGTCAAAGCCCGCTCGCTCCTCATATAGAGCTCTACCCTTTACCGGAGGTAATTGGTAGAAGTCTCCCACAGCGATAATGCAGAGGTTTCCGAACGGAGTTTCGCCGCTTTGTTTGATCTGCCGCAATCTGCCGTGAATATAAGCTAACATTTTGTAAGAGACCATGGAAATCTCATCGATGACGACGATTTGGACGTCTGAGAACTGAGTCCGCAGCGCGTTGACCTTCTCTTCTCCTAGTGGGACATAAGGGAGGCTGGCGTCTAGACCGATGCTAAACGTAGAGTGTATGGTGGTCGCTTTGAGGTTATAGGCAGCAATGCCTGTCGGCGCCGTTAGCAAGACGCTAACGGCATCTGGGGTACTGCACAAAGGCGCCAAAAGTCTGGTCGCCTCGTATTGGATGGCTCTGATGAGATGGCTCTTTCCGGTGCCTGCACCGCCAGTGACAAATGTGTACAGCGGGGCTGGGTTTTGGCCTGCCATTTTTTGCAGACACCAGTGTCGGATTTTGTGGAAAATTGCCATCTGCTGAGGATTTAAAGTACGGATTAAGTCTAAACCCTCTTGTCTTGTCATGGTGTTTGCCTTTTCCAAATGTTGGATGTCTTCCTTTCTGATGGCCAATTCAGGTATTGCAGCCAAAGTCTCGTCCTCCTCCTCCTCCTCCTCCGGCCTTTCGACACCCTCCTCTTTATCTTCCAGCTGCTGGAGTTGCTGGACAGGGCAGAGAGCACACCAGGCATCTTCCAAAGCAGCGTGGTTGTTGACGTTGCTCTGTAAGGCTTCCAAGTCGTCAGTGTGCCGGTCAAAGATGTGTCTGTTTGCGTTGACCACAGCTTTCACTGAAGACTCTGAGCCATCACAGAGCACTATTTTGCCATGGTCGTAAAATGCTTCGAATGACGTGTAAGGAGCGGGCAGCAGGTCACCTTCAGCGCGGTAGGGCAGGAACAACTGTAGAATGCTCTGATGGAAGAGCTCTGGCTGTTGGGTCGGAGAGAACCGGGCGTAACGAATGACAGCCGGTTTACTCTTAACCCGTTTGGTGATGGCGCCCATTGAGTTTTGTAGAAGGATTGGCCGTTTGCTGGTTTGGCCGCGGTAAAGAATCCGATAATCTGCAACAAAAACTGCAATGCACATGTCATTGAAAGTACTGTCATTTGGCCGGTTCGTGTAGCGATCTATTATGTTATTCATCCAAACATCGTCAGGAGAACCATTTTCGAGCTGTTGGATGGGCTTACTAAGCCTGACGATGTTATTTCCTGTAGGGATAAAAGACACCTTCCGGGAGAACTCTTTTAAAGGCATTCCGATTAGTCTGTAAGAAGCCTCCTGCGCTGAAATTTCACGATTGTTCAGATAAACAGAGCCCATCTTTTTCATGGCATCTTTTGCACTTTCGTTGCCTTCCAGAGCCTCTTTTTGTGCACTGCTAAGCAACTGCCCAACTTCGCGTTCACTTTTTGAAATGTAAGTAACAATGTAAACAGCGCATGCGTAGGGGTCAGTTACATATTGAATGTCAATATTGGCCTCCCAACATGACAAAAGAGACCAGTTACCTTGATTAATCCAACTTTCGGCAAGCTCGCGTTTCAAAATGATGCTGGTGTGGCCTCCGAGGACCTCAAACGCCTCTTCTAAAATGTCCTGATTTATCCCAAGCCTGTCAAATAAATCTGCCACATTCACAGGGGGGTTGACCTCATCCAGGCAAGCTTCTTTGTACGCAGACATGATGCGCTGAGCCTCTTCTTTGCTCATGCGATCTGGGTCGTCGGGGGGACAGACACAGTGGGCCGCCTGCTGTTTCAAATGGCATTTTGGACACATGGGTGTTTGATGAGCTCTTTTGATAAATGTTCGCTGGGACGGTGGGCGTGGGAAGTTAAACCTACAGACAGTTTTCTTTTTCCTACAAGTTTTAGAGTGACGTTTGGAGTGACTTTGCAGAGTTTTAACAAGTTCCAATAACTGGGGATTATCTTTCGGGAGCTGGCAGGTGACATATTTATCAATAAAACTAATCACTTCCTCATCTGTATTTTGATCTATCTTCGGTGCGTCTTTGACCCACATAAGAGAGTGGATGTGCGGCGAGCCTCTGGCCTGGAATTCAACGCGGTAGAAATAATCAATGATTTTACCAATTGGGTTTGCAGGTGACAGGAGAACGAGGCGCATAAAACAACGCCACCTATGCTCAAACATTCTGGCAGCAAGCACAGGGTTGTTACGCAGCAGTTTGCAGCGCTCGGCCCAATTTAAGTCTTCAACGGTCTGACTTCTGCCTTCCTGAATGAGAAGCGCTTCAAGAAGGTTTTTCCACCGAAGGTCAGCTGCACTGAAAGAACAAAACCACGTAGGGACCCCCAACTGGCGGATCATAGCGAAAACGTCGGATTTCACTGCGGCCCACATTGGGGGTGAGCCTAGCACTGGAGCTAAAAAGCGAAAGCCTGCGTTAAACTGAACAACGTGGCGCGCCGAGTCTCCCTGGGTTACGTCAAAGTAGCCTTTACGTGTTGCTATGGAAACGGTAGAAATGACATTGTACAAAATCAGCGTGCTGTCAGCATAAAACAGGTACTCGACATTATTAGCACACCTGGTGTCAACGCTCAAAATGCGCAGCTTGAAGTATTTTGATAAAGTTAAAGGATACTTTCTTGGGGTGTGAAAAGTGTTTGTACCTGTTACGAAGATTGTTGGGAAACATTTTGCCTCATTAGTGCGATCGTTTAGTCTGGCTATGGGATTGCTTCCTTCTGCTGGAGCTACACTAACAACGTTATCCAAAAACTGATCCAGAATTTCCTGACCCATGTCCACAGGCACAGAGCAGGAGTCGTTGAATACACCGTGCTGTTGTTTGTCGTACAGGTGTTCTTCCTCTTCTTCAGCTGATGGGGGAGTAGGAGCTGCTGCAGTCGTGTCCCCAGCTTGCTCCTCTTCCTCGTCTGGGTCCTGCTCCGGCCGGGTGAACTCGTTGATCCACTCTTCATTAAAATCGATACCAGCATATTGCTCGTTACAGTCTTTGAGGCAGGCAAACGCGTTTCTCAACTTCTGCGTGTCCACGAACTGAAACTCATAATGGCCTTTGTAGGCAAGTTTACGCTTAAGTTTCACACGCACAAGCCCAGGTGAGTCGGTGCGAGGTAATAGTTTTGCACATACAGTGTTTAAGTTGTTCTGGACACATACGCATGGCCCCGAGATGCCTTGTTGTTTTGTGGTAGGTAAAGTGATATATTTGGAAAACATCATGTTTGGGGAAACCAGATGTGTTTCTAAGCTATTGAGTTCTTTAAGCTCTTTTGGTATCGGTGGTAGTTCTAAATTGTTAGCTGCGCATTCTGCGGGAACTTTACCTCTAACCATTTTGCCGTGACAGGAGTGACAAATGTTGAGCTCTCCCCTGGTAACAAAGATTTTACAAGGACTTAGGCAAGTACTGGCACATTTATGTACGTATTTCTGTGAAATACACATAGCTAAATCGGACTTTGACATTTTAGAGTAATTTGCTTTCTTGCAAAGTCTAACACCAGTTTTAAACAGAAGTCTGTGGCACACACAACATACAAATTGAGGTCCAAATTCCACTGCATTGAAGAAGTTCTTTTTGACATTATCAAATAATTTGGCTTGTTCTTTAAGGCGGGCCTGTCTGGCAAGGCTTGTAGCAATAATTTGTTGTCTGTTTTCTGGGTTGCTGTATTTTAATTTACTAAGACGTCTGATATATGTGCGCCGGGTTTCATTTGTTGAGTATTTTTGAGCAGTTGTTTGTTTTATCATTTCTCTGTGGCTTTCATTGAATTTATATTTATTGATGCTTCTCTGTTTTAAAGCCTGTCTGTGGCTTTTGTTGGATTTGTATTTGTCAACACTGCGCTGTTTTGAAGCTTCTCTGTGTGCCTCATTGGTCCTATATCTATCAATGTCTTTCTGTATTCTACGTTCTCTGTAGCTTTTGTTATGTTTATATTTCTGAATAGCTTTTGTTTTTAACAGTTGTTTATACGAGTCATTTTGTGCATATTTTTGTCTGCGTTTATCTTTATACATTTTTTGGTATTCAGGGTTATTGTGATATTTATGCAAAATGTCAGTTTTATTTTTTTGATATGTGGCTTGCATGAGTAGCTTGCGTTTCCAAATCATGTGCTGAGACTTGGTTTTACTAGTTCTGTGTTGCAATGGTTTGTCACTGGAGGTTGTAGCGATTGGAGTGTTTAGTTGCGAACGGGTTCTGCAGCGTGACTCAGACACATTAATATCTTCACACAATGTATAGCAACCAGGTGCATGAGGTTTACAAACACAGATGACAGTTTCATAGTGATTTCCATTACAATGCTGCAGGTAAATACTATTATTTGACAGTCGTTGAGTTGTTGTGTATTTAATCCACCTATTACTTGTGTATGTGTAAATGTCAATGCCCAAAAAATCTGCTGTAGCTTGAATTTCGACTTGTGTGGCCCAAGTGTGAATTTTGTGCATGTTGGTTTGTATAATATATTGTTGAACAGAGGAATAACCTTCGCATAAAGTAGTATATACATTAGGATATTTTTTTAGTTGTTTTACTGCAGCTAATCTGATTTTACGGTGGTATTTTTGGTTGCCAGACAACGCTAGACTAATACACCTAAAAAAGCAGTTTCCGTCACCTACAATATTTTCGCTTTTGCATGGACGCCCAAGTAATGCATTTGTTGGGACTGGAGAGGAAGGCTGTTTTTCAAAGTCAATTTTCAAAGCTGTGCAGAATTGTCTACAATCTTGTTCAGGTAATGGCTGGAAGTGCATGTCTGTGGAAGTCTGGCCAATGAACTCTATATCAGAATCTGACATAGGTGCCGTTTGTATTGGTCTGCAGGACTGAGTTTGTCTAGTGGCTAGCACACCTTGAATTTCAAACTCCATGTGTGTAGTTCCCACATATGCAGCCAAAAAGCAAATGTGAACATACAAGGCGTCAAAGGAGCGGAAAAATGCCACTATGCTTTTGCCCTGTGGATGAGGTACGCCAACAGCAGAACGAGAATGAGAGTCAACAACAGCAAAACAAGATTCAAGCTGGATAATAGCACATGTATTTTCACAAAGTGTGAAAAGGCAGGAGTCATACTGTGATAGAATCCGGTGTAAACCTTCTTTTATACGGAAACATGCCTGTTCCCGAATGAATTCGCTGTCAATCACAGTCATGTCCCCAGTAACAGCGTCCCCAAATGTAAATGTAAAGTGTTTACCATTGACATGGTCTTCTCTTGGCAAGTCGCTAACTGACATGAAAGCAGGCTTGCCAGGGTGGTGATGCCTGTGGTACATAAGATCTCCAGTGATCACCACATTGTCCAAATCTGCTTGTTCCCAGGTGAATACACTTTTAGTTTGGTGCTGTGCTATAGCAGCTAAAGCGATTGCCATACATTGTTTACCAGGATTTAACAAACAGTCTCCACCTTGGTGAAAAGACCCTCTTATATTGTTTGGGATATTAACATTAACAGGGATATTTACTTCAGTTGTAACTGAAGAAGCAGGAGGATCTGCAATGCTGAGCAGTTCCTCATCGGTCACTTCAAATGTAACGGCAATAGGTTCAGCAGGAACAGCTAGCATTTCTTCATCTGTCACAGGAATCGGATCCACAGTAACATCAAGCATTTCACTATCAGTCACGTGTAATGAAAAAGCTGTGCACCCTGCATCAACAACATGTGATCCAGGTTGGGCTGCAACATGACTTGAGGAGCCACAACTAGCTACAACATCTTCAAAACACTGACCAGATACAGCACACGGAAACTTAGCTTTGCTGTCTTCATTTTTGCTCGCCTGGCAGTGCTGCTCTTGGCTGAGTGAAGCTGCTGTCACTGGTACCTGAATGGGCACAGAAGGGATGAGATGTTTATTTGTACTTTACAGTATTATATTTCAGCACACTGTCCATTTATCCTTCAACACAGACATAATACATAATAAAAGCTAGTGATATTTATAAGACAACTAACCTCGGGTGAAGCTGTGGACGTTTCAGAGGAGATTCGTCTGGCAGCATGCTTCCTCTGGCTGATCTCCTGCACAAGAACATCAATGATAAATATTGTAACCATTAAGGATGCTTAGAATAGAAATATGAGAAATCGCGAAATAGCCAATGTGTTATGAAGTCACATGGTGAGAAGAAATCCCACTGATGTGTTCCTTTGTTGTTGGAAGGTGTGGGAAATGTTCTGGATCTTCTAACTATAATTGTTTAGCAAAGCATAATGAACAAAGCTGTATTGAAATAGAGTACAGTTGCAGCTTTATAGGAGAACAAACCTCAGCAGACGTTGTGGAGCTTTCAGAGGAGCGTCGTCTGGTAGATGCATGTCTCCCACTGACTTGCTGTACAACAACATACAGTAAGATTAAAATAGTACTAAACATGCATTGATATGAAAAATGCACAGCAAATATGAACCAACCTGTTGCTTCACGTGGCGTTTCTTGTCTTTAGCCTGTCCACGTTTGAGGGAAGACATCTATAAACACAGAAGCACAACGTGAGCCTGTGTCTGTACAAGTGCAATAGTCTGTTATTTATAAACAAATAAAACCGTACCTTCCCCCGCACTGGGATAGCACCTTCTTTACTGCTAGAGGGACAAGTCACCATTTCTTCAGCCAAGGCAGTGCTGAAGACAACAGGTGAGAGTGGGATCCCCATGTCCTTGACCTTAGGGGAAAAAATACAACATGTGTTATCATTGTGTAATCCTCAAAAGCACATGTTCCAACGTTACCAACCTTTGGTTCAGTCTCAGGCTGCTCCCTGGAGAGCTCCGGGTCCATCTCGGGCAGGTCCCTGGAGGCCTCCATTTGCTGAAAAACAACATAGCATTTACGGAATGTTTGAAAAATGACCTTTACTTTCTGTGTAGAGCTGTATTGAAATTGAATACAGTTGCAGCTTTATAGGAGAACAAACCTCAGCAGACGTTGTGGAGCTTTCAGAGGAGCGTCGTCTGGTAGCTACACGTCTCCCACTGACACGCTGTACAAGAACATGCACTTATTATAAAGAACAAACATCGATGTAAAGAAAGTGCAACAAATATTAACCAACCTGTCGCTTCACTGGTTGTTTCTTGTCTTTAGCCTTTCGACGTTTGACGGAAGAAGTCTATAAAAATACAACCATAGGGTGAGCCTGTGTCCGTACACGTGCAATAGTCTATTACATATTAACAAATAAAACAGTACCTTCCCGTGCACTGGGACATCACCTTCTTCACCACTGGGACAAAACTTCTCCATTTCTTCAGCCATGGCAGCGCTGAAGAGAACAGGTGACAGTGGGATGCCATAAGCCGTGACCTTAGGGGAAAAAACACAAAACACTACATATGTTAACCTTGCACTATCCTCAAAATCACATGTTACACTTATTGTCACGTTATCAACCTCAGGCTCGTGCAGCTCCCTGGAGGGCTCAGTCTTGGGCCGCTTCTTGGTGGACTCCATTTGCTGGGGAAAAAAAACCAAAACAGCTTTTACTTCACGTTTGAAACATGACCTTTACTTTCTGTGGCTTTATGGCTTGAGTGCTGTATGTTTTACAAACAGCGGCATCAGTATAAAGACAGAAACAGACAGACTGACATCGCCAGCTTGATAAAGCAACAGACAGGGACACTGAGGAAGACAGACACTTGTATATGGTGTAAAGAATCAAACTGTACTCACTCGTGCCACATGTTCAGGGCTGATGTAGCGAACACAGCGAGCACGTGACCGTGTAGAAACCCTTCCACTGACAGGTGTAGGTGGAGGAGACACCGGCACAGGAGGACTGGGATGGCGCCGGGGCTTGGCGTAGGTGGTAAAAGGGAGCTTTGGAGGGCTGGGAGGAGGACACTCAAACGCATTGTAGCATGCTGTCCACACCTGCTCCATGAGGATGGGCAGCCCACCGTCATCACTCAGATGAGTCTGTAACAGCAAACAGCATTAGGCACAGCATGGACATAGATACAAATGTCTTCAGAGATGTCATTGTACTTACGCCATCTTCTACCCACAGCGATCTGTCAGACATGGAGAAGTGCTGGGCAATCTCGTAGTACGGGATTTCTGTACAAACATGGGGACAAGAACGGCTTAAAAACAAGCAATGTAAATAAGCCTTTTAAAGTGAAGAAATGTATGCTTACGAAGTGCAGCAGCAATACGGTGGTACTCTTGGCGTAGAGCTGTTTGGTAATCGTCGTTGAAGCTCAGGCGGGGGGGGAAATCCACCACACAGACCTGGTGTTGTAAAAGTATGCAAATATTAGACAGTGTACAATGATGTCAAAGCAATAAATGCTGTTAACCCACAAAGCACCACATGTTTCAAAGAATGTACAAAGAATACTTTTGCTCTGGTACATGGTTGTAATTGTGAATAATATTATCGTGACATTTACCTTGCCCCAGGTGTCTTTGGCAGATATCAGCAGCTTAACAAACGCATCTGCAAAGTTGCCAATGGTGGCATCTTTACATGGTGCATTGGACGGAGCAAGCAAGCACAGCAAGGACGGGTCTAAAGCAGAGTATAGAAAACATTTAGATCAACTTTGGTTGATAGCTAAGTTTAAATATTATACAATAATAATACACTTTACATACCCCCGCGCTGCTTTACCAACGCTGCGTGATCTTCTTTCAGCTGCTGCGCCAAGTGGTGTGCAGTGGCACCAGGCATGCAAGAAATGCCAAACAAAAAGACACTCTCTGGGAAGAGGCGTTTCTGGAAGACGAGGGACCGGAGGTGAGAGTCGCCAGCCAGGAGTACAAACTGGAGGGGAAAAGGACATATTAATGGTATTCAAGGAAACTAATCTATACAAGGTTTTGCCTCGACATATGTAATTTACCTTTTTGCCATCCTGGTGAGCGGGAACATGCAACTTGTGGTCCTTTCTCTGCTCTTTACACTTGTCCTGGAAAAAAAAGGACATTTTAATGGTATTGAAGGAAACTAATCTATACAAGGTTTTGCCTCGACATATGCAATTTACCTTTTTGCCATCCTGGTGAGCGGGAACGAGCAACTTCTGGTCCTTTCTCTGCTCTTTACGCTTGTCCCAGGCTCCAGGAGCAGCACGGAAGCCTGTTCCTTGGCCTGAATAAGGCAAACACATTAGTCGCAGTCCATTATAATCATAAGCCTTTTATATGCAGCCAAGAACTCACGCTGAACACTGGGGTCACGAGGAGTCAGCCGAATACCACTCAGGTCGAGCTGCTTTGCTGCCTTCTTCTCTAGCTGCCGTGCACGCTTCTCTCTGGCAACAGCGGAACGCCGAGAAGCCTTCGAAGGAGGCATCTGGAGATTGTTAAGGGGATAAGTTATTCAAAAGAACACTTGCTTTTCAATACAAGGACATCAAAATACAGGGTGCTGGTGCACTTCCTATGTGTGGTTTTTCTAGTGCATCTAGAGAGATAGATATATAGATAGAGACAGAGATACAGAGATGGATAGAGAAAGATAGAGATAGATATATATGGAGAGATAGATGAGACAGAGATATAGATAGAGATCGATATATATGATAGATACATAGATAGAGAGAGATAGATAGATAGAGAGTTAGATAGAGAGATCTTATTGCGGAAGTTGCTGCGGCCATCTTGTTTTCATTGTAGTTTACGCCACTGACCCGTGTAAACTACAACAGACACAAGATGGCGACGCCACCGGGCAACAGCTCAACAGACAATACGTTCTCAAGCCACCCAGGACATATGTCCGTTGATGATTTGCTGTTGCTCATGTACAGTCAACATTTTACACAAAGCAAGCTACTTTATGTAACATTTTCGCTGCGAAACTTTTGTTCAAAAGTGGCGAGGCGGAACAAGGTGAATAGATAGAAAACATTATACAATACAACGACTGCGTGCTAACTTCGAACCAACAAAGAGTTATGCTAACGTCGAACAAAGAAAGTGCGTGCTAAGTAGCTAACGCTTACTTGTCTTCTCTTGGACAGTCGATCATTAGCTGCACACAACGCACAGTATTTATCAGAGGTGCTTATGCAATATATCTGAAATGCCTGCAGCTTTTGAGTCTAATTTCCCAGTTTGCAAATCAGATGTAAAAGGCTCGTCTTTTTGGTAGGAATACTGGTGTTTGGTAGTACAGTTAATGCAATGACTCAAGCCTGCGTTTCGTTGCTGCGGCCATCTTGTTGTCATTGTAGTTTACGCCACTGACCCGTGTAAACTACAACAGACACAAGATGGCGACGCCACCGGGCAACAGCTCAACAGACAATACGTTCTCAGGTCGCCCAGGACATATGTCCGTTGATGATTTGTTGTTGCTCATGTACAGTCAACATTTTACACAAAGCAAGCTACTTTATGTAACATTTTCGCTGCGAAACTTTTGTTCGTCATTATCTTTAATGGAGTTGACGTCAAACGGAAGTGCGTTTACAACAAAAGCGTGTGTCAGTGGCAAAAAAGGCAAAAGTGGCGAGGCGGAACAAGGTGAATAGATAGAAAACATTATACAATACAACGACTGCGTGCTAACTTCGAACCAACAAAGAGTTATGCTAACGTCGAACAAAGAAAGTGCGTGCTAAGTAGCTAACGCTTACTTGTCTTCTCTTGGACAGTCGATCATTAGCTGCACACAACGCACAGTATTTATCAGAGGTGCTTATGCAATATATCTGAAATGCCTGCAGCTTTTGAGTCTAATTTCCCAGTTTGCAAATCAGATGTAAAAGGCTCGTCTTTTTGGTAGGAATACTGGTGTTTGGTAGTACAGTTAATGCAATGACTCAAGCCTGCGTTTCACTTACCTCTCACAGGAAGGTGTATCTTCCAAGTCGTCCGACTCACTGAAGAAACAGATGGATATAAAAAAAAAATGCGTAGACTCCAAACAAAGACAATCCACGAACACAGTCCGATGCAGGAGCAACGAAAAGCGACGGATAGCTGTCCTAACAGACAACAACAGCGGCACACCCGAGTCCCTCTGCTTTATATCGCTGTCTCGCGCTGTGATAGGTGGGCTGAGTTTCAGGTATGGGGGGAGGTGCGCGTTTCGGGGGAGGGCGCTCCTCAGCTGCACGTACGCCTTGACCAGCCAGATATGGAAAGAGCTGCGTGAAGTTAGTGTTAGCTGAAATGCCACCTCACCTTTTGGGTGAAGTAAAAAAAAAAAAAACTACAATAAACGCTAACAGTAGCCACTGCCTGTTTGCTGCACGCTGACTGAAGCGCACAGCGGCACACGCAAGATACAGGAACGCGCGCGCTCCGTGTTCCGACTCTGTACTCCTCTGTCCTGTCCTTTCTGTTTTCTCACATAAACACGCTTTATGGTTGTTATGCTGCGCATGTTTTGTGTCCAAAACACTGCGGAAGTGAAAGATTGAATTCTGAAAATAATGAACTGCGACGCTGATCTTACCTGGTGCTGCAGATTTAAGATGTATTGGTAGCGTAGTGGTTAGTGGTTTGGCTTTAGAACAAGAAGGACCCGCGTTCGTATCCCGGTTGTCCCCAATTCTTGGGATGGTCATAATTAGTCTGCGCTGTAAACCTGAGCTGTTTTCATTATGTTATACTTTATGAGGAAACAGATTGCATAACAGTACACTTAAGATACTTAAATGTTATAACTCACTGTGTTGTGAGCTCATATCATATATATCTGTGTATAATACTTGGCTACACTCACTGCCTGTTTGCCGCCCCTGCTTGGCGCGGTTAAACGGGAGAGTTGAGAGAACAGCGCAGTAGTGACGCGGCTGCAGAGCGAGCGAGCACGCACATAAAAGTCACAAACGCAGCTCTGCTCTGGCTCTTTGTGGACTGAGCTGAGCCTTCTCACTTTCTCTCCGCCTTTCTTAAAACTAGAAACCGTCCTGCCATCAAGACCTGTGTTAATAAATCAGACATAAAAACTTACACACAAAGAAGTGTACCAACGGGGAATCGAACTGAAGATGACGTGTTACGCACACACGCGCTTATCCTATTGAGCTAATTTCTTTGCAACTTTGCCTATGCAAACTGAAGTCATTGCCTTTCTCTCTGAATTATCTCTGTACTTTGTTTTTCTTTTTCTACTTTACTGAAAAATGCTTTCTGGAGAGAAATGCAAAGACGCTCTGACCTGGTGCTAAGGTGTTGTAGGTGTAAGGGTAGCATAGTGGTTAGTGGTTTAGCTTCAGAGCAAAATGGTTTGGGGTCCGAGTCCCAGCTGTGAACCATCCACACACATGAGCAGAATCAAATGGAGCTAATTTAATGACACATGTATTTGCAAAGAAAATAATAGTTTTGTAAACATTATGTAAAGTTTCGTGCAGCCAACATCAAACGTACAATTACAGTTTTGTAACTGTACAATATGTGTTCTCGTAGTTATTACTATAAGGCCAATATACACACTCGCAAAAATCATGGCGCTCAGTCTTCCTTTTTAATGTAGTACTAACTCCTAATTTTGTAAAATTTATGTGTATTATTTGGTGGAAAGTACTACTCAAGTTAGTGTCATTTATAATTTGGATATTTAGTTAGAAGAGCAACACCTTCCATTATGCCCCAAATTAGGTCCAAACATTAATTTCTGACTAACCCCTAATATTGTACAAATGACTTATATAATAAATAGTTTGAAATAATACTTCCTTTTTAGAATATTACTCTAGTAAGAATAATTCTTGGCTGGAAAGTAGTACTCAAGTTAGAGTCTCATTTATAATTGGAATATGTAATCAAAAGAGCAACAAAAAAGCGGTGCAAGAAACACAGATATTTACATTGTTTTTATTGTGTCTACATGCAGCTTTTGTCACTAATTTAGTCACAGTGGGAAGCTTAAGACTTACTGTGATTTGGACTGTGCCAAATACTCAAGTGGAAGGTAAATCTGTTTAAATCAAAATATGCTACTTAAATAAATGTAACAGTGCACCATCACGTCTTACTCTGTACATTACAGATGTGTAATTACAATGTGAATTCTAAATGCTGTATGTTAGATCAAATGTGACAGCGTTTCAAATTACTTAAAATACAACTTACAGGTGTCTCTAGTCGAGCCTTTTCCACGAGCTTCTGTTTGTATCTGACGCTCGTTCACGTGACTCACACATGTTTGTGTGACGTCACTTCATATAAAAACGGTAATTTCTGTGATTTTACAAACGGTACAAAAGGACATTTCCTTCTATTTTATTTAAATACAGATAATAATTAAGTACTGTGCAATTTTAGAAAATGGCTGGGGCCATGAGGCTGCAGTACCTCACACGACCACTAATCCATCTGGGACCACAGACACAGGGGGCGTACCTTATCCAGTTCATTTAATACATCCATGCTACAGCTGCATGACCTCAATGAGAACCCCAGCCAGTTCACAACCAAGACTCCGCCTCACACTTTATTTAGGAATATTTCCTGCAGGAGGGGTAAGCAAGGGGTAACCCACAGCCCTTTTTAAATTCTCCATGACTGAGCCGTCAAAAACCAATTATGTTTTAGGGTGCTTTTTATGTATACTATCACTGTGCCAAATTTTATGGTCCTCCTCCAAAGTAAATGCGTCTCCCTCTCCATAGGCCTCACCCAAAAGGTGGCGCTGTAGAGGCTGTTTATTAGTTTCAGGAAAAATACAGTTATGACCCATTAATGTCCCTTAAAAGGAGTCACTGTATTAAGTTTGGTGGCTGTCCTGCAGGTTTTAGTTATTTATTGTGGCAGCCTTGTGCGAATGGAGTTAGGCTCCCATAGACAATGAATTGGAGCTCTGGGGGTCTCTAGAGGCAAAATTATGAAGAATAGACCATGGGTCTCATTGACTTTTTTGCATCTTATTAAGCGAAGAATCATATCACCAAATTTGGTGTCAATCGGACAAGCTTGCAGCTTTTAACTGAACTGTAGGGGCTATAGTGATTTGTGGTACTGTGCTCCCTAGTCTGTTTTGTGTAGTATTTAATTCTCCATCTTTGGTGCCAATTTGGGCTCTATAGGCACCGTCCATGTGCCTTTGAGAGAGCACGCAGAGAGACAGGAAATAGAGGCGATATTTCACAGGAAGTCATGACTAAACCGCGCAAGATAGGCCAAAAAAATGGCAGATTATTAAATATCAATCTGTCTTGATTAGGCACGTGTATGTTAGACCGATGTCGGGACAAAACCCTAGGACAAGTTCTCAATGGAAAATAAAAACTTAAAGTGGCGTGTGAAATAAAAATCAATATGGCCGCCATGTCGTTGGTCTGACGACTGAGCACCAATTATGTTTTAGGGTGCTTTTTATGTATACTATCACTGTGCCAAATTTTATGGTCCTCCTCCAAAGTAAATGCGTCTCCCTCTCCATAGGCCTCACCCAAAAGGTGGCGCTGTAGAGGCTGTTTATTAGTTTCAGGAAAAATACAGTTATGACCCATTAATGTCCCTTAAAAGGAGTCACTGTATTAAGTTTGGTGGCTGTCCTGCAGGTTTTAGTTATTTATTGTGGCAGCCTTGTGCGAATGGAGTTAGGCTCCCATAGACAATGAATTGGAGCTCTGGGGGTCTCTAGAGGCAAAATTATGAAGAATAGACCATGGGTCTCATTGACTTTTTTGCATCTTATTAAGCGAAGAATCATATCACCAAATTTGGTGTCAATCGGACAAGCTTGCAGCTTTTAACTGAACTGTAGGGGGCGCTATAGTGATTTGTGGCCCTGTGCTCCCTAGTCTATTGTGTGTAGTATTTAATTCTCCATCATTGGTGGCAATTTGGACTCTGTAGGCACAGTCCATGTGCCTTTGAGGAGCATGCAGAGAAACAGGAAATAGAGGCGATATTTCACAGGAAGTCATGACTAAACCGTGCAAGATAGGCCAAAAAAATTGGCAGATTATTAAATTTCAATCTGTCTGGATTAGGCACGTGTACGTTAGACCGATGTCGGGACAAAACCCTAGGACAAGTTCTCAATGGAAAATAAAAACTTAAAGTGGCGTGTGAAATAAAAATATGGCCGCCATGTCGCTGGTCTGATGACTGAGCACCAATTATGTTTTAGGGTGCTTTTTATGTGTACTATCACTCTGCCAAATTTTATGGGCCTCCTCCAAAGTAAATGTGTCTCCTTCTCCATAGGCCTCACCCAAAAGGTGGCGCTGTAGAGGCTGTTTATTAGTTTCATGAAAAATATAGTTCTGACCCATTAATGTCCCTTAAAAGGAGTCTCTGTATTGAGTTTGGTGGCTGTCCTACAGGTTTTAGTTGTTTTTTATTGCAGCCTTGTGTGAAGACGTCTGAGTCCCATAGACAATGAATGGGAGCTCTGGAGGCCTCTAGAGGCAAAAGTGTAAAAAATAGGCTATGGGTCTCATTGGCTTTTCTGATCAGGAGGCCGTCTAGGAATTGTCTGCAAATTTTCACTAATAAAAGTCAAAGTAATGTTTTTTTTCCCCATTGTAATTTAGTGCGTTCCTACAGGTGGCGCCGTAGGGTTGATTGTTATTGTGCGCATATAAATGGATTCAGCAGCTTTACGTTTACGAGTGTTTCAAATTTCATGTCGATCGGAGTATGCATGTGCGTGCAGGAGCTATTGAAATGATTTGGTGAGCACTCTTTGCGCCCCTGGTGGCCAACGATGATAAATGCACCATATCACTAATTCAGTTTTTTTCATGGCGCCCTGCACTGGACATGTTCCCCAAGTTTCGTCCAAATCGGACAAAGTCGATGTTTGACTTAATAGGTAGGGGGCGCTAGCGAGCACTTTTAATTTATTTTTATTAATGCATTACATTCAGATCATAATTACGCACTCGTGACTGAAATTACAGCTCTCTCAGTCCAAGCGTGTAGCCGTGACACGCGATCGGAAAAACAGGAAACGAAGGCGTTAAGTCGGCGAACCACGGCGAAACCATTTGAGATATCCGAATAAAAGTGGCCGATTATTAAATTTCAATGTGTGTAGATCGCAGAAATGTGTGCAAGACCCACGTCGGGCAAAAGCCCTAGGACAAGTTCTCCGTCAAAAAAAAAAAGTCAAACTGGCGTGGCGACTTCGGTCCAATATGGCCGCCGTGCGCTTGGTCCAAGGGCCGCGCTCCAATGTCATGTTTTGCTCGGTTCACTGTTCTCTATCACTGTTCCGAGTTTCGTGCGTGTCGGGCAAAATTTGCTCGTCCCATCCCCATAGGGATCCGATTCGGGCCGGTGCTGTTCGTTCGGGCCGGGTCGGACGCTCTCGAGACGCGCGAAATACGAAATTTTTTTCCGGGCCGATCGCGACTATACCCCCATTGAAGACTTTTCGTGCATGTTCACTGGGTCAAAAAGGGCCGCGAAGAGTATGAAAACGGTCGAAATAATAAGCAATAAACGGACGAAGAACAATGTCCCTCGCCAGTTTACTGGCTCGGGCCAATTATAGACCGTGAAAGTAAGCATTATTGATAGGCCTATGCAATTAGAAATATGAGGGGGGAGGTATAATTAATAGCAGTGTACTTAACACCTAATTACTCATGCTAAATTGATTGTTATGTCTATTAATTCAATAATACTCTTTTGTGTAATGTTCCGTATTATGTTTTCCAGTTGGTGTTTAGTATAAATTAAACCACCATGTATCTTGGAAAGTCTTTGCACCTTGTACAAAGCAGTGGTTTGGTCCACACTGGCGCGAAAGCTTTTGGCCCCGCCCACTACAGCGGCCCGGGGTTCATAAAGCCCCACAAAACACTCCATCACGGCAGCGGAAATACCTTTAACAATAAGACCACTCAACGGCTCGCAACTTAAGTTAGCACACATGAAAAATTATTTTGAAAGAAATCAAACCGGAAAAGAACTTTGCAACTTTACGTGTTAAACAACGTGAGAAGAGTGTGTGGACTTCTGCAGCATCAAGAACTTACTCAAGGCGACATTTCAAGCCTTCCTCCCGTTCTTCTGTGTCAAAAAGAGTAGATTTTGGTTTACAGCCGATATTTACATTTTAAACGACTTCCACGAGGTTGGTGATTGGGTTCGCGCTGTTGTTTTTGGTTGGAGAGCTGTAAAAATGAGCAGGTGAGTGGACTTCTTTGTAGGCTTTCTGCTTTTTATTAGTTTATTCTATAAAAGGTGCATTTTAAGATTTCGTGCAGCTTTGAACACAGAGATCAATACAGTTGTGTCAGTAGTAGTTATACATGTTTAACACTACTGAACATGAAGACTATATTTTCAGTCACACCTTGCAGACATGGCGCGCAGTTAACCTGCAGCAACCAAAGCCACACTGAAACTTAAATGTCTACAGTGCAGCTTCAGGAAAACCGCATTCATCTTCAACTGCTTGTTAGCTTTTGGGGTCGCGGGTGTCTGGAGCCTATCCAAGTGACTTTGGGCCTTAGGTTGGGTACATCCTGGACAGGTAGAGGTCACAGACCTGCACTGTGTGAATACTAGTGTTTAACATTGCTTTGATGTAGTAATGGCACGCTGTAATTGTGACGCTGGCAAGACACTTCTCATCTGCTTTGTGAGTGAAAGTGTATCATTAACTAGTTACGGGGTCAATAAGGCAAAAAGCCATGCAGCTGGGCAGCAGTCCTATTTCCCTCTGTCTGTCCCATGGCAAATGTGGCTACAATAGATGCCTACTGTCAACAAGTGATGAGTGACTGAATAATACAATGTAAAGAGATTTGTTTTATGTCTTGTTTACCAGTGTGAAGAAAGAAAGCTGCAGTAAGTCGCCTCAGTGTCCTGAACCTGATGAGTCGGAGAAGCCCACTGGAACCAACATGGAGACAGAAAGTGCCAATGGTACCTTCAAAGGCTCACCATTAGTGCGTGCAAATACTGTGGTCATCTAACACAACTCTGTATTGTTGTCTGAATGTAGAAATAAATGTGAAAAGTGAGCCAATCATCTCTGAAGTTCTCATCACGAAGGAGATGGAGGCTGAGGAGCAGCAGCTGATGGAAGAAGGAGAGCGTAAAGAGAGGGAAATGATGGAAAAGGTCAGTCAAAGTGTAAAAAAAAAAAATACGACAACAATTGCAATAAGAATTTGGCGATAAGCTTAGACGAGCTGGCGTGTGCTGCTGCTTAGACCTCTCTACTACAAGCACAAAAAAGGCAGCACTTCCATGACTGGAAGCAAAGCCTTTTCTCTTTGTGCAGGTATAGAGCTCGGACTCAAACGTCCAAATTTTACATTACTTGTCAGACCTGCAGAACATCCATAAAGATGCATTAGCAACAAACATTAAAAAAACAAACAAAGAGCTGTGGAAAACCCCACAAGCTGCTCGAAAACTACTGGTAAATACATTTATCATTTAGAGTGTCAGAATACTTTTTAATGAACACTAAATTCAGCATTTAGCATCTTCTCTTTACTAGGGCTGCAACTAACAATTATTTCGTTAATCGATTAGTCTATCTATTATTTCTTCGATTAATTGTTTAGAACACTTAAGACCCTTCAATATAAGAATTATACAAAATTTTACCCAGACAAAGCTGAAGTGAAGGCGTTTGGCATCCTGGTGAAAAATATTTATAGATGAACAAGTATTTTTATCAAAAACACACAATTGACATTTTCCTCTGTGTTTTTGTGTCCTCCTTGCTCTGAGTGATAAAACCTCTTCTTTTAGCACATACAATGTGTTGGAGTCTGTACAGACGAGTTAACGATTACTCGATTATTTAATTAGTTGACGTTTCTATAATCGATTTGTTGCAGATGATCGATTGACTTGTTGCAGCCCTACTCTTTACCAGTTCTTTTCTTTATAAATGGTTGTTTTTGCATAAACCCTACAGTTGAGTGCAGTTTAGGTCAGATACATGGAATTACTTTAGTTGTCTACAGCCCTAGTTTGAACAGTCATGGTCCTCCTTTTGTACATTTGTACATGTTTTGTAAATTCACTTTTAGTTGAAATTGTAAATGCTTAGACCATATAGTTAAATATGTGATTTGATATTGTATATCATTTATTTATTTTATATTTCATTTATTTTCCTAAATATGGGATGTGTTTTGTAGTTTCAAAAATTGCTGGATGTATTGTGATATGGTCTTAAAGATTTCCATAAAGGTCTTAAAAGATCTTGAGAGATCTTAAAAAGGTTTTGAAATGGTTTTTAAATTGACTTCTGGATCCCTGCACATAACCTGATCTTAAAAACACCACTAGGTACTACAATTCACAAATTTAAAACCACTAAATTATTTTGAAATGAAGGGTCTTAACAGAGTTACAATGGAATTAACAGGATTTCTGTATTGCAATGGAAGTATGGTAAAAAGATGACAATATTGGAAGTAAAAAGGCCTAAACAAGCTTTAATTTTTGCCTAGACATTGCATCATCAAATAGGATCCCTCACTACATTAAATGCAGGCCAACCAACCGGAAAAGTGGCCTAGTCCAATTGAAACAGATTTTGCAAAATGCATGTAAGCCCGTGAAGCACTTGATTCAGATCTCACACATCCCAGTAACACATCTAGAGATGTTAGTATCTAGTCGTATTGATCCTGCAGTCCTGTAATCTTGTATTTGTGAAGTCAGATGAAGGCTATAAACAGGGGGTTTGTGGCTAAAGATCAACTGAGTTAACACACTCTCATCTCTCTGCATGTAAACAATGAGTGTAGCACTGAAAATGAGAAAAGTGCATGGTATGCTATTTTTAGGCTCGACAAACTTGGGAGAGGGACTCCAACGAGATGCGCTTCAAAAGGCTCCAACACCTGCTTCAGAAAAGCAACATCTACTCCAAGTTCCTGCTGACCAAGATGGAGCAACAGCAGAATGAGGTGTGTCCCGGAGAGCTGGTAGTGACCTAGAGGACATATCAATAACCACTAAAAGTAACAAATATTAATTTTATGACTGTAGGAAAAAGTCAGGAAGGAGAGACTTGAGAAGAAATCAAAGAAGGTGAGAGCCTTATACCACGACAATACAAATCTACAGGCAAGTTTGTTTTTCTTTTTGATTATTGTAACTTTTGTTTGTTTTCACTTGCAGAACTCAAATGCTGCTGAACCTGATAAAGGTGAGCGAAACTATCAACTGGAGTAAACACAATTGATGTACTTTTATAAATATGTCATTTGTTCTCTGACATTAATGGTTTCACTAAAATCACTTCTTTCCTCTCAGATAAAAAGAAGCGAAGGAGGGATGATGATTACAAAATTTCAGATGTTATGTCAAAAGAAGTATGACTCTATTTATGATAAGCTGTTTTGTTTATGCTCTGCCTAATTTTTCCTTTTTATGTTTTTTTCCCCAGGATATTCTGTCGCAGTCAAAGAAGGCAAAAGTGGAAAAGGTAATTATGATACTGTGTTGAATGGAGCCAGATTTGCATTATACAGGGATATGGAACAGCTTGAATGAGTATGTACACGGTACAGGATGGCACATCTGATCAGAAGCCACTGGATGCTGAAGACCTCGAGAAGATGAGTGAGTCAAATGAGACCATAAAGAACCGGCTCTCTGAGGCAGTCCGGGACAAGGCCAAACACCTCCTGGATCCCTCTCGCACAGTGAACGGAGAGCCTGTCCCTTACCAGCAGCCCACCCTCTTCACCGGGGGAGTCATGAGGTGGTACCAGATTGAAGGCATTGAGTGGCTAAGGGTAAGAGTGCTCTTAATTTTTATTATTATTTTTTTTTAATATACTGTTTGAGAAGATGTTTTTTTTATTTGCCTGTGTACCATTTCCTTAGTAATGGGTAGGGTTGTTGCAATGCTATGGCAACATGCCTTGAGCTCATAACTTGCTCCAGAACAGAGGGTTGTTTCATAAAACTGGTTTATTTTCTAAGCGAGACTCAAATGGCAAATTTGAATTTATTCGAATTTATAAAGAGGAAAAATTATTTGAATAGGTCACACTTGATTCCTTGATGGAATATTCCCATTTTATTTAATCATACTATATTATATTTAATACGCTATTAAAATGTATACAGAATTAAACACTAAATTCAGAATGGAACTGCACATTCAGCTGCTGTTGGATTTTAAATGTTTTTCTGTATGGGTCCAGATGCTGTGGGAAAACGGCATTAATGGGATTCTGGCCGATGAAATGGGTCTGGGAAAGACAATCCAGTGCATCGCGCATATCGCCATGATGATTGAGAAGAAGGTTCTGGGGCCTTTCCTAGTAGTGGCTCCTCTGTCCACACTGCCCAACTGGATCAATGAGTTCAAGCGCTTCACTCCTCAGGTAACAACCTTCAGCTTTACCGTGCTGCATATAAAGTTCTTTCGCCATGAAGGTGAGAAAACCCTACTAAAGTCACCCTTGATTTTATATATAGTTTTTCCAGGGAGGTGCTCCTTTCTATAGTTTATATTAATATATGATTTGCAGGTATCAGTGGTGCTGTACCATGGGCCTCAGGCTGAGAGGGCAAAAGTACTGAAACAAATCCGACGGCCTCATGAGCCTTTGGGCATGTGTCCGGTGGTGGTCACCTCTTTTGAAATCTCGATGATTGACAGGAAGTTCCTCCAGGTTTGTTTGATTTTTGTCAAACTTTTTATAGGGAAATAAAAATTCCTCTCTCAATATTCAGACAACATAATCACTGTCCATCAGAAATTAAAACGTAGCCGCAATAGTCATTGTTGAGGTTCAAGTATTGCATAACAAAGAGATTGGACCATTCAGTAGGTTCTGTTCACGTTCTAGAATGTGATGATGGAGGCAAGAGCCACTTTTCCCTATTTATAACATTGAACTTTGTCATGAAATATCTCAAAGATAAATTCACAAATGTTGAACCTGATGATTTCTCTCTGTGACTAGACACAAAAACCCATTGTATTACAACAAAAATGTGCATGTTAACACTATTAATTTTAGCTGCCCACCGTCTGTATTAAATATCATTGGCTTATGGAATGTGATGTCACGTGGACGACACCTGTTAACAACAAAAGTGCTGAAATATCACATTGTTTTGTTTGAATTTGTATTCATCCATATTTTGTTTTTAAGGACTAAATGCATAATATTAATATTTTGCATATGTCCAAAATAACTATTATATAACTACAATTTTCCTACGTACCCTCTACATTTTGTCAAGAATAACTGTTTGAAAGCTCTAGCTGTGATAAAGAACATGTGTTTCCTCTCAGCGATTCCAGTGGAAGTATCTGATTGTGGATGAAGGTCACCGAATCAAGAACCTGAACTGCAGGCTGGTACGAGAGCTGAAGATGATGCCTACAGACAATAAACTGCTGCTGACGGGAACACCTCTGCAAAACAACTTGGCTGAGCTCTGGTCCCTGCTCAACTTTCTCTTGCCAGAGGTCTTTGATGACCTCAAGAGGTCAGCTTTCCTCTCTTGCTTACCATTCACCACTAACTGCCGTGTATTCATTTATCTGAGCTCTTCTGTGTGCAGCTTTGAGTCCTGGTTTGACATTGACTCTCTGGGAGAGGCAGAGAGTCTGGTGGCATCTGAACGGGAGCACAACATCCTCAGCATGTTGCACCAGGTCAGTTCATCTTCTATAATGTCTTTCACATTCTGAAAATGCCCTGAATAGAGCTGCATCAGTGTGGTGTATTGGAGCCTGTCTAGTGCTTACAGCTATGCAAGAGATAACTTATCTATCTTATCTCAATAACTCTGCAAGACTAGGTTTTCAATCAATTTTCAGTTTTAGTGATGGCACCACAAGCTGTCAAAAACTCTTTAACGCATAAACACACAAGCTGCTGGTATCAGAACGGTCAAACGTCAATGACCGTGATATTAAAGCCTGTCCTGTATTTTCAGATTCTGACTCCATTCCTTCTGAGAAGGTTAAAGTCAGATGTGACTCTGGAGGTTCCCCCTAAAAAGGAGATAATTGTATATGCTCCACTGACGGCCAAACAGGAGGCCTTGTATACTGCTGTTGTCAACAAGACCATTGCCAAGGTGCTGGGCCAAGAGAAGGTAAAAAGCTGCATTTTAAATGCCTATGTTTTTTTATATCATTGTATTAATTATATTTAATTTATTTTGTAGAAAGAAGATCCAGTTGTGTTGACCTCTAAAGGCAGACCGAAGCGACTTTCTCGAAGGGCTGTTGACTACAGTGAAACAGACCAAAATACTCCAGATGATCTGGAGAAATACCTGGAGAGGCTTCAGAAGGAGCAGGAACACAGGTTGAGTCTGGTTTTTAGCTTTCACAGCAACCACATTTGGTGAATAGCCTCTGAGCCTTGCTGCCCATCTCTGCAGAGTTGCATCATATGAAAAACTTTATTAAACCTTTTACCTATACTTGCCAGCACGTGACTTATTTTAATTTTCAAAATCTGTTCTGTCACAGAAAACTACAGATCAGAGCTTATCAACCATTGTTTACTTTGGATTCTAAATTATCTTGATAAGCATCAGCCATGAAAAAAACAAAACCGTCATTGTCCAGCCAGAAGGGAGAATCTGCACACCACTGCTTTGTGGAACTGTACTTGTTGGTGAGATTGATGTTATTTGTGTTTTCCTCTCCAGTCTTGCAGACTCCTCTGTAGTGGCTGTCCAGAGCCCCTTGGATGCACAGATCAACCTGAAGCTACAGAATATCCTAATGCTGCTGAAGAAGTGCTGTAACCACCCATACCTGGTGGAGTACCCCTTGGACCCTGCCACACAGGAGTTCAAGGTGACCGCTGAGGCTATATTCACATAAACACCTGAGACAGAGATGAGCCATGAGACTGTAATGTTACAGTGATGCTTTTGCTTTTTGCAAGACCCAAAGACTAGTTTGATTTTATACTCACAGGCACGGACATGGCACAGACCCCTAGTACTGAATGTGGTTTCATGTTCGATACAAAGATGTAAAGGAAATGACAGGTTTTGCTGTGTCTTCAGATTGATGAACAGCTGGTGCAGACCTCGGGCAAGTTTCAGATCCTGGACCGCCTCCTGCCAGCACTCAAAAAGAGAGGCCACAAGGTACACCATATCACTGCCACAATTATCGTTTGATAATTACTCAGATTTACATGCCATTCCAGAAATCCCATAATTATGAATCAGTCAGTAAACCTGGATTACAAAGAAGTTTGGAAACCGTATCACTTGCATGTTGTGTGGTACTTAAGCAAACTACAATAGTGAAGCTAACGCATCAAGTAATAGTTTAGTGATAGTAATGGTTTTAGTGTGTGTGTGGTGCATAGATAATTCATGGATCCTGTCTGTCTTTCAGGTGTTGATCTTCAGTCAGATGACCTCCATCTTGGATCTGCTGATGGACTACTGCTACTTGCGAGACTTTCGGTACAGCCGCCTAGACGGGAGCATGGCCTACGCTGACCGAGAGGAGAATGTAAGGCTTTCATGTAGTCAAGGCTCAGAAATGTGCTTCGCTTAAGTTCCAAGCAAGGTTTAATTGATGGGGAATATTGGATCTGTGTTATTTCCAGATTACGAAGTTCTTTGAAGATCCCGAGGTGTTCCTTTTCCTGCTCAGTACAAGAGCTGGTGGTCTGGGGATCAACCTGACTGCGGCCGACACAGTCATCATCTTTGACAGTGACTGGGTGGGTAATCTCAGGCCCATTGCGTGGAACGAGTCACGTTTGTACTGACAGTGTGTCTTTGTGTCCAGAATCCCCAGGCTGATCTCCAGGCTCAGGACCGCTGTCACCGCATCGGGCAGACAAAACCTGTGGTGGTCTACCGCTTCGTCACGGCCAACACCATCGATCAGAAGATTTTTGAAAGAGCCTCAGCAAAAAGGAAACTGGAGCAGATGGTCATCCACAAGAGTAAGAACCACTGCATTTGCCCTGTCTGGTTCAAATTTAGACAATTACATATCTGTTTTATATAAAATAAAAAATTAACAGTTTACTGCCTATTACTGTAATGGCACGCAAAAAATGGATTTGTTTTTTGTATAACGTTTGGTTAATATTTAGTGGAGGGGAGAAAAATTTTTTTTTGCAAAATACTGTCCCATACCCAGTATACCCAGTATGAAAGATCTCAAGGTGACTTAAAAAGTGTACTCAAATAGATATCCTCAAATTACACAATAAAAAGAAATATACTATACTACTCTATAACAAATTAACCCTGATACCCTGCAGAATACTATAAGTTAAAAAACAAGTTAATAAAACATAACTCATAAAGCCTATCCCAGTGACTTTGGGCCTTAAGCGGGGTACACCCTGGACAGTGGCCAATTCGTTGCAGGGCTATTGTTATTACTATCAAAATTTAAACTATAATTATTGTTTTTCCCTAATATATTGTGTGCATAATAATGTTGATGTCAGTTGGTTAGTTATTATCTCCCAGCCCAAGCTAAAATCCCAAGTAATATTAAAGAGTCATTCACACAGATGTTGAACTCTACTGAGGAGGGGCAGTTTAATCATCAGAATATTATTGTTGCTGCAGACAAGTTTAAAGGAGCGAGGACAGAGCTGAGCCAAGGAAAGAGCTGCATCGATCTTGACGAACTGATGGATCTGCTGAAAGCCCGAAGCACTGAAAAGTGAGTCCCACCTGTGTTTGTGTGAGTCTGTGTCTGTGTAAGAGCACCCGGTCACTGTAGTGTGTCCACAGACAAGTGAAGGCCTTGAAAGGGAAAGTGCTCAGTGACCAGGACCTGGAGGTGCTGCTGGACCGCTCTGACATGTTGGGTATGAATATTCAACCATTTTTTTTCTTTTCTCAACAGTTATAGAAGTAGTTGGCTAGATTTGATTTGACATTAACGGCTCTGTAATACATGGTGTGTTGTTTCATCAATCCAACTTTATGAAGTGCCTTTTAATACGTAAAATGTTACATGAAGCAACCCCCCATATATAGTCCCTATATACACACACCCCCATTCTCAGGAATACATGAGGCTGAGTACAGATGAACCAGCTGAAGAGACCCCATCAGAGGAGCAGCCACAGCAGACCACACTTTTCTCATTAGACATGTTAAACATAAAATATGTGATTTCCTTTTCATGGACATTTAGAGGTCGGAGATATACTGAAAAATTGAGTATTGCAATTGTTGTTATGGAGAAATACAAAATTAGAATATCAAGTATATTGTCATAAATTACACTGAAAAGAGCTGGTTATAAATAAAGTGAGCAGAAATGTAAGTGTAATCTTCCAATCAAGGTTATTAAGTGATTTATACCCCTATTTTATGGTCTATTCATATTTTGTGTGATACTTGTTCTTCAAGCACTGTATTATTATTATTGAGATCATGCAAAAATATTTATCATTTTTTTGTCAATGTTACCATAATGTTATTTGGAAAATTGTCTCTACTCATGTGGAAATAATTTAAACACTATGTAACTTGTGCCATAAGTCACATTTTTAGTGAAACTGTGGCTAGAACATAATTTTTGTGTTTCAGGTAAGGACAGAGTTCGAGTGAAGCAGGAGAAGGTTGGTGTTTTCAGGCTGGTGGATGAACACGAATCAGTCTTGATCTCTTGATCTCACCGGGGTGGCTCTGAAGATGAGCCGTAAACTGCTGTTCCTAAAAACTGACCAGTCTGAGACTACTTCTGCAATACTCCTTCTGGATGGTGTATGCTCAAACCACTAAAGCTTTGTTTCCAAAAGGCATTAACAGGTATCCTCCACTAAGCAAAGATGAGGGTTGTGTACGGCAGAAATTGCCAAATTTACTAGATTTTTTTTCCTTTTATTTTTTGCATTTCTTTCTCACAAATATGTATACTTTACATAATATCAACCATAGACCAGCCTCCATCTTAATCTACCATAACAGAACCCAACAATAGCTTATGCATTGCCTGTGGGGGCTTCACATTGGTGCCTTAGCTTGTAAAATGTTGAAGACCGCTGATATTCAGTATAGGACCTTACACCTCTGATTCTGTTTCAGTTCAGATTTAATGGAAACGCTACTTGTGGATTAGACAGACTGGCTCAATGCGCAGCTCGGGGTCCCACAGGCAGGACAAAACTGTCAACTTTCTCAGCGCTTAGGATTTCTAGTAATGTTGGTTCTATATCGTCTCTGCCAGAGGGCGGTGCTGAAAGCGCTGAACGATTCCCTGCGCATGTGCAAAGGGAATCATTCAGTGCTTTCAGCTTTTCTCATCCGGGATTCATAGAATCCTAGTTATATTTGTAACATTCAATAAGGTTTGTATTGGAATTGACAAGCTGCAGTTCTGTGGGTAGAAAATGAGACCAGAAATACATTATATCCAGTTAAGTTTCATTTTCTAAAACATGTTATGGCCTATAACTCATGTAGATGTGTACATGCACTTGGGACCAAGTGAAACTGATTTTGTTCTGTTGTGCCATTTTATAATAAATATTATCCTTGAAATCCCCCAAAATCTTTGTTTTGCTTGGGTTATACTGTGGCAACATTACATTACCTGTATTTATTACCTGTAAAAATGTGTACCACCTTTTATTAGGTAAGCTTTGACTTGAAATAATGCCTCAAACGTTGCTCTGATCAATTCTGAAATGTTTCACAAAGGACACATTAAATATTGGAAACAGCTTGTATTATGCAGTGTTTGGAGTGATTGAGTTAATATCACAATGTCTGGAGAAAACAGTGAGTGACTCTGGTGTGTCAGTCATTAGCTGCTCACATTTGCATTGCTTTGCCTCAGTGGACACGCATGAAAATATTGTGACCAGACCTCAGTATAACATTGCGACTATGCGCACAGAGGCACTATTCAATAGAGTTATCAGATTATGGAAATGTCATGTAAACATTACAGTTGGTGTGAACAATCTGATTTTTGATTGTTCATATGGTGACAAGAAAAGAAATATGCAAAAAAGGGCACAAACTAATGTGACAAAATGAAAAATGACAGATGATATAGATTGAAGTTATTTAAAAACTCAGTGTTCTTTATTTTCGAAATACAACAGTTTCTCCAAAAATCCACTCTAACTTAACCTTGTGATACGTATCAGTTGTCAGATTTCTCTTGGGCATGTAAACACACAAATAGATCTAATTATTGGGTTATCTGATTATTCTACCAATCTGACATTTTTTGGGTCATGTAAATTACTCCCAGTGTGCGGTTTGTACATTTGTATGTTCAGGGTGTGGTTCTTCCTGGACCAGGAGTCACATCGCAGCTCTGTGACTTCACATCTCCCTCCAATCATCACAAGCTTACCTAAGGTAGGATACTTTAAACTAGTAATTTGTGTATTATAGAATTATGAGCTTGAATAACATTTGTATGAAGTACAGATTCTATTTTTTGTTGGCTACAACAGGAGTCTTGATAATAAAGTACTGAAAAGCAAAAGCTTTAAATGATTCTCTGTACTAATAAGATAAAAAGGTTCATATCACTACCCTTGCCAAACACATTCTAACATATACATGAGTAATATTTGCACCAAAATATTCTGGATCATCTTGAGCCTCATCTGCCTTATGTGGAAGTAAATGGCACCTTTTTAACAATCTTCCTATACTTTGTATTAAAGGGTGATCCATGTGGGCCTTTTTGTCCTGGGCCCTATGTTGATGGGCCTGCACAAAATTCACTAGATGTCCCCGCAACTGTTTGAAGCAGGTGCTTTTTTAAGACTGATTTGTTGGTCTACTCTTCACTATATACAACCCTAAAAGCAGCTCTTAGGTTTAAATCATGGTAGTTCATTATTGTTTTCTCCCCCTAAAAATCTACAGATCCTCCTGCTGTGTTTGTCTCTCATAATGATCTAACAACAACATGGAGGGCGGGCAGCATTCCACCTGCACATAAAATGCCTCCACACCCCCTTTTGAATACTCTGCCTTTTGTGGTGATCAAAGTGGTGCTTACTGAACATCACAAGCATGCTTGGGCAATGACAAAAAGTCATTGCTCTCACTGTTGTCCTTTAGACTATTATTTCAGTGGTTTATTGTGTTATTTTACCCAATTTTAGTAAAATATTTTGTTCCAAAAAAAATGTATTAAGAATAGATTAGAGTTTTGCAAAAAGAAGATATCTTCCAAGTCATCTCGCGACAAGGGCAAAGTGAGGCTGGGTAAAATCACTGCTTACCACCTGGAAAGAGTTCATCAAAACATATAAACTAAACAGAGATATGTTAAGCTAGTTGGGTAATGATCAAAGTTTATATCAAACAGCACTGACCTAAGATTTAAGGTTTGGATAACCGAAGGTATAAACGTGTTTTACCAGATTGTAAATCTTAAACACCTTTTGTTAACCGTTGGCATTTATTGGGGGGAAAAAAAATATATATATATGTGTTTTTTTTTACTTCTTTATTACATTATTATTTTAAGTTCAGTCTGTAACCAACCCTGTAGAATTACAGCCCATACCACAAAGGTTTGAGTATGGCACCTCTCCTTTACACGTGTTCACATGTTATGGACTGTTATGTGTCCGCAGCCATTACCTAATCTTTATTGATGGAGCGTCTGAAGTTGGTGCTGCAGTACTTCCAGTCCAACTCGGAGTCCATCTCAAATGGCATCTGCATCATTCTGGCCCTAGTCAGTGTCAAACTCTACACCAGCTTCGACTTCAACTGCCCCTGTCTGCCGCAGTACAACAGGCTCTACTCTCTGGGCGTCATGGTGGTGCCCCCCATCATCCTCTTCTTCCTGGGGATGTTGGTGAACCGCCACACTGGGGTCATGATGGACGAGTGGCTGCGGCCTGAGGGAAACCGCTCCAAGAACCCTTCAGTTGTCAAGTGAGTCCAAGATTTCTTGTACTCTATATTACACAGCTCACATCAACGAACAAAATATTTTCGCTGAGGTTTTGAGTAAAAATTATGTGTGTTTTAAACTGATTTTTGTATATATCTATATATATAACACACATACACACTCACACACACACATATATATACATACAAATAAATAAATGTGTGTATATATATATATATATATATATATATATATATATATATATATATATGTATGTATGTATGTATGTATGTATGGTTCAGTTGTGGTTGCAGTTTTTAAAACCGTAAGAGCACAGGCTACATACAGTTGTAATAATGAGTCTCTGTACAGGTTCTTGTTCTCAGCTATGATGCAGAGGGCACTGTTGGCTCCAATGGTTTGGATCTTAGTTACTCTTTTGGACGGAAAGATCTTAATCTGTGCTTTCAGCGTCAGTGTGGACCCGAGCCTCTTCTCTGGTACAGTCTCTCTTCTAGTCCTCTTATCTGTGATGAATCATTTACAGTGTATGTTAATGAACATTATAACAAATGTAAACATGCAAATGTGTAAATTATTGTAATAGCTATTTTTCAGTTCCCCTCAATGTCATGTGGGTCCGGGGTATGCAGAAGTGTCCTTATTGTCTCCATTTGATAACAATTCTGTTTGTTGTTTTTTTTGGATCTCCCAGCTTAAATGTGTTCAATGTGGAGCACATGCTTAATTTTTATATTAAAAAATACAATATTAATTTAATTAACTTAGGATTCTCTGCTGGAGTTGGGAAATGCGACAATATAAAGTTAGCAAACCATTGCTCTATGTGACTGATTTTCCAGTGGTAATTTAATTCAGGACTTCCTGGCAACTAAAAAAGTTCTTAGACAATTAGACAACACACAGCTTTTGTGATTTGCTGAAATACCGAAAAATATTTTAATTAACTTAATAAAAAATTGTCTTGTTCTCCTGCAACATTCTGTCTGAAATGCATTTCCATTTGGGTTCATTAAGTGGTTGGTGCTTTCATTTTTCTACTGCACTATGTTCCAGGTTTTCCAAACGATACTGGGATGGACATCATAAAAATCATGGCAAAGGTTCCATGCAAAGAGGAGGGCGTGTTTGGGAACAGCTCCTTCAGAAAGGCTGTGACAAGATATGTGCGCTGCTATTCTCAGGTCAGACTTCTTGTTCTGACATCAATACTAGTTTTCAGTACCAAAACAATAGAGGGATAAATATTCTTGAAATTTAAATATTGTTTTGTTTTGTTCACAATATGTCAAATGTCAAGAAGCGTCTAGCTCTAGCTAATGGAGGTCGTGAACTCCACTGCTTCACTTCTGGTGGGGTTTAATACTCAGTTATGTACTCCTAACCATAACCAACTTAACCGTGTAGCTATCTTGAAGTTAAAAGAACTGCTTGAGAAACAATAGCTTTGAGCAAGAGTAAACCAGCAGAGTATTTTTGACACATTTGTTCCTTTTGACCCTGTGTTTCCAGGCCGTGGGCTGGTCCATCCTCCTCTTTCTCATTGTGCTGGGGACTCTAGCTCGTCTCATCAAACCTTTCTTTGATGACCACGCCAGGTTCCTCCAGACGCGCTACTGGAGCAACTACCTGGACATAGAACAGAAGCTGTTTGATGAGACTTGTGTGCTGCATGCACGGGACTTTGCACGGAAGTGTGTGGTGCAATTTTTCGAGGAAATGAGAGATGATTCAGCCCCAGTGCTTGACAGGCCATACTTCACTGTCAGCACGCAGGACGACTGGGACAGTGAGGCCGAAGACCGACTTCACGGGGTCACTAGGCAGGAACAAATGAACCAACTGCTTGACAAGTGGTACTATAGCAAACCACAGCTGGATGTCAGACGCATTGCATACAGGCCAAGACTTTGCCCAGGCTGCAACAAGATGAGCCTCAGCTCAGATGTGTAGGTTTGGACTGCAGCTTTACCACATCTTTTTTATTTGTTTCCTCCCCCTGTTTTAAGGCTTTTAAATTGTTCAAAGTATTTATACTAAGGTCAGCATGTGGTATGGTTCACTCAGAACCATTACACTGTACAGCTTCATCAGATTAAAGGTCTTTGGTCACTACTGCTGCTATTGTTATTGAGATTTCTATAAAGTCAGAAGCCTTTTTACAAAAGAGCACAATTTTAAATCAAGCCCCTCTCAGGAATAAGAAAAAAAGGGCGGCCACACAGACATTGGTCAGAGTACGTTCATCTCCTTGTCCATTTCCTCTGTGCTGTAGGTGGCCCATTTGTGGATGCGACTATAGAGGGGCAGCCCGTTTTTCTCTCTATACAAGCAGACCCCCGTGACCCTGTTCCAGTCTGTGCTGCAGACAGGACGGCTGTTCGGTTGTTCCCCTAACAGCTCCTTCTGTGCAGGCTCCAGTGACACAAAGCCAAAGAAGCTCTTGACGTTCTGCATGGCTACCAGCTGGGCATGGGCCGCCGCTGTGTTCTGGAAGAGACTCCGTTCAGCTTCACGGTACCGATTCCAGTACTCCTCCTGCTGATGGCCCAGGGAAGAGCTGCAATGCCTCACACACTGCAGTAGGAAGACAATCACAGACATACTAGCGACCAGCAACCAGCCAAGTAGCTGAAAGAAACAAAAGAGGCCATGTAAAGCATTTCATTCAAAGTTGTGTTCCAGATTCAACTTGACAGATTTGTAAAGAACTTCATGATGCAGACTTCCATATATTCTACATCACTGGGGGACAGTGTACTGTACTTGTGTTGAATAATATACCTGAGACTGGTACTTGAGGTGACGTTGGATGTCCTTCCAGAAAGGTTGCAGCTCTGCAGAAATACTGTCCTCACAGGGAAACTGAGCCAGCATCATGGGATCCTTTCCTACCGGGAAGCCCGGCACAAAACTGGGGTCCACAAACTCACTGAGGGCACAGGTGTAGGCCTGTCCCTGCAGCAGAGACAACACAGCCCAAGTGAGAGGGGCCACCACAGCTCTGCCCAGCACACTGGCGAGCACCGCAAAGGCTGCTGCTGCAGAAAGCTTTCGGCATCGTCTCAGCCGGCACTCTGCTAAGAGGTCCCATGTGTTCCTGTTCAACATTATGCCCACCAGGAATAGCACCAGAGCAGGCACTCCAATGGCCGCCAGCCCGTAGTAATAGTTCCTCTGTGAGGAACAGGGGCAGTCGAAGGCAAACACAGCGTATGCTGTCTGGCCTGCCACTGTGCCTAGAGCTATCAGACCATTAAAAATCATTACATCTTTACTTTTAAAAAATAGAGACACAAATTTAAAGTTCTCTGTGACTAGTGCAGCTGCGGCCATTATACACAACAAGCATAGGCTTAGTACATCAAAGATAAAATCCAAAACAGGATTGTCCTCAGTAACACTGTTAAAAATAGAATAGAAAATGAAGTCTAACGTCACCCTGCAGATGTTTGTCCTGTAGTTATGAGCAGCTACAGTCCATTAAGGCATTGGCTAGACAAACTATACAACACTCTTGAATGTTCTTTTAAAAGTATGGGTACTGAAAGAGTCTCTGTGTCTGTCTTGTGTTGGGCACAGAGTGACTCAGCCTGGGACTGCCCCTCTGTTTCCTCTCTGCTGTGGAAAAAAATCTTTAACTGAAAACATGTGGTGAGCTCTGTTTTCTAGTAGGAATGTGAGCTACACTGTAGGCTACAGTGATCTATGATCATCCTTATCTCAATTAATCCATTCTAAACTATTATGTACAAATCCTGTTTTTAAAACTGTAAAAGTCATGGTCAAAGCAGTAGTGGTACCCTAGTATGAGCTAGAGTATCTGATTGCTCCAGCAGCCTCAGGTGGGACACCAGCAGGCCCTCCTAGTGGGTTTGGTTTGGCTATATCAAGGAGTCAGCTGTGTGGGTTTAGACTCATCAATATTTTGTGTTGAGCTGCTCCTGTCTCAGATGTGCATCAGATGTGTTTTAGTAGAGAATTAAATTGAAGAGCAATGAAGCAAATGAGCAGGCTATAGGCTAAAAATATAACAACTTATTTTATGTCCCAGTTTAGAGCTGGGTGATACGAGGATAAAAATGTTATTTTGATGAGCCTTTGACATGCTCAGAGTGAATGACACAGTGGAGTCAGAGGAAGTTACCCCTTAAAGACAGTTCACTAAAAATACTTTGTGGACATGAATCATGATACAAAAAAATTGGCTATTAATATTTTTAATTTTTTTTGGCATTTTGCCCACCCCTTTCCCAGATTGATACATTTTGTAACTGTTAGTAAAGTTAATTTGTTAACTTATGGACAAGTTACGTTCATCACGGTAACCAGTCCCACACAAGACAGGGCGACTACCTGTGACCTGTCTCTCTTTAGGTCTCTGTCCCTCATCCCACTTACTTGCTTACTATTCACTGATGCAACGAATCGTAGGTTTACATACGAAATAGAGTAATGACAGAAATATCTCTGGGGGAAAATCAACACCTTTGGGACGTTCTGACTTCGTTACGTTGTGACCTATTCTTATCTGTATGTGTTCAGAGAAAATTATATGGTACATTATTTAAAATTCATGCCCGCACCCATAGTCCCTCCATGGCCCACCACATCACGAGATGATCAAATGAGAGTGGACCATGAGCGCTGCGAACCAACCGATCACGTGGGAAGTGCAGTCACGTGGGGTTGTGCCACGTCTCACTAGATGACGTCACCTCTCAGTGACAGTCGCTGCTGCAGTATTTGCTCTTCCTCTCATCTCTTCTTATTTACTCATATCTGACTGAAAAAGCCTTATGAGCTGTTAGGCTTTCTTTAAGGGCACGCTATCAGACAGAACAGAGACATATTTTCTTCGTTTTGCAAATCTTTTGGCTAATGTTTGCCGTTTCCTGGTTGGAGTTGCAGCCATTTTGGATTTGTACAAAGAAAACAGCAGCTGGTTGTGGAAGCAGTGAGAGTTAACTCCTTTGTTCTTTTAAGAGGAAGACAGCGTTTGTAGACGGAATATAAAAACATAATTCAAGAGGAAGCTGTTCAAACGACCTCAACCATGAATCCAGAATAGTGAGTATTGTATCGGAAATGTCATAAGCCTGGCCAGCTAGCATGTAGCGTTAGCATGGTGGGCTAACGTTTGTGAAAGCCCACCTCATAGTTTGTAGGACAGGTGAATTATCGACCCCTGTTGTAGATTGACTGTAGACTTGTAAACTCTGAAGCGGTCTTAATAAAACATTGTCAACGGATATCTATTCACTTACTCCGTTTTGATTTTGTCCATGTTCATTTCGCTTCACATTTTGCATTACGTTAATATTAGCTACTTGTGTAAAGCTGATGTCCGATCGTGTTGCCTCATTTTATATACATATATATATATATATATATATATATATAAGAATATGGCTGTCATGATTAATAAAAAAAAAATCTTGCATTATAAACTGAGATATCAACAAGTCATTATTATTTCATTGTCTTTAAAGCATCAACTAGATCTGTGTCCTTTACTCAGTGTCTGTTGAGTTAAGTCATATGTTGGTTATGTCATGTGTAGGTCACATGGGCCATGATACAGGCAGGCGATTTTCAACATCTTACTGTTTGGCAGACAACTTTTATGTTCTTGTGTGTTGACCTGCTAGCACGCGATCATTTTCCATTCTTCTAATTAACAGAACAGAACCTTTAGAAAACCAAATGCTTGCATTTTTTTACTTTGACTTTCATACCATTGGTAAACTGAGACTGAGATGGAAAATCCTGTGATGAAGAACAATCTTATGGTGTTTGAATTTAAAGTCCCTTTCAAAGTTTCATGTGGACATTATCACAGACTCAGCACCGATTTCCTCTTCATGCTTAGCCTTGGCCTTAACCAGCAGAGCATGACTGGAATTTGGTCCAGTAAAAAGTGTTGTGGAGCTTTATGTCCATGTTGACGTGGAACAAAAACCATGACTTTAAAAGCAGCCATAATCTATAAACTTTGGAGGGTTATTGCATTGTTGAAGTTCATTTCATTAGAATTGTTCTTAATGTATGTCCAAAAAAAACCTGAAATCCCAATTTGTGGAATGGATGCATTTTGTCTGCACTGTCCAGGGTTGTGCTCCATTTCAGTGGAAACCTGAGGAGTCTTATTTTTCTGATTGAATGGTAGTTCAATTCAATTCCATGTCCGTTTGTAAATACATGAGACTAAATGTATCCTAACTTCTGATTTACAATAAACTTTCAAGAACTAGACAAATGCCCTATTCTACATTCTGTTCATAACTTTTGTCTTTCTTTTACAGTGATTATTTATTCAAGCTTCTTCTGATCGGTGACTCGGGTGTAGGAAAGTCTTGTCTTCTTCTGAGGTTTGCGGTAAGTATTAAATGGACCGGGATTCTTAAAAGTTCTCATCAGTTTATGAATTGCTGCGGTCAACAAAGTTTCATAGATAGATTCCTGCTTGACTCTTTAGTGCCACTTTAATCACAGTATGTGGGAAGACAAAAAGAGAAACTTTACCATTCACAGTCTAAGGTTGTTTCTTTAGTGACCACCAAATTAAACAGATCTTTTTGTGTATAAACTTATCATGTCCCCTATGTATAGTTAACCTTTTTTATCAAGCACAATTTGCCTTGTAATTATCAGTGCATAATTGAGTAAATGAGTACAAAGTTTTAAGATTCCAAGCAAAGCATACAGTGAGACCCTCACATCCCCTACTAAGAATAAATTAAAGAATGCTGCTTTCTTAGATGTGTTTCTTTCTGCAGGATGACACATACACAGAAAGTTACATTAGTACAATTGGTGTGGACTTCAAAATCCGAACCATAGAACTGGACGGGAAGACCATTAAGCTGCAAATTGTGAGTGACAATTCCACTGTTTAGGTGTTAGACACATTATCACTGATAATTCTGAGATATGTTTTCTGGTTCACAGTGGGACACAGCGGGACAGGAAAGGTTTCGGACAATCACGTCCAGCTATTACAGGGGAGCTCACGGAATCATAGTAGTGTATGACGTTACAGACCAGGTAACGGCATCTTTCTAAATAAACCTTTGTCACACTGCAACCAAGGTGTGGTGCATTTACAAGTATGTTGAGTCAGTAGAGGCATATTATGGAACGGAGAAGTAATTGATCATATTTTTGTAGCAATGTATCAGAAAATTGATATTGTTGTTTTGGGGTTATGCAAATTTAGAATATTAAGTGTATAAATGAAAAGGTAGAAAAAAGAGCAGATTTAAAATAAAACAAAAAAATTACAATTGTAACTATGATTCTGTGAATCTGGGATGGAGTTGTAAGCACTGAATGTTTCCTGTACATGTGCTCTGATGGTCAGGAGAGATGAAATAGAAACAACTTTGCAGTGTTGTCTTTCAAGAACGGTCTAAAGTGATATTTCTGCAATTTAGTTTTCATTTTACAAGCCATTCACTTGTTTTCGTTTCTGTTACTTGTTGTAGGAATCTTTTAATAACGTTAAACAGTGGCTACAGGAGATTGACCGCTATGCCAGTGAAAATGTCAACAAGCTATTGGTAGGAAACAAGTGTGATTTAACGACAAAGAAAGTTGTGGACTACACTACCGCCAAGGTATTCTATCTCAAAGCTCTTTGACTCATTAAAGGACAGTTAACTCCTTTTTACTCAAGCATACTATTTAGAGGCTCATGCATGTACATATTTCATGCAGCTTTGTACTCTGAAAATCAATGTGACGTTTGGGTTTCCTAAACTATTCTCTCCATTCTGAAATGTGCAGGAGTTTGCAGACTCTCTGGGCATCCCCTTTTTGGAAACCAGTGCTAAAAATGCAACCAACGTGGAGCAGGCTTTCATGACCATGGCAGCTGAGATTAAAAAGAGAATGGGCCCCGGGGCCACAGCTGGAGGTGGAGACAAGCCCAATGTGAAGCTGACGCCAGGTACCACTGTCAAGTCCTCATCAGGGGGCTGCTGCTGAGACCACTGTGTTCTGGAGCCCACAGGACAGAGGGCAGAACTTTACACGTGTAGTGGCACTACCAAATCAGACCCACGTCATTCTGTCTCGGCCCGGACCACACCCCTCAGGCTCACTGTTAGGCCCAGTGAGTTTCTGAGCGCAAGAGCCAGTGTCTGTTTCTTCATTCCTCCATCAGGGGTCGCTACTAAATCACTTTAATTAGGATTTCTGTTTGTCCATTTTTATGTTTTTTTTGTTTTGTTTTTTGGACTGTTTGTCAGGCATGGTTGATCTGTCCCCAGTACTATTGGCAGTGTCTGTACTGTCCAGAATTACACATGTAGTGATACAGTATATGTACATAAACACTTTATGTATATATATAAATATATATAATTGTATGTAAATTGGATTTGACAGTTGGTGTTAAATATGTTATTGGGAAAGTCTTGACAATTTATCTCTGCATTCAAAAATATGGCTAAGTGTATGTTTGTTGCTTAACATTTAAAATGAAAATAAATCTTGCAACACCTGACTGTACTAAACGTGAACAGGCTTTTCTTCTGATTCCACAAGATTACACTCTCTGATTATGATAATGCCTTACAAATGTAATGGCTAGACTAAGAATATCAATACCTGCTATAGATGCAATACAAACATAGTGCACAAGGGTTTTTGAAGCATGGTCTCATTAAAGGTAAAGTTTAGGTACACTTTATTGTCCCCGTAGGTAGATTTGTCCTCTACATTTGATCAGTCCTTCAGTGCTGCTGGAAATCTCTAGAGCAGGGGTCGCTGGTGTGCAGCACTCGGGGAGAATTTCATAAGTTTAAATTATTTTTCTTGAAAAGAAGCCTGGTCTTCTATAGCTTCACTGAAATAAATAATATAGAGAAATAATGTAATTCCCTTTTTCCACCCATGAACAAATCCCTTTGATGGTTTTCAGTTTCCTCTCTAGGAGTTTTTAGGCAAAGAGGTAAATAGATGTTAATGATCTACTTTGAAGAACAGTTTTGGTGCCCTGTTTTAGGGTAGATCTACAAATGGTCAAAATATTTTTTAATCCTTTATTTATACATTTATTTTCCAGAGGGACCTGCGGACATGATTTTATCTGTCATAATTAATACCCATGAGTGCACTGGGTACCTGCAAGACCTCAATTTTAAATCAATAACCTAGACCAAAATTCGCAACTGACCTCGTGACGTCACTACCATAGTAGTCATTCTTGCAGTATTTGTACTGGGAGTAGTTGTAAGTATGTTTAGTAGTAGTAGTTGTAGTGGTTGCTGTAGTATTTCTAGTAGTAATAGTTGCTGTAGTGTTAGTAGTTGTAGTATTAGTTGCAGTATTTGCAGTAGTAGTAGCACTACTTTTTAGTATTTGTTGTTGTTGTCTTCAGTATGGGAGGTAGAATTGCAATTGCGTGAAGATACAAGCAGGAATCATCAAGAAGCACAGTCCTAGTATCAAAGGAATATGTTGTAGCAGATGATCACGCATTTTTAGGTTCCAACTGGTTGGTATTAGATAAAAAGAAAACTCGCAGCTCTCTTGTGTTTTTTCCATCTCTAATCAGTGATAGGTAAATGCATAACAGGGGGCGCAATAAAACAAAGCTTTTTTAATCCCACGTAAAAGAAAAAAAAAAAACCTATGCCATAATTAGAAAGTATTTTAAATATTCAGAATATTGAACTTTGATTGGACCATTGAATATGCTACAAACTACAGAATACTGAATACCTGCCTTAAAATACATTTTTAGTATATTCTTCCCCATCACTGTCCATAGCAGTGGTTCTCAACCTTTTTCAGACGCGATCTTCAAAATAAAAAAGCACAATATTGTATGTTTTGTGTAGTGATTTTAATGCTTTGTGTTGTGATTTTATTTTCAGGACATAGGCCAACAAATAGGAATCTGCATTTACCAATGCATTTGAAGGTCAAGCCTTGTTCAAAGAAAGCCTTGCTTTACTTTTCAATTTTTTTCTGGGAACCCCAAAAATGTTTTCGCGACCACCTCTAGGTTGGTACCATTTTGAGTACTTACACATAGGGTACGAAACCCATGGACAGAAAATGGATGTGTGTAAGGATTTACACACATCTGATTAGACAATCACCAACATGTTTTAATCATTCATAAAGTATGATGAGCAGAGTCTCTGGGGTGATTTGGCAAACTGTTTATTTTTTGTGAAAGGCACTTTTGAAAATAATTACAATTTAAATAATGTCTAAAAAAATGTTTGTGCATGTGTTCTGGGCGATGGTGATTGCTTTAAGTTTCAGATTAAAGCTCTCCTGCTGAAAATATCAGTATAACATTCAGTAAAGGGGCTTCTTAAAAATGCTCCTCCACTTGGCTCTGGGCTCTCCTCGATGCAGTCTGGGACTCACTGCCCTCAGTGTGTGGCTGGGTCAGGCTGTCCATAGCAGAGAGGATGGATGAGAAAAAATGTTCTGTGTGTCTCTCCAGAAGTCTGGACTGGCTCTCAATCAGGAGCAGAGTGTCTCTGAGCACTGTGGAGGGGACACAGCAACACTGCACATCTCACTAAAATTGTATTGTAGTTGTAAATCTATATGTGATATTAGACAAAAGCATAAAGCATCTGAATAAAAGATTCAGATGAACACAACACGTCACTAATAAAGAAGTTGCTTCTTGAGCATAGTTGAAGACATCATATAAACTGCTGGACAGCTATAATGAGCAACTGTCCTTTTCTAGCTGGTGATTAGAACTGACCTGGAGAGGTGCTGTGGATGCAACTGAGCAAGATGCGTCCCGTCTGTAGAACACTGGAAGTCAGGGGCATGTGGCTGTTCACGTCTCGCTGAAAATTCTGCAACACACCATTTAAGTCCTCAGCCTGATACAAGTACTACAATACAACAATGCAAACACATCATCACAATGACAGTCACACCTTTGCTATGGTACCTGAAAAGATGATTTACAAACCTGGTACTGAGCCAGAGAGGACTTGACACTGTGGATGTCCACTGTGGGTGGGGCCAGCCGCTCCATCTTCTGTGAGGCAACGTAGAGCCAGCGGACGAGCTGCTCCAGATGACCACAGAACACCTGCAGCACAGAGGAGTTTTACATAGACTCTATGGGTAAAAAGCCTAAAAAAGAAACTAACTTTATTTTTAGCTTACACTGATGTGCTCCATGAGGGAGTTCTGTTGCTCTGGTCCTCTCAGGGAGTCTACTAAATCTGAAACAAACAAAAATACCTGCAATCCAACTGAAAAAATAAACACATCCACAAGACTTTATCCTACATAATTGTGTGTTATTACTTTCACCAAAGTACTATATATGGAGGAATGAGAAACCTTCAGGCCATAGGTGATGTAAGTCTTCTGTTCTGAGGTGTGCTTCTGCAGTGTCCTGAGCGTCCTGGACAATATGGCCACTGTGAGACTGGGGGGGCTCCCAATGCGCAGGGTGAAGAAGGGCCGCTGCCTCACGCACCTTCACAAAGAAAGCAATGCCAAACAAATGAGCAATACCACATAGCTGCAGTAGATTATTGGGGCTAATTATTCCTTTAATTTCCTTGCTTTAAATGATATTCAGTACATATCATCACCTGCTGTGACAGCTGCTGGAGCAGTTCTATCTTCTCTGGGAGGGGTCTGAACTCCTCATCCTCCTGAGCGCCTCTGTCCCAGGGCAAGGTCATGAGTGCAGCCGAGATGCAGGATACAGCTGTATTTTTCTGCCTTCTCCACTCTGGCTGATCTATTGATGACACACGGTCTGCTGGGGTGGAAGGTGTTGCTGGAAACTGCTTACCCATTAGGTTTGGGGAGCTTGGACCTAAACACAGTGGGTCTTTGGGCTGCTCCGTGCTGCCAAAGGACAGGTTGAGCTCAGTCAGGCCAGTGGAGAGGAGGTCCACCTCAATCCCCGAGTCCTGGAGCGTCCAGTCCCCCACCTGAGGTGCAGGCCTCAGAGGATAGGTGTAGTCTAGCAGAGCTTCATAAATCTGGTGGGGATCTCCACCTGACGGTGAGGGCGGGGGGTCTTTGGGAATGGCACAGGCCCAGTATTCAGCCTGATAGGAGGTGCTAGTGCACTGTTCAAGAGTTTGTGTCCTCCTGGTGACTGAGGGTGGGGTGTACCTGGGGTGCAGCACTGGGGAGCTCAGACGTGGCCGAACAGGGGGGCTCAGCGAGTGGACTTGTTGAATGTATTTGTAGGGTCGATGCTCTGAGGGTCTTCTGCTGGAGAGAGGAGATATTCTGCCTTTACTGCCTGATGGGGAGCGCTCCCTATGGGGAGGCTGCTCCTCTCTGAGCCTGGTCTGAGGGCTGGACCTCATCAGAGCCAGGGTCTCGACCTCTATGTTTGTATCACTCTGTGGCATAAAGATTTACAGTGTTATTTTGATCTTATAATGTAGCACAGATGTTGTACCTTTGACTCTACCTGCTCTGAGCTGTCTGTCACATGTGTTTTCTTCAGAATGGACGTGTGCGGAGTAGTGAACAATGGCTGTCTCACTTTATACTGATGCTCTGTGAGAGGCCTGGAAGTGGGGGCTATGGACACATTTTTCTGTGGTGCCTGGGCCCCTAAAGTCTGTCTTCTACTGGACTGCACAGAACATTCCCTGGCTTCCATCAGAAATGAGGAAAAGAGCAACAGCCTTGTTCTGCTGGTCCTACAAACAGAAGAAAAGTAGGGAGTAGACGATACTACAACATTTGAAATGGGAAATAATGTAAAATAACATTACTCAGCTATTTTTCTTAGCTTACAGAAAAATAGAGGAGAAAAAGCATGAAAACGATCTGTAGTAGGTTGTGCTCGTAAGAGACCTTGCCTCGCACTAGCAAATTTGTTTCTTAAAGTGCATATGACAGGTTAGACTTCACCAGTAAACACGATTAGATTTAAGATTTTACCAAACATTTTGCCTGTTTATCATTTTACTTCCTGTTTGGACATGGGCAGCAAATATGACACAACTGTAAGCAACCATACTGTAAAGATGGTCCAAAATCTATACAATAAATGACACAATAGTTATGATTTGACCATAAATAATATCTAATAACACCTTTACTTTGTCTTTTACTGTCAGAAAAATGTGTTATTTGTTAGTTGTGTGCGTCAGTCCCGGACCATCTGCATCCTGTCCATCCGTGGTAGAAGGCTCCCTCCTTCACTGTGGGTCTTCCCGAGGTTTCTATTTTTTCCACAGGTTTTTTTTTTTTCCTTGCCGAGAAGGAGGGTCAAGGACAGGGGATACTCTGTGACAATTATCCATTTGCTAAATTCCTTTGAACGTTGTTTATTTAAACTGCTTTTCTACTAATGACTGTTTCATTGTCGCCCATCATGGCAACTGCTGTGGTGATTTTGGGCTCTAAAAAAAGTATTATTGAATGTAAATTGTTGCCTATGGATGATATATGTAGAAGGATTCGGTTTTAGAACTCAGCATTACTTTCAGTAATTTTAAACTTTTATGTTTGTAAATTTCTTCACAAACTGCAACTTCACAGATGTAAACGTGAATATAATATTTTCCACAGGTACTGTCCCACCAAACTAAGTCATAATTAGAAAAATTTGCAAACCTGTCATACACAAAATTGTCTACTGTTTCAAACACTACATAGCCAACTTCTGTGGTCTTGAGTATGTTTCTCTCATTCTTGCTGTGACGTCTGATAGTGTGAATAATACAGGGATATGATATGTGGGCAAGACTATATCAGCTTCTACTTTTAGGTTCCAATTGCTTAGCTTTTTGTCAAAAAATGATTTATACTTTGCCCTCTAACCTCAAGGCCCAACCATTTCTTGGCATTTTATTTTAGGTTAGTTAACACAGCAGCCCTCATCAGGTGATCAGGACTGGGCCTGTGACAACGTAACTATGGCAACAGCTGCGACACAGTCGCCATTGTGGATCCACTTCACTCAATGAAATCAAGTGGGCGCTGTTTTCACACAATAACGCAAACGATAACCTATGAAGAATTTTGCGCAATAATATTATGATGCGTTCACTGCTCTCCATGGCGGACCCTCTAATGTTTACCTTTGTTCTCACAAGTTGCTGCCAGTTTAATCATAGCCAAGCGAGTTCGCTTTCTTTTAAGAAAGAAGTCCGGGCTGCCAGGCAGGCTTCAAGCGAATAGCACATCAGCAATGCAAGCTATTAAAGAGTGCTTCTTTGTTGCTGCCCGTTTGCTTTCAGAAACTGGATACGAACAGTGAAACAAACATAGAGTACCTTCAGCAGAGCCGAGAAGAACGCGCCCTCGGCCAAGGACGGAGTCACCAGACACAATTCAAGATCATCAGACCCGTCGGAGTTTCCTGTTCCTCACTGCCCTGTGTGTCTGAACTCACAGCTATGAGCTGCAAGACTGCCTGAAGTATGGCTCGTATTGTACAGGCACTACATCTATTTGTAATCTGGCTCTTTCTTGCAGATTCAGTATGCACAGTCTCTACTTTCTGGCCTCCTCGTCGTTATTTTCTTTATAAAAGAAACGATAGTCAACAGTTAAAAGATGACCAGTTAAGGGCAGCCGTCGGTTTCTCAACACGCCCATTTAAGCTGTGCCTTTACCGCCCTCTAGCGGTCAGTCTACTGGGCCCCAGGCATTTGGAAAAGCTACCTACATGGTCAGAAACGGCGAAACAGATGGATTTGTAATGCATTTATTAATCAAATGAGCCATAGCCTATTCCAAAACAAGTCGCTCGCAAAGACAACAGATCCAAACACTGAGTTATAAGGGTCCTTATTACTCTTCAATGATTTGAAATGCTATGTAATTTAAAATTCCAGAATGGAGGCAAAATGAGGTAAACCCTTAAAACGTTTTCATTGATTAACTGTCTTTACAACAGAAAATAGGCCTTTGCTTTTCTATTACAAAGGATGGAAAAAGATATGTGCAGATGTATTTGTGCAGTAAATTTAAAAATTGAGATTTCGCATTCATCCAAATGCAAAATATGTGTATATCATAATTTCCTACTAAATAAACAAAGTGTATTATGTTCCACTGCACTTTTGCCTCCAGTTGCCTTTATTTAGAATGTATCTCTTTACAAACTTGAAGCAAAAACACACATATATAAATATATATATATATGCTCTTTAACTGTTGGTTTGCAGATATATCTGTAACGTTGACAGTTAAATACCGTAAAACAGCGACGGTAATTTACTTTAATACGTCCTGAGGGTGTATTTCTGTGTGGAATACAATGTTTTATTGTAAAATTTAAAATGGTAAATACTTTAACTTTTACAGTTATCATCTGTCAAAAACACGGAAGATCTCCTTAAAATATTATTTAACGTAAATATACTGTAATAGTTCTTTCAAATACTTTCCGTAAAACTAATGGTGTATTTCTGGATGGAATACAATATTTTCATAATATTTTAACTTTTACTGTTGTCATTTGTCAAAAACACTGATGATTTCTCTAAAATATACAATTATTTAACATGTATTTAATGTAAATATACTGTAATAGCCGTGGGTTCTCTCCGGGTTCTCCAGCTTCCTCCCACCGTCAAGACATGCATGTGTTCAGGTTAATTGACAACTCTAAATTGCCCGTAGTGAATGACTGTGAGAGTGAATGATTGTCTGTCCGTGTCTCTGTGTCAGCTGCGACGAGTTGGCCACTGTCCAGGGTGTACCCCGCCTAAGGCCCAAAGTCACTGGGACAGGCTCCAGTCACCCGCGACCCCGGGAATAAGCGGTAGAAAATGAATGAATGAATACTGTAATAGTTCTTTCAAATACATTCCGTAAAAGGAATAGTGTATTTCTGTATAGAATACAATGTTTTATTGTCAAATTTAAAATGGTAAATACTTTAAACTTTCACGGTTATCATTTGTCAAAAGCACTGAAGATTTCTCTAAAATATACAATTATTTAACATGTATTTAATGTAAATATACTGTAATATTTTTTTCAAATACTTTCCGTAAAACGAATTGTGTATTTCTGTATGTTAACCGTAAATGTTAACTTTAAAGAACAGGTCTTTTTTTAACAGTGTATCTATGTTTGTTTGTTTTAAAATGTCTGTTATTTTTTTTAATATTCTCACTCTACTATAGACATATTTTTTTTAACACTATATATATATATATATATATATATATATATATATATATATATATATATATATATATATATATATATATATATATATAAAGACAGTTTAAGAGCAAAATCCAGGTAACAGGTAAAAATGTTTTACCTGTTCCTGCTAAACTATAGGGATTCTTGAATCTTTTGATGTCTCGTGAACACAACCTTTAATTATTTGAGCTGTAAACTCCGTATTAATCTAAACTCATTTAAGGCACCCATTCTCTTCAGGGAGGAGCATAATGTAGGTTTAGGCTTGGGATGCCCTGATGTTGAATATGACAGATTCAGAGATTTGTGTACCAGGATTAATTGATTTATTAATTTTATTATTTCTTTGTCCAGGCCATGAAAACAAGACACAATGAATAAGAACGCTTAAATGTATATACATATTATTACACAGGGCAGGCTACCTAAAAGTCCACACAGCGGCCCTTCCGCTCCCAGTCTCCGTAGCGGGTGGGCTCTGGGCCGCGGGGACCTCCTTTCTCCTTAGTGACAGGGTTTATGTCATCGGGAAACTCTGCAACAGAAATAGCTTTGTGTCATTTTTCTTTTGAGGACATATTCTTATGTTTATATTTTTAGATGTATGCATGTCTAAAAATTATAATAACAAGAACAATAACCAAAGAAATGGATGAATACTGAGAGTATGTTTCCATGTTTGGTTTAAATGTTGGCCAGAGTAACTCTGGGCTCCTGAACTTCAGACATGCATCAGAATAGGCCACTATTCTTTAAAAAGACAAAGGCTGTTCTCACTCTGTAACACGTCTTCCACCTTCTCGGATTGGTCAAATCGGCCTTGAGGAGTGTTTGGCTTCTTCAGAGGCTCACGGTCCTTGGCTACTCCACTTGATGCTCTCCAGCCTCCTGACCTCCCAAAAACACAGAAAGGTCATCAGAGCAAGTCATTTCAACCATTAGTTCTAACCATTCACACTAGGTGCTGCATTAGAGTTGAATTTAAATTTGAGAGATTGCTTTTGATGGTAGTTTGGTCTACAGCAGGTTCTGACTCATGAAACTTTATAACCTCTCACTTAACACTTAAACAAAAAGTCATCACTGCTAGTTTTGCACAGTTGTTCTGTTTATACCAGGGGTGCCCAAACTTTTCTCCTCAGCGGGTCAAAAATGAGTAAATTTTTTACTCCCAACCCCTATTTTTGTGTTGCTTTAATTATATTTATTTACAAAGATTACAATGATTAAATAGCTATCACGCCACCTCCTCGTAGTCAATAAGAGTTCTTTTTACTGATGGCTCCAAATAAACTTTATTGCAACATTTGCCATAGTATTGCCACTTTATGCCACCTTATGCCACCGTCGAACTAAAAACAAGTAACAAAGTACAATTAACATACGTAAAAGTATAAAACAAAGACATAAAAATGACAAAATAAATACAAACATACCTCGCTGGCTGACCCATACTTGGAGGTAGAATGATGCTCAAATTGCAAACGAATTAACTTTAACTATTTAAACTATTGCTCAACCTCTTGTATGCATTCCATGCTTTGCTGAGCGTGCGTCTCATTTTTAGGCGTATAGCGGAACTAAAATACCTGAACAATGGTTCCTACTAGAATTTCAAAGTAAGAGCGCTAAACAACAAACACAAATTACCAAAAAACAAACATTAAATCAAAAATATGGCAGTAAAAATAGCCTTTTATCAATATGTTTTAGGGAAATAGACTTGATTTGGTCTCCTTTGCACCTGCTGACAGTCTTTTTGTACAAATCTCAGCACCCCATTGCAAACCAAATTAGACCCTCAGGAGGGCCAACTTTAGCCCGCGGGCACCCCTGGTCTATACTGTAAATGTTTGTATTTATATTCAGTCAAAGTCTATTTTAATTTAACACTTTTTGCATGCCTTTTTTATCAATTTACATTTACTTTTATGATTCATTGTTTTATTTTGAATAAATAAATAATCCTGGCAGTTTAAATCTGATTAATCATTTTATAGGTGTACATCCCAGCATGGTCTCTTTATTTCCAAAATATGAGCTGTTCCTCTAACACAAACAGTTTGAGAATATCTACTGTTTCACTTTACTGTAGCTGAGTGATTACAATCCAAACGATCATGATATTTCTGAAGTTAAACATTCTCCAGTTTTAAAAAGTTTCATATTTTGCTACGTTTACACAAAAATGAAGAATGCCCTACTGCCCCCTTGATAAACCAAAGAACCACAACCAATCACCAATCCAAAACAGAGCTGATCCACGCGTCTCTCCTCGCGCCAAACTGGACCTGCCGTGTACCTGCCGTGTACCTGCCGCGTACCTGCCATAGTCGCACGCACTTTGAGCCCCTGGGAGCCCCTTTTCCTACAGAAACAGCCGGGCGTTGATCTGTTACGACACTGACCTCTGCAGAGCGCGTTCACTGTTGGGCCCCTGGAGCTGACGCCGTGGCATCGCACCGAGACGCACACACGCCATAGAGACATGCCGCGATCAGAGCTTCTCCAGCTGCTGGGACTTCTTCACAGGTCGACCGTAATCATGGATCACAAATGTAGGCGGATTCGTGTGACTTCGTCCAGTTTCAGGCAAGTAAATATGACGTCATTGTTAAGCGACAACCAAACGTTATGTAGTGCTGCGCCTGAACATAGAACTATAATAAAACCTGGAAGATGAATCCAAGATGGCCGTCCTGTTTATCCCTATGGAGAGTGCTCATTGGCGCATGACCCCAAAAAAGTTTCTTACTTCCGCATTTACTTCCTGATACGAAGGCTGACATCTTTGTTTTACTTCCTGATACGATGGCTGCCATCTTTGTTTTACTTCCTGAAACGATGGCTGCCATCTTTGTTTTAGGACGCCACGTGACGACAATCCCCCACTTCATATAAAAACGGTAATTTCGGTGATTTTAGAAACGGTAGAAAAGAACATTTCCTTCTATTTTATTTAAATACCGATAATAATTCAGTACTGTCTGCAATTATAATGTGCAATTTTAGAAAAAGGCTGGTTCCAAGAGGCTGCAGTACCTCGCACGGCCACAAATCAATCTGGGACCACAGACAGAGGGGGCGTACCTTATCCAGTTCTTTTAATACATCCATGCGCCTGAAGGTGGAGCCAAACAATAGCCTAAAAGAGTTTTCATGTGTCTTCGTTTATGTCTCCATCTGCAACAAACATAAGAAACAGCCTTTAAAGGCCCAAATAGATAGGATAGAACAGCAAAAAACAGCCGTTACCATGGAAATCCGCCATGTTTGCAGCTGGTGTGTTAAACGTAGAGAACCATTAGCCAAAACGATGTAAAAAAAAATAAAAAATAAAAAGTGAACAAAAAATCCATGAAAGAACCTGATAAACTGTTGGGTCACTTCTGGTAAATACATTTCTCAATATATAATGTTAAAATACTTTAAAATTAAGACAACGTTTCGTATTTAGCGTCTTAAAATCTCCACTGATTTAACAGTGGACTAACTGAAAATTGTGTTAGGTGTGACGTCACGATCCCGAGCTCAATAGGTAGCGTTCACGTCACATCAGCCAATGATATTTAATACAGACGGTGGGCAGCTAAAATTAATAGTTTTAAATGCAGATTTTTGTTGTAATACAGTGAGTTCTTGTGCCTTGTCACTAAGAGAAATCATCAGGTTCAACATTTGTAAATTTACCTTTGAGATATTTCATGGTAAAGTTCAATGTTATAAATAGGGAAAAGTGGCTCTTGCCTCCATCTGACATCATCGCATTCTAGAAAGTGAACAGAACTTAAAGATTTGAGTTATTTATATGTTATTTTGTCATTCTATTTTATTCTTTTTGTTCAAGTAAGGCCTAATGTGTTACAACAATTTGATAACCTAGGCAAGGCCAAATTCTTAGTGTTTATTTTATATCCTTGTTTATATTGAATATTATTTGTGCTATTTGTTACCCTACTGCAGCTGTTTTTGTGTAAAAAGCTAAATATTCCACACATTCACTCTGATTCACTCTGGATGACAAATTCCATACACACAAATTGGTTAGTATTTTACAAAAACATTTTATTTAGGTGAGAGAGAGTTTAACTGATCTAACAATCATTAAACTCTTTTACCATAAGCCTTTTAACCCACTGTTGATAAAAAATGTCCTATAACTCAAGAAAAATCAAGACGTATCGACTTTCAATGCTGCTTTAAAAAATATTTAAAAACTCATTTATCCACAGAAAATGGAGTAGGAAGTCTCAACCGCAGAGGAGGCACAGAGAGGAGAGAGGAGGAGAAATAAGCTCACCCTGTAGTGAGGACAAAATTTAGGCTTTATATCATTAATATGGCACTTTTACAGTAATGTAAGACCAGGTCTTTATTTTCCAGAAAAGGTGTTTGAACATATGGTTAATAGTTTTAATGTCACATTTAACAAGATTGTGTTTAGCGTCCCTTATCCTTTGCTGCAGTTCCTGAACTTGTGTTGTTGCAACATTTGAAACTCCTAAGACAAATAAGGTTTAATTGTTTTATCATGTCTGCCTCCTAAATCCCCATTTGTTATTACTTCACTGTTTCTTTCCCTTGTCTCCTCTGAGCTTTGAGACAACACTTAAAGTCTATATGACAGGTCACATGTCACTAAAACATGATTATATTTAAGATTTTGCTAAACATTTTGTCCCAGTCTGACAGTTTTAATAATGTTTATTATGTTACTTCCTGGTTGGTCATGGGCAGCAAATATGACATAGGTGGAGGTAACACCACAATTATTACCTAGCAACCATTTTGAAAACAAGCTCCAAAATCCACATCAATTACACAATAGTTATTACAAATAATAATATCTGATAACACCTGATAACACTATTTTGTTGAATGACTGTTTTAAACTGTCAAAAATGGTGTCAGTTGTTTTTACGATGGCGTGTCGCTTTTGATGACATAGGTAAAGGACTTCCATTTTTTAAACTTAAACTTCCTGTAATTTTAAAAATTGTATTTTTCAAAATTTCTGCACAAACTGTAGCTCCGCAGATATAAAACTATAATAAAGAATTGCCACAAGTGCTACCCCATCAAACTACACTGCACTACACAAATAAGGGTATGAATAGGGTACAAATATGTGCTCTAAGGTACAGTTTTGAGCAATGTACCCTCGATGTGTCACATTTGAACCCAAAGATACAAATATGTACCTATTCCTGTCTGAAATGAAACATTTATGTACCCAATGATAGGTACATATTTGTACCTTTTATTATCTCAATGAGAATGAAAGGTACTCATATCTCATATAGGACATATTTTATATGACCAGTGACATTTGGATGTAGAGAAATTAATAGACCTAGCTTATCCAGTTTTATACACTTATTTAAACACAATTTTACATCTGCTTTTGAAAGGGGACAAAATGTAAGGGTACTAAATTGTACCCTCTTTTAGGGGTACAATGTGTGTACCCTTGGGGGTACTGCCCCAGCGACAAGCCGTTGTACCCTTTAAGGTACCAATTTTACACTTTATTTCTAACAGTGTAAGTCATAATTGGAACATTTTGAAACCTGTCACATAGACTTTAATACGGCGCAGTTGGTTGACTGCGGTATTGAGGAGACGAGGAGAGAAAAGGAGGACAGAGCATTGAGACGCAGCCCAGTTTCGCTGATTATGAAAGTCGAAACGTCTTGATTTTCAAAACCGTGTCCAGATTGAAACCTTTTCTACGATGGAACACTCCTGGACGAATGAAGGATTACACCGACTTCTGGACTTATTTTAGAGTTTATTTGATGAAGGTTTCTGTTCTGTTTGGGCGTCATACAAACCGATGGCAACTTCAAAGACAAGATACGCTTAATTTCTATGGGCCCTTTAGCCTGTGAGCAACACTAATTCGCTTTTGTGCTTGATTATGTGTTTATGATGAATATTTCTGAGGCATACATCATTTAAAAAACCAAACAGAAAAAATGTCATTTAATTAGGCCAATTTGACCTCCTGTGTTCACTTATGCAAGCCTCTTCACGTTTGTAAATCCTTAAAATTCACAAAAATACAGTGTTGTACAATAGGTTGATTATTTGCCAACGGGACGTTTTGTGCATTTTAGAGCTGCTGAAGTTGAGCTTTAGGTGGAAAAAAGATTTGCATTGCGTTTGATAGCCAATCTGGCAATGTTTTACGCTACAGGTGAGAAACAGACAAACAGGCCTAGACAGCTGAATGGAGCCCAAGCCTTGCATATGTGCTATGAGCACGAGCCTGAGTGTTTGGAAATGTAACACCACAGACACGGATTCAAGCTGACTTTATAAAATAGTAAAATATCTCCGAATATATTCAAGTGCTGTGAGAGTCTGTGCGCGGCTCGTGGTGCTGCTGTAGTCCAGTGTGCGATGCATCAAACCTGCACGAGCTCCAGTCTGCCGGAGTCCCGCTCTCGGCTTTCTGGCCTTTGCTAACATTGAGTCCGTGTGGCCCCTTTGCGTCCTTTGCAGACTTCAGTCACAGGCGGACACGCTGCTGAGCTTGGCCGCGTGCTCGCTCCACGGCTGCAGGTTGTGCAATGCAAAAAGAGAACTGTTCTGGAGACACAGCGGGTCCGGACTCATGCGCTCACACACCGACTTCTGGAAGGCCTCGTGTTGAAGTTGCATTAGAAGACGGTTGGCCTGCTGACGCTCCGCCTCGCGCTCCTCCGCGGTCTGACGCCTGGACCAGATAAAACATACGAATATGAGCAGGTGTATAGTCTATATAGACAGCCTACTTTTATTATTTAAAAGTCTTTGTGCTGGGGGTTGATGTAAAAGCCTCACCTCCACTTTGTGCGGCGATTTTGGAACCACGTCTTGACTTGAGCGTCAGTCATCTTGAGGGCCTTGGCGAGCGTGGCCCTCTCCGCCGAGGCCAGGTACTTCTGTCGGTGGAAACGCTTCTCCAACTCACAGATCTGCAGCCGTGAGAACGACGTGCGCGGCTTCTTCTTTTTGGGGGGAGTCCTGTTCTGGTACGGGTGACCTACACGGCGCGCCACAGACACGGGTGAGAGCGACACTGGGCACAGCAGCGTGGACCAGGTAGACACAGCGGCAGCACATAAAGAGTAGAAACACGACAGGAGGTCAGGAAGTGAACAGACAGCAGCGGTTGAAGAACAAACGCGACGCTATAATAACAGTAGCAGTAGCATGGATAAAGGAAGATTTAGAACTGCCGTTATTCAATGAAATAAACTTGCCTAAACGTACGGGCTACTTTCAGCCATGCGCCTTTAAGCCTATAGCAATATTGTTGCAAGCAGTTGGCGAGGAAAAAAGAAATTAGGCTAAAACAAATAGAGAATGCTAAATTTAGAATCTAGGTTAGGCATAATAATAATAATAATAATAATAATAATAATAATAATAATAATATTAGGCTTATGATTATTGTTGTAGTTGCCCCTCCTCCCCAATTGTAGTTGCCATGTCCCAAATTCCCCACATTAAGTAGACTGGTTTTAATCGAAATGAGCGGTTATACGGGTATAGGTTCTTACCTGTGAAACGATCCTTGGTATAACGCCGATTACTTTCCATCCAGGGGAACGTGAGCGCGCTGAGGCCGGGGCCCGAGACGTGGGGAGGCGGAGGCCCGCCGCTCACAGGCCGGTGAGCAGGGACTCTGATTACGTTGCTTGATGTCACGTTCATCCCCATGTTCATGTAAGCCCCACACGCTCCGCCGCCACCGCTCCCATTATACACTGCACTGGCGCAGTTGAAGCCGCCACTGCTGCTCACTGCTCCGCCGTAGGCCGCATGACCGTAGTCCACCTCGTGTGTCCTCGCACCCAGCATGCAGCTCTGCTCTGCGTGGCTCAGGATCTGCTCGATGCCGAAGTTGATGGGCTCCGTGTGGCCCAGGTTGCCCATGTGTTCCATAGCGCTTGCGCGAGCCCCGCTGCAGGTGGCGCGAGACGCACAGCTTCGCGGCTTGGCTCCTGGCTCTGAGCGCTAAACCCGCGCGCTCAGGTTTTATGTAGCGCGCGGGCTCAGCGAAGTGCGCGTGAGGCGGAACAACAGCGCGAGGACATCAATCAGGGACAAATAGACAGCGCGAGAACCCGAGGTGGGGTCTGCACAGTACGGGCACTGCATGAGGGGCCTTCCATCGCTGCTGCTGAGGTCCTACCAAATAAATCCAGGTCGAGAGTGATGGGCTGTTTTATCTGATTAGTCCCAGTTTGTTGAATCTGTTTGATTACAATAAAGTGTATGCTACTTTACTTATGAAATAAAGCTAATTAAATAAAATGAAAACAGAAGACTACAGGCCTTTGAGTCTCTAAGACTTAGCCTATGACGTCACTATGATCTTTGCCCTTTGTTCTCATTTAGGATAGGCTATAGCCCAGGATGTATAGGCCTACAAGTGGCCTCTTTTGGGAATGTTCATATAGTTTCAGGCATCAGTGTTTCCTTGTGCGCTGCTGGATGTGTTGTGCCGTGTAACCGGTGGCTCATTGATTTGTGTCTGCACAAAGCCCCCGGGACTTAATTACTTAATACCATAGGCCTACTATTAATATTGTATACGCGGCAAGCCGTTATTATTGGCTAAACGAGCCCCATACAATTTTTATGCATGGGGACAGCAACCCGGTGAACTATAGCCTATCTTCTTCACATAATAAACTCAGAGTAAAAAACATTAAAAATTCAAAAAGCTTATGTTTGTGTGGCGACGTTCATTAGTGGTGCGGAGTGTAATAGAGATAAATGTTCTTAACGCGCGTTAAGGGAAATTTGGACCGCTCCAAAAATACAATAAAATGTGTTTGAACAAGAGCGAGTATTATTATTATTATTATTATTATTATTATTATTATTATTATTATTATTATTATTATTATTATTATTATTATTAATACTACTACTACTACTACTACTACTAATAATAATAATAATGATTAAAAGGCTTTTTGAAAAGTAAGTGAGTCTGCTGAAATAAGTCCAGGAATTTCCAGGTGTAAGACCGCTGCTGTCCGGCTTTATCTGGGCTCCATTCAGGGGCCTTATTAAGTGTTTGGGGGCCCCTCTGTAGACACTTCTGTTTTTTCTCCACCTCTTGTATCAGTGCACTTATCATATGAACGACAGCCACTTCCAGAGAGCACCATCTACAGATGATTAAAGCCAGTCACACACGTGGAAAACAGAGTACCTTTATTGTGGTTCTTATTTGACTAAGGTTTGTTTTATTTTATCAGTTAGCTGGATAAAACTTTCAATTTGTGTTGGAATTGACAACTGTTTATTTATCAATTTATTTTTTATGTATCAAAGCAAATGTATCAATATTGAATCAGTGTATGGAACGTTTTTCACAAAGCACTGTGATCAACAGTGACCCAGAGAAAAACGTGACTGCGACTCCCTTGTCTATTTTCCCTGAGTCACTTTCCCATAAAAGGCATGCTTCATTTCAGATCTTGAAGTTTCATTCTAACTGCGTGGGACAGCGCTTGGGGGAGGAATAAGATGGAAGTGGGACCTGGCTGGGAGTAGGGCTGGGGCCACATGGGCTCTTGCCGAGGGACAGGGCTGGTGAGTGTTTAGGTTTTTCAATTATTTAAAAAATGTAGGTTTCTATTTAAGTTTGTATAAATGACAATGAAAAAAATGAACATGAACTTAATGCAGTTGTTATACTGTATGTGTTTGTTATATAATCAAGACAGTGGCCCTGGTGGTGCAGAGATTTATGACAGTAGTATGGTCTGTCAGCACCACTGCACTTGGCCACAGATGCCCCTGCTCATAGACACAACAGCAGAGTTAGCTGATCAGAGAGTGCCTCTACAGACCAAACACAATCTATCACACAGCACTGTCTACACCGTGCTCTGGCACCCAGGCATAGGCAGTAGTCCTCCTCATGACCAACTCGTTATTATGCATCTCTGGAGCTGTTTTTAGATGTTTAGCTTCACCTTCACATTTACACACAAAATTGAAAGTCTGTACAAGCCTTTTTTGTTCCAGGTGTGGCCCTATCTTCTTCATCCATGCAGCACTTTACAACACTGTCCAGCTGGAGCCCATCTCCTTGAGTATTGGCCCCTGGCTCCTCCCTGTGGCCCCGGTCCCACAATGTGACGTTGGGGATGGAAAGGGTGACTTTTGGCAGCTCTGTCCCACAGAGACAGCTGGGAGATGTCTTAGCAACAATATGGTTATATGAGCACATTAATCATACTTCAGCCAAAAATTATAAAAAGAAAACAACATTTATTTATTTTTTAAACACACTATAATACTGGGATGAGGTTAAACCAGTGTGAGGTGCCACCTGCTGTAACAGCAGTTAAAGATGAGATACCTTCTCTGACCTGCACACAGATTCTCTCATGCACACATGGAGCCTCTACTCTACTCTCTGCTGTGTGAGCCGCTGATGTAACAATGGCTTCTTAATAAATAATTCTAAATTATACTTGAATTATACTTTTTAACGATAAGGCTGATTTCATATATTATATATATATATATATATATATATATATATATATATATATAATACATACTGCTAACCCTCAAGCTCCCTGAGGACCCGAGCTCAGAGATGGATGTGACCACCCGTGAGGGTGAGCAGGGAATTTTAAATATATATATATATATATATATATATATATATATATATATATATATATATATATATATATATATATATATATATATATATATATATATATATATATATATATATAATATATATTAATTTAAAAATTTATATATATATATTTTTTTTTTTTAAACGCTGAGTAATTTCAAGTTTGTGGTGCTGTGAAACTTTCTGGTTTATCGTTAGCTTTTTTGACTTAACAATTCACTTCTGTGCGCCTCCATCATGCATTTAACATGTTTTTATTATATGTACAGCTTTGTTGCTCTGTTGGTTATGCATTTTGGTTATGCAAAATTTGCAGATGCACTCACCACAATTTCAACTAATATAGTGCATTTTGATGCTTAAATTGCATGAAGTACTGCAATGTATTTTTTAAATTTTAAGGATCCAATCATCCATCCAATTGAAATTGTAATTGTCACTCAAATTTAGCATTCAGACATTCAGACAAACTTTAGGACTGTACAATCTGCTCCAAAGCGAACCATGCTTAGAGACCCCCTCCTACAACTGCTTGTCTGTTTCTCTTCAATATTTAAGAAACTCCTTAGACCTGGTATATGTTAGTAAAGTTAGTGGTTGAATCAGGTTAGTCCTGTTCAGTTCATTTTAGTGTATTTGAGGCAGTCATTCAGTAAGTGCTGTGCAGTAAATCTGGATGTTGATGACAGTTCCAAGAGGGACATGGTGAAGAGCTTCCGATGTTTCCAGGAAACAACTCTCATCCTCTATGATGGAGCCAGACCTTTGGCCTCATGCAGGGTCTGCTCCAAATGCAGCTCATCTCAGTTAGTACACCATTCGAAATACACACACAGGCTTTACGTGTACATTTAATGCAGGGTGCATTTTTGTAAACTGCAAAAGCAAACTGCAAAAGCAAAAATTATTTGCCATTATTTTTGTTATTGTCCACGAGACAATAACTATTATAATTGTCTGGATGCATGTGCATGAAAGAGTGTGCCCATATATTGGAGTGTGGCAGTGGGTGGCTGAGCACAGGCCCAGCTTTGAGAGGGTAATCCATCTCCATCACTTAAATGATTATCCCCATTAATCTGCTGTAAACTAATAAAGTAAACACGATCTGGGCCCCTGGCCCAGAGCCCCTCCTCTGCCCGGCGCTGCATGGAGCCTCATTAAGTCTTTAGTACATTAATACGTCTTCATGTTGCCCCAGTCGCCCTCTCACCTGGTGCTCAGGCCCTCAGGGGCCCAAAAGAGCTTAATTCTCTTCCTCACTGAAAGGGGGAAGGGGATAGTGTGTGTGCTCACCGAGTTTAAAACTAACATAAGAGTATAGTATACAATAATACGAAATCTGTCCCCTGTGTGGCATCATCATCGCATTATTGAACAGTTGGAATGATGGAAATGAAGTAAACTGGATAGTTTAAGTTATATATATATATATATGCTACATTGGTAGGGTTGAGATCCAAATATCTCAAGGCAAAATACCTTAACTATTGGCATTGATATCACTTTCATTTGAGGGTAGAAGGAGCAGGGAGTGGGAGGGATCAAAGGATGTCCCTATTGGTGTGCAGACACTACACATGTCGCTGTTTGTCACTTTCCTGAGGCAGCGAGTGGAGCGGATTTAATTTGGCGCAGGGGCCTCAGATGGCCCCTCTCACCACACTCATTTGCTTGATCAGGTTAGAGAACTGTTGCCGCTGGTAATCAATCATCCGGCTTGTCACCGCACGGGGCTCAGCCCACACCGAGCGCCTGTAATTGGCACTAGATTGATGCGGACGTGTTCCGGCATGTCAGACAAAAGTTTGCTCAATTAAAGGTTGGTATCAGCTCAGCCCTCAACCTCTGCAGCTGTGTGAGGATGTCTCTGTGCATTCCTCATAGTGGTGTATGTGTGTGTGTCTGTGTCTTCACCATCATGTGGAGGTCAGACTCTGGAGGACAGACTCTGGAGGATAGACTCTGGAGGATAGACTTTGTAGGACAGACTCTGGAGGACAGACTCTGGAGGATAGACTCTGGAGGATAGACTCTGGAGGACAAACTCTGGATGAACCTCTGAGGGACTGACTCTGGAAGACAGGCTTTGGGATATAGACACTAGAGGAGACTGTGGGGGACAGACTCTGGAGGATAAACTCTTTAGGATAAACTCTGGAGAACAAAGCTTGGAGGAGACTTTGGAATACAGTCTTTGAGGGACAGACTTTGGAGGACAGACTCTGAAGGAAACTTTGGGGGACAGACTCTGTAGGACAGGCACCGGGTGACAGACTCTGGAGGACTGACACTGGAGGAGACATTGGGGGAGAATTGGGGGATGGACTCTGTAGGACAGACTCTGGAGGGCAGCCTATGGTTGTGGTAAGTGCCATGATCTGCTCTTCTTTAAACCCTGACACAGTTTATGTGGTGAGTGATGCCCTGTTGTTTGTACTTAACACTAACTCAAACAGATCACATTTCTTCTCCTGCACATTAGACATTGACATGCACTTCATGCAAACTGATCTAAACCTTAACCATAATTACTGCGTCACCTAACCTATAACCTAAACCTTAATCTGTCCCTTTTGCACCCAAATCTTACTTTAAATTATAATCACTGCAGAAACATACAAATGTGTAGCTACTGCTTTTTGAGAAAATGTTTAACTATGCCTTTTCCATTTTTCAATTTTGTTCGTGAACTTTGAGAGGTGGAGTTTCTACTTTTTATAGTATTAATATAAACCCACAAACAATTTTGTGGCTATGTCTAGTCCGGTGGTTCCCAAAGTGGGGTCCGAAGGCATGCTATACATTGTTGGGGGCAGTCTTGTTATTACTGATGTTTTCTTTTTTGTAATGACACTTGCTGACCAAATTCATCCAAAACATTTTAAAGATGTGAAATTTACTATGAAGGTTAGTCTCCATACCACTGGTTGGAAAACACTGGTTCACACAAGAAAGTGAGATTTACATTTAATGTGCATAATTTGGTTAGAAACATTAATACCACAGTGTACAACTTAAATCGTCAATATTTAATTTTTAATGTTAAAGGTAAAAGGATATTATATATTTTATTGAGGAAGGGGAGGCCTGGTCTAGTCTATTCCCTGCTCATACTTCAGATCAGATCGAGGCACATTCTCGCTGCACATGGCCCCGGCTGGAGCTTTAATTAGGCCCCGATCCCCTCTGCTCAGCCTTAGATCCGTGCTGGACAGATGGAGATAAAGCATGTTGCTAGTTGCTCTGTTTTTCTGGTTTTAGCGTCCTCCATCATGTTGTACAACACTGGTGCTCCTCCACCTCGTTCCCATGGAAACAGACGGTACCTAGTGTAAATACACTCACACGAGCTCTATGAGCCTAAATCAAAGCAGTGCAGGGTTTACAGCACGGTATATATCACCGCAGTGGAGTGTCCAAACAGCACTCAGCGCAGGGGAGGCCCATTCAGCTCTATGGGGGGCTGTGGTAGGGGAGGGCATCTGCATAAAAAAAAAACATGTCGAAGGGAATAGAATAGAGCAAATCAAACGTGGAAAACTTTACGTCATTGGCAATTGTGCAAAACATTCATATACACTAGCAAAAGCTCAAGAGCCATGCTTGTAAATATTCACTCTGTCAGTGACTTTTGAATGAATGCTAAGTTTAGTACTCAGCATCTTAAAATCTTAATTGGTTTCACCTTAGACTAACTAAAAATTCTGATGTGTGACGGTACAATGCCATCAATAGTACTATGTCAACACATGTTAAAAATTCCAGAATGGAGGCGACTGGAGGCAAAATTAAGTCAACTGTTCACCATAATACATTGGCATTTTTGGCATTTTTTATTTTTTGGGGGTAGAACTGTCAGTTAGTCTTTTCGATTATCCTATTATTGCCATTCCCCTATGATTTATCTGTAATATTCTGTGGTTAATCACAGTTTCTCCATTGAACTCATGTTTCACTTCCCTTTTGCCTCCTCCAGTTGCCTCCATTCAGAATTTAGAACACAATTCTGAGCTCTGGCCGGTGCAAAAAATATGTAGATTATTCAATAATCCTAATGTATAAAAAAATAAATTCATGGTCCCTGTTTTTTCCTTGTATTAGTGACATCTTGTCTCATCTTACCATGTCTGTCTCGTTTGATGCTGATAGCTGCAAATTTTTTTTTGTATTAATGTTTTGACGAAGATGTAAATTTGTTTTGCACTTCTGGGAAAAAAATATTTGTGCATTGTTTTGTGTGCGTATGTGTGTCTTTGTAATGGTTGGTGTAAGACTTATAGGAAAAGATATTGCAAATAATAAACACCTCAGTCGTTCACAGAGTCTGCAGCAAACATAAAACATTCTAGCCTTAAAATATACTGTATGTATGAACAATTTACGTTTTAAGTTTAATTATTCATTCTTTAATTCATTCATTTTCTATCGCTTGTTCCTGTTAGGGTTCACGGGTGCCTGGAGCCTATCCCAGTGACTTTGGGCCTTAGGCGGGGTACACCCTGGACAGTGGCCAACTCGTCGCAGCTGACACAGAGACAGAGACAAGGCCAGACAACCATTCACTCTCATATTCATTCACTACGGGCAATTTAGAGTTATCAGTTAATCTACACATGCATGCCTTTGGACGGTGGGAGGAAGCCGGAGAACACGGAGAGATTAATTTTGTAATAAGTTTAATTAATGTATATTTATTTAAGTGTTATTTATTTATATGTATTGATATTAGTATTTATGTAGTCATTCTAATCACATTTAGATTTAAATCTTGATGTTGTTGTATAGATCAATGTTTCCCAACCACAGAGAGCGGGGCCTACTTAAAAGAAGGTAAAAGGTAAGTAAAGGTTAATTTTAGTTGTTAAAAGAGATTTATTTGCCTAGTACCGGAGTTAGGGGGTACTAAAGACCAAAAAGGTTGGAAACCATGAAGACAACCTTTGGGGCCCTCTCTGTAGTGCCTCTGACACTTCCTAGACTCCACTTTGGGTACCACTGGGCTGGCCAATAAAGAAAATAGCGCAACAGCCATATTGAGCAGAATTTTGCCTTGTGTTTGCTTAGACAGGCTACATCACTGGTAGCCTCTTTCAGAGAGTTAAATTGAGTAGGTCCACTGATCTCCTTTACTCAGGAGCATACATGGCTTTTGGAGGCTTTTTACAGCCCTGCCTCAAAAGAAGAACATTTAGGCTATCTATGGTTATGTTGCCATAGTGTTTTTGTTGAAAAGAGGCCATGGCACACTATCAAATCACACCAACATCAAGTGTAGGCTATTGTATGTATGTCCGTGTCACTGTGTATAGCACTAGGCTGTGACAATAGTGGTCGTTCTGTGCCTTTAGTTGGTCCAGAGGTTTGCTCAGGGCCATTCTAGAACGGCCAATCAGTTAACTCATGATGTAACTAAATGGTTATGGTTAGTGTTTAATGGTTAGTATTATTTCACTGTCTATCCCCACTCATCCAGCAAGTCTTTTACACTAAAATATTCTGTGAACTAAAGGTGGTTAATGGCGCCCTCTGGTGCCAAATAAGATCTAGAGGCAGTCCATTAGCAGGTCTTCCTCACCTTGTTTTCATTGAAGATCATTACAAGCTATTGTAGTTCTTTAGCTTTTATTATTACTATTGTTTTTTTCTGTACTTAAAAAAAAAAACTTTTAGTAATTGTAGCATTTATCGGACATTGTAGAATCTGAACTGGGGTAGAGCTCGAGATAGAACGTCAAAAAACAGCTGTTACTATGGAAATCCATTAAAAAAAAGAGAAAAAAAAGAAAATACTCGATAAACTGCTGGGTAATTTCTGGTAAATACGTTTATCAATATATAGTGTTAGAAGAATACTTTTGAATTAAGGCTGAGTCTAGTATTTAGCATCTTAAAAACTCCATTGATTTGACATTGGGCTAACTGTTCACAAACTCCACAAACATCTCAAATTATAGTATAATACAGAAAAATGCACCAACTACAAATTATATTCCCTAGTTTTATTTTTCATTTGACTAATATGGGAACAATGAACAAAACTATCACACGTTCCCCTGCCCTAGCGGGCATATGTTTCTACGGGAAGCGACGAGTGTTTAATTTTCGTACTTTGCCTTTTTATCAATGCAAAATTGTGTCATAAACGTTGCCTAAAATGGGTTGGTTTTTGTAAACTAACGTCTCGCATGGCGACTTTAGAACTTTCACGACTTTAACCCTCTATCGCACATTTTTGTGCTTTTTGGGTTTTGTTTTTTGCATAATTTCTCTACTTTTGATGCTAACAGTGATTTTTGGCTAAGTCTCCCTTTGTAGGAGGTTGAGCACAAAAATGATCCATAGACTTCCATTATAAACACTATTTTACAACTGACCATCACATAAAGTCGAAAGCATGCAATATCTCAGATGTATATATTTTCTGAACCATTTGGCTTCAAATTACATTCCTGACATAATTCTGGGATGATAATATCATTTAACAGAAATAATTTTGATTATGCATAATTATTATTTGGACAGTGGCCAATTTCATATAAAACTCACATTGTGGGAGTTTCAGCACATTTAAAAAAACAGAATTTTAATTATTTTTAATGATTAAATAGCCAATGATTTGTCATAAATTTACTGCATTTCATAGTCCAAAATTCACAAAATGACACATTTCCATATGATTGATGCAAACTGGAAAATGTATCGTTTCGTTCTAAGAGCCTGATATAAGTAAAATATTTCTATTATTTTGTATGTAATTTGTTTTTCTTTATGCATAATTATTTTTGGGGACAGTGGCCACTTTCATTTAAAACTTACGTTGTGGGGATTCTGGTTCTTACAGCTGGATGTCTATCAGCAACAATTATTTATTTGCACTGATATAACACGTGGGACCTTTGTTCAAAAGTGTTCCCATTGGAACCCATTCAAATTACTTTTTGTCCAACCCGCTGTAACAGAAGTTAAAAAAACACACATATCAAATTTCTTCCCCCCATTTAAGCCCTCTGGTCTCAATTTAATGTTTTGAGGTAAATATTAGAATTTTACATAATTTATTGAATATTTATGGAAACTTAAATTAATGCCTTCTTTTCCCATTGAAACCCATACAAAATCATGTTGTAATCATCAACTAGAAAACTATGAATCACTTTGAACATACTCTTTTACACAAACATGTTTTCTTTTTATAATCCTTATAAATAATGATTTTCTCAGACTTTTTATAATGATGATAATGTATTTGATTTATAGAGTGCTTTTTTAGACACTCAGACACTTTACAGTGCATTATTCATTCATGCACACATGGTGGTTCTATGATCTTTCTGTTGCCACAGCTGCCTTGGGGCAGACTGACAGCAGCAGGGCTGCCATATTTGTGCCATTGGCCACACCGACCACCATCAATCACTCTAAGACCACATTCATACTAGGGAAGGTGTGTGAAGTGTCCAGTGGTGGAAAGTAACAAAGTACCAAAGTAAAAATACTGTACTTAAGTAAATTTTTTGGTATCTGTACTTTTTACTTTTACTTCACTACATTTGAGACCAAGTGTCTGTACTTTTTACTCCACTACATTTTTTTTAACTTGACTGCAAAGTACTTTTCATTTTGTTTGAGGGGTTATTCTTAGCAGTTGATGGTGACATTCTGCCTGAAGGTTTTGAGTTCAAACTCAACAACAAGCAAAGAAAAATATACACATAACATTGAATACATTGATTAGAATAGACGTTTGTTGACCAAAATGAACCACAATTCTTAACCAAAATTACGACATTTAATATGCAAAACTTGTCTCATAATCTGCACGAAATACGTTTACTATTTACTCTTAAAGTATATTTTCAAACAGGAACTTCAACACGTTTACTTAACCCAATCACACAAACCTCATGTCACTGAGCCCTGAGGGGAGGGGCTAGTGCCAATACCCCCAATGTTAAAATTACATGCATTTCCATCACTGGTCTTATGAGGTAAAAAGGACGTCATCATCCAAAAACATATTAGAACACTTATTTGAAGCCAGAGAGCTCAGAAAATATATAGACATAAGATATTGCATGCGTTATACTTTGTATGATGGCAGGTTGAAAAATAGTGTTTATTATGGACATCAATGGAAGATTACATGCATTTCCACCACTGACCATATAAGGTTAATCCTTTACATACATCAAGCTCTTGGAATAATAATAATAATAATAATAATAATAATAATAAAAATCCACTTTGCATCAAGTATATGGAGATTAATGCACGTTTTGTGATTTTTGGACTATGAAATGCAGTGACTTTATGACAAACCACTGGCTATTAAAGGGTTAAAAATATGAATCATAAGATGATTTCTTTCTTGACTGAACAAATAAAAAAGTTAAAAAAAATATATGATTCCTCCATTGTTTTACAGCCTAATGAATGTATGTGTATACTATACAAAAAAATAAAAAATGTCCCTGTCCTAGTTTAAACTCGGGTCCTCAGGGAGCTTGGGGGTTCTGCACGGTATCTTAGTTGTTCCTAGTACTGCTCTTTTCTGGACATGCTCACTAGTCCACCGCCTCCTTTCTTGGCTAGTGTACAGTCTCGGGGTGTTGGATTTGGGATGGACCCGTCCATGCATGGTAAGGAGCTTTCGTGTCTTAACATCTGTGGTCTGTATCGCTTTTTTTTTTGGCCACCTTATTATGCCCGCATCCAGTGGCGGACTTAGCTATTTTGGGGCCCAAGGCAAACTTTTGTGAAGGGGCCCTCCTCTATGGGTCCCATTACAAAACGTTATATATTATAATTATATAATATATAATTCATTTATAATTCATTATGAATTATAATTCATTTATAATTCAAGTATAATTCATTTCCATAATCCATTTGATTTAACTCATTAATGTGATTTGAGAATAAACTGCATGTCTGTTCTTGATTAGAACCAATCACAGTAGCCATGTTTACATGCGCAAAATGTCTTTAATCTGATCATGAATCAGATTAGAATTTTACTGTGTACATGGACCCTGAAAAAAATAATCTGATTACGACACGCGTTTACATCTGTTATACATTTGATTGGAATAAATTATTTTTACATGCGCAGAATTGGCTAACATACCGGAAACAGTAGAAGAAGAACAAACTTCCGTTGTAAACAAACTTGGCTGCGTACGTTTTGGCTCGTAACATTTTTCTTCGTTGATTTCATGGTGTCGCGCGACAAAAACCTCCTGCGATTTTGCGGCGCGACGGCGCGGTCTGGAATCCTGCGATTCTGTCGCGTGCGTAGCGGACGCGACAAGAGCGACATTGCGGCGGCGCAAAATCGTTTCATTCGCGTGACTGGGGCTAAGAAGGGCGTAAACAAACCAAACGCATGATTGACCGAACAGACCCGAGCCCGCGCACGTGTAGAACCGTAAACTGAGTTCCGTGCAGAGTTTTATTGGCAGAATAAGCGCCTGACAGGGCTTTAAGTGTTTAGTGTTCTACCTGCACCAACGGAACGCCTCCTGTTCCAGAAGTGCCTGTCCCTCCGCTGACGCTGGCCCAATGATCCCTCTCCCTCGCTCTTTTCTTCAGCTTTTTGGGAGGGCATCCGTGGCTCTCTCTCTCTCTTCTCTGCTCCTGTAGCAGCCGCGCGCTTTTATTATGGTGCCGTCACATATTTTGATCACTTTATCGAGGAAAACAACACAGTGCTGGCTGCACACCGCGCTCCGTGGAGCGCATGTTACACACGTGACACCACACGTGCTCGTCTCTGCCTTGAGACCGAGCCCACACGGCCCAGGTCCGCACCCAGCCCGACAACAGAGCGGAAAATGTGGTCCCGAACGCCCACTCCCAGGAATCTAAACTCTAGCAGCAGGTCAGCTGTGCTGGTCGCGCTGGTCGCTGACGTAACAGACATGCGCAGAGAGGATTCTGTGGCGTGTTTACATTATAATTTTTATTTCGATCAGGCTTTTAATCCGATCACATGTGTCCATGTAAACGTGGCTAGTGACTACACCATTCAGCTCTCCCTTTACAGCACTACCACATGCTGTATTCAACACTATATTATGACTGACTCAAAGGTGGCTATTATACCATTATTACCATATCATGTACATCCTCTTCGATATCCGTCAGTGTCACGTTGTTTATGTTAGACGTGCTGGTCAAAGGCTGATGAATCCGGGACTCGACCCAACAGTTCGACATCAGCGGGTGTTGACGCGAGTGTGGGCTGGTGCTCTTCACCTCCCTCCTCTTCCCTACTGTCGTCCCGGACCACCGTCATTAACAGCTACTGTTGTTGACACCGTGAAAAAGTTTGTTAACTTAGGTAGCGTGGCTACATATTTACTAGTTTGCTCGCGTTTTTTGCGTTTTTCTGCGCCGCTTGGATAAGTCCGCTTCATTTCTCGTCTTGTGTTGTCTTGTTTTGCTACCTGAGGTTACCGCCTCTATTCAACACAGCGCTACCAGGGTTGGTGACGTAACGATGATGACGAAGAGGAACAGTCCATTATCGTGTTGAGTGGAGGGGTGTCCACATTATGCATGTGTTGCGATTTTGCGTTTCAGAACACTTTTGTGAATGCCGTTTTAATTTCCTCATTGTACACACAACGAAAACAACTGGGAACGATGATTGCGGGGAGGGAGGTTGTCGGGGGCCCCTAGTAGTAGGGGGCCCAAGGCATGTGCGGCCCCTTGCCTAATGGTAAGTCCGCCACTGCCCGCATCACCTGGCAAGGGCGTAGCTGATTATCGTTGTTCTTGCCATTGAGCTGAGTTCTTAGGACTTGTGGGACTTGGAGGTATTTGGCTGTTGCTGCTTTACTTGTTGCCTCTACCAGGTTGCAATTTGCCTGTGGTATTCCAAGGAACTTGTATCCATCCTCAGTGTCTGGTATGGTTCCTTCTGGGAGTGAGACTCCTTCTGTGTGGACTACCTTCCCTCTCTTTGTTACCATCCGACTGAGCAAAGGAGTAGCGGAGTAGTGGGTTCAGACATATGCAGAACAGCAGTGGGAACAGAGCGTCTCCTTGGTAAATGCCAGATCTGATGGACACTTGTGCAAGTCATATATTCATGGAACTCACAGAGCTATAGTTACAGAGGTAATTGACATTTATGGTGGTAGATGGAGCTGCTGGTCTGGCGTCTACAAGTGCCCCGTAATAGTTTGGTGAAATGTTAACCTGTTTCAGCGCTCACCTCACGCACGTGTTGTTTTCGTCACGGAGCGCACGCTGCGCGGTTCAACATGTGATCTACACCAGATGTTTGGTTTGGCAAAGCAAATCCGAACGCACTATGCCGCTCCGCGCTGGTAAACGTCAGCTGCTGAGTGATCTGCGCTCAATTACGTCAGGACAGATGGATTATATGTGTATGTAAAATGAACCTCGTGTTTATAGCGCTACTCCTTTGCCCAGGTAAAGCCTCCTGCGTAATCTAAGAGCCTGTCTGTTTCGTCAAATCAAACCGTGCGATTAATCTGCGTCAATTTGTGATTAATGCGTCCATTTTCTATGATTATTCGCATGAGTAAACGTTAACGTTGACAGCCCTAATATATATATAGGAGAGAGAGAGAAAGAGAGAGATAGAATAAGAGAGAGTGTGTGTGTTAAGTTTATCTATCTATCTATCTATCTATCTATCTATCTATCTATCTATCTATCTATCTATCTATCTATCTATCTATCTATCTATCTATCTATCTATCTATCTATCTATCTATCTATCTATCTATCTCTATCTATCTCTATCTATCTATCTCTATCTATCTCTATCTATCTCTATCTATCTATCTCTATCTATCTCTATCTATCTCTCTCTATCTATCTCTCTCTATCTATCTCTCTCTATCTCTCTCTCTCTATCTCTCTCTCTCTATCTATCTCTATCTATCTCTATCTATCTATCTCTATCTATCTATCTCTATCTATCTATCTCTATCTATCTATCTCTATCTATCTCTATCTATCTCTATCTATCTCTATCTATCTATCTCTATCTATCTATCTCTATCTATCTATCTCTATCTATCTATCTCTATCTATCTCTCTCTATCTATCTCTATCTATCTCTCTCTATCTATCTCTCTCTATCTATCTCTCTCTATCTATCTCTCTCTATCTATCTCTCTCTATCTATCTCTATCTATCTATCTATATCTATCTATCTATCTATCTATATCTATCTCTATCTATCTATCTATCTATATCTATCTCTATCTATCTATCTATCTATATCTATCTCTATCTATCTCTATCTCTATCTATCTCTATCTATCTCTATCTCTATCTATCTATATCTATCTATCTATCTATATCTATCTATATCTATCTATCTATCTATATCTATCTATCTATCTATCTATATCTATCTATATCTATCTATATCTATCTATATCTATCTATCTATTTCATGAGCCACCTTCCTTCCTCCTGAGTGGTTCTGGTCCAAATGGGACCATCTGCAGCCTGTCCTTTCGTGGCGTAGGATCTCTCCCTCAATGCGGTTTTTCCTTGCTGAGAAGGGATGCTCTGGGACAGTTATAATACCTTACATTGAAAAACATTTTATGTCCATTTAAAGCTTTTAAGGCCAGTCCTTTTAAACGCCTTCAAATGAGTGCGTGTGAATATTAACGATGTGCCAAAGAGTTTGTTAGAGATTTTAATCCCTTCTTCTGGTTTCACTGTTTTAAAATAAGTTTGCCCCTGCTTGTAAAACATGGAAGAGTTGGGCACACTTCCTTTCCTTTGGTGTAATGCAAGGGTCAGTCTTGGAGATAGCCAAGGTCTTTTCAGAAGTTTGTTTTGTCACAGAATCATGTTTAATGCACATTTAAACAACTGTGTAAATGACTCGCTATTAATTTTTGGAATGCTTGTCCCACTTGGCAGGAAGCGCAGCATGGAGATCAGTTTACACGGACTGTCCCAGGCTCACACTTTAAAGCACACGAGGCATAGCTAGGACTGCAGCTAAAAGACCCTTAGAACATGGAGCTCCCTGCACCAGACGCGCCCCCGTCTTCTCAAAAGTTTCCCCAGAAGTCTTCTCTAAAGCTTACTACAGAGGCATCACAAGATGCACTTTCGATTGATATCAACTATTCTACAACGGCCGCGGAACCAGAGAACCTGCAGCCGCCCGAGGTCAGCGTTGAACATTATGACACTCTTGAGTTTCTCCTTGCCATGTAGATATGTATCTCTGACCTTTTATTCTCCTCCACACTTTTCTTCTATTATTGGCTGTGATGGCTGGTTTCGTCAGTCCTTTGATATGTGCATGACTATCTCTTTCTGTTGGTCACAAGAGTCTGTTTGGGGGCTCTTTTTTCTGTTCAGTTGGAGATGTTGTTGAACAGTTCCCATCACAGTTTAATTTTTATTTTACTGTGGCTCAAAGAACAAAAGCCTTTATTCTTTCTTCAACTTCACCAGTTGTGACATGGTCTTGTATAGGACTGGTCAGTTCAAGTCATACTGGTGTTATGAGCCACTGATAATCTATTAGTTCTTACTTCTGCGCAAATAACCGAATTTCAATCGAAAGCAAGGTTAAGTTATTGCCAAACGTCAATGATCAGCTTGGGGCTTTTGCTAGTCCTCTGTCAGGAACAACATTGGGTTTGGTGCAGAGTTTGTATTCACTAGCAATGATTAAACATTTCTATTGTTTATTTTCAAGAGATTAATAATGAACGCATTTTTTAAAATACATTTTTAATACAATCAAAAATGGTATTTTATCAATTTTTGGTCTTCCTTCTCGTAGGTGCCTGGATGTTTAAACTGCTTGTCCATCATGTGGGCAGTTTTTACCCATTTCCTACGTGCAGCATCATCTGCAAAAAGGATGGTTTAAGCATATACAGCTCTACCCAATTTTGTTTTATAGATGAACAACTAAATTATTCTACTAAAAACCCAAGATGATTACCAACTAATCTACTGAAATAGACACAAAATTATTGTCCCATCTGTTATTTTTGTGCTGAACAGGCCAGTATCTTTCTGTCTATGATATCAGGAGCAAATCAGGAGCAAATCAGGAACAGAAAGGAGCTTGTCGGTACAAGAGATACAAAGACCTTTTCAGACAATTGTGTAACCCTGAGACTCACCACTACCTCCCCTGGCATGACAAACTGTGTGTTAGTGTTTATACAGTTTTAAGAAGTGATAACCAAACATGCTATTTAAATGCCCCATAACATAACACACACACACACACACATATATATATATATATATATATATATATATATATATATACATATATATATATAGCTGCATAGCTGCTATTCACTGGGTTCGGCAGCTGGTCATGTGCTCTGAATTTGGTCCCAGTTGAATGAAGCGCTGGGTTTTGCTCTGTTCATTACACATGCTTTAATCCTATGACTGAGGCGGCAGTATGAATGCCTGCTCCGTTCGCTCACTAAATCCTGGGCTGGGCACCTCCTCCTGAGGCAATTCCACATGGCTAATAGATTTGCCCAAGAAATTTGTGTTTTCTTCATCAGCTGTGTGTTAATCTGCTGATGTCATAGTCTTTGAAATGGTATTGTAAATGACAATGAATATGCCTGATGGACATTCGACAGAGCATGGGATATATATATATATATTTATTTATTTATTTAACATACTATATTATGGGACATTATTCGATTTTATTATTAGATAATACTTTATTTTATTAATTAAAGCCTAATGAAAAAGAGTGTCTTTACGTAATGATAACCACATAGAGATGCAGATAATTAATAATAATATCCTGTTGCAAAACAAAAATATATTTCTGTTTTTTGGTTTGTTTTTTTTTTTTTTTTTTTTAGCAAAATGTATTTGTGTAAATAATGTTCTTTTACCCGATTTCACTTAAATATACTGGTTTCCATAAATAAACAAATACATTTTGAAACCATCTTGCTTAGTGCCTCACACCCATACCCCCACTTTGGGGGCCAATGCACTAGAGGATGCTGCTGTGTTCTTCAGGCTGCTCTTGAGTGTTTTGAACCTCTTGTTGTTCTCTCCCTCTTCCTGGACCTCCTGGTGTTGTCAAACTGTTCCTTGAGCGCTTGATGTTCTTGTGGTGTTCCTGGATATTTTGGTTTTATCACACTGATTCATCATCCCAAGTTTGGGGGATGTTTTATTATTTTGTCATTTCGTGCTCTCTTTTGTCACAACCTGGCTCCAAGCCACATCAGCAAACCTGCCAAATCAGTGAGCTCAAAGTATCTATACAAACAGTTACTCGGCAGTCAGAGCCATATGAGCGTGCTTGATCATGATATATGTATTTGCCGTGTTGTTGTATGATGAATAGTGGGAAGGTAAAGAGGTGCAGACTGTGCAGGTGCACGGTCCTGTTGAATGTTTAGTATCTTAAAGGGTTTTAATAGCCTACATCTTTACAGATTTTTTTTCTTTCCTAGTTGCTAATATAAATATTTGGGGATACCTGTGTAGGTTGTACATGATTTCATTTTTGACGTTCTTTGGTTCCTGTCCCTTGTCTTTCTTTGTAAATTGACTTAGGTGTAATTGCTTGCAGCAGCCTTCTCCCTGTGTCACGCTGGCTACATCATGTGATGCACTGTGAGCGTGTAGTGGTGCTACTGTTCTGCGCAGAGCTGCACACATGGACTGGTGCCTCCTTGCCACAGCTACCACTCTCTGCCACTGCGAAACTAATCTTTTCAAGTTCTTCTTTACTCTGGGAACTCTGGAAACTTGTGAACTGTGTAAATGGCTGAGGAGCTACTGATCCCACCGTCAGGAAAAATCACATCGGTAAGTTTTGGCTTTGGCCTGGGCTGAACTGGTCTGAGAGTCTGCCAGGCCTGTTCAGTATTACAATCTATGTGAGGCAGTTGGTTAAATAGGAGAATCCAGTAGTGGTAGTAGTAGTAGTAGTCCCATCTATGTTTTGAAATAGAATTGAAAAGAAAGAAGAAAAACAGTCTGGACATCACCCAGAAAACAGATGGACATTGTTATAATAAATTGAAATGAAATTGAAAAATCATTAAATAATTTGGAATAGAGAATTCAATTTCACTTTTGTATGCAGCATGGGCATTTAATGGGTTAATAAGAAGTTAATATCAGCTCTAAGTACAGAATAATATTGAAAAGTTCCCTTATGATATTGGAGGCTTACAAACTTACAAACTCCTTTCTGTGCATGCATGTCCTCTCAAGAGGACTTGCTTTTATATTTTGTATTTGGAAAGTTCATTTTGTCTTCTTGAAATGATTAACTAGTAAGTTTCTTCTAATAAGGCAATCTCACAAGTTAAGGTCTTACTTTTATTCTTACAGTGTATATTGTATCCTATCGTAAAAATCAATACACTCAATTACAGAAGAATCATCTGAGCTCCATGTCTGGCTACTGACTGTGGGCAGAAATGTAATTTTATTAGTTTGACTTCTTCATTAGTCCTATATAGTTGGGTGCCTACTTCTGAAGTCTTTTGTCGTTTAAATGTCAATTTTTGCAGTAATGTCCAATATGTCCAATAATTGGACAAGACTTACTTTATTAAAGATGGTAAAATCCCTGTGCGTGACAGGCATGAGTTTGGTTGGCAAGCTACCATGTCGGCTTGGTTCATGTGAGGAGAACATTAGCTACCATTTCACCGGTCATATGGCGGTGAGAGGCTTTGTTTGACTACAATATACACAGACGTCCACATAGTCATATGCTGAGTCTTCACTTCAGCAATGCCAGATCACTACTTCCTTTTGGACAATCTCAGTAGCTCTGTGAGAGGAGACATGTCCTTGTCTCTGAACAGACCAGTTTTCTTCATCTTAAATGCATGTAGTCACAGATTATGTATGTTGCATATACACAAAATTCTGATTTGGTTGTGTTTGTACAGTTTTCGTTTGTTCACCAGTTAGTAGAACTGATCTTAGAAGAAACACATGTAAGCATGCAAATGCATTATTGTTTTAAGTTTTTGTATTAAGTATTTTAATCCTTCTAAGGCAGTAATAATGTGTGTATGTGGGTAGCAAAGGGCCTAGTGGCAGCACTATGTGAATTGCCCCATTAGAAAACAAAATGGTGGTGTTCCTACACTCTAGATAAAGTGGACGAAGAATTAGCCAACTATTGTCCAAGTGTTTTGTTTTTGGACCCCTATCCTTACTGATGCAAATCCCCTGCCACTGGTGTATACAAAGAGGCTGGTATCATAATAAATAATCAACTATCTCTCCATACACATGTATGTGCTCACATGTCCTTGTGTTGTGTGCAGCACCTCACCGTCTCGCTGCTGGCTGTGGCCTTCCTCACCTCCTTCGGGAGCTCCATGCTCTATGGCTACAATCTGGCTGTAGTCAACTCACCTGCCTTGGTAAGTCATACAGGCTTCTTTTCTTCTAATGTGTTTTATTCGTTTTCTTCAGCCTAGGTTTAGCCCAGCCAAAGTATTTGCAAGCAACAAATTGCTGCCTATTCCAGGAGTGTGGGAATGTAAAGCTGCCATTGCTGAAGTAGCTGCTCCTGAAACCTAGACAATTTTCACTTCAATTTCAGTAAGGCGAACATCCTCAGTCCAGTCTATGGTCAGGGTAACAGAGAAAGACAACTAGCGTGAATAGAGGCAATACGAATCCTGCCACCAGCTTTAGTCTTCTGGTGAGTTAGATTCATGGCACATTCTTGGGCTCTCAGTAAAAATATGTGTCATTTACAATCAAACCCTGTCTGTTCTACTGCCGTGTCCTTACATCTACCTTGTCTGTGTGACTATGATACTGTGACTTGGGACAGATATTTGATGACTGAAGCAGCTATTTGTTTATTAGTTCTAAATAATGGGCATAAACACGTACCAGGGCACTGTGTTTGTGGCCACGTCACAAGCCACATGAGAGCACGCATACAGATTGGATTAGACAGTTGAAAATGTCAGTGGATCCCGTGATGCTCCGGGCGCAGATTTCCTTCTAATCACTCAGGAATGGTGTGTAGTTGTCTTAAACGAGCTCCATGCCTTTCACAATCACTGCTGAGAACAAGTACTGCTGCTCCTCATCAGGAGAAGACACCAGTAAAGCAGCTGCACCTCAGGAGGTTGAACATTACTCCAATAGTGTCCTCAGGGTGGCACTGGCATGCAGAATTCAACAACTAAAGTCACAAATACAAGCTCCTGATGCATTTGGGCTGAATCCCTTGATGGTATGGAATTAATCGAGGAATTATGGCATGGATAAAGTGTGATTAACTGTTTTAGGAAAGCAGCAAAAGAAAAAAATATTAAAATGTCTCAGTGGTTCTTTGATTCCAGCAAACCATGATGAGATCCATTATCCACTAATAAAAATATGTTGACTTTGCCTTAGGTGTTGTCTGTGGTTATATTTTTAATCTGAAATGTAATATCAACCCTGTGACTGCCCTCTGTCCCAGTATATAAAGGACTTCTACAACCGAACAGTGGTGGCTCGTAATGGAACAGGCCTGAGCGATGAGGCCCTGACCCTTATGTACTCTCTGACTGTGTCTGTGTTCGCCATCGGGGGGCTGCTGGGCTCCCTCATCGTGGGAATCTTGGTCACACGCTTTGGAAGGTAACTGTAAATCTTTGAAAGAATTTGGACAAGATATGTACATGTATCTCTGTAATTTAAGATATAAGATGTGTTAAATGTTGTAATGTAATGTTATATAATAAATATTAAAATTGCACTATGTAACATTTCTGATGGGGGGTTCGTCACCTGCTTGTCTCCGTAGAGATGTTAATGTTGTGCCTAGAATCTTCTACAATATGGCGTCTACCTTACATTCGTTCAGTACAGACCGTAACAACATGCAATTACTGTGACTGGGCTCGTCTCCACAGATCTGACCTTTAACTTGGCTTTGTGGGATCACCTGCTTGTTCTTATGGAGATCGCCAAGTTAATATCATACTGTGTAAAATTTCAATAAAATCTCCTTGGAGACAAGCAGGTGGCAGGTTAATCTAATAATAATAATAATAATCTGATAATAATAATAGTAATAATAATAATAATAATATGTACATCATCATCTTATTCTGACAGCCTAATCATTTGTGTGAGAAAGTGTATTTGTATTTGATATTTACATATTAATATTGTGAAAGCATTTGTGTAAAAGCCATGTATTGTTAAACATAACTGTTTGTCTGCTGTTTTTTTTTTTTTTATGTTGCAGAAAGGGCACAATTGTGAACACTACTGTGCTGGTCTTCATAGCTGGGGCGCTCATGGGCTTTAGTCGGACATGTGGCTCTCCAGAGATGGTGATCTTTGGCCGATTCGTCACGGGGGTCCACTCAGGTAGCTGCATACTGCTTTTCACATGCCATGATATCTGCGGCAGTGCAAGAGTGTCTGTGTCTCAAGATGGCAGAGTTTTATCAATTATTGTTTTAGCTGCAAACATTTTTAGCAGAAGCCAAATAATTCAGAAGTTGTGCTGTATGTAAACGTTAACTCTCCAGAGGACAGGTCCTGTCTTCATTCATGGTTTACCACTACATATCCTTAGCACACAAGTGACAGGTTGTCTTCTCTCTTCCAAGCACTCATCCATGAGTTTCAATCACATGACCTTTTCTCTTCTTATATATATAAAAGCATTTGGAGGATATTTTACCATTTGAATATTAAATTGGTATGGCTAATCTTTCATCGTTTGAAATCCATAGATAAAAATTCTACCTAGGCAAAGGTTCTTAAACTTTTTTACCCAGGGACCATATTAACTGTTTTGTGGCCCTCTTGGTGGTGCTTGTGGCCCCTGTGGTTAAGAATCACTGCTCTGGGCTCTGTTCTAGCCTCTCACCTCCAAGAATGCTGTTAGACATCCACAGAGCTCCACAAACCCACAGTCTGATGCACTGAGAGACTGTAGTAACTTATGTCGGCTGGAGTCCACTGGTTTGTGGCTGAAGTTAAACACAGAGAGTGAGCAGCAGGAAAGAACGAGGTCTGATTATCATCACTTTAATATGCACTTACTTATCTTGTCTTATCTGTATATATGTGTGTTTGTGTGTGTGATCCAGGGATCTCCTTGAGTGTGGTGCCCATGTACCTTGGGGAAATAGCACCCAAAAATCTGCGAGGATTCCTAGGTCTGGTTCCCAGTATCTTTATTGGGACCGGAGTCTTCACAGCTCAGATCCTAGGACTTCATGAGCTTCTTGGAAAGGTCAGGGGACTTTGCATAAACTAAGATCTTAAGGAATTAGCTTGTTGGTTAAGGAAAGCTTGTTGGTACTGACTGTACTATCTACCAATTTGATGTTGATGTTTGTGTGTTACAGGAGGAGCACTGGCCCCTCTTCTTGTCTGTGGTAGTGGTCCCCACGTTTATTCAGCTGCTTCTGTTGCCATGGTTTCCAGAAAGTCCCCGCTATCTTCTAATTGAGAAGCACAACGTCCATGCTACCATAACAGGTGAGCACCAGTCTGACCCTTAGGTATAGCTTTCTTTTATTTTAAGTGGTAGCTCAGAGGAAGTGAAGTGTGTGAATGAATAAGTGGCTCCTTGATGTAAATAAGAATCTGAAATTTTTTATTGCCATTATCAGTGAACAAAATTAACTAGGAACTTGTTTCATTGGTAAGGTGCAATATTAAACAATTAATGAAAATAATAATAATAGTAAAAAAACAAAAACATTAAAATAAAATAAATACAAGGATAAAATTGGGGCTTTCATATTGGCTATATATATTTATATACAGTGCTCAGATATATATATATACACACACACACACACACACACACACATACAAGGAGATCAGAACAACAGTGCAAACTGGTGGTGTAAGTAGATGAAGTGTAGTTGACATGAGTAATAATGTGACAGTGTTATAAAGTGCTCATGAGTCCAATTGCAGAGAGAAAGAAGCCTCCTGCCTGAGGAGAGTGGCTCAAAGACTCCATGTCCAGGGTGAGAAGGGTCAGCTGTGATCCAACCTGCTCGTCCCTGATTCCTGGAGACGTACGGGTCCTGGAAAGATTGAAGGCTTCAACCGATTACCTTTTCAGCAGAGGGCACAATGTGCTGCAGTCTATGTCTGTCCCTGGCCCCAGGGTACCACACAGTGATGGAAGAACTCTCCACTCTAATACTCTGAAATAAGAACAATCTACATGTTCTGGTCACGCTTTTGACATTTTATTGTAAACCACAAACATTTTCGAAATTACAGTAAAATGCCCTTCCTTGTCAGGTCTAATAATGGATATCCTATGAAAATTTTCTAATTGGATTGGATTTTGGAATACACGGCCATGTCACTGGTGCACAGGGACGCCACAGGGGTCTACTCTGGAATGTCCCAGGTACAAAGGCCAACTGCCCCAAGGCAGCAGCTACCATGTTTTGGACTCAGCTGTTTAAGACAGAGGTTCCTGTCAGTACTTCAGATTTAATCACGATATAGTTTATATTTATGTTGTCTTTGGATGACTAAGAAGAGAAGACCTCCATTTCCATGTTTTACTCACTGTTACTGACATGTTCAGACCTCCGAGCCCCATATTCGTCCCCTTATGTATCCCTCAGATTTGCCCACTTGCAGAGCACTTGAAGGAAGGCTTTGACCCAGGTGTTTGTCTAACACTCATAGCCTTAGACTGCATTAACATCACTTTCTCTTGAAAGAACCTGATTGGCAAACTAAACCTTTTTCTTCTTTTTTTGCTTGACCTTCTCCAGCTCTAAAATGGTATCGGTCCAAGTGTAACATCCAGGCGGAGATTGAGGAGATGCAGGAAGAGCAGCGCTCTCTGTCATCCGTGGAGACACTATCGGTGTGGGCGCTGCTGCAGGACCAGAGTGTGCGCTGGCAGGTGCTCAGCGTGGTGGTCATCAACATTGGCATGCAGCTGTCTGGTATTGATGCGGTCAGTATGTCCACCAGAACCTTCATCCTCACATGCAAAATGAAAGCCATTGTATATTCCGGAGGGGACTGGGTTGAACTTTGTTACTTGTATGCCATCACAGATCTGGTTCTACACAAATGACATTTTTGAAAAGGCTGGTATACCTCCTCCAGAAATCCAGTACACCACAGCAGGCACCGGTGTCATTGAAATCATCACTGGACTCATTGGGGTTAGTCACACTGCCTGCACTCTTTGAAACTTTGGAGCACTATATTGTATTGTATTGTATATTGAGTATTGTGTTCTGTATTATTGTCATACTGTGGTCAGTGCTTCACCATAGAGAAGCTGGGCAGGAGACCTTTGATGATTGGTGGCTTCTCCATGATGGGCCTGTGCAGCGCTGGCATCACACTTGCACTTATTTTACAAGTAGGTGTGTGGCTCAGGTGGTATAAGTTAACGAGAGTCTGTTGTAAAAAAGATTTTCTTTCTTCCAGACGCACCTGTCCATCATGAGATACGTGAGCGTAGGCTGCGTAGTGGGCATCATCGCTGGCTTTTGTATTGGTCCAGGTAAGTACGCCCAACTCTAGATTTAACAAAATGGTCCGTCATTGACTCTGTTCCCTTTCTCTTACAGCGGGGGTGCCTTTCCTGATAACTGCTGAGCTTTTCAAACAATCCCACAGGCCTGCAGCTTACATAATAGGTGGATCTCTAAATTGGTTGTCTAACTTCACTGTGGGCTTCGTTTTCCCCTTCATGCAGGTACACTCACCCACCCACAGCTTTGGTACATGCCATGTAACACTGCACAGGAGATCTGATGAATATGTGTGTGCTTAGATGTCTGCAGGAGCCTACTGTTACTTGGTTTTTGCTGCAGTATGTGTTTCTGTGGCCGTGTACGTCTACATCGTCATCCCAGAGACAAAGAACAAGACCTTCTTAGAGATCAGTCGCATGTTTTCCAAGAAAGAAGCGGTTCTGGAGACACAGGGCCTGACACAACTGGACCAGCTTAAACTTAAGAAGATGAATGGATATGGAGGTCTGGAGCACACCTCTTTGGAGCTGGACAGCTCTTCCTCTGCACCATAAGCCGGACTGAAACACAGCTTCAGTATGATAGCACTTCCTGGTTTTTATATCACTCTGCGTATCTCATGAATATATATATACATATATATATACACACACACACATATATATATATATATATATATATATGTATATATGTGTATATATATGTATATATATATATTTATATATATATATGTATATGTATATGTATATATATATATATATATATATATATATATATATATATATATATATATATATATATATATATATATATATATATATATATATATATATATATATATATATATATATATATATATATATATATATATATATATATATATATATATATATATATATATATATATATATATATATACACACACACACACACACACATATATATATATATATATATATATATATATATACATATACATATACATATACATTGTACTGTATTTTTGCATCTTTGAATAAAGTGAATCATGAGTTTTATACAAATATTTGTGTTTGTTCACTCACAATGGCTTCTTTTCACTTCATCCAGACTAGTTAAATAACAAGGTTTTAAAAATTTGGATTGTACTCTAAACTCTAAAATGCTCATGTCCCCAGAGTAACAGAGGGACCAGCTGTCCTCAGCTGTCCCTCAGTCACAGCGAGGCTCCATACTCCTCATTTGGTCTCTGACAGCATTCAGCTGTTCACACAGACCGTCGGCTCTGTGTATTACCGGTCACTGTACCAGCTCTTCAGAGACATGCAGAGAAAATAATAGTAATAAGTTTACCCTTCTGTCCCTCTCCTGCCCATCTCCTGTTCCTCACTGAGTCTTCCTCATTTTGAGCAGAAGAGAGAAGACCCAAGGAGGGACAGTGTGAGGCGTGGAATGGAGCCCTCTGGTGTCGTCTGTCCTGGAACTGTCTGTGGGAGTGGTTTAGTTTGGGACATGAGTTCCCCTTCACACTGCGCGTTTGGCGTCCCTCCGCTGCCTCACCAAACAGCCACATAAATCTGTGGGACCTGGAGAATTTGGGATCTGGAGAGGAGATATGAAGCTGTCCCACCTTCAGATCCTAATAACGTGGGTTGTAAGCCTTTTTGTTGGTAAGTCCTCTTAACAATTTATTCTAAATGCAAATTCAGGAAATTCTTGGGAGGGAAATGTTTAATTGTAAATTCAGTCCAGAGTATTTACAACAAAAATAAAATATATAGGTCTAGTTGTTTTTTATACTGTTTTAAAGTATAAAATAAAACATGACATAATTTTGTTTATTTCAAATGAGTAATTTAACACATATGACATTAAACATGCTCCTGACAGCTTTTTAAAAGCCTATTCACTTATTCTGAGAAATAGAATGGGGTAGTCATAGGTCATTTTACTAACCCTAACCACTTAAGAATAGAAGAGTTGAAATAATATTTCTCCCCCACGTCTCCTCTGGCTGGCATCTCAGATGTCATTTCTCTGCCCTAAGTGTGTCATGCATCGGCCCATGTGAAGGTATTGTAGCTATGCGCAGCGCTGTTGTTGTGCGGACACCTGTCAGCGCGGTTTCCCGGATCTGAGCGCAAACGCACCGCGCATCCGGAGATAGTGCCACACAACGGACTGGCTCTACATGAAACTCTACGAGGAATTTAGTGTATATTGATGATTTGATAGTAGCCAGATGTGAGAGAATCTGCCTTATTTCGCTTGGGTTACTGGATTTACCATGTTTGCGGGGCGCAGAGAGGACAGTTTGTTTGTATTGCGGACGGTGTGATGGACAGCTGCAAGTGCCCGCGTCCCCCCTCGATCTATTTGTGTCCACACTGAGCACGCCGCGCAGTTACATGAAACCGCCACAGGATCTACGCGCAAATGTCTGCGCCGAAGTGATGCGGACCTGGCACCGGACAAAGGAAATAAGAGCTCTCTGGTCGTCTCAACAGACACATCCAAAGTAGTCAACACCTACTCCCAAATGTTTGTTATTAGAGACATGTGTTTGATGTTATCATATTTATATGCTATTCAATATGATTCATAGCCTCAAACAAAGGTTGCTCAGTTTATTTATTTATTTTAATTTTTCGATGGGGCCATGTAGCATTAGCCTAAAACAATACATTTACCTAGCCAAAAGACTAGTTTTCATCTGCAGTTCCCCTGCCAGATAGTAAGACTACCTAAGGGTGGCTTATAAGAATCCACATGCATCACAGTATCAAAAGTACACGTTTATATTTTAGAAAAAACAATATTTTCTATTGCTCACATTTTTGTGATTTAATTATCCACCTTTTGGCATTTAATATAAAAGACCGAGATGATGCCTGTCTAACTGAACAGAACCTGGCTGAATGCTGTTTTCCTCAGGGACAGAGCAGTCCCCCCCAAAGGTGCCTCTGATGCTGTGTCAGACTGTACAGTGATAAAGGAAAGTGAAGACGAAGAGGTTTTATATCTGTGTAGGATGTGACAGCGTGACAGCTTTCTGTCTAATACTATCTGTACTTGATTGTATTATGATTCCAGAGGTTTCATGGTTCACTGGTGTGTATTACACCCAGGGGTAACATGAGTGAGAAATATTGAATGAAAATACATGTTTGCTGATTGTGATCATGGGCAATGTCTAATTAATCTGAAATATGATAAACTGAGGAATTTTTTGGCATGATCTTTGTAGGAAAAATGGGAATCAATATGCAGGTTTTAATGTGGTTACATTCTGTTGTTTTTCAAACATTGAATTGTAAACAGCAGATAGTAAGACTACTGCATTATTATTAGCCCATATTATCTTTCATTTAGTCGTAAGTACTCAACAAACACTCCTCAAAACAAGGCTGCTGTAACCTACCTAGGTAAATTTAGGTTACTTAGTTACTGACCACTTCTGGTTATTAGGTTTATGATGGTAGAGGCTTTATAAACATACAGTAAACATTTTAATAATCTGGTTAATTTGGGCCAAATCAGCAGGTAGCTTGAGGGACAACAAAAATAGGGCTGAAGGCTGGATTTAATAAATAATTCTGATGATCCAACCTATAGAACATCTCAATTTACACTTATGTTTCTTCTTTCGAGGTTATGAACGAGCATCACATGGACTTTGCCTCAGTTTTGTGCGTGGACCTCAAAGCAACTCATGCTGTTTGTGTTGTAGGTTCAGTTGTGAGTTCAGCTGATGAGACGCGACTGGTGAAGAAGCTGTTTACTGGGTACAATAAGGTGGTTCGGCCAGTAAACCACTTCAGCGACCCAGTGGTAGTGACAGTGGGCCTGCAGCTCATCCAGCTCATCAGTGTGGTAGGCCTGGCCAACCTTTACCCACTTTTCCAACATGTATATCTCTTGTACTCTATAGTCTATCACACTTTCTGTTTCAGGATGAAGTCAACCAGATCGTGACCAGTAATGTCCGCCTCCGACAGGTCAGACTCATTCTTCCAGGTCATAAGATGTGTACACATATGCATTTTGACCTGTTTGACATGTCAGTGAGCAGTTGGGTCTGGAACATACCCACTGACACAGGTTTAGAACCCCACTCTGACACAGGGATAATATATGTTAAATATCCAGATAAAGGGCATACTAATTTACAATAATGCTCCTTTGAAATATGGTTGTGTTGTCAACAAAATTAAATTTAAATCTATATTTACTTGCCTTTTGGGGAATCCTGCTGAGCTTTCAGTTCCGTGCACTCATGACATGCAGGAGAATCAAATGAGACGTATTTCACCAGTTTTGACCCATGTTCCCTCTGTGGGATCTCTGCAGCAATGGATAGATGTGAATCTGCAATGGAACCCTGATGATTATGGAGGGATAAAGAAGGTCCGTGTGCCATCCACTGACATCTGGAAACCAGACCTGGTGCTTTACAACAAGTGAGAAGTGCGGTGTTTGTGCTTGTGTAAAAGTGACTTAGAGAATAGCTGTGGTGAATGTAAATATTTTGACTAAAAGTACTTTATTATTATTGTAATTGTAAATGAAAAATGTTTGAGCTCTGAGTTCTGCTGCCTCTTGAGTGCTTATAAAGACATCATTTATCTCACTAAGTGAGATAAATGATGTCTTTATGTTGTTGTTGTTTATCTCACTGGATAAATAAAAGTTAATATATAAAAAATACATTATGGTTGCCATGTCTCTGTCAGTCAGTCCCAGGGCTGCTGTGGTCACAGTAGCTCACTGCCACTCTGTGCCGTGAAGTGTGTGAATGATAGTGGACTAATGTAATAATGAGTCATTCGTTCTGTCCTCCAGTGCTGATGGAGACTTTGCAATCATCCATGAGACCAAAGTCTTGTTGGAGCATAATGGGATGATCACCTGGAACCCTCCAGCCATCTTTAAGAGCTACTGCGAGATTATTGTGCTCCACTTCCCATTTGACCTCCAGAATTGTAGCATGAAGCTGGGAACATGGACCTATGATGGTCGGCTGGTTATCATCAACCCGGTGAGAGGTTTTTACACTCAAAAGCCTTTCTCTTATCCCACCATTAAAACTGGTATAATGGAAATAATTAACATTTGAATTGTCTCATTACTTATCGACCTTAAAAAAGCCAGCGTTTAATCATTTTGTTGCATAATGAGAGGAGTTGTCTGTCGTTTGTTCTGCGTGTGCAGGACAGTGACCGTCCTGACCTGAGTAACTTCATGGAGTCTGGAGAGTGGGTGCTGAAGGACTATCGCAGCTGGAAGCACTGGGTGTTCTACACGTGCTGCCCGGACACGCCGTACCTCGACATCACCTACCACTTCCTCATGCTGCGTCTGCCTCTCTACTTTGTTGTTAATGTCATCATCCCCTGTATGCTCTTCTCCTTCCTCACCGGTCTGGTCTTCTACCTGCCCACTGACTCCGGTATTGTGGAATCCACTGCTGCTCACACACAAGAGAAACATAAGAAAGGATTCACTGAAAAATTTCCCTGAGGGCCAAAATACATTCACACTGTTTTCATAAATAAAAGTATGGTATGAGTTTGTAACTTCAAAGACCGCAATCATCATCACCACAACCACCATCATCATCATCATCATCAATAATCATACTAATCATAATAATATGCTGCAGAGTCAACATAAAAAAAACATAGTCTCGATTTTGGAGCAGCTAATGGGGACCTTGAATAAGGCAAAATACACAACCATGACATAGAACTGTATGCACAAGAACGAGAACGAATGGGTATAAACAATCCACCACTTTGACATAGTGGACATATATGGTACTACTGCATGTCATATGGGTCTACTCCTCTAAGTGAAGTAAATTCTAGCAATCAACCATGACTGAGTGCAATGTACAAGAGATAATAAATAATGCACCTTCTCAACAACGGTCAATAAATTATGAGGGGACGTCAGAAAAAATATGCAAACGGACCATTGTAGGTCAGCTCAGATTTTCTTTTGGCCTGTGCAGCCTCTCTTTCAAATCCAAAGAGGCATATGGGGATTTTGATTTTTGAAATTACCTAATGGAGCCTAAAGGAAGATACTGTTTATTTGTGTGTTGCAGGAGAGAAAATGACCCTGTCCATCTCTGTCCTTCTGTCCCTCACTGTTTTCCTGCTGGTCATTGTGGAGCTCATCCCGTCCACCTCCAGCGCTGTGCCGCTCATCGGGAAATACATGCTCTTTACCATGGTCTTCGTCATAGCCTCCATCATCATCACCGTTATCGTCATCAACACACACCACCGCTCGCCCAGCACCCACACCATGCCCAACTGGATCCGAAAGGTCTTCACAACTCTTATCAACTATGAAACTATTTTTGAGAGTAATCTTATTCCAAATTAGTCATGTACAAGAGGATGATTTGGGGGGAAAAGTACTTTTACAACATTGTTTATTTGACTATTTAACTCCAAAAGCATGTCATTCTCATCACTGACTCCCTCTGACACTGATCTATGCAGGTGTTCATTGAGACCCTCCCAAACCTGATGTTCTTTTCCACCATGAAGCGCCCCAGTCAAGAGATCAGGCAGAAGAGGCTGTTCCCAACTGACATGGACATATCAGACATATCAGGTAAAGCTTGACATGGTTAAAACTCACCATTGCTGAGAAGTTCCTGGGATGACTGCTGGCCTTTTTGATAAAGTAGGTCTCAAATCTCTTCTATCTCTGTTGTTATCCACTCACTGAGCATCTTCATTCTTCACTTCAGTGTTGCTCTATGGCAAAGGTCCGAGAATATTTTGTTGAAGTAAAAATAGGTGGGAAGGTACACAATATTGCTCCTACATTTGACCCATACTTCAATGCGGCTGGGGTCACCTGAGCAGTGCACGCTACAGTACAACACCCAGGGACCCATCTCTAGATCATGAGCTCAGCTTGGTCAGGACCTTACTTGGAGGATTTTACCTGTTGTGTATGTTTTGGGTTGATAGGGTAAAACCGGAGTGCATGGAGAAAACCCTCCCATCTACTATAATTATACCACATCTCACACATGCAGTACATACAATCTGAGTGTGATCATTGATATATTTGATAGTTAGAATTAAGGGAGGATTTATCTGTCACTGAACATCTCGTCCCTCACTGTAGTCACTCACATGTGCAGGTAACCCCACCCCCACCAGCATCACCTACCAGTCTCCCATCACAAAGAACCCCGACGTCCGCTGCGCTATCGAGGGGGTCAAGTACATTGCTGAGACCATGAAGGCTGATGAAGAGTCTAACAATGTAAGCACACATCAGGGTTGAGTGTCAAGTGTTAAAGGTAACTCTTTCCTGTTCCACTGCAGGCTGCAGAGGAGTGGAAGTTCGTTGCCATGGTTCTGGACCACATCCTGCTGTGTGTCTTTATGGCTGTGTGTATTATCGGGACAATAGCAGTGTTTGCTGGGAGACTAATTGAGCTCAACATGCAAGCATGACCCCTGACCCACAGGACTCCAACCATACCAAAGTGACTTCACCTTCTGAGATGACATGTTTTTGGGTTTTTTTTGTATTTTATTTGTTTCTCAAGCACAAGCATTGTATTTGATGTAAACACTCAGGTGTGGATGTAGAAGAAAAGCTAAGTATTCAAACAATAAATATATATATAAATCTTGACAAATACAAGCATCTTAACTTCATAAACATTCAAATTCTTATTGATATTTGATTATTCAACCCATACTATAAAGTTCAAGATGGATAAAACAGAAATAAAAAAAAATTAAAAAAAACTTGCAAAAATGCATTAATAAAACAATAAACAGTAAACTTGAATAACAATAAATAGTCATCCAAATACATAAAAATAAAAAGTGCATAAAAGTGGCAACCGTGTTTTAAAGAAGATATCTTGTCTTTGTGCATGTTGTTGTGTTAAGAGATTTTATTTTGTCCCAGTTATCAAATTAAGAGTTCTTAAGCAAAAACATTTTTGTATTATTTTTAGCTATGTCCATGAAACCCTTCATTCATCCAGGTCTATCCCATAGGAACACACAATATTAAGGGTCTTAATTTTATATTTCCTCAAGGGGAGAACTGAAAGTTCTTACAATTTTTTCCTTCAGAATGTCAAAGTTTCATTGATAATACAGTCCTGATCAAAAGTTTAAGACCAGTAGAATAAATGGCAAAAGTCACATTTTGCATGGTTGGAACTTAACAAGGTTTCAAGTATAGCAGCAAGAAATGGGAGTAAGACAAAAAAGTTGCAGCTGATAAATGTAGAACCACATGCCTTTAAAAGCCCAAATCTGTGCAAAAATTCAGTGTCATTTTCTGTCAGGTATTCACACTGTCATGACGTTCTAATGGCAAAGGCAATAAATAGTTCTCTTTTTGAACGTGGTTGTTGAACTGCATAAGCAGGGCCTCTTGCAGCGCGCCATTGCTGCTGAGGTGGGACACAATAAGACAGTCACTTTGAATTTCTTAAAAGATCCTAAGGGTTATGGAACAAAAAAGTCAAGTGGAAGACCCAAAATAATGACACCAGCACTGAGCCAGAGGATCCGATTGACTGTCCATCAAGACACTAGACAATCCTCAACTAAGGTCATAACTGGTGCCGACTGCAGCCCAATAACCATCAGACTTCCACTAAAGGCTTCAAAAATAAAAATGTCTTCGAAAGCCTTGTCTCAAACTGCCATTTGGACTTTACAAGAGAGCACCAAACATGGGACATTGAAAGGTGAAAGTAAGTTTTATTCTCTGATGAGAAAACATTTAACCTTGATGATCCTGACGGTTTCCAACGTTACTGGCACAATAAGCAGATCCACCTGAGATGTTTTCTACGTCCCACAGAGAGGGGGCACCATAATGATCAGGGATGCTTATTCCTTTGGAACAATGGAGCTTTAGGTGGTGCAGGGACGTCAAACAGCCGTTGGCTCTGTGCAGATGTTGCAGAGAGCATCCCTCATGACTGAGGCCCTTGTCTGTGGAACCACTGGGTTTTTCAACAGGACAACACTACAGTTTACAAAGCTCGCAGGACAAAGGACTTCTTTCAGGAGAATAACATCACTCTTTCTATTTTGAGGGGGTTTCGGGGGTTGTTTTTTGAGGTGTGGTCCTAAACTTTTGATCAGCTGCAGCCCATTTCAGTCAATCATCATGTTTTCAATAAAATGTTTACTCAAAAAAAAAATTCTCTCACTCCCATTTCTTGTTGCTTATTGAAGCAATACTTGAAACCTTGTTAAGATCCAATCATGCAAAATGTGACTTTTGCCATTTATTCAACTGGTGTTAAACTTTTGATTGAGACTGTACCTGTAGGATATAGAAGGGGAAAAAAACTGAACATTAAAAAAACCCTGTACTATCTGTTTTTGCTAATGAACTCATCAAATGATGACTGAAGAATAAACTGGATAGCAATTCTATTCATCAGCAGCGACAAACAAATACTGTTGCTCTCTGAAGGAATGGTAAAACACACAATTAGAATGAAGTGTCTACAGTGTCTCAGGTTCAGGCTGTCCCATCTCCAGCGAGGGCTCAGTCTGGGCTGAGCTGCTAGGACAGGGCTCTTCTTCTAACTGAACTTCTGCCTCAAGCTCTTCACTGTCACTCACGTCTTTCTGACAGGCTGTTTCTTCTCCAATCTCATCTTCATCTATATAAAGAGAAAAATATTTGAAAAAAAAAAAAAAAAAAAAAGGTTGAAGGACTGGGGAGGACAAAACATTTTATTCCAAGACTGTCGTAGTTCTACCTACCTACTTGTGGAAAATTATTTATAAAATAACATTTTGCATTGAGCGCAAAGTGCCTTTGTGTCGATTGTATGAATAGGTGAACGAGTCCAAACCTGCGTTAGAAGGAATATTGCCACTAGAGGGCAGTGAACACCCCTCTGCTGCTCTCATTCTCCGTTCATAGCTGAATTCTGGAAGCCTAGGAGCTTGTGGGCGTGTTTTCCTTGCAGGATTCAAGAAGTAACAGTATGCACAACGGTATGCTGCAACACACAGCACAGCACCGGTACAGTTCCATTGAGAACTTTGAGAACCAAATACTTCTGGCTTCTCTGTGTGACCTCAGAATACAAAGGGTTGTGAATCAACGCTTACCCAAAAATTCAAACTCTTCTTTCAGAGCCATTCCATTGTGAGAAAAGCATTGTTTGCAGATTAGTGCATACCTGTAGGACAAAGAAAAAAAGACAAAACGATGTTGTAAAATGATTCTAAAATAAGTGATATTCCAGATGGATCTTAAACAGAAGCATGTACCGATTCTGTGGGCCGTCTCCCACCAGGTACTCCACTACTCTGTCTAGTGGCCCTCGTTCTTGGGGCAAAATAGGGCGGGCAAGGGGAGGCCCTGGAGGGTGCATACCTGTGGCACATACAATAAATAATTGTAAATCTAATGTGTTAATATTAATATTATTATTATCATTATTACAGTCCTGATCAAAAGTTTAAGACCAGTTGAATAAATGGCAAAGGTCACATTTTGCATGGTTGGCATGGTTGGTAACAAAGTTCCAAGTAGAGCGACAATAAGCAACAAGAAATGGGAGTGAGACAAAAACAACAACAACAACTGTAAACAACAAACTGAAATAAGCTGTTCTACTTGAAACCTTGTTAAGATCCATCCACGCAAAATGTGAAATTTGTCATTTATTCAACTGGTGCTTAACTTTTGATCGGGACTATATTATAGATGCAGATGATGTAGATCTTTTAGTGTAAATACAAAATGAATTATGCTATTGCAACGTACCTCCTGGTCTGGGAGAGAAGAGGGGCCCAGGTATTGGACTAAGGCTGACAGAGGAAGACAGAACCGATCTATCTGGGGGCCCTCCTGGAGCTTACAGAAAAACATGCTCAATAAGGCAATAAGTGCTGAAGAATCTACACTCATCTCAGCATACAAGCAACTCGTGTGTTCATGGACAGCTTAAACAAGTTGAACTTGTTAATTGGGTTAATGAAGAGTGTGGCCATTCCAGCTTGTCAATGCCAGATCTCATCAGATCTTGGAAACTAAGTAGGTTTGGGCCTGGTTAGTACTGGTTTATAGTGGGAGACTGGTGGGAATAAAAGGTGCCTCCAGTTTTGAAATATATGCTGGTGCATGAATGAGAGTGAATGTGGTACAATGAATGGGAATGTATATTCACTGTCCCGACCAAATAAACAAGAATAATAATATAAATATGTGCAAAAACATGCTTATTGCTCAAATAAATAATTAAGATAAATTAAGCAAAATGATAAATTGTCTTACCCGCAGGCACAGCTGCACCCATGGGCATGGCTGTGATGGGCACTCCCCTATGCCGAAGCTCTGAGGAGATCACAGAATGAATGAAAAACCATCTTCACATTACAGCTATGTGAAGTAACGTGGTACAGTTCATACCTGGCCCAGGAGATGGTCGAGGGGATGACTGAGGCTCCAGCTGGGAAATAACATTAACATTCACTACAAATATACACATAGACAGTACTGGAGACATATTCATCAATGTACTCATACTTGTTTTTTTATTGCCTCTGGGTCAAATTGCTCAAGGATCTGTTTGGCCTTTTTGTATGTCTCGGTTTCCATCACTTCCTCCAGCTTTAATAGTACAACATAATGTAAAAAATAATCTGCAACAATATCTTTGTTCTTTGACAGGACAGAGCTTACCAGTTTCTTTTTGGACATTTTTAACTCCTCCAATTTATCATCTGACATAAAAAAAAGAGGAGCAAATTATTTCATTGTTCAAAATATAGTGAAGTTTATATCAAAGCAGTAGATAGATAGTTACTATTGATGTGGAAGCACTGACTTACTGTTGGACTCAATTCGTTTGGAGAAAAGGAAAATGAAGAGCTTCCGGATGAACCATACCCTGGGATCAAAACAAGACCGAAGAAAGCAGACTTTAGGAATCATCTCAATACATGTTCCAAACCATCAAGAGTAAGATTTGTGTTGTGCTTGGCAGTTGCACAGTAGTTTAAGACATTGCACATATGTGGTTTGTTTCCCAGCCTTGCCATGCTGAATGTCTCTGACGCTAGAGCTGTCCTGTCAAATAAAGCCTTTGGGCCAGATTTTTTTTTTTTTTAAGTAATGTTTGTGGCCTGGAAACATAGTTCAAGTGCTTAGAATTTCTGTTTCCTACCCCCATCTCTGCCCTCTGCGCTACACTTACAATTATATAAACTAAAATCAGACTCTTGGTCATATACAGAAGGTTTAAAAAGTGAAATACCATTATGAACAGGCGGGGTTCATACATTCTGCAGTTTTTAATATTTAAATATTCAGACAGATCAAATGACAAGACTGAAAATGACCCAGAGCCACAATGCCAAACATCCTTTAGACACACACAGACACGCACGCATGCATGCACGGACAAATGTGTATGTATAAAACAACTGATAAAAGGAAACAACACTGGCCATAAAATTTACAATACTTAAATTATGTTTTACAGACTTACTATATGGGACATGAGAGATACTCACACAACTGGATATGCAAAGAAGGGCAAGGCCATAGTGAAGCGCTGCAGCCAGCGTTCAGGCAGAAATACGCAGTAGAAAAGGAGGGAAGTGAAAAGGTAGAGGACCGAGGAGTAGACCAGCAGCCTACCCACCCACAGCTGAGGCAAAAAACATGTTAACAAGCAAATACAAACATCGGAATGTTTCATACAGTACTATCAAACTTGACCTGCTTTGATTGACGGACAGAGTTAAAGGAGAAACGATTTTCTATGAGGAGAGCACTAGACTAAAAAGTAGGAGGCTCTAGCTCACCCTCTGCAGGCGTTGATTCTTGGCCTGAAAGTCCATCAGTTGTTTAATTTCCTAAAATGAAAGGATAAAAAAGAAACAAAAATGCAAAATATCAGCCAAGTGGATAAAATCATTGTGCCCACAGGATCTGTTTAAAAATACTTTTTGTTCTAGCAAGCAACTCACCTTGTCCATGTTCTCCAGTTGTTCAATTCGAGTCAGTTTTTTCTAATGAAGACAAAAATACATTTCTCTTATTCTTAAGCATACGGTTTGTCAGAACAATGTATTATTTACATTTACATTACATTACATTACATTTATGCATGTGTTATGCATTTCCAAAGTGTAGGCTTACTCACTTTAGATTTGGAAATTATGGCTCCCATTTCTGTTGTGTGATTTACTGAGAAGTAAAATGAAAACACACAGCTGTTATATTAAATATAACACACCGGAAACATAGTAAAATATGTTTGAATTGGCTAAACGTGACAACACATCAAACACAGCTTATATATCATCAGTCCAATTGGATGCAGTACGCAGCTCGATCTGCTTGGTGCTCTCACATCACTGATACAGTCGTCCATATCAATCAGCCATTGGACATTGCTCTACTCTGTATGTCTATATATGGATTTCCAATGCACATTGATAGACAGACACAATTCCAAACAGATACACCCTTAAATTAAATCCATATAATTAAACCTTCTATGTTCTCACCAGGTCCTTCAATAAACGTGTTGTCTTCTTCTGCCGTTGTTTTGGTTTGTAATGGGGCAGCTGAGCATGTAAGTGGCGGGTGCTGCCATCTACTGTCCTGGGGACTGCACTGAAGGTTGGACCCAATCTATCTATTTATCTATCTAACGTAACTAAAAAAGTATTTAAGGAAACTACTCAAGTAACTTAACATAACCATTGCCTATGGACATAACCAAAACTGCTCAAGTAAAGGTACTGTTTCACTGTCTGTGTGAAATATGACTCAACTACTTGAGTAAACGTATGGTGTCTTAAAACTACAATTTTATGAACCCACCCACCTCTGGTCAGAAGAACCAAATATTTCATACATTTCTTCTGATAAATCAAGTCCAAGTCAGTCAACGACGGGCTTCTAAGCGTCTCTCTATGGGGCAGTCAAAACATTTCTGAAGTTAATTTTCACGTGAATGTAAAACAAAAATAAATAGAATCAGTTATTGAAGGACCCTGAGCAGTTTATCCAACGTGGTATCATTAAATAAGGCTAATAGTTTTTTGCTGTTATTTTTGCACATCACGTCCATCGCACGTCCCGCTTGTTTCCAGCTGTGGGCGTGTCTCTTAGCGTCAGACCAACGTCACGCGGAGATGCGGAAGTTCCTGTCACCGTGGAGAACGTAAACTGATATCAAGTGACTTAAAAGAGACAAGAAGCTGTAAGAGAAGAGAATAATGGAAAATAAAGTATGTTAGCTCGGAGCAAATCCCGCAGAGGTGATCCTGCTACGCACAAATGTCCCGGGGAAGAAGGTATTTCGAGCCGACCTCTGCGCTTGTGGATGTGGATTCTGTGGGAAATGGACCCACGGGAGGTCATTGGCATCACAACATTTAACTAGTCTTTTCACTTTTTTTTTTTTTTTTTTTTACGATTGCTGCGAACATCGCGACCACAGCATTATCTGGTAAGTGCACACTCAAAAAACTCTTGAAAATGTAATGGTTTCTTAATTGATACTGAAAAGCTCGAAGATTTGCTTTATCAAAAATATATTGAGTGACACAACATTATATTAACAGTTATATTATTTACTACACCACCACATTTACTACACCACACGCAGCCTTGTGTACCTCTTTATGACCCAGTAGTTACACTTGAAAGTCCACTATGTAACTTCTGAGCATTGCTTTGCGTGAATGTTCCACAGTATGTCATTAAATTTATCTATCCTCATGTAGAAAAACCGGTGACACCACCAAGCCAAGCTGCAGTTCAGAGACCCTCATGAGAAAAGTTCTTTAACTTCTCAATATCAATCTCAGCAGTTCTCAGAGTCAAAATGCTCAACTTAAAGTGCATAGTATGTTTTTGGTGTTACAATTCTATTTTCAAGGAAAGATTGTGTATTCTAATTGTCTGGACCGTGTGGCCACTATCTTCATATCTAGCCCCTTCATGTGGAAATATTTATTGTACTGGGTAAAGCATCAGACCTATAATTGGACAGCTGTAAACATATTATTATTATTATTATTATTATTATTATTATTATTATTATTATTATTAATGCAATTTTTAACCCTGCATTTTAAAAAAATAATTGCAAGTAAGTATAGAGCAGTGGGTGGAGATAGATGGTAAGTGAAAACTGAAAAGGTTTGAGCATTCAACCCTCGAATGCAGGGGCAATTCAAGTGAGCTTATGATGGTGATGCAACACCATTATAACATGGTTATGTTCTCTTCAGAAGATTGATTTTACATAATGTGTCCCATTTTATTTTAGTTGTATTGTAATAATAAACAAATAAGTAAATGGTCTTATCCTCAAAAAATTAGCAAACCTTTCGAAGTCTATTCAATGACAGGACCTTATATTGTCATGTTTTGATTGTGTTGGAATCAATCAACAGGTCAGTTTCTTTTAAGCCGTACTACCATCTGTCGCTGTTTCGATGGCTGCACTGAGGAGGATGTGATTAGCCCTTTCTGAAAGAGGGCGGGGTTTATTGGGGTTTATTTAGTCTGAAGGGGAGGAGATGTAGGGTGGGAGGGAAAGGTTAAGGTGTAATTCCATGATGAGCCTAAACAAAACTCAAGGAGAGAAGAAGGTTACAACCGTTGTAAACAGAACATGGAGAGGCTGCTCCAAGAGCTGAGGCAGTTTCCACGGCAACTACAAGGGCATGCAAAGGTAAGTCACCGTACAACATTATGTGAGGGCAATATTCAGCTACTCTGAGATTTGATGTTTGGATCAGTCGTTCCTTCTCTACTCACAGTAGTGCCACTGACTATTACACTTGGTGTGATGCACGGGTCTGACTGGACCGTGATTCTTTATTTACATCTGCTACTGAAGCCAAGCGTACAATTTTATATTAGCAATAGAACTGAAATATTGTGTACAGGGCTCAAATAATATATATCGCATCTCGGCTATTCATAATGAATGACAGTATTTTTACAGAAATAATATTGCATTTGGGACTGTACACAAGGTTTCATTTATTGCAATGTGTACCCTAAAGCTTGTTTCACATGTAGTCTTTGGGTTTCATTTTATAACTTAAAATAATTATACTTGCATTTGAAGTTTCACAGTTGTACTCTGTAAATATTGCCTCTTTGTTAAGATATTGCAGAAAGGGTTAATAGCCCTCTAGTGCTGAACATCAGAAGTGCATGGCACCAGTGTGAGTTTGGAACACTTCTTAATATTGTCAATTAACCCAGTGTGGTTGTGAGTGTTATATGTACAGTAGTGTTACATCAGACAAAAGACTTGGCAGTGCTGTGCTCTGACTGGAGCTTTCTCTTGTGGCTAAGCTACTTTAACAAGTCTAATAATAGACAACTCAGAGTCACGTGTTTCACTGCACCTCCTCAACAGTTTGTGATCATAAAATAAAGCCAACTATTTTATCATTTTTATTGAAAGGGAAAAGACTGTGAAATTTTGCTAAGATAGAATTACTTGGTACCTCATGTTCATTTTCCATTTAGCTCTAGTTTTCTAATGCGTATATGTGCAGTTCATTGCTCAAATGATTTTACCACTGATGTACAACTTACAGTGTTGCCCTTTATGCCCTCACAGGATCTGGGCCTGTTAAACATGACCTCCAAATGAAGGCTACACACGCTGTCACATTTCCTCATCTAAAACAACCGCTGCGGCTTAACTTTTTATTCCGATCTGCAACTCGCGCATGAGGGACTCTGTGTCCAGCATGTCGAAAGTGGACAAAGTGCTCCATCTCTATGTGGAAGTGAGATCGGTTGATGATAAAGAGCTACTCGGAGACGACAGGAGCAGCCTCCACATGCTTCAGTGTCCAGATGTCCTTCCCCACTCACACAGAGGGCTTATCCACCCTACTGACCGCAGCCCTGATTTCTCTCCAAAGACCCCACATCGACCCAGGGCTCTTAGCCAAAGTTTACCACCCTCCAGGTGCTCCTCCAGGCACACTGTCAACTTCCAGCTCCCAACTCAGAATGATGCCAGGTGTCCCTCTCCAGCTTCTCACCGGGACACATTTTATGGCAGTGTGGGACAGCTGTCTGAAAGCCACACCCCTGGAATGCCCCATTCTGACTTGGGTGGACGATATTCTCATTATAGTGAGGGGGGACACCACAAATGGGTGCCTGAGCATTCATTCCCTGCAGTTGGGCGGTGGTCTGTTCCCTCCTCTCCAGCCAGTTATAGGAGATTTTATGATCGGCATGGTGCAGATGATGATAACGGGACCACATCTGTGGTGAGATATGGCTATGTTGAAAAAGCCAATGTCAACACAGGGAGCCAACGATCCTCTTTGTGCCAATATGACACAGGCATAGCTTTCCCTGAAGATCATATCCTTCTCCGAAAGCGGAACAGTGATCCAGGCTGGCACCGGGATCCAGATAATTACATGTTTTCTAACTACCGCCCTGTTCACAAGGCCCAAAATACACCCACATTTTACAAAAGAAGCACAGTGGAAGCTGTGGCCAAAGATGCTACTCATAGGGCCTTAAGGGAATTTGGATCTCCAGAGCTGAAGCGTAGATACGAAAGTTATATTCAAGAGAATAGCGGCATAGATCTGACTCAACATCAGCAGCCTCAACACAGTTGGTCATCATCTCCCAGTCTGCATAATAAAAGCCCTACACTGCCCTCTAGGAGCAACCACGCTGAAGCGACCCGGGCACAGGGTCAAACTGGGGTCAGTGCACATGCACCTCACCACTTTCCTTCTACCGGAGCCTCTCCATCCCTAAGTGCCCATAGGTTTTCCCCCAGACTCCATCAGCAGTGTGTGGAGAGCAAACAGGCTCTCAAGTCTTATCCTCGGCCACATTTGCCTGCAGGGAAACCCACAGATATCCAGCACACTACTCCTGTGAGCAATAACCCTACAAACAGTTATTCTAAGAAGGTCCTCCCAATGTGTAGCAACAATGGTCAAAAAAGCTGCAATTCTAATGCGAATAACTGCAAGCTTTCTAATTGTGCTAACCAAAGACACTCTAATTTAAATGCACAAAATAGAACAAGTCCTGAAAATGACTTAAGGCAACTCTCTTCATGCTACAATATAGAAAACGTTTCTAAGTCTGTAATGGATGGAAGCATATGTTCTAAGTCAGATAGGGTAAAAATTTGTACTTCACCAGTGCCTTCCATGGACCTGCCTGTACTCTGCAACTCTACAAGCAGAACTTTCTGTTGTGAAAATCAACCAAATGCAAGACACCGCTGGCAGAATTCCCCTCTCTATGTGCAGCCACATCCCCAAACCGACAAAACAAACCACAGATCACCACAGACCATGGCTGGGTATAGATCGCCTCTTTTATCCCCAAAATCATCATCAAAGTCTCTATCCTTACCTTCTAGTTTGAACCACACTGATTTGTTTCATCGTCCAGAAATACAATCAGACCATAGTGTGGCTTTTACTAATGTTTTGAAATCCGAAAACACAGTAAATCACCACTATCCCTGTATAGAAAGGAGACAACACCACCATCTATCTACCAGTTCAGTCATAAACAGCCCTGAAATCACAAGGAGGGGTACCCTTGACCCCCATCAAAGCCACCACCCCTGTGTAAACAGGACGTCTAGGTGTGAGATGAACAGAATGGAGCATAGTGCTGACAAAGAGCAGAAATCTGCAAATCCTGTTTACACTGTGAGAAAAGAGGCGGTGCCTGTGAGGAACATACCTCAGACAGTCTGTCCAATCGACAAGTCCTCCTCCAGTGAGCCCTCCAAAGTGTTGCATGCAGACGCCCCCTGCAGGCAGGACCCTACTCAGACGAGCGGCAGCGCAGACTCACAGGTTGGATCGAAACACTCTTCTCTTGTCCATTGTGATCAAGTCCCGTTCCCATCCACGGTAGCACTAGCTTCTTCCTTTACATGTATAGTTTCAGAGCACTTAAAGCGTTAACTGTGTAAGTGTTAGAGTAACTTCCTCTCCAGTTTGTGCCTACCTAAAGACCTCTCAATATCACAGTGAATAAACTGTGAGGGATAAACTACCAGCTCCGAAATCAACCCACCCTCAAGCCCCTCCTTGGATTAATTGTGGAATATGTATATATTGTTTTTTTAGGTAATGAATTGTGTAGTTGTGTTCATTTTTTTCCATTTCCATTTTCCATTATTTTTGCTAAAGAATAGTGGAATGTGTTGGAAGTTCTCTCCAGTGTCTTACCAACAATGGCACCAATTCATTCTATTGTATGTTTGTACCTATATATTATATATCTTATTTTTAACGTTCACAGTTGATCTTCTTTGCATTTTTCATTCAAGACATAGCTGCCAATCTGCAGCTTCTCTGACTTCCCCATCAATCACTCACACATTTGGGGTGGGCCTGGGCCATTTATCGATATAATTTGTGTGCAAGTGTGCAAGATATATTTTGACTATATGATAATTTAATTCACTTCACTTCACTTTTAATTCAGTTTAATGTAGTCTTATTACTAACAGGTAAATATGACAGACTTTTAATAAATAATTGCCATTAAAAAAAAAAGTTAAACATCTTCCTCCAAAGCTGCTCCAAATCACATGCTTTTACTGACACCGGATTGTCCGTGAACCTTTTGATTAAATAGACCCAACCTGGCCATCATTGACTATTTTAAGTTAATATTGAAATGAATAGGATCAAATGTCCCTGCACAGCATTTACGTTGTGTACTGTATTTGTATATAACAGTTTCTAATGCACAGTGTATATGTAAATAAAAAGTGTTGTTTTAAGGATGCAACCATTCAATCTAACATTGAGTTCTTAATGTGTTTTATTTTTTTGTGTAAATGTTTATTTTCGCATGGCTACAGACTAAATATCATGTCTATACTGTTGATCAGATTAACCATGTTCTGAGGCGGCCCGACTTGAGGTCAGAGAAGATTGCCAAAGCCAAGTGGGACTTTCTGTTTGGGGTGCCATCTGAAGAATGCAGTTTTACTGAAGGTATGTTTTAAAATGTTGATAGTCTCACATTTAACTCACCACATGCTGCTTTAGCAATGAGTAATGTTATTTACTTTAAATTTTTTGAAACAGGTGCTACCCTGGTGGCCCCCAGCAGGCGCGCAGCTGGCTCCTCTATACACACACCTCGGGACAGTGTTGGGCAGAGGCTCCTGCATCACAAAGTGCAGCAGATTGAGGTGGAGCTCTTCACCCCAGACCCCCTCGGCTCCAGCTCTGGTATCATCCGTCGAACTCTCAAGTACTCTGAGACCGACCTGGACGCAGTGCCTCTGCGCTGTTACCGGGAGACGGATCTGGATCAGGTCAGGGCTTGATCACACAATAAGCTACCACAGTGAAGTGACCACAGTCCTGCCCATCAGTGCTGTTGACCAACAAGGTGCCAGGGGAAATGGGGTTACTGTAGCTAGGCGAGGAGTAAGGCAAGAATATAGAGAGTGTTGTATGAAGATGAGTGAAGCTTGGTTGATATGAAGCATAGATGGAAGCTGGACAGTGGATTTCTACAGGATTACACATTGTTCTGCAGGTTTGATGGAATGAGTAAGTAAGTACTTTGTTGGAGCAGAATTGGCATTAGTCCATCAGAAGGATGCACTGCATTAAATATGGTATACTACTGTGTTCAGAAGTTTGAGGGAAACAGGGTTGTATTGAGAAAATTGCTATAAATATTATATATTATTTTGTTTTATTATACATTTCTTATATAGAAAAACAGATGGAAACATACCCATAATGGTTGCTCTCTAAAAGAGCTTGAAGATTCAGATGCCAATAAAAAAATATTTTTTTATGAACAAAAACAACTGCACATAAGTGACGCCAATGTTCGTAAAGTGTGTTGCCCAAGGATAGATAGTAGCCCAGGTCAAGTGGCCAGTGACCCATTTAGTCCTCTGTGCCACAGTGGCATTTTTGGAGAGGGTAGATTATTTGATGGAATATTCAACAGCCTGATTTGGCATGAGTGGAAATGGTTGCTGTTTGCTCTTGTGTAGGTGATGCAGGCTGAAGCTGAGGTGTTTGAGGAAAATGAAACCGAGGTGGACTCTGCCTTTGGGAGGGACCGCAGCTTTCTAGGAGCTTCCAGTTTCAGCCCTGAGGATGCAAAAGGTAACGAGAAGAACACCAATGATGAGGAGGCTAAGGTGGGCCCCACTGGCAGAGGGGAGAAGGGCCTCAGAACCACCAGAGACATGATCAGGTGAGTCAAATCAGATGCCTAAGATAATTTATCAGTCCCTGTTACGTCTGTTCAGGTCTGTAGGCAGTTCAAATAACTTAAATGCATACATGCAAAAATGGTCAGGCGTTTGACATGTGACTGTTTATTGGCATGTGTCCAGACCTTTAGATACAGGCCCTGACTCTCACTGCGCCCTCAAGTCCCCTGTGTCCCTGAGCAGTCCGCACTATTCCTCAGACGGCAACCTGGACTCTTTCAGCCGCCATTTTGAAAACATCATGGAGTCCCACAGAGCCAAGGGTACATCCTACAGCAGCTTGGACAGTGTGGATGTGCTCACCACAGGCTCCACCTCAGTCTTTACTTTTGACCTTCCCACACTCACCCCTGAGATACAGGTGCGTGTTCAGAAAAGTGCATTATTTACTAGCCTGTTGCTGGCTAGATCTTGATGTTCACCAGTTCAAGTAACAATAGTGCATTGGTGTAGTCCCACCTGGTCCTTATGGTAGTAATTGTTTGTGCAGACACAGATTTCAGACACAGCACGGCAGCTGATGGACCTGAGCTTCGCCCCTCTGTCCCGCTCTCTCCTTCCTGGTGGCTCAGTGAACCCTGTATCAGAAGTATTACCCAGTGCCTCAAATAGGACCTGCATGGTCCAAGATCAGTCCTCATCAAACAAGGGTTCAATTCCGAAAGACGGGTTTAAAAAAGTCAGTTCAGCTCCTTCACTGCATAGCAGTGTCAGGTAAGTGCTCTGTTAATTTTGCGTTGAATGTTTGCTTAAAATGTGCTGAAAGGAAAGGTAAAAAATAGAACTTACTAGACTTCACATGCGCTCTAACCCTGTTGGCACTTACCTTGTTTAGAGAGTGCAAATTACCAGAAAAAAAATTGTTTTCTTAGTAATAAATCTCTTTGTCCCTGATTCAGTCTATCAGTCAAACTTCTTTTTGTATGCGCCATTATGGGGTAAATTTGTGTTTGCTACTGACCAGTACATTGTTGCATCCTAAGTGTCCAAGGATTATATTACGTCCAGACAGAAAATCATAATCAATCTTCTAATGTATTTTATAAACATGTACATTTTAGTACCAGATAAAATAATCTGTAAAGGAAACACCAGACAACAAAGAGAGGAAATGCACGAGGAAAGAGATGCAGAGGAAGGACAGCACAGGACTGGAGTTGTAGGAAGTCCCACCCTTCCACAGCTAAGTACTTAGCACTAGCACAGAGGAGTTCTGAGGAGACCAGAGCAGATACTGAGGGGAGAATGGCCACCTCAAATCTAACTGACAGACCTAAGATTTTAGGATGATTTAGGGGTGATTCATGGCTGTTTGATGGCCAAACTCCTGTGTTGGCACATAGGAGTTTTGGAGGAGGACAGGGAGCTGTACACTCCACTATATCTGGCCTCATACACGTGAGTGGTTCTTGAACAATGTTAAGTGTTTGCTGGTTGTGTGTTTTTTATCCATCAAAAAAGTTTTATTTAACATTTGACCGGAACTCGGAGGTTAGTAGAATTCATGTAGAATGCCTGTACATTTTAATTCCTAGGATGTGTCCAAATGTATTTTGTTTTTAAAAACCAAAAAAAAGTGTTTCAGTCATTGATGGATTTCTGAACTCAATATTGTCATAGTCTGAAAGTCCATATTTGTGTTCTGAATCCTCTTGTGTAACACTTAAAAACTTGTGTGGAGGAGGCATTCAGGTCAAGCTGTGTTTCTTTGGATCTTTTCCTGTTTGAGACAAAAGACTGAAAGGAAGTTTGTTTAAACTTCTCGAAATCACAAATCATACATCTAGGCCATTCTCATCTGAAATCTGAAACTTCTGATTCTCAAACTAATGCATTTACTTAATTTATTCTTTATGTATGTGTGTATTATCAGTACACAGTACAGCCCCACAAGCCCACTTAATCATAACACCTACTCACATTTGCAGTTCTAAAAAACTTACTGTAAGTCTTATCTCTTGGGAATATAATATCCTGGCAATCTAATGACAAGCCTATGCTTATGCTTATGCTTCTTGGTTATAGAGCTAGACAATATTTGTATTTTGTAGGGAGCATGTGAAGCGCCCCCCAGAGCTGCTGTACCCTCAGGCAGATGTGGCACAGCGTTTGGCTCGTGCGGACAGCATCGATGCACTGAACGGCATCAAAGCAGATCTGCAGGCTGCCAAACGGCTGGCCCAGCGTCTCTACTGCTTGGACGGCTTCAAAAAGTCAGATGTGGCCTGCCACCTCAACAAAAAGTGAGAGAGGACTCTTTTTGACAATTTACATGTGATTAAACAGGGGTTGAGTGTTACTGTGTTTGTGTGTGAACAGTAACGAGTTCAGCCGCTCTGTGGCCGAAGAATACCTGGGCCTCTTTAACTTCAGCAACCTCACCATCGATCAGGCACTCAGGTCAGCTGGTGACAGAAAGCAGTTTTCAATATAAAATGGATACACTCTCAGATCATGCATTGCATAAAGAAAGTCTTTGTGTGTGTACTGTAGGTTATTTCTGAGGCGGTTGGCTCTGGTGGGAGAGACTCAGGAACGAGAGCGGCTCCTCACACACTTCTCTCACAGATACACACAGTGTAACCCTCACTGCCTCAATACAGAAGGTGCCAAACAATTCACCCACTCTCACAGCTGAAATTCTCTCATTGAACCACTCAATGCAACTACTAGTTGCCTAGCTAAGCTCACATTTACTTTACACTAGAGGTGAAAGAGCTATCAAGTGGCTAATATCACAAAAAGCGACAGAAACATTTAGAGTTATCTCTCAAACAAGGGTATAAAGTAATATTTATACGTGTGTGGCTAATATTAGGGTCAAATCCCATTTTGTGCTAGACATACATAAGACATAAGACATTATTTGTATTTATTTATTTTGTCTATATTGCCCAGCCCTACTTTTAGAATTTAGTCAGATATAGATTTGACATGTTAGATTCAGACTAAACACCACTGTGTACACTCTAATCCAGTGGTTCTCAACCTGAGGATCAGGACCCCTTGGGGGTCGCGAAATGATTTCCGGGGGTCCCCAGATGATATGGGGGAAAAATTTTAATTGTATACAATAGTCTTGAATAAGGCTTGATACTCTTCAAAAACAGTGGTAAATGCTGCCTATCAAAGTAATTTATCTAGATCTATATTCTCAAAATAAAATTAAACATTAGACATAAGGCTACTTTATCACTATATGGTTTGCCTAGTTTTTGTGTTTGGGGGTTGTGAATGCCAACGGTTGTTATTTTGAGGGTTGCGACTGAAAAAGGTTGAGAACCACTGCTCTAATCCAGGCTACTTCAATTACAGTAAGTTTCTGGTTTGCCCGTTTTCATGAAAACGGAAATGTTTTGTTGATTTGTGAGTAGCTGTATCGAGCAGTTTAGCTAATTGTGTTGTATTATTTTGAGTGAGTTCAGTTGTGTTGTTGCTCCACAGACAGCGTCCACACTCTGACCTGTGCAGTCATGCTGCTCAACTCGGACCTGCATGGTAATGTGAGTATCCTCCACTATTCTTACTGTGATGGCTCAACACTGTGCTTTGTCTTATTTTAAAAGATAAATTCAGAGTGATGTGTAGTTTATAATTGTTTTGCATGTAAAACCACTGACACAATTGTGAGGCTTAATGTTGGTTGTTGTTTGTGCAGAATGTGGGGAAGAGGATGTCCTGCAGCCAGTTTATCTCAAACTTGGAGGGACTCAATGATGGAAAGGACTTCCCCAAAGAGCTCCTGAAGGTACAGACATGAAGTCACACATTTCTTTTCACATTTCACTTTGTAATACAGTTATGACAAATAACAATATATTAAAATAAATTAGACGAAATTGAGGTATTTATGGGTTTCAATCACAATGCCTTTCATGTTTTTATTTTTTACCTCTGCTGACTTTATCCTGTTGTGGACACCTTTTGACCATTCTAAAGATAGAACACCTATGTTTTTAATAGTTTAATGATTTAATGAGGCAGTTGTCCTAAATTGACAACACTTGAAACCTATAGATACATGATACTTATCTTCACTTTTGTCCTGTATATTTTTTGTAAATAGAAAATTAAAACATCCTTCATATTTACATATTCTTTAAACACCTGCTTCCTCTTCAGTTTCTAATATGTGGCAGCAGTCAGATTATGAGCTTCATCTCCTAAAGAAAAACAGATCTTGGAAGCAAGCTCTAGTTGGCCATAGTAACTTTGAAAAATTGCGCATTTGGAGGTAGAGAGAGAGAGAAAGAGAGAGAGGGAGGAGGTTGGACAAAGCAGTCTTATAGTGAGTGTTTGCCCAGACGAGGATAGCAGTGTTTAACCCGTCGGTCTGCAGCTGTAAACCTATGTGTGGGTGTGCGTGAGTGGGCACATCTTTGGTGCTGCCGAACCGTTTCCGCGGTAACAAGGATCTGGAGACGAGGGATTCCTTTGGAGTGACACTGCAGCTTTAGCGTGGAACCAGCGTTTGAACAGAGAGTCTGTTTATCGAATGCTTTTAATCCGCTCTAAGGCTCTCCTCACTCGGACTTAACTCCATGTGCAGTTGAGGAGCAGATACAGGTGGGGTCCTCTGTCCCGGAGGCCCTTCAGTCGTCTCCCCTCGCTGTTGGCAGCCAGAATTCTAATGCAGCTCTGCAGAGGACCGGAGGACCATTAGTCAACGTCTGCTTCCCCGCACCGTCACAGTGGAGGAAGAGCATTACCTGCCAACTTCTGCACCTAGTCTAAAGGCTTTGTGTTGAGATGAACAGTTATTACTAGATTGTTTATAACATTCACAAGTAAATAAGTAGATAAAATGTTTGGCGTCAATAGCATTCAATCGACGGACCGCGCTCGCTCCCGCTCCCTGTGTGTGGTTCAGAACAGACGCAGCTCCAGAGACGCTGACACTTTCAGGAGTCAGCGAAAGCAGCGCTCCTGTTCACTCAAACCCCTGGCCATTTCCAACCTGCTGCCCAAGTCCAAGGACCGCAGCAAGAAGGTACCGCCTCACCCAGGACATATTCACCTGCCCCCTGTCCACTTTACAGCACGTGAGATGTAGTTTGATGAGAGTTGTGGTACATTATTGCATGACTCCGCAGTATTTAGTGTCCTGTAACTGTAATGTCAAGTCATAGGTCTGATGTAGCGACTGCTTCATTGTGCTGTTCAGTAAGCGGCTGTTGAGTAAGATTCAGTTATATTTTTAAATAATGAGCCTTTTTATTAAATTACTAATATTACTAAAGACAGTTATGATGGAAATGTTACACGCTACATATACCATTAACATACATTTTTGGATCCAGGTAGACTCAATGACTCATTTTTCTGTACCAAATGGCTGAAATGTGTCTGATTGAGATTTTTAAAAGTGACAAAGGACACAGTGTGGATATTAGGTTTGATTACCCACACTTGGGTCTAATTAACAAAGTAATTTGGAAGCAGTTTTATACCTTAATGGCACATGGTGATGTGTTTGGACGTGTCAACTCATATCTGTGACTGGTGACCCACTGTAGCGACCAAGACCAGTTGATAATCTGAGTGAGTGGCAGTAGACTGTTTTTGTGTTGCAGACGCTGTACACATCCATCCGGAGTGAGAAACTGCAGTGGACTATGTGAGTTGACACTTGTTTAAACGCCGCTCGTGTGGTGTTTATGATACATGCACAGGGTTATTTTAGCCACAGTTACCATGGTAACTGCTCCTTCTGTTTCTGCTAATAAATACATGTCAGCATCTATACGATTGTGAACTCCCACAAGCAAACTGTTTCTGTGGAACATAGTCATTCTCTGGGGGTTCGCATCCAATCTTGTAATGAATATAACACTTGAGTTTATATAGCTAGTTTACTCATGGTCCATTAAAAATACATGATGATTGGAAATCTTTGGCATGTCCAAAGAAGTCATTTTACAATCAACTAGCATTGTGTCCAAACACAATGTGTGTAAGAATCAGTTCAGGTCATATGTGTTATTACCTATGTATTATGTTGTTAAGCTACACAGTTGACTTTAGAGATTGCAGTGATTGAAAATATGTGGTCAGTAGACACAGCCACCATTTCAGTGTGTGCAGCTCTCACGTCTCCACAGACTGGAGCTGGTGCCATCTGTGCTTCGTCCAATCGTCTGCTCCGCTCAGCTGTGGAGCTTTTTCATCTTCTATTCACAGCTAAACAATCACTGGTTCTTTGGTCCAACTACCACATGCAGTTCCTAATACTGTGTACATAAACATATAATGTTAGAAATAATACATTATCATTATAATATCCACTCTTACCTGCAGACCTACAATTCTGAAATAATGTAACTGATTTCTAGTCAGGGCAGAGCCATATTTGCTTTCTTCAGCTTTTATTAAGAAAAACAAACACAGACTACCATAAAAAAAAACAAAAAACATGCAAAATTCCAAATACATTAGCTGAAAAGGTTCAGTTTATGGTGGTAGAAGTACAAACCCTGTCCCTGACATGATATGAAGAAATTAAACACTGAAATCTGAAATTAGACCAAAATTAAACCCTGCGAGTTTTAATTATATTATTGATTATAGCAATTGGTGGACCTCTCCTTTTGGTTGAATACCATTTGCTTTTGGATGTGATAAACTTCACATACTGCAGTAGATGTAAAAAGTGAAACTATAAATATTGTTTGTGTGCTGCAGTGATGAGGAGGAAGTGCAGAAGCCTGGGACCACTGTGGCACCAGACGCTCGAAAAGACTCTGCATCCCACACACTGAAGCGTCAGGGGCCCAGCGGGAACCCTCTGCTCAGCATGGCCCAGCAGGCCAATGAACAGCTCTACAAGAGCGGGCTTTTGGTGCGCAAAGTCCATGCTGACCAGGATGGCAAGAGAAGTATGTTCAACATCATCACAAATAAGCAAATTTAATGTTCCTTTGTTACCAAGAGTGTATTTGATATTGTGTTTTAATAATTAAGCTGATGGTTAACTCCGATGGTAAATGGTCACATTTATACAGCTCATTTCCACCTTCAAGGCAATCAAAGCACTTTACATCAAGGAACCGCTAACACATTCACATACACATTCACGCACGCACACACACACACACACCAGTGTACACAGACACTGGGTGTGAAGCAGGTCTTGCCCAAGGACACAACAACAGTATTTATCATTGGGAGTTGGTATCGCACTGAAGAGTAACATTTACACAATTAACATAACAATTATGAAGATTAACACAATTTACACAGTCATAGACATGTTCAAACAAAAATTGTCTCATTTTTCCCATCTACTCTCCCGAACATCTTTTCATATCCTGCATTCCCAGACATTTTTCTCTTTCCGTCGTTTTAATGTTGGCACAAGGTTCTTTCCTTAATGTAAAGATAAGTTTGGCACATGTCATCAGTCATGTGCTTATCACTCTGAACACATATTTTCTCAAATATGGTATCTCTCCCCTCAGCAGACACAACATGGGCAACTTGGTAGGTCATATGATAACCAGAACTGCATGTAGTCACTTTCCTCCATATTGGAAAGACCAAAGTGCTGTCCCATAGACCAGGACTATTCAACAAAATCTTTCTGAAGGCCAGATTTTTTTGGAGGGCCATGGCAACCTCTGACACAATTTGGGTCGCTCAAAATATGCCCAATACTAGATTTGTTTGATACTATAACAACTACTGCTATATTTGATTTTTGTGAAAAATTCTATTAAAAAAGGCTTTACCAACGTTTCTCTTCAAAATTGCCAATCCATTACTGAACCAGAATATAAAACAGGACTAGATTTGTACCAAAGCAGGTCTGAATCAGGACTAACCCAGAATTAAACTAGGACCAAACCAGGACTTAACCAGTAAACAAGAGAAAATATATTTGTTAATATTTGGAAGAGGGGCCGCGGGCTGGTCAGACCGTTTGGAGGTCCTGATCTGGCTCGCGGGCCTAACATTGAATTGGCCATAGAGCATGAAACAAACTGTAACTATTTACTACAAAGACCATTTCTGCTAATACCATAATGAAGTTCTAATGTGGTGCTTTCATGTACTGTATGAAAAAAAATAATTTTGACAATTAAATGTTTGGCTCATATTTTAAATCACTATAATTTAAAAAGAAAAAAAAAACGTCTACACTGGCTAAATCTACCTGTAAAGAACGTTAATACCTAATAATTAACAAGTTCTGTTTTGTGACACTCAATTAATGTGCTTTTATTGTGTCCCCAGCTCCACGAGGGAAAAGGGGATGGAAGTCTTTTTATGCCACTCTGAAGGGCCTTGTGCTGTACCTGCAGAAGGTACCTTTTCTCATACACATGCAGTGAACACAGCGTGACCCTCACTGAACCGATGCTCTGTGCAGGAGGAGTACCGTTCAGGACAAGAGCTGACCCAGGAGGACCTGAAGAACGCTGTGTCTATTCACCACTCTTTGGCAATGAGAGCAGTGGATTACAGCAAACGATCCAATGTCTTCTACTTGAGGACAGCTGACTGGAGGGTGTTCCTTTTCCAGGCTCAGTATGGCTTTCCAATAAGAATCTGCATAGTTTAGAACATGTGTGGACATATTACCAATATTTTTTTTAAAATGCACTAGCACAAATGCTGTGTATCTTTGCAGGAGTGCAGAGCAGATGCAGTCCTGGATCACGCGCATTAACATAGTATCAGCCATGTTCTCAGCTCCACCCTTCCCACCAGCCATTGGCTCTCAGAAGAGGTTCAGCCGACCACTTCTGCCAGGGTCTAACACCAAACTATCCCAGGTACACATTCTCTTTGAAATCCGAACTATAAGCTTTATCTGAAATACTGTAACTCCAATAATGCAAAATAATACAGGAAGAGCAGCTGAAGTCCCATGAAAACCGTTTCGGAGCCATTGCCACTGAGCTGACTGAGCTGATTGCAGATTCTAAGGTTAAAGGTCGGGACGTAGAGGAGCAGAGACAACGACAGGAGTACCTGGAGTTTGAGGTATGCTGAGTTAACCAAAAGTAAATGCAAAAAGTAAATCTTCAGTCTTTTCATGGAAAAAAAAAAAAATGTATGGGCAAACTGAGGGTTTATAAAATACCAAAGCAGTTGAAAGTACAAACTGCGCAATGGCTGAAGCAAATGTGAGTGACTGCTCAGTGATTATGTCAAATTGCTAGTGATAGGTCTGGAACCATTGACCTTAGGTTTCAAAACCATGTAATGCATTTAGACTCGGAACCATAGGTTTCAAGCTGGTTCTCTGCTCACCAAATGTTTTATCTGTTTATTTATTCTGGATCAACATTAAAGCAAGCATGATTTGAACTCAGGTATCTGGTGCCAAGCATAGATTAACAACGAGACAACTTTAGACAGGTCTAGTGAATTATATTAAAACATAAAAAGGTTACAGATGTTTTAACAGTCAAAGTGTTAAAGTTTAAACTAAAGACAGAAATTAAGTTTAAGTGTAAGTAAGAGACACACTGGCTCCATCTTCTGGTTATTTTTACACTGCAGAACTGCAGACTAAGGTGTCCTTGTCTAGAAGTGGTCCTATTTGCTGTGAGGTAGATTTTATAGAATTCATTGTTAAGAAAAAACTATATGAGTGACAGATGTGAAAAGTAATACTCCATCCTTCCAAATCAGTCTAAACTAAAGGGTTATTTTCACTAAAACATCTGAGGACTTGACAGTGGACAAAGTTTTGGCAGAAACAAAAATACAAGAGCAGTTGACTGTGCGGTCACTCAGTGAAGCCAGCGCTCTAAAACTCTGATGTGGCAGTTAAAATAATAAAGCTGTAAATTTAAAGTCTTTACTTTTCTTTTTACATGTCTTTTAATTAAAACGTTTCAATATATTACAAAAAATATATATTTCTATCTATCTATTGTCAATGGATTCATTTTATTTCTTTTCTTGCTTATATCTTGTGTGTTCTGTTTTTTTCCACCAGCAAATCACATACTGTCCTAGGGCAGGGGTTCAGACGCAGGCTTGACACGGATGCCTTGCTACTTAATGCTGAAACACTTAAGAAATAGGAAATGACAACAAGGTTTCATAATACATCATGTAAAGTACAAGTGCATTGGCAATGATCCGAAACGCCTGTTGTGGTCATTCCTATTATATAGTTTTGGGTTTTTTTTTTTTACATAAAAAAAAACTTTGATTACAGATTCAATTCAGTTTATTTGTTTTTTCCCATCAGCTTCAGCCCTTATTTCTTTTATGATTTAAAAACCCTGATGCTGTATGTTGTCTGCCACAAAATAAAGTTGTCCTTTTTTCCCGCAGAAAACCCGCTACGGCACCTACGCCATGCTGATGAGAGCAAAGCTCAAGTTTGCCACGGAGGACCTCTCTGCCTTTGAGTCCCGTCTGTTAAGTGAAGGTGGTCTCCACAGAGCCCACTCAAGCCCTGCCCTACCCCAGTACAGCTCTTTAAAGGACAGGGGCCCAAGCAGCAGATCCAGGAGTCTTAAAGTCACCTCAACTCAGACCAAAGAGGAGAGCCAGAATGGGACCAAGCCAGACAGCAAAGCCGAAAGCAAGATTGAAGTATCCTAATGTAATGTGGAAACATCTACTTGTTTCCTGCTGGTGGTCAAGAAAGAATATGTCTAAAAATATGAATTCCAGTCAGATGCCGTCCAGGTATTGCCTCATTCACTCTACAAAATACTTATTCAACCTGTGGTGTTTAACAGGAACTTTATACATTTCCCTTTCTGATCATGTCAAGGTACAGTTTTATGATGTTATTGTCTATTTTAATGACAATGAAGAAGTGCAGCTCATGTTACTGTGTTTGATGCACAGAACGTGGAACAAATCACTCCAGATATAATGTACCATGGCCCAATCACTGCCCCCACAATCACAGCCAGGCAACCTATTTACTCTGGTGGATCTGAGGCCAGTGTACATTTTTGGACACTAACCCTCCCACTGTGGGCACTTTAGTCTTGCTGTTTGGGAGAACAGACTTAAGGGTGTAGCCTTACACATTTTCAACCTACATTTGTTTTGTTTTTTTCACAAGGAATAAAATGTATATATTTGAAGATATAGCACTTTAAATCCTTTTTGTGCTTTTTATTTTGTTTAGTTTTTTTTGTGAATTGTATATTTCGGAGTCTGAGTTAGCATCTCAGTGCTGTATTATTAGTCTGAGCTGTAGCTGTGTAAAGTATAATCGGACCAAGCTTTGCAATGCTGTAGATACACTATATTCAGTATAATGTACAAAAAGGCCAAAATACATAGTACATTCCCTGTTATATTCCCTGAAAAAATGCTAAAAATACTTGACTCTATTATTATGCACAAGTATTTTTCTCTGTGGGCTCACTGAAGTATTAGATGTAACAAAATACCAATTACACTCTGCCTTTTTGTTGAACCTGTATTTCTCTGAAATCCGCTGAGTTTGATTCAGACTTTAATCCGAGTATTGACTGATGTGGAGTGTGGTTTGGCCTGGCTGACCCACTTTTGTTTGGTGTGAATTTAGACGTTTATTTTGTCTTCTTTTTCTGTTATTGGTTGCTTTTTAAGTGTGATCGGGTTTATAAATAAAACTGGCAATTGGCAGTCCAGGCATGTAAAAGTAAAGGAAGCATCTCCTTAAACACATTTGTCTGACTTTTATTGAGAATTTGCTATGGCTGTTGTGACAGGCACTACAGGGTTTCTTCTTAACTTTCACAAATGTGACATTTTTTTCCTCAAACCTTTGCTGTCTGCTAATTTAACTATGAACAAACTAAAGTTGCCGCTCTTGTTATTTTACTGTGTCAAACACAAATTCTCTTCATTTGTAACTTGTGTGTTTACTGAAGACGCCCAGGACTTGATGCTTAGTGAGCGATGGTGTTACTGCCGTTCCAAGCTCAAGGGGATGCCCTTCCGCTTTGGCCTGTTGCAATCCTTCCAACAGTATTGTTACACACTATATGCAGGTTACATTCTAGTTTAATTTTTGGGACTGTGTAGTCATTCCAACTTGAAGCTGAAAGTCTTGTTATGCAGAAGTGTTCATGACTTCACATTGAAAAGCCATATAGCAGTTAGCATAGGCTGCATTTTAGGGTACTTAGTCATTGTTTTAAAATACTAAATCGATTTAAAACTAAGCAATTTATTTATTCTTTCAATCAACAGCAAAAGTTAATATATTTTGGAGATTCTATTTTTTTAGCCTTGTGTGTATTTGCTGCAGCCGTACATTATGTCCACTTCAAGTTTTGGTTTCTGTATTTGTATCATGTCAAAGAACAATAAACAATATTTAAAATACTTGTTTTTTTTATTTCAATAGAAACAATATGAAACTCGCACAAATTAGTTTATTAGAAATGTATTCTAATCAACTAGGAGCATTTAAATACAATTCATGTTAAGAATATGACGCTTTCTGGACACTTAATTCTCATTTCATAATAACTGGTCATTACTGTTGCTATTAATACACTTTTACATCTTATTTACATTTTTTTGAGACAGAGGGCTACTTCTGGAAATGGTAAGATAACCTTCTTGGTTCAAAGAGCACTTGGCAGGCTAACATGACACAACCAGTTGTTTCGGATGCCAGTCAAGCAAAGAAGACAACCCTGTAATTTATGTGACGTCTTAACATTCACAAGAGCTTGTTGTTTCAAGCTGACAGGGCAATGTATCTTTTTTTAATGGTAAATATATTAGTCGGACCAAAAACAGATTAAAAATGCAGTGGCGTTATTCATATAGGCTTGATAGAGAATAAAATTTGTGGACCCAGTCAAAAAGACAAATTAACAAATTAACGACTATGGTTTGAGACTGAGCTGGAAATTGATTGGCATTCTCTGGTAGAATTTACTTTTTAACTTCTAACTTCCAACCCTCAGATTGCAGCTCTCTTGATCTGGTTTAAGGTGTGTAATTACTGGACCTATCTATATGACCTATATGAAACAAAAACTGGCACTAAGTTCAACGACTTTTATGTGGTTTTCAGCTTCCCAGCTCATTATGACGCTACAGGTTGTTCTTCATCCTCCATGGCTTGACTACCAAATCCACTGTCCACTGTAGTTTCTAAAGGAAACAAAGTTTAGGTCATTCATGTTACAGTGAGAAGATGTGTGTTTTTTGTTGAAGTGGAAGCTGACCTGTGCTGTGCTTGTCCTCCCAAGCCTGTCTGTCTCTGAGCAGCCTCACTCCTTCTGTCACGCCCAGAGACCGAAATGCCTCCACAAGTCCCTCCACTGGACCACCACCCAGCTACAACACACACAGTTAGTCCAGTGAATATACCTCATACTGTATATAATAGTGCCTTAGTGTTATTTAGGCCTGTGCACTGACCTGATAGTGTTGCAACAGTTTGTGGCAGGGTGTGGGGCTGTCTTCATACAGATGAGTTAGGGTCATCATCCCCAGCTTTTCGGCCAGTTTCCTCCAGGGAACATCCTGAACACTGAGCACTTCCATCAGACGTGTCAGAGTGTCACTGTCTAGCCCGGAGACCACTGGTAGACCACATGTGATGACAAAACGTCAACAACACACATACTATAGTGAGTGTACTGCAAATTAATGTAAAGAACACATGGATCCCACCGCTGGGACAAGATTTAATGCAGGCATGCACAAACGAGAGCCCAGGGGCGAAGTAGGGTTAAGGTTTACTTTATTGTCCCGTAGGGAAATTTGTCCTGTGCATTACCCATCTCCAGATGTTTTTTTCAAAGCTTGGTCAAGACTACCGTAGCCGGAGGATTTTGTACCTAATGTACATGTTTTGGGTGGATGGGGGAAACCAGAGCACCCAGAGGAAACCCACCCAGACACGAGGAGAAACATGCAAAGTCCACACAGAAAGGCCCGATCTCGACCGGTAATCGATCAATGCAACCTTCTTACTGTGTCTGCCACCGTGCAGCCCTAATGCAGCTCCTCAGGCTACCTGTTAATCTGGCCCGTATCAACCATAACCTTACCACATTACAAGTTTGAAAAACCTCTACCATCATAAACCTAATGATAACAAACGTTTAGAGTGGGATAGACCTAGCATTTAGGTTCAGCCTGAACAAAGGTGTGGTGCCATAGTCAAACCTCTGCTAAATGCTTCCATTGGCATTATTAACTGTTTTGACCACCAACCAGTGGCTCTCTGCTTATTATGTTTTAATATCCAGCCTAAGATTAAAAAGGTTTGGACACTAGGTGGGATATCAAACATGGTCCAACTTTGAAAACTGATGACTGGGGTCCTGGGAGCTGTAGAGGGAGAGTTTTCTACACAAATATAAGAATCAATTAAAGACACTTTATTACCTTCAATGCTGCTTTGTTTTGTCTTTTTGACGCTGGGGCGACTTGATGATTGGTCAGGTTTTGGTATTAACAAGTTTCTCACCTGAACACATGATAAATGCATACGCTTAGCATCGAATTCAATACCTACTCCATGTTATTGTCCATACCTTTTGGCATGTGGCCAAGTCCAGAGGTGTGTGTCCTGTGCGTCTTTTACGGGAAGTTGTTGGTTGTGAGATTGACTCTGTCTGTTCTTTGTCTCCTTCCTCCAGTTCTTCATCAGATGAGGAACTGAAGTAGAGAGGCTCGTCATTTTCCAGCTTTTTATCAGCTCCTGCAAGTATTAAAGAGGGTGTAATTGATTCACCGCTGGTTTGTCTTAGCGTTCGCAAACTCACTGACTTGTATAGACTAAATGTCCATTATATAATCGCCACTAATCTGGTTAGAACTACAGTATATTTTACTATCAAACTGAATTCTTACCTGCGGCGATGAGCATGGAGCAGAGTGTGGGAGAGCCCTGGCTGGCAGCAAAATGCAGTGGAGTGTTCCCCCCAAAAGTGCAACTGTTTACATCTGCTTTTAACTGCGCAAACACAAAGGGAGGGGAACAGTGGCTTCAGTTTTGTGTGAAGTTCAGAACCACACAAATGAGACTTAGTTTGATGTGTCGTACCTCTGTGATCAGGGTACAAGCCACCTTGAAAAGGTTAGCAGTAACAGCCAGGTGCAGTGCAGTGCAGCCACTCTTCTGCTCTGGAGCATTGATCTTGGCTCCACTCTCCACCAGCAGACGGAGGCAACGTTCCCCGTCTCTCCTGACAGACAGATGCAGCGGCTGCATTCCTGGAGGACACAAAATAAGATATGTTTTAATATAAAAACATAGCGTCTAGTGCAGAGTCCTGCCCAACCATTCGCAGTGACAAATTTTAAATCCAATTAACATTAACCCATATTTTGGAACTAGTTCCTTCAGGTTCTGCATGCAATACACCTGTTTTCAGGAGGCCATCGAGGTCTTACCATGATAGTCAGGGGTGTTGACTAGGTGAGCATGCTCTTCTGTCAGATGAGCTAGCACCGTGCGTAGCACAGAAGTGTCCCCACTCAGAGCTGCCAAGTGCACAGCGTTCCGACCGTCTCCATCCACAAGGCTCAGATCAGCTCCAGCCCTAAGCAGCAGCTCCACCACCTTCACCTGACGTGAGCTCACCGCCAGGTGCAGTGGCGTCTGAAAGCACAACATCAAGCACAACATCAAGCACAACATCAAGCACAACATCAAGCAAGTGAAAATATCTGTGATGTTCCATGAGTGAGAACTCAATTTATAACCATAATTTTACTTAGGTGTATTTGTGTTTGTAATTGTTCACAAAAAGCAGTGTAGGAGCTGTACCTGTCTGAGATGGTTGGCTGTGTTGAGAAGGGACTGTTGTTGTCCACTGATCAGAATATGCACCAGCTGTTGAACCACTCCACTCTGCTGGTGAATCACAGCAAGGTGCAAAGGTCTGGAGGAGAAAACAAAACACTTTTATTATGAACAGGTTTTATGAGACAAACATGTTGAAGCAGCGCTGTGATGAGAATAATTTTTTATATATTTTTGAAATGCAGTGGAATAGCCATCAGCACATACGTGTCTCCGTTAGAATCCTGGATGCCACACAGGTGCCTCTGGATGGCCAGGAGCACACGGACATCTCCACTGCTGCAGTAGTGAAGCAGAGCCACAGCTGTCTGCCTCGCACTTTGGGATGCTTTGCTCTGCAAGCTCATCGCTGAACACAAACACAGACATACACTTAGAGGTGAGCGCTTACACACAGGCTTAATTAATTAGTTGTACTTCTAGGTTGAGATAAATGAGATGTAGCACTAACTGAATCTAAGACATTTAAAATCAGGAACATTTGAGGTGGAAAAAGCTATTCAACTTGTACAGTGCTGCCTACATAAGGTGCAACACAACCAAAAACAGTATGTGCAATTTTTTAGTTATCACTTTGATAAATATACTTTCTGTTTATATCCATACCTAACTGAAAAAGTCGTTGTTGTAGTAATGAGTTTTTTTGTCCCGCTGTTTGCCTTGTGTTGTCTTCACTTTGCTGTGTATCTGAAGGAGAACAGGTGGACATCTGTGCACCTCCAGAAAACCCTGTGAAGCCTCCTATAGGAAAGCATCCTCCTCCGTTCATGTGCTGACAAAACTGAAAACCTGCACAGTAACAAAAGCTGCTTGTAAAAATGTGTATTTACAAGATCAGATCATAACAATGCTTATCACTGGCTTATTACTGTATATCTGTATAGTGTTTTAAACTGAGGGTGAATTGCTTGTCCTCAGAGTAGATAGCAAGGCTTTTTTTGTCCTTCTTTTCAATAAGGCACCATAATACAAGTTACCCACCTCCCCCTCCACCGGCTCCAGAGGCACCCCCCCCAAACCCTTCAGCTCCGCCCCCTCGCCCTCCACCTCTCCAATTCTCATAGTGTGGCAAGGGCTTCTGCTTCTTCCTGAGCACCTCCTCTTTGTCTGAAACAACAATACAAATACTAGTAGCTGTGTTTTGTGGTGTGGTGATATAGTGGCTGGGCGCAGTGCAGACCTTGGACCTGGGGGATGTAGGTGAAGTGCTTTGGGTCGCTCCTGTCTCCAGCCTTCTTACGTTTCAGCTGCAGAAACACAGTAACGGGCCGCTCGATCTCAGTGCTGTGATATGGCGGCGTTTTGAAAACAATGGCGTACTGACGACATGGAACGAAAGTCAAAATTAACAATGAGAAGGATCAATGAGCGCTATCACAAATCACCAGTTTAAGATTGACAGAGGTTGTACCTGTTTGTGAACATCTGTGGGTGAAAAGTCTCCAAATGCTTCCCACCCGCCTTCATCGTCTTCATAAAAGCGGATTTCTATGTCATCTACAACAAGCAGCAAAAAATAGTGAGAATTTGAATGTTTAAAACATTTAAAAATGTAATGTAAAATAATTATGTTTAAAACCTGTTTTAAAGATCCCATATTCTGCTATTTTCCCCTTTACACAGTCTATTCTAAGGGCTTTGTTGATAAATTTTTGCGTTGTGCAATATCCATAACATAACAGTTTCCAAAAAACACCCATTTCTTGGACTGGCCCCCCTCCTTGCAAAAGCAAACGGCTTACTCAGAGATCCGACCCCCCCGAACAGAGAGCAGGCTGCCTCCCCCGCCCAACCCGCGCGGCTCCCCCGCCCAACCCGTGACGAAGCGTAGAGCAGAGATGGTGCGCATGCGCCATGTTCTCCAGTAAACAGCGATACACAAACATGGGAATAAACATTTTATCCTACGGCCTGGATCTGACCTGGAGTTTGACGTGCTCCAGTACCTCAACGACGGACGTTGCCGTTTGGTAAATAACAAGCTAAATCTTCTATCTGTCGTATCCATCGTGTAATTACTGTGTAGCATTAGCATTAGCTGTTTTTATTCTTGCGGCTGCGCGCTTCCTGGAGGCGTGGCTTAAACACCGCGTCATCCTAGTGAAGCCGCGTCATCTTAGTGAGGAGCCCCCATCTGCCTGCTCAGCCGAGGGGGACGGAAAAGACAGTTCTCTAGCGAAAGCATGCGGGAATCAATCAAAAAAAACACTTTGGGCACACATACGAGGCCCAAATAGCACTGTAGGAAGGTTAAAACCTCTGAAAAGTCGATTTTGCATGTTATGGGACCTTTAAAAGAATTACATCTGTTCTAAATCTAACCTTTCTGGACTTTGTCACAGAGCAGGAAGATCTCATCTCCTCCGAGCACAGAACCACATGTCTTATCCATACGAGTGATCTTCAGATTAGAGGCATTTGGTGATTCTGTAGGCAAATAATCATTTATTTTAATATTCAATGCTGTATTCTTTTGCAAAGTTTTACTTTTCATATCACAGATGTTTAACATAAGTTTCACAGAGGTTGACAAATGCTCAATAAATATTAATTGTACCCTACTGTATAATAGAAACATGTTTAATGCATTTCTATTTGATATAATATGCTAAATATAACACGATGACGATGATATAAGCGAGAGAAAGAGAGAAAGCATAGAGACTCACTGCTGTCATAAATAGGGTTGGAAACAACTGGTTTGAGTGCACGGGTGAAGCCTCCATTGCTGTCCTGGAGATATGCTGTAAACTTTAACCTCACAATGTTGAGATCCATGGAGCGACCAAGCTCCTTTGCCTCTTTCAGACAGGATGTCTCCTCTGCATCTGCACAAAGGTAAAATAGTGAAATATATAGCTGCAGAATTAATCTTAACTGAATCACTGAATCACTAATGCTGTAGTGCAATATTAGGAGTCCTCTGTAAACAAGAAAATATCTTTTTATGAACAGAAAATTGCTTATTCTGTTATTTAGACTTCTACAAACATGTTCTGACATACATGGGATTCTTGTGTGTGTTAAACAATTCAAGTCAATCTTCTCTCAATTGTTGTTGGACATGTTTCAAATATTTTTAAAAAATTTCTATGATTGTGCCGCTCGATAGATATTCTTCAAGCTTAGAAGAAGCCCCCTGCATGAATTGAGTGTTCAGAGTAACTTACCTGAGAGCTGGTAGAGCGCTCCCCCTTTCTGCCTCCTCTTCTCCTCCTTCAGCCGGCGGCACAGGATTTCCACCACGCCCTTCTTGGTCACATGGAGGATACCTAAATTACTGAACCTGCCAAGACCACACCAGCGTCACACCAACAGCACAAGAAAATGACATGTTTCATATTGTGAGTTTACTGACGAGGCAGTGAGGTCGTTGGGCCCAATGTCCAGTGTGCATGTGCCGCTCTCATTACAGTGGCGTCCCACAAGGCTGTGTGCATGGACGCGAGGGGGATCTGTGTGTGTGACCAACTGTACCTCCACACGAGCATGACCCACATAATTATTAATCTGCAAGAACATTTGCTGGTTATATTATGACAGACGCACGCACACACACATTTTGGAAAGAATATTTTCAGTAGTTTTCGTACTGTGACAGACTTTTGTTTTCTCTTAATACCTTGACCGTTGGATAGGTTCTCCTGTTCTTTTCACTGGAGGCCCCTGGGAGCCCACCATGGGATGGTCCTTCACATTCATAACGGAATCGGAAGCCTCGCTAAAACCAGAGAAGAAATTATACTCTACAAAAGAAGAAAAACTGGAACACAGTTAAAAATCTTGACTGTTACCTGTTTTGGTTCTTCTATGATCTGGATGTAAGGACCATGAGCTTAAGCACAAAAAGACTACATGTTAATCAATGTAAATGCAATTGTGAGATTTAGCGATAATAGTATTTTTTACAATGAATAGTTGAATCAATGATGCATCACAACGTTTCAGTTTAAAATGTACATTAATTTAAACTTCTGTTTATTTCCCATTGTCAACCATCTGATAAAAGGAACTATCAGTCTCCTCTGTTTTTCTGTCAAATCAACCATTCTGGAGAGAATCAGGATCTGTTTGTACTCCAAACCCACAAATACAATAAGGCTAAAATTTAAATAGACCTTTTAAAGGCTTTTTTTTTTTTTTTTTTTAAATTACAAATCCCTAAATATTTTGTTGTTGTCAAGACACAACAGATGTTCAATCTACTGTCTACTGTAGGGAGATACCTCCAATAGTGGTTTCACTCTGTTGCCACCTAAATCAGAGTAAATCAGATAACAGAGGTCATACTTACAGATATTTGTTTATACTCTAAATACATTTTTAAAATGTGCTTATAATCCAAAGGTTAAATTATATTGGGGGTCATTTTAGTCAAGCGTTTTTTGGTGAAATCAGCCATAATGGTAAAGTGTAAAAGAGTGTAATGTTACAGTGCTTTATTGCACTTTGTGTGCTTTGAATGTGTGTTGAGTGGGATTAAATAGTGGTTTACCGGTCTCAGGTATGTAGGGCTCAGTCTTGATGTCCACTGGAGGAATGTATTCATATGGAGTCATGAAACTGAACTAAAGAGGGCAGAGAGTGGACAATCAGGTACAGTAATGACCCTTTGGCAAAATGTAGACATTATCTCTTCTGACGTGTAATGAGAACAAACATCACTTGAAGTGTAGTACTGGCCATTTTAAGAATGCTAATATTGATATTACTAATCCTAACATGTGTGATGCTCAGAACGTCATGATACCTCATCATTCATGCTCTCGTACTCAAATGTCAGACAATTCCAGACTCAAGTCACTTCAGTGATAATACATGATGACTGTACATGAAAGTAGCGGGTGGTGATAAATACATAAATGTTCTTGATGATAAATACAAAGCCATTTACAATCACCAGGATTTACGTGTGAAAATATGAAAATCACTTTTGTTCACAATGTCATCATGTGCGGATCAACTTTGAATACAGGAGGAGGATACATATAAACAAAGGATGGAGTGTGTTTACAAATGTTAAGGTATGATTTGGTTTCAAGCAGAAAAAACACATGCATGACAGAAAATCCTCAAAATCAGAACATAAATATTGATCACTTTAATTTTGACTCAAACAGAGTTGGTAGCCCTGTCATCCAAAATGTTTCAACTGCACAGGAATGTATTCAACTCACATCTTACACTAATGATAAAAGTTATGAAGCAAGCACAAATTCAATGCCTTTACTGAGGTACTTACCGCATCATTGTCGTAGATATTGAGGACCTGTCCTTCGCTCATCCTACAGGACACACAAACACAGCACTTTACAGTCCAGCTCCAGCACAGAGACAGTCTCTATACTTATGTACTACACTCTGAACCACAGTGACCCCTGTGGCCCCCTCTGACCCGATCTGATCTACACTCTTTGAAAGTAAAGAGCACAACAACACAGTCTATGGTGAAAACTCTCCACTCCTCTCGTCTGTCGACTTCACTTCCTGGAAGTGGAGCCAAGGAAAACCCCCAGAACTCCAGTTCAAACGGGGCGGGGCTTCACTCACCGACGTCACTGCTGCTTCATAACAGTCCTACACAATATTTTTTCAGAAATTTCCCAAACCCATCAAACTATGATCATAAAATGAGATACAAATATCCCCCGCACAAGTAATAACAGAACTGACGAGGCTGACTTCACTTGAGAGCTCCGTCTGAGTTTACTGCGGATGGAAAGTCCCCATGAAAGAGCTCTGTAATGTCTAAACAGTACAGCTCAAACGTATGTCTCACAGCACAGAATACAAAATGAACCAAGGGATGAACGAGACGAGACCAGAAAGTACCTTAGTGCTCCAGCCATAGTATTTCTTCAACAAGGATCCGATCTAGCAACCCTGTTTCACATCTGCACATAAACAAGTGTTCACAACTTAAGCGCATTTTTGACAAGGTTACAATTCACAAGACGAACAAGTTACACCTACGTACATTTGATGCAGGAGACTATGGCTTTAAAAACAACAGAGCATTTTCATGTAGCCTATAGTGGTGTTAAACACTTTTAGATAAGGTAAATACAATAGCAGCTGTGTTCTTCACTTGAGAATAAGCTCTATAAATCTAAATTTCCACTTCAGGGTAAGCTCTATAAATTTAAATTAAGAGTCGAGGCTCTTGCCCATAGACATATAAACTCTTACCTGTCAGCTGAGTCCTGTGCTGCGCTGTTGAGAGTTTGTGGCTTCAGACAGGACTCACATCCGGTGACTGTCAAAATAAAAATAAGACCTGTGCCGTCAGTCCACGGTCCTCTTCTGGTGTGCCCTGTTGATGATCTGTGTTTATTATCTCTGTCGCATATTCATACGAGTAATTTTACACAGATATTAAGTACCCAAACGAGGAGGTACTACAATGATACTACATCTTCTCTTTGAGTATTTATGGCAGCGTATATTCAAAACTAGTTACTTTAGCCAACAGCGGAGTGTTAACTTCAGTCCTGGGTGGAGATGAAGGCTAAGGTAACCATTGAGTTTACGGTAAAATACTCCCACAGTTCGTAAATACTGTCACTAGTCTTTCTGAATCTCTTACTTTGAAGGCACGGCTTCCGTTGTTTCAAAGCGGAAACCCCCGGGCACGCAGGAGGGGCCACGAGGAGGGGCCACGAGAGCTAAGGGGAATTCCACGGCCTCACAGTTTGGAAGCGCGTTGATTGCTCCAATGTGCAAAATATTACTTGCATAAGTTGTACCAACAGACCAGTCTGTAACGTGGAAGCCCAAATTGTTCAATTAACCCACTATAAAGTTTTGCCAATTGTTTTATTTTTGGTAACAGAATGAAACTCCATAGAAAGCATTCAAGTTCAAGAAAAAGGACTCATGGTTGTCCTTAACACAGAAGATAAACAAGTAGGCTATCTCTCATATTGCATAATTCCACAATGTATTGCATAGAACAACATCATCTACAATTGATCGCATCAAACCTGAACAAAACCAAGGAATGGCCCTTTGTATAAGCTGTAAACACTGACCCTGTTGGTCATCTGCACTGACAAGTGTGTGTGTTTGTGTGTGTGTAGGGGGGGTAAAGGGTCATCTGTAGGCCTATTTAAATGTTAAAAGCAGCACTTGAAAGGTAAACCTGAGCTGGCCCGATAAGGCACGTTGCATTAAATTCTGTTTATCATGCAGCCAACATGTTGGCTAAATAATTTACAAAAGCCTGTAATTCATGCTCGGACCCTACCGTTAAAATAATAAATAAATGCGCTCTAGCCATGACTCCATTTCTGGGTGGACAATGAGGCATCCCTTTGTAAATCCATTTCCCCTAATTACCCTAAAATGTAAATATGTAATCATACATTACTGTGACCTCAAGTGTGGTCACACCTTTACAGAAAGTGTGGTCTTAAGACATGTGTGATTTAAACATTAAAGTTGAGAGCCATGCTATGTGCCAATGTTCTGTAACAAATAATCATGTAAATAGCTCCTGGTCAAAAAGAAAGGCTTTTTAAATATTGCCATGAACCCTGCAGACATAGTTGAATGTCTATGTGAAGATCAAGCCAGCCTCACTGTAGACCTTGAACACTTTCTCTATGGCATTGACGTAAGCAGCTGTCCGCAGGTCCAGGCCCAGGTTGTGCTTGTTGGCCGTGCGCATAATTTGCTGCAAAGGACAAAGGCAAGCAGGTTACATATTACACATGAAGGTCCATCCTAGGGGCACCTGTCTTTAAAATGTACATGCCCAGAGGCTTGATAGCCCCCTTTAATCAGAGGGTTTACAGAAGGAATTTCTCAATTTGAGGGGTTAAAAAAATATGTGATTATCTGTTAGCATACCCGAGCAGAGCGCTCCATGGTGAAAGCCAGTCCTGAATGAACAATGTCCTTCTCAGAAGCTCCCTGAAACAATGCACGGTAGATACTCAATGTACATGAATACAAACATTCAACTCTAAGGTCTTCCAGCATCACCATATCTGTATATGTACACCAGGTCGGTGCAGTAACAACAGAAACTCACTCACTGGTCGGAACAGAATTTACACCCAAAATCATTTGTTCTAAAGGCTAGTGCTACATGAACTCACAGCAATCCGAGCCTGAAATTCTGATGTGGGGACCACAGGGATTGCACCGCCATGTTTTCCAAACTTCCTTTCTAGGCTCTCCTGCACAGACACTAGACATAGACAAGTGGTCAGCAGATGTAACATACAGCACGTGATGCTAGTGGGACACACAAACTCACTTAGCAGGTGGTAGTTGGAGTCCCTTTCATATTTGAAGGTGAGACGACCATAACTGACATGATTAAGGTTCTTCAGCCACTCAAAGTAAGAGACTGTGACACCGCCAGCATTCAGGTACATGTCCTGCGAGAGAGGGAGACAGTTCAGACAATTTACATAACCACCGCAGCCATTATCAAGGTTTATAACAATTGTCATAAAAATATGTAAGGAACCTTAGGGAAACTACATTTATTTCAAAAACTGCAGTAACAAACCTGGGCCTCGTTTATAAAGGACTGGGTAGGAATTTTGCTGAGCAGGGGTGTACTTCTAGCGGCCTCTAGAGGCGTGCGCCACGCAAACCACTGATTTATAAAACCTTGCATTCTCACTTCACCACGCCAAACCTCAAATCCACCAGGCCCTGATGAATGAGATTTACCTAAACATGAGCAGATAATCATGGGTTTGACCAAGACACATGGACAGAGATGGAGGAGACGCTCCATGCAGCATAGTCACATGACTCGCCTTTATTACAAATGAAAAACAAAATAAAAGTGATTGCAACGACTCACCCCTCTTAATTTAACTTTTAAAAGACTACTGTTTCATAGCCTTCTTACATATCTTAAAATTTAGAAAATGTTTGCAGACATACAGTTGTTTACTCATTGTGGTCTATTGCAGAATGTTTAAGTAGGACAGCCCTGTTTACATGGGCGACAGCGGCTGCTCCAGTGACGACCCTCCAGCTCACAACCCTGACCTGGGACCTGGATGTTCCCATCCATATTATTGTTTTTTTTTTATTTGTTCCATTTTTATTTTTGGGTTTCCATTGCCAAGAAAGAGGGTCAATTGCTAAATATTTAAACTGCTTTTTACCTGTGGCCCATCGAGGCAACTGTTGTTGTGATTTTGGGCGCTACAAAAATAAATTGAATTGAATAGAAAACGTAATCATTTTTATCATTATTATTTGTTGCTTCACAGCAAAAAGGGTTCAACTCCCGAGCCGCCCGGGATTTTTCTGAGTGGAGTTTGCATGTTCTCCCTGTGTCTGCATAGGTTTCCTCTGGGTGCACCGGTTTCTCCCCTTTTCACTAAAAACATGTGCCCTTCTGGGGCCAGGTCACCATTGAAAAAGGGGTCTCGATCTCAATGGGTTAAATGGTTAAATAAAGATTAAAGGGAAAATATTCTGCATTTTTCATATCATCATTCATTAGCCTTTAAACACACTCTTGAGTATCTTAAATTTTTCATATCATGTTTTGGAAAAAAAAAAAGTTTTATGTTCTATGTACCGGTATAATGTTCTTACTAAAAGGAATCGATTGCACTGTTCACTGACACGCAGTGAGTGCATCCAGCCACTAGATGGCGCCTCGCCATCAGGTCGATACGCTCTAACAGCACTGTTGAAAACACGAGGTTCAGCCTAGTAGCAGCAGCTAATGTGTTTAGACGGCAGAAATGCTCAGAACGAGTCTGGCGATGATTTAACGACTTAAAACAACGGAGGATTCTCTGATAAGTGACGTACGAAGTCTGAAAATACGTCCGAGATAGATGGAGTTCGGAAGGACGTGTGTCTGACGCTCGGAGGGGGAGGGGTTTTAAATGACTATTCCTCAAAACAGCGTGAATGCAGCTGAATGCTACTCCAGGTATGTTTTTGATGATGGAACATTGTTAGAACATGGTTTAAAACTCAAAAAAGTCACTGTGGCAGAATATGTTCCATTTAACTAATAAATAAAAATTGACCACTTTTGATCAATATTTGACCAAAGCAGAGAAGTCCTGGTGGGTTAACTTTTTGTGTGACAGTATCAATGAGATATCAAAGACTTACGGGAATGACGAGGACATTCCTCTCCAGAAATATGCGGTCAGCCTCAGGAGTGGTGGGCCCATTGGCTCCTTCTGCAATTATCTGAAATTGAAAACAGCGCTAGGCTTGTGTCCTGAATTAAAGCGCCCCTCACATTCTGTTTGTCCTAACCTTGGCCTTGATTTTATGTGCGTTGCTCTTGGTCAACTGCTTCTCTCCAGCCGCTGGAATCAGAATATCACAGTCTGCCTCCAGAATGCTCCCTTTGTATGGAGTGGAGTTTGGAAAACCCACAATAGTACCATTGGCCTGGGGGAAAATAAATGGTCAGGAAAATTAATTGGATCACAATTTGAATGTGAAGCTGCAGCTATGGAGCTGATGACCATGAGCACTTAATACACCCAATGCCCCTCCAACTTCTTTACTGCACTTGTGATGGACATCTTAAATTACAGTCAACATAAATTTTGCATTGTTAATTTTTTTTAAACTATTATTTAACAAGCACTAATATGCAGTACTGACTAGTTTGTAGTCCTCCAGCTCTTTAGGGTCAATGCCTTTCGGATTACAAATACTCCCGTCGATTTCTCCCACTCCCACACACTTGGCCCCAAAGCGATGAAGATACCTCATGGTGTGGAGGCCCACATTACCAAAGCCCTACACAAACACAACACAAACATGTTTTTTTATATAAGGGAGCACATTGTGTTACACAATAATACTGTTACATGTCTTAGGGATGGGACGGTATGAAATGTACACGGCATGATAACCGTGACCAAAAATATCACGGTATGACTGTATACCGCAGATGTGCGTATTTTATATTGCGTACCAAATCAAGGGACTTCTCACCTATAGCAAGTGTCTGTATTGCTCCTTTGTCATGCCCTACTTCACTTTGGAGAGATTTGGAGAAGATATTTAGAGATATTTAGGGCAAAACAAGTAGCCTACAGTGAGTAAGTCTACATAAGAGGCATACAGTCATGGCTGAAAGTCTTCACAGCCCTGAAAATTTTCCACAAAATGAGGTATTTCTCCCCAAAGAGTACTACAATTCCAGTTTTTTTTTCTTTACACGCTGATTTCCTTTGTTTTCATTCTAACCCTAACCTTTCCTCTCCAGCACTTTATTGCCATCCATGTCTGGGTTTTAGAAGTATTTTTGGGGTCATTGTCCTATTGGAAGACCCATGATCTCGGATGCAAACGCAGGTTTCAGACATGGCGCCCTACATTGCAGCCCAAAATCCTTTGATAATCCTCAGATTTCATGATGCCTTGCACACTGTCAAGACGCCCAGTGCAGAGGCAGCAAAATATCTTTGAGCCTCCACCATATTTGACTGTCGGTACTGTGTTCTTTTATCATTTCATTTTCGGTAAACAGTAGAATGATGTGCTTTACCAAAAAGCTCTATCTTGGTCTCATCTGTCCACAAGAATGATTTTTTCTTACATTAATTTTTGCAAACTGCAGTCTTGCTGTTTTATGTTTCATGTCCGTAATGGGGTTCGCCTGGGTCTCCTGCCATAGTTTTTAATTTCATCAAAATTTCAACGGATAGTTGGTGCTGACACTGATGCACCCTGGGCCTGCAGAACAGCTTGAATTTCTTTGGAACTTGTTTGGGGCTTATCCACCATCCGGACTATCCTGCATTGCAGCCTTTCAACAGTTTTTCTCTTCCATCCTTGTCCAGGAAGATTAGCTACAGTGTCCTGGGTTACAAACTTCTTGATTGTGCTGTGCACTGTGGACAAAGTAACACCAAGATCTCTGGACATGGACTTGTAACCTTGATATTGTTGACATTTTTCCTCAATTTTGGTTCTCAAGTCCTCAGACAGTTCTCTTCTCGTCTTTCTGTTCTCCATGCTCAGTGTGGCACTCACAGACACACACAATGTGAAGACTGAGTCAGCTTCTCTCCTTTTTATCTGCTTTCAGGTGTAATTTTTATACTGCTGACAGCTGTCACTTGCCCCAGGTGGGTTTAAACTAGCGTCACATGTTTGAAAACAAATTTTATCCACAATTTTGAAAGGGTGTGAATCATTTTGTCTGGCCCATTTATGGAGTTTTGTGTTTTAAAAAAATGTTCCAATACACACAAAAGAAATAAACATGTCTAAAGCAAAAAATGTAGAATTTGAATACTCTTTTGTGGAGAAATACTTCAGGGGTGTGAAGACTTTCGGATTGAAAGACTTACGACTATTCCATCCTGGTTGTTTACTTACTTGGCATGTTTTACCAATATTATGACAAAAAATTATCTATTTGTGAACTCAAGACAGTTGCGTGATGCTGATTCATAGTAATATAATAATTACTGAGCTATGTCAATACCGTCAGGAAGCCCATCCACACAATATTGACAACGTGGTATTTTATTACCGTGGTATACTTTAATACCGGTTATCATCCCATCCCTAATGTTATTATATTTTAAGTTGCAGCTGGAGCAGTTACCTGGATCACAAAGGTTTTGTCCTGAAAGCCCGGAGACATGCCCAGCTGGCTCATATACGCTGCTTCATTGATGAAGTTCTCTATGCCGTGGAACACTCCTCGGCCCGTGGCAGAAATGCGGCCGTGGATTCCTCCCTGGCTGATGGGCTTCCCCGTGACACAAGCATGGGCATTGATATCCTGAGACAAAATGTACATACAATTATATATGTCTGCATCACGTTAGAAAATTAGACTCATAGTATTGTGTCTAGTCTAATGTGTTCTGAAGACTTGTTAAGTGTTAATGATGATAATGGGAATTAAAATAAGCACATACTTTGAACATAAAACAATACAATTGATAGAACAGCATCAGCTTTACTTTAGAGAAGAATCAGTCAACAACTCCAGAATATTTAAAACGCTGTCTATAATGCACTCCCCACCGGTCTTCAGCAGGGATATTCCGGGCCATTGTGTTTTAGTTTAAACTCGTGGAATTTTGACTTGCTTACTTCGAGTTACTTGTGCAAAAGTGACTTACATAGTGGCCCATGGTGGTGGCAAAGGTGTCCGCGATCCAGGACATTTCCCTCTCCCCGGTACTCATGTCGGGGGCTGGAACATCAATCCCAGGCCCTAGACAGAGCAGGCAGAAGAAATTGTTCAGTAGCGACTATCAGAATCAGAAAGCCTTTATTGTCATTGCACAAGTTGCACAATGAAATTTTAAAAGCCCCTTCACAGTGGTTCTCAGTTAAATCACACATACAAGTAAAACAGGTTAGTTATCAGAGTTCAGTGCTTTGATTGCCTATGGGTTTTCTTACCAATAAAACCCTTTTTTGCCAGTTCAATTGTAAATCTCCTTGTTATTTTCTCTAGCTCAGCATCCTAGAAGACATAAAACATGGCTGGTTAAGTTGTGTTCACTGAAACAAAATAAACACAGACCTACTAAGCCAAGACTGAGCCTGAAGCTCACAAACGGTGATTTCTAGCAGCCTTCAGAGTTGTTGAGGGCGATTGTGTTTACTGAAATTAGTGACACTGCAAATAACCCAAACCAGTAGAAACTTGAGACAGCAAACCGTGAGCACAAAGAGCAGGCCACTGGCCTCAGAAGAAAATACTACTGTAACCACAGGCAGAGAAAATGAATGTTTAATCGTCAAATGAGTTGTCAACTGAGAAAATTAAAGCTTTTATGTGATTTAATTATAACTTTTTGGTGCCTTTGCATACCAACATTCTCATGAAGTTTAGTTTAAATTAACTAATTGTTAATTAATAATTCTATGGCATTACGACACAAATATATAGCTGTATACTATATCTTTACTCAAATGGTGGGTATAGTTACACTTAAATGCAATCAACCAGACTTCATCACTAGTTATTGTTATTCATGAACTTAATATTGGCCAGTTATTTCCAGTTGAGTCTGACTGTGGACTTTGCACTGAGAGAAAACAATGTGAGAAACATGAAGTGCTAAATGTCAAAACTAAAAGCAAATAAATTGTCCTTACAGAATATTTCTTTGGGTTAATCTTGACACCAGCTTTGGCACCACCAAATGGCACATCTGAAACACATTTTGATTTTTACAATTAGAATGTGTGTGTGTGTGTGTATCTGTGTGTGTGTGTGTGCGTGTGCGATCAACATACCAACCACTGCACATTTGTAAGTCATTAAAGAAGCCAGAGCTTTCACCTCGTCCACAGAGACGTCTGTGCTATACCGGATACCTGCAGGGTACACACAAAAACAGTTTTAAAACTAATTTAATACAATTAGACCTGTGCGAGATAATTCTACGGCAACACCAAAACTGTCATCCATTGCTTTATTATTGATATTTAATTTTGTACGTGACAGGAGCTGTTGTTAAAGTAATAAAGTAACTCACAAAACAGGAAAACTCTCCTAATTAAACACGCTCAAAATTAATTTCTGGGTCCGAGCCACAGCTGCAAAAATATATTTATCATGTAGCGTTAAATGTTAACCTTTTATTAGAATAAATATGATGTTTTGTCATTTTAAAGGAGTATAATTTAGGTTAACAGTAGGTCAGGCCTCCTCAGCCTGTTCTGACACGTCCCTGGAGAAACAAGTTTCTCTGTCTGCCCCTGAAGAACAGTGTTTCAGTCTATGTTTACAGACACTTATATAATTGAACAATACATCTGTGCTCAGTACACCGCATGCTTGTTACAAGTTGTGGGTTAAATAGTTCACATTAGGAAATTCTGATCAGGTATGTGTTTGTTTTCATAACATAGCCTCCCCATAACAAGAGTGTTTTGTGCAGCCAATTCAATATGCTTTTTTTCTGAAACACCACCTGCCTGCATACTACATAGAATGAAATGCTGCTGATGAGAATATGGCTAAAAAGTGTGATTGGTGTGCAAAAGGTTAGGAGAGGAACACAGCCTGTATATCAGTCTGTATCCCTGAGGCTGGAGGTTGGAGCAAGGCAGAGATGATCCTGGACACAGACAGGTACAACTGGAACTGTCTGTCCGCATTCCTGCCTGGGGAGGAACTATGACTAAACACGATTACACTAAAATAGAAGTCAGCTCAAAAATATATATCAAACCTGACACATGTCTGATATTATTACAATTTTCAAAGTCCTGGTAACTTAAATTAAAATGTGATTTTGCACTTTGCACTGCGCCGGTGGCTCACCTCCTTTGCAGGGGGTCCGGTGCTGGCTGTGCTGTGCCCGGTAGGCTTCTACCACCTCCCACTCTCCGTTGTCTCTCTTTATTGGGAAGCTCAGGCTCAGGACGTGGTTACACGGCTTGATAATCTTTAAAATCCCACGGACCCTCTTCTTTTTCAGTTCTGGGCTCTCCCGTGTCTTCAGATCATCCACTAACTTGTCCTCGACCAAGGCGGCGCCTCGGTCAAAGAAGCCCTCAACCATCGTGAAGAAGTTGGGGTCGTCGTCCGGGTCCACAGACTGACTGTAGCAGCGGTGCCGCAGCAGAGACGCCGCTGCTGGGAGAGTTTCTGCGGAGCCCCCCGGGGCCAGCATCCCCCCAAGTCCTCGGCTCACGAGCTCACCAAAATAGCGGTACATTTTTACTGAACGTTACCGGGTTGAGGGTTTAAAAGGGAGCAGAAAATGGAGACGCGTCAAACAGAAGTGCGTGCGGCAGGGCGCTCCTCCTCTCCGGGCTCTTCCTGTTACTCTACACTGCCCTGACACCCGGGACACGTGCCCGCCACGCACGTGCCCCTCCCGCACGTGCCTCTATGTTTGTTTTACTCGACTAATCTTTGTAGAAACTTAAAAAAACTACTAACGCCAGGACAGTAGCTTAGCATCAGTAGCTAGGTAGCTACTAGCCCACTGTTAGCATCCATTGGAGCAAAGGTAAACAACATAATAGATAGTGGCTTGAGTCGCTCCTCTCACTGACTCTCTACAATGGTCTTAACGTGTTCTGAAAGTTACCTGCTTGATAACATGAGCATGGAAAGTTTAAATCATACGGAACATCCTCTATGGAAATTGATAAAGTAGCGTCTCACTGGAGGTAAGTTACTGGATGAGAGAGAAAGTTGTTCAGACTGTGCCAGAACTGAATCGGTTACTGTCGGCCATAACCACGCCACCAATTATACAATATGCATAGATAGTAAAGCACCTCGCTGTGTCTCCTCCTTTAACAGTAGCAGACTATAATTTTTTTTTTTTTTATTGATAAAATTATATTACAAGTATAATGCAATCAAAGTGTCATAATTAGAAGGGATAGGTTAGATTGGTTCCAAACAGTAAATATAAACAATGAGTTTCGAGGCGTAGTAGAAGTTATAACATGAGTTTTTTACATTATATATATATTTCAATAACACATAATAACACATATCCGCACTCATATTATCATATATATATATATATATATGTATACATGTTTTGCCAGTCATGGATATATTTTCAGTTGATTTGCAATATTTATGGTTTTGATGCATTTTTTATTGGATATATTCTGAATTGATTGGAGGTAATTGCGTATTTCTATTATTAGTAAATTGAATGAGGGTTTGTAATTGAGGAATTTTGCTTTATGTATATGGAATTTGCCAATTAGTGTGAGGAGATTGATTATGTATTCAATTTTTTTGTTTTTATGAGTGAAATGTGTAATTATATTTTGATAGTCCAGGTTAATTGATTGTTTTGTTGTTTGTAGTATGAATGACTGTAGTTTTGACCATAATTCTTTGGATAATGGGCAATCAATAAATAGGTGGCGTATAGATTCTTCAGTGTGGTTGCAGAAGGAGCAGCTTTTCTCTTTGTCTGTGAATTTAGATATAAATAAGTTTGTAGGGTATATTCTATGAATTATTTTCCAGTGTATTTCTTTTATTTTATTGTTAATGCAGTATTTTGAAGCAATGAGCCAAGTATTTTTCCAATTTATGTTGGAAAATTCTGCATTCCAACTTGATTTACAGGCTGGTGTGATTTTGTTTTGATTTAGAATACTGTTTCTTATGTGTTTGTTAGAGCATTTCTTGTTGGTGATATCTATACCATTAATAAGGATGGGTTGTGTAATTATAGCAGTAGCATGATTTGTTTGTCCTTTCATTAGTTGCCTGATGCCATTTGGAATGGCTTTGATTACATAATTATATTCTTGAGAGGTAATTGGGAATTGATTGTTTGTTATGAAGTTTGAGTATGATTGACTATGTCCAGTATTTTCGAATAAGTCTTGCAAAAAAATATTTTTTTTGTCAAACCATTTAGTTAGAAAAAGGGATTTATTGTTTTTAGTTATATTTTCATTGTTCCAGATTATACTTTTGTGTGGTGAGAAGTTGTGTTTGTAGCAGATTTTCCAGGCAGTAAGAGCTTGTTTATGAAAGGCACTAAGTTTTAAAGGAAGTTTTGCAATGCTATAATTACACTTGAGTAAAAATGGCAGCCCACCAACCTTTTTAAAGATGTGGTTTGGGATGAAATACCAAAGTGAGTTCGGGTTTGTGATGCAGTGTTTGATCCATTTAACTTTGAATGTTTGATTTAAAACTGAAAAGTCCAACATTTCTAGGCCTCCTTCTTTCGGGTTGCATAGTATAGTTCTTTTGACACGGTGTTGTTTGTTTTTCCATATGAAGTTTGTGAAGATTTTGTTGATTTCTCTGCATGTGGATTCGCTGAGTTCCAGTGCGAGGGCGGGGTATATGAAGCAGGCTACTCCTTCAGCCTTGGGTAATAAGGTCCTTCCCCAGATAGATGTGTCTCTTTGTGTCCACAGGTTCAGTATATTCCTTGTTTTTTTCAATTTGGGAAGAAAGTTTTGTTGCTGTCGTTCATTACTGTCTTTGCTGATTTGTATTCCCAAATATTTCACACTTTTCTTAACTTGAATATTGTATATAGTCCTGTTGTTGCATTCATACAAACACAGGAATTCACATTTGGAGGTGTTTAACATTAAACCAGATGCATCCGAAAACTGTTTGACAGTTTTTATAGCGTTTTCAACCTGATGTGTATCTGATAGGAATAAAGCTGTGTCGTCGGCAAGTTGAGTGATTTTGATTTCCTGATTGAAAATGGAGATACCTTTGATGTGACTATTTTTAAAATGGATAGAGAGAAGCTCGTCAGTTAACAAAAACAGAAATGGAGCCACTGGGCAGCCTTGACGGACAGACCTGGTTACTGGAAATCTGTTGGTGGTATTAGGGTACATCATTACACAACTGTTTAAATCCTTATAGAGTAACTGAATTAATTTAACAAAATTGGGGCCAAAACTGAAGCTCTGGAGTGTTTTGAATAGAAAGGGATGTTCTATGGTGTCAAAAGCTTTGTAGAAGTCTAAGAATAAGATTAAAGCAATGGTGTTGATATGTTCTGAGTAGTCAAGTAAATCCAGTACTAATAGAATATTTGAGCTTATGTGTCTGTTTGACATAAATCCAGTTTGGGTTTCACTGATTATTTCATGGTTCCGTTCATGCTTCCGTTCTTTTGGCAAGAACGGAAGCAAGGATTTTATAGTCTACGTTCAAAAGTGTTATAGGCCTCCAATTTTCAATTAATAAGGGATTTTTTTCTGGTTTTGGTATTAAACATATTGTTCCCTGTTTCATTGTGGCAGTTAATTCTTAAGCTGACTTAACGTCAGCTTTTGACACTGTGGATCAGAGGATTCTGATTGATCGCCTAGAAACTGAGATTGGTTTCTCTGGGGCTGTACTCCACTGGTTCTCATCTTATTTAAAAGATCGTACTTTCAGTGTTGCCATAAACAATGTAATGTCTGATGTATCCACCCTGTTTTGTGGAGTTGCTCAGGGATCCGTTCTTGGCCCACTTTTATTCCTGTTGTATCTGCTGCCTCTTGGACAGATAGTTTGTGGTTTTAAAAATGTATCTTATCATTTTTATGCTGATGATATCCAACTGTATTGTTCTTTTAATGATTCAGAGTTTCATGTTTTAACCATGTTCTTGGAGTGTGTGTCTTGCATCAAAAAATGGCTGTCGTCAAATTACCTCCAGATAAACCCAAAGAAGAATGAAACTCTGATTATTGCACCGGACCAAAAGATCCCTTTGATCAAACAACACCTGGGTTCTCTGGGCTCCTCCGTACAAACCAGCCTAAGAAACCTGGGGGTTGTGTTTGACCAGGCTATGTCTCTGGAGGGTCACTCAAAACAGTTGACAAAAAACTGTTTTTATCATCTCAAAAGTGAGGAAATTGCTATCAAAGACTGATCTGGAGATGATCATCCATGCTTTTATCTCGTCTCGTCTTGACTATTGCAACTCTGTTTTTACTTGCTTTAATAAGTCAGCTCTTAAAAGACTTCAACTTGTGCAAAACTCTGCTGCAAGGATTTTAACAGGAATTCCCAGAACAGCCCATATAACCCCGGTTTTATCGTCCCTTCACTGGTTACCAGTAAAATATAGGATTGATTTTAAACTCTGCGTTCTTACTTTCCGAGCGCTGCATGGTCAGGCCCCTCAGTATATTGCTGATTTGCTGTGCCCTTACACCTCCAGCCGCACTCTTCGGTCTTCAGACCAGAGCCTTCTCATGGTCCCAAAGACACGCTTCAAAACTCGGGGGGACCTGTCCTTTCAGGCTGTGGCCCCCAGACTCTGGAACGCCCTGCCCTTGGCTCTTCGCCAGGCCAATTCAGTGGACACTTTTAAGAAGCAGCTAAAGACACTCTTATTCAAAAAAGCTTTTAGTTGACTGGGTTGTTATTTCTCTGTATTTTATCCTATTTTTATGTGAAGCACTTTGTGATTTTTATCTGTGAAAAGCGCTATACAAATAAAATTAACCTTACTTACTTACTTACTTACTTACTTACTTACTTACTTACTTTACTTCTTGCGCTGTAATACAATGTGTAATTGAATCAAAAAGGGGCTGATCAATCATATCCCAGAAATGCTGGTAAAATTCAGCCGATAAGCCATCATTCCCTGGGGACTTTCCTTTTTTAAGGCTTTAACAGCTTCTTTTATTTCTGTTTTTGTTATCTGCTGTTCACAGTGTGATTGAAAGCTTTCAGTAATAGGAGGAATGTGATTTTTTTATGGATTGAATGAAGGCCTCTGACACATCAGGTTGTATGGTAGAACTGTAGATGTCGCTGTAGAAATGCTCCACATACTTATTTAAGTCCTTAGAATTGCATAGTAATTGATCTCCTGTTTTTAATATAGTTATGTTATTTCTTTTTTGATTTCTCTTTTCAAGTGCAAAAAAATAGCTAGTGTTTCTTTCTCCTTTTTCCAACCATTTGCTTCGAGACCTTATGAAAGCTCCTTTAGCTATATCTATAAAATAATTGTCAATTTCTTCTTTTAATTGTTTAATTCTGATTTCATCTTCCTCACTAGGACTAGTTTGAAGTAAAAGAATGCCAAGTTCATTCATTTAACTAATTTCTTTTTCTGTGCTACTTCTTTTCCTTTCTTTACTTCTTTTTATAGCAGTTTCTCTCACTTTAAATTTGAAGAGCTCCCATTTTTGCACATGGTTGAGGTAACAGTAGCAGACTAGACGCACCTATGAGCGCGGGATCGTGACGTCACACATAACAGGATTTTCAGTTAGCCCAATGTTAAATCAATGGAGATTTTAAGATGTCAAATTTAGCGTTAATTCAGATGTATTCTAACACTATATATTGATAAATGTATTTATCAAAAGTGACTCGGGAGATTGTCAGGTTCTTCTATGGATTTTTGTACACAATTTAACATCGTTTTGGCTAATGTTTTTCTATGTACGTGTAACACACCAGCTGCAAACATGGCGTATTTCCATGGTAACGGCTATTTTTTGATGTTCTTTCCTGAACTCAATTGCTGCCACCTGTCTTTTATTATTCATATGCAAATTGGCTCTGTGCACAGAACGTCAGTTGGGTTGTTTACGTTTAAATTGTTAGTTTGTTATTATTATTATTATTATTATTATTTGTTATTATTGTTATTTTAGCTGCCTCCCATTTGTATTAAATATTATTGGCCCATAGAATGCTGTGATGTCATCTGAAACCCAGCAATTGAAGAGTCTGGTTATTTGCAGATATTTGATGACTTTTTCCATTTTATTCCAAGTGAGATTCAGCAGTTGTTTGAGAGAGAAGTCAGAAGAGTTGTAAATCTTGCTGTCTCTGCATGCATGTTTCCTCTCACTCCCTCAAAAACCCACCCAACTCTATTGCATCTGCACAGAGGCCCAACCCCCTTTATTTTATCCAATCACATAGTGACATGAACTTATGAAAAATCAATGCAATAACAATGGTAATAAATGACCAGAACCACTTTTTAACATTATTGCTGGGTTGCTAGAGTATGTTTTATGGTGGAATATTATAGCCAGAGGAACAATATTTACATGGAAACAATTAGCAGGAGGCTGCTCCGGGTTCTCCAGGTTTGAGGCGCTGCAGCAGATACATGCATCCAGCTACTACAGTAAGGATGTTTTCAGCATGTTTTTCTATGCCGGTGCAATAAAAACCTGCAAAAATGAAGAAGAAGAATTCAAATGCTTTTGAGTCTATTTTTGGCAATAACTAAAACTACTTTAAGCAATCCTCCAGGGTTAACCTTACACAAACTCATTGCCTACATTGTGTTTAACAACATTATTATGATAAAAATCCAGTGTTAGAAGTATTTATATAGTTTATTTAATATAGTTGAAATGGCACGTATTGAGCAGATGAGAACATTTTCAGTCACGTTTCAGCTGATGGAGAGGAGCAGGTGCACAGTAACTGACACTAACACCACCTTTTTACAGCTGAAGGCTGCAAACCAACCCACTGTTCAGATGATGTCAGGGTTTGCTTAACGTAACTTCTGGTGGGAGGTCTGCTGCTTGTCCCAACATAGACAGTACCCTAACAGTAACCTCTCCATGGAAACAGGCAGCAGACCCTCCTCCAGAACAGTGAAAATTGTACTGTTTTTGTTTGTCCTTATGAGCTTCTTCTCCTCAAAACATATAATGTTAATGCATCTCAGAACTTATTTGGCTGTTTGTCTTCAGGGAATATGTGTGAGAGGTTGAGGACTCATGTGTTCCTGGCCCCGTCTTCCCTCTCAGTCGCTGACAAAGACTCTGCCGACACCAGCGCCATGGTTTCTGCAGTGTGGGCAAAAGTGGACCTCAGCTGGAAGGACGGGAGGCTACAACCAAGTATGTATAAAAGTAATTATAATGCATTAGTCCAATATAGCGCTTTTTGGTTTTGGTAAGCGTATTTAAGTTGCCACAGCTGTCCTGCAGCAGATTGACGGAAGTAAGGCCTATAATCTGCACTATAGGCCCATCTGACCAACAATCACACACACACACCAGAATCATACAAGGGAGGCAAGCTGGGTGAAGTGTCTTGTCGAAGGACACAATGACAGTGTGCACTAGAGTCACTGCAGCACACTACAGCACCTGTTATTCAGCACTCTAGTTCTCCCATTCCAGGACTTATAAGGTCCAACCCTGCTAGATTCTCAAAGACTTTTCCACCCACCAGGCTAAACCCGCGGACTTTGACCCGCAGAAGCTCTTAAAAAATCCTGGACCTGGCAACACTGCAACTAGTTTACAATTTAGTTTGCACTTAACCATTATTTGGTGGAGAACCGAGCGGTTATAGCCCAGAACCGGCACCTTGGTGGAAAAGGTGGAAAGGTGATGTGATGTGTATAATATACTCAATACGGTCTCTTTCTTATTGCGGCCTATGTTACCATTATTATTTTAGTTTATCTTTAGCAGTTGCATATTTTTTCTTGTCTTTTATTTTCCTACTACATTTTTATCAATTTGCACTATTCAATTCTACAGGGGACCAAGTGGCTCCTGCAAACAAGACAACACTCACCAACCATCAGTTACTAGTTGCTGAAAAAGGTCAAAATGCAAATACAGCCACTGAAAAAGAGCGTTCTGCCTCTGTCCTGGAGTATCTGGAAAACTGTTTCACTCTGACAGAGCAGGAGCATCTCAAAGCACCTACAACACTGTCCCATCAGTCACAGTACATCAGCACGTGGACTCTGAGTCAGGCTCTCGTTCTGAAAGGAAGTCCCCTAGTGTCAGCCACCAGAATTGTGCAGACCCCCTGCAGAACCTCACCTCAGGGCTCTGCCACCTCCTCCAGCGCCACCCCAGAGCTGTTCAGCCCTAACCATTACGCAAGCCTGGCCCCAAACTCACCTAGAGCCCAACTGACAGTGCCACGCGCATCCTCTCTCACACACTCTGCTGAGCTCTTCTCTGAGCTTAGTCCCACCTCCGTAGATGAAGAAGGCTGTTTGCTGCTCCAAGCCACTGCCGAGGGGCTTCTCTGCTCACAGGGACAAGAGTCAGAAGAGCGGCCCTCCAAAAATACTAAACTTGTTGCCAAAACATCTGTAGATAGTGCAGGAACTGTAGAAGCTGGCCCCACCACACCATTAGCTTGCTGTGTCAAAGCTGGAACTTACTACTCTGTTTTGGTGGCAGTGGTTCATCCATGTAATTTAAAAGAGATTAGGGTAAGTCTCATCTTGCACTATTTTATAACTTTATAACTTAACTAATGAGACTGAGAGTTTGTAACCATAATCACATGTTGTGAATTTGAGTAAGCAATAGCAATTAGCTATTGAGCTAGTGTTCTGCAAATACAAAATGATCAAAGCAACCAACCAGAGATTTATTTATTAACCTTTGTTTAACCAGGTAAGAATCCATTGAGACTGAGACATTTTTTTCAAGGATGACCTGGGGCAAAGTGAAATAGCACACAAATCATAATAAAAATTTGAAAAAAGTATTGGAAGTCCACATTTTTTACGATACATGCGTTCAATGCCTTTGTGTGTATTGGAACAATTTTTTTTAACAGAGAAAAAAAGCTAATTTGACATAGTTTCACACAAAACTCCAAAAATGGGCTAGTGAAAATGATTCACACCCTTAACTTAATATTTGGTTGCACACTCTTTTGACAAAAATAACTAAGCCAAAACAAAAAAATCCATGGAAGAACCTGAAGAGTCACTTCTGGTAAATACATTTATCAATATAAAGTGTTAGAATACTTTTGAATTTAAGCTAAGTTTAGTATTTAGCATCTTAAAAGCTCGATTGATTTAACATTGGGCTGACTGAAAATTCTATTATGTGTGACGTCACGATCCCAAGCTCAATAACCATCAATATGCTTCTTGCACCTCTAAACTGGAATTTTGGACCACTCTTCCTTTGCAAACTGCTCCAGGTCTCTCATTTTTCTCATTCCCTTTTCGGTAAACAGTAGAATGATGTGCTTTACCAAAAAGCTCTATCTTGGTCTCATCTGTCCACAACAATGATTTTTTCTTACATTAATTTTTGCAAACTGCAGTCTTGCTGTTTTATGTTTCATGTCCGTAATGGGGTTCACCTGGGTCTCCTGCCATAGTTTTTAATTTCATCAAAATTTCAACGGATAGTTGGTGCTGACACTGATGCACCCTGGGCCTGCAGAACAGCTTGAATTTCTTTGGAACTTGTTTGGGGCTTATCCACCATCCGGACTATCCTGCATTGCAGCCTTTCAACAGTTTTTCTCTTCCATCCTTGTCCAGGAAGATTAGCTACAGTGTCCTGGGTTACAAACTTCTTGATTGTGCTGTGCACTGTGGACAAAGGAACACCAAGATCTCTGGACATGGACTTGTAACCTTGATATTGTTGACATTTTTCCTCAATTTTGGTTCTCAAGTCCTCAGACAGTTTTCTTCTCCTCTTTCTGTTCTCCATGCTCAGTGTGGCACTCACAGACACACTAAGCACACTAAGTGAAGACTGAGTCATCTTCTCTCCTTTTGAATCTGCTTTCAGGTGTGATTTTTCTGTTGCCCACACCTTGCTTCAGGTGGGTTTAAACAAGCTTTACATGCTTGAAACCAAGTTTTACGCACATATTTATCCACTATTGTGAAAGGTTGTGAATCATTTAGTCTGGCCCATTTTTGGAGTTTTGTGTGAAATTATGTGAAATTTTCTTTTTTTCTAATTTTTTTAATTGTTCCAGTATACACAAAGGAAATAAACATGTGTTGGAATACTTTTTTTAAATAATTACTTTATTATGTCAGTTTTAGTATTTCATATCCACATTCATGTGACGTTACATAGGTGACAAATAACACAATATTTTTTATTTTTTCCCCCACCCAAAAAAAAAAAAAAAGGACTACTTTGTGGGGAGAAATACTTGATATTGTGAAAAAATTGCCAGCCATGGCTAATATGTGACTAATATATATATATATACTGTGTGTGTGTGATGTGTTTGTTTGCTTAATAACAGCTTAAATCAGGGCAATGTATACCTCTAGCCTCAATTGTTGTGACGGACCAATCAGGAGTGGATATGAAGGTGGTACTGTGGAGACGAGCAGCATTTTGGGTGCTCACGGTCAACCCAGGTGACATTCTCCTGATTACAGGTATTTAAAACAACAAAGATTGGTCTATACATCAGCTAAACGCAGTATTTATGACATGCCTGTGCTCTGGCAGAATTGCAGGTAAATGAGGATACTTGGAGAGGGGAGACTGTTCTACGTTCAACATACAACAGTAAACTCCTGATTCTGGGCAGAGTCCCGCCCTCAGGATCACTGACAGGTGAGACACTGCTGAAAAGTCCCTCTGTGGTGCAGATGTTACTTGTGTCCATCCTGTTTCTCTCACAGGCACCAAAAGACTAAGATAAAGCTTCTCTCTTTATTTCAGACTCCCAGAGAGTCAAGACACGATGTTTGAGTCCTTTATATGATTTTCTAATCAAACATCGCCCCCTGTTGGTATCAGTGCCTATCCCTCCAGCGCAGACACTCAACCGGCTCCCTTACGCCACCATCAGGTCACTTCGGCACAATACACTGGTGCACATGCTGCTGCAGGTGACTCATACTCACCTGAGCAAAGGTGAGCTGCTTTCGCACACAACATACCAGGATTATTTTTGGCAAAACAATAATAGTGCAAGTTCTAGATGTGCGTGGTCGCCAAAACGTAATATACAATAATATGCAGCTGATTGTGTCATTATTCTGTTTCCCTAATAAATTAAGTCTCATACAAGATTATTATTATTATTATTATTAGATTAACCACTAATTTTAGTAAATTCTGCGAAATAAATGCAGGCATTGTACTTTCAGAGTGGCAGAGTGAGGCAGACTCTCGCTGCAGATCAGCTCTTCTGCGCAGGGCTGTTGTCAGAGTTGAGCAACCTGGAGGCCAGCAGGGGGCACTTGTCCTATGGGGTGCAGCTTTAGAATGGCTGCCACGCTTCACCAGAGACACAGGTATACTGGTGCTGGCCTTTTATTTTATGCTAGCCTGCAATTTATAAATCTAAATATGTAATTTTTTCTGATATGAAAAAGTATATTGCTCATTAACCAAAGGTGCATATCTCAAATGAAGACAGCATGATGGTTTTAACAAGGATAACAATCTTATAAGAAACATGACGGAAAGGATTTAGGCCATAGTGCCTAACCCTATTAAACATTAAAACCAAGGTAAAATTCCAAGAAAAAGCAGTGTGTCAGCAGCAAATGTAAACAGTTGCACAACATGGGACTCATTACGTTTTAAAAATAAAATAGGATCATTCCAGAATTTTATAGTTTTCCAAAAACAATTTTTTATACCTATATCTTGTATAGGACGTTTTTAATTGATCATCCAGGTAGTTTCATATGCTAACCCTTTTAACCGATACACCATATTTGTATTAGTTCTATTCTTAATTTGTTTTTTTAATTTTGGAATATACCTGTTCAGATTGTACTGACACTCTCTGTTCAACATTTTGGACATTAAATACAATAGATTTTGTTCTGTGGTCTTTAGCAACTGTATGGGACTTCCATAATCTCTTGGTGAGAGAGGGTATGACCTATGACATTCCTGAACTGCACTCCACCACCTGGAGCTCAGTGCGTGCCCTGGACTTAATGGACCCGCGAATAAACAGCTTTGTGCAGCCACTCAGAGCAGCAGCCAGTAGCAGCATTGTGGAGCTGGACTTGAAGACACTGCTGTCTCAGAAATACAGCGGTGAGACAATTCTGAACAGTTCTGTTACAAATATTATACTGTATAGATTTGTCCATCTGCAGAGACAGGTTGTTAAGAGGTTCCTCAAATGAGAATGTCCTTGCCCCTCAGGTGAAGTGGAACTGAGAGTTCATGTAGAAGCCTTCCATTTCCGCGCAGCTCCTCTGTCCCCAAACCCTCCGCTGGTCCTGGACAGGTTGTCCTCCGCTGCTGATGTTCTCAATTTGCTCAGTAGTGGCGTCACATTCACCGGCTGTGGCCGCTGTGGGGCTGAGCTCGACACAGACTCCAATGGCATCTACTGCCCCTGCTACCCATGCCTTCCTCACACCAGTGTACGCTGCTACTTCAGGTATGCTCCTGTATTTACTACAAACAGAATATTAAAATTACAATTTATTTAGTATGTAAAGTACCTCAAGCTTCCTGTCCCTTAGGCCTGCAGTCCTCTGCCTCTCTGATGGAGCCCATCAGTTGTGTGTTCAGGTACCTCCAATGCAGCTCCAGAAAATCCTCAACGCCCCACCAGATAAACTCAGCAGGAGCTCAGGTTAGAGCCATATATGTGCAACACTAATAAGAGCATCATTGGTGGGAACAGTTCATTACTGAACATACATGATGCATGCTGTAAACACGCTGGATTGTAGGCATGGGCTCATTTCCATTCGTGGTACCACATTCGCACATTTGCCTCGATGTGCCACCTGGCGTTTCCGGCTGTCTCCCATTCAGGTACTAACCAGGCTCAACCCTGCTTACCTTCCGAGATCAGATGAGATCAAGCATTCTCAAGGTGGTATGTCTGGACTATTAGAAGTAATGCTACACAACATTAAACATGTCGTCTAGTAAGTTAACAAAGCTATATTGGCTCTATGCACTGAATTTCAGTTAGTTATTTTTTTATGGCTTGCCCATTGTATCTATCTCTGAGTCACACTAAAATTAATAAATACTTTAAGATCAGACAGTGAACAGTCAGTGTTCTCAGTGGCACTGACAACATGACAACGGCGAACACTTCTGTGTTGACAAAAAGTGGTGTTTGTGGGTTAATGCCAATGCTAATACTAATTTTGAAGCATAATAAAGATATAAATAAAATAAAATGTAACTTTATTCAAATTTTAAAAACGAAAGTAATATATAGATAAAAACAACCAGGTAGTCTTTACTTTACATTCTAACTGGTTGTTTCTTTTACATTTTAATAAAAGTTAGCTTTTGCTGTGAGAAACTATTTGCCTAGCCAACTGCTGCTGTGCATAGAGCCCATTAGACTACATATAACACAACCTTTCTTTGCGTCATCTTGAATAAAAGCAAAAGGCATGTCATCTTTCACCTTTCACCTCATTTGTCTGTATCAGGGTCTTCACAAGTACCTTTCCTCGTCATGCATGGGAATCTTTCAGTGCTGCAACACCATCCTCTGGTAGTCATCTGAGTTACATTTTATTCCTTTTAGATGCCTTTTATTTTATATTTTGGTTAAGAAATAAGCTGTTAAATTGGGAAAACGTTAATTTTAAGATGGTAATTTGTCTGTTTTTTTGTTGTTGTTTTTTTTAAAATCCTAGATGGCATGGCGCCACCACTACTTTTTAATTTCTACTAGTAGCAGACAATCTGCTACCTTAGATATTCTAGTCATCTCCCTAAGAAATCAGTTTTTTGCCTTCAACCATATATGTATATCGCTGACGTTTTCACCCTGCTTGGGTGCCTACTGTTGGAAAAGCAGATGAGTAGATGTGTGTAAATAAAGAAATGAAATTGTTTTATGTTATCTGCTGAATTTGAGCAGCATTGAGGTTGCTTAACGTCTGTACCAAAATAAATACATTTTGGGGAAAGCAGACTCCTGAACCTGCTTATTCAGTCAGGAAAGGTGTTAAAATGTCATACCCATGGACAAAATGGATGGGACATAAACTCTAGTCTAGTATGATAAACTGGTTCTTTGTGTTTTCCAGCCACGGGGTCCGAGGTGAAGAACATTGAGCAGGCAGCACAGCGCCTTCACAACCTTCTCTCCCTCCCAAAGAAAGATTTCACTGTGTCGGTCCAGACACACTTCCTGTGTGATGAAAATAGTGTCCCCCTTTGTCAGGAGTTCACTCTGCTGGACTTTCACTTCCCACCATGATGTGATATTTCTGAAGCATTTTCAAATATTCACATTGAATAAACCATCATTATTTTACAGACACAATTAAAGTACAGACACTGCAAAAGAAAAAAATGTTATAAGTAATATACAAGAATGTGCTATAACTTTGTTTGTTTAAATTATTTTATGATTTGGAAGATTTGTGTTTTCAATAAAATGAAAATAAATAAAAGCCCATTATATTATTATGCATTAACTTCATTTGCAAACATATCTAAAAAGACTTACAATCCAATACAGGGTCTAATATCTCAGTGTTAATCACTTACTTGGGTACCATTTACTAAAAATAAAACAAAAAGACAAGACATTTATAGACAATCAATATATATTTATTAATATTATGCGCAAACTACAATATGATCTTGACCAAATCTCCCCATACATTAGAAAAAATCATATTATCTTCCATGTTACAAACATGGGCCTGTAGATATACATACTATATATTACTATTTTGTGTAAAGCGCTTTGAGTGCCTTGAAGGTGGAAAAGCGCTATATAAATATGTGACCATTTACCATTTACTATTTATATGTAAATGTTTTTATACACGACAGCACTGATGTCAGTGCCGTTTTGAGGAAAACTTTGTGAATTTTGCTCTTGTATGTCTGTGTGCAGTTAGTGCCACAGAGGGTCATGAGGATTGAACTCTCCTTGTCCTCAGGAGGTTTCATTTGCCACTTCCATCAGGTCACTCATGAGGTCTGCAACACAAAACCACATGATTTCACTATTAAAGGTTCTGTTTTTAATCGTTTAAAGAAGAGAATTTGGCACTGCAAGTGTAATATCTTGCTTTTTTGGGGCTGACAGACAAACACATGGCTGCCATTCTGTGCCATTGACCTTTTTAAACACTATTCACACCATACATAAGTGATGCCTTTATAGGCCTTATGCATTTTTATGTTTTTGTCCAAATCTCTTCTGTCCAAGGTTGAATTGTCCTGGTCTTGGTGATGGGATTTTACATCATTTTGAGAACAGAACCAATGACTTCATTATTATTGCAACATTAATATTTAAATTATCATATGCTCTTGTCAATAAGAAGCTACAGTTGTCAAATGTATTACTCTTATGCCAGTCAGTGCATACTGGTGTGTGATACATACCTAGATCCCCCTCTGACATGTGATCACAGGGCCCACTCTCAGGGGCCATGTCCTCAGGGGCCATGTCCTCAGGGGCCATGTCCTCAGACCCCGCTCCACCTGGCTGGTCTTGCTCCGAAAACAGTCCTGCGAACCCGGACCTCTTGGGCACCTTCTCTCTGTCCTCATCATCTTTGTTGAACAGTTTGTTGAAGAAGTTGCCGCCTTCGTCATTTTTGTTCTTGTTTTTGCTCTTGTCATTGTCATGTCCAAAAGAGAACAGCCCTCCTTTGTGGTCATCATCCTCTTCTTTGTCCTTTTTGAAAACGGACATAAAACCACCATCTTTGTCACCTTTGGCATTACGCTTCTTGCCCTTGTCATCACTTCCACCCAGCGAACTCTTGATCTTATCTGCCACCATATCACCTGGACAGATCATGCACACATCAGTGACCAACAGCTACCATTTCCTCAGTACCTGGTCAGTGTCAACATCATACTTTGGTTGATAACACAATTATATCAAAATTTGTTCTGCAGGCTTTACTTCAGAGTTACCATAAATGCTACCACAACAGCCACTGCTTCCACTGCAGCTACAACTGCATTAAAGAGGTTATATTAAGTCTGAAATTATTCAGTAATAGCCTGAGGTCTAGTCCGTTTAAAATATAAATTATATTTTCACGTAGAATTACATGGTCTACATATTGTTGATTGAATCTATAACAGACAAGTTGTGGCTTCATTGTTGTGCTGTGGCAAAGTGGAGCAGGTGAGCGCTGCCCAAGAGCAAGGATGGCTCAGTGTAACAGACCCTTCTTATACCCTCAACACCTTTAATGTCACACAAGTCTGCAGTGTCGTCTGAACAGGGGGTCGTGTCCACTCACCTGCTCGTTTTGCCAGTTTATCCACCAGGAAGGACATGATTAGGTTCGTTTGGGTCTCTGCTGCTGTCTGTGACTCTGTTCTGTTTTCTGTCAGTCAGAGCCACTGCCCCGCCTTTTGGTGCGCACTCAGGGCCTTGGGGAGAGGCACTGAGGGGATAAACATGAGCCCAGACCGGTCAGGCTCGTTTCTTTTGCTGCCTGTCTGGACCATCCCGTCATCATGGAAGTCACAGATTGTTTTCATTGTGTTTTGGATGGCCTCATTTCTAATTAGTCAGAATATGGTTAAAAGCAGGTCCAGGTGTCAGGGCATCTGGAATTCTGATATTATTGATCATGTATTCTACACTTATTTGAAGTGCACCACCAGCGGCAATATTTGATGATGATGGTCGTCATAACTGCAGTTCTGAGAAGACTGGTGAATGTGGTATAACAACAAGATTCCACGCTTTAACAGAAACAGCAGAGACCAAGCAAAATTAACTTTAAAAAAGGTGGAAAAGTGAATGGCCCCTCTTCAGGGTGTACTCCACCAAAGTTAGTTTAAACTTTAACACTTAATTTGAAAAAAAAATGTCTTTCTTGCAGTTGGCACTTTTGGGTACATTTGTGCTCTATTACACATTTATAAGTGCACATACATAATAATAAGCACAATTTCAATATACTTGGACCCAGAGCTCTGACATGTCATACAGTTATAGTTGAACAGTTCGGCAATACATGCAGGTAATTTGGAATGTCTACTGTGAAGCATGTGTTCGATAGAACCATTTGAAATCAATAATTATTTTTATATCAAATTAAATCAAACTTTATAAATTGTATAAATGCTGCTTTGCCTATTGACCACTTACATTGCTTTCATCCATATCCACCAGAAACTTCTTACCTTTCAAATGGTGTGTAACACTTGTATGTTGGACAAAGTATACTCTTTTAATACTAGTTTTAATTAAAGACACTATAGATGAGAATGGAGAAAAATAGGTGCCTTAACAGATGAAGATCACCTTACAAAGCAGTTTGCTTCATTAAACTCCTTTTAAACTCAAAATTATACATTTTAAACTCAAAAGAGTGACTTTTTGTAACTTATAATAAGGAATTTTAAACTCAAAATTATGACTTTTAAATTGGACATGTTTACTTCATGTGGAGCTTTTATTTAAACTGTATGTATTCGCTTACTGAGAAAAAAAATTTTTTTCTCCTTCAATATTATTATTGACCACAAAGTATCATTTTTAAGTTTACTAGCAGAGCAGTGATGTGGAAGAACAGTGGGCTGAGCATGAGGTGATGAGCAAAGCAGGCAGTGTGCGCCCAGGGGTGAAGAATATGTGAAATAATATACAAGTTTTGAAAAGAATGTTTGGAATTTTTTTTTTAAAAAGTGTCTTGGCAATTGAGAATTCAAACTAAATGTCATAATAAAATTACAAAGTCGCCTGGTTCCCACAGTCCTTATCAGTGTCTTTTTATTTTTATCAATTGTAAGATTGAAATTTTGAAATATGACTTTATTTCATTCCAAATTCATGAGATTGAGAAAGAGCTCCAGCAGTTGGTGGCTTTGTGCAGTGCAATGAAAATATAATATGAAAAAGCTCATTTAATAAATACTTTATTCTTTCCCACTTTATGTTTACACTTAATCTTTATTATTACTGTTGCATAACTGGAGTTTACGACAAAATAACAATGCATTTTTGACAATAATGAATGCGACAAAATGAACAGTGGAACAGTGGAAGTTTAACTTTAATTCAACACAGTGATAAATTATACAGCAGACACAAATGAGGATGTGTTGATATGTTTGGGTGTGTTGTGTTTAAAACAATGATAAGCCAGGGCCATTACTGTCCAGTCATTCCAGTCCAGGATTATTTCATGAAGTCGCCGATGGCTCCAGACAGGTCCAAGCCTGAGGACAGAAGAGACTTTCAGTGTGGTGTTCTACGTGGTCACGATCCTCTAAACCATCTTCACTAAGCCCAAAAGCCAAAATTCCACCTGCAATACACCTTTCTTTTCTCTATTTGATCATAATTACCACAATGCAAACTATTATTGTCCTCAACCACTCACTCCAAAGCCAACTAATTACCACAGACCCCACGTTTTACACAAAACTCACGTTTCTCCACATTGAGCCCTGACAAATTAGGAAGAACCTGGTCTGTAAAAATTCACCTGAAGGTCAAACTCACCGCCATCTCCCTTGTCCTTGTCCTTGTCCTTTGAGCCTCCGATCAGGGACAGAGCATCGCCCACGTCCAGGCCGCCTTTCTGCTCTTTCTTGCCTCCAAAGCTCAGCACGTCCCCCACATCAAAGCCTCCTTTGTCATTCCCTTCGGCTCCCTTTTTGCCTTTCTCGTTATTTCCAGTCAAAACTTTGTTAACTGTGTCTTCCACAATCATACCTACGAATAAAATAGAATACATAATAATTCATTGCAGACAGGAGGTAAAACAAATTAGTGAATGGATAAATTAATCAAAATGCATGGATTATTATCTTTCATTTATCACTACATATTAGTATAAGCTTGTTTATATCAATATAAACATTTGAAAGTTGTAGTATTTGTATAAGCTTGAAAAATTAACCAAAATAATCATGATCTTTTCTCTTTTTACAACCCTAAATCCCACACAAAAGTCATCATGGCTGTAGAAACTGACCTGCTTTTTTCCCAGCAACCTGTGCAATGCCCTTGTTTCCTGCAAGTCCTGACAGAAAGTTTGCCATGTTTGCTGCTCTGTGGGTGCTCTGTGGGTGCTGTGCAGGTGTTGTGCGGAGTTTTTATAAAGGATCTCTGCGCCCTCATGAGACAGTGGCCCAGACCTGTTACTCCACTTCTGAAATCTTTGTTTAGGTGTGCTCTCCTCCCTTCATAAGAATCTATGACTCACGTGTATTTATTTACATTTTTAATTTCATGGAGTCACAAAACAACACAAAACAACACAAACCAGTACAGTGGTGTAATAAAAGAGAAACAAATAAATGACAAGCTTTTACGTGTACCCTGATCAAGAGTGAAGGGGTTGACCCAAACTCCAAAAGAAACCGAAAGAATCTTAGCAGCTGAGTTGGTAAATATTTTATTTAATTTAATTATATTTTTTTGTCTGTCAACAACTAATAATGAACTCACATTAACAATATAGAAAGAAATTTGGTATACTTTTAGCATATATTTGTCTACGAACAATGTAATTCTAATTTACAACCACCACATCCAAACTGGTACTCAGCTGGTACAAGGTAGACCCTAGGCAGATGTGTGAATGCACCTGTGTGTTCTGGCTGGAAGTGACCACAGAAAGTGATTAAAACTATTCATCCATTTCATTATTTAGTTCTTCAAAAGACCACTTGGTACTTTTCTCCAATGCAGTTCTATGACTTTTACTGGTGCTCTTTTTGTATTAAGTTGCTCTAATAGAAAAAACGACCCACTTTGACTTTTGGAATAGAAAGCTTCTCCCTTTGTTCTCTACAAATGACACGTAACACCACACTGCATCTTAGATTCACAGGGTGTGTGCACTGTGCTGCAGGTGTTTGATGGAGTGTTAAAACTGCAGTTTGAGATTGTGATGGGTGTTTTAATGATGCTCTGATGCGCAGAGTTGGGTGTGGAACCGCTCGAACCACTTTTCTAATCCTGTTCGTCTTGTTCTTTATTACCCTCGAGGCCGTGGGACCGTCACATCAAATGCCACAGTGAAAACAGTGTAAACACTGTGCGCAGTGGAAAAAAACAAACATAAAAAACAAATAATAAATAAGGTGTAATCGTTCAGGAGTGATCCATCATAGAAAAATGGTTTCAATGGTAGTCTTCTGGACAATGTTTTAAAACAGTGTTGTCACTTTTTCTACGATAATTGAATGAGGCTTTCAAATGTTAACTATTTTAACCTATCCAAAAACAAATGTTTCTGGCTCTGAATTGGAACCAAACCTTTATTTGCGTGTTTGTTTGAAAAGTGTGTTCCCCTAAATGGGCAGGTGATACCTGAATATTTCTAATATTTCTTTTTTGTTTTGTTTTGTCCATCAGTTAATAATTTTCCTCTCTATCATTTCAATATATATATTTTTTTTAAACAGATAAATGATGCGTACACACCATAGAACTATAGTACACACACATGCAATTTCGTTTCTCTTTTGTTGATCTGATCAATTGACTATTGACGCTAAAACTCAACAGTGCTCTCTAGTGGTTGAGTATAACAAAACTCTTCCAAATAAAATTTTCACAGATGAAAGTGAGTGGAGGTTGAGGCAGATGATAACACACTACAAGTTTCAGTCCCAAGCAAAATAATTAACTCCAGGAGCATGGTTGCGGCTGTAACCAGATTCCCCAAAACATCAAGACAAGACAAGGCAGCTTCTTGAAATCAAAGGGTTTGACTCATGTAGAAGGAACAGTTTTCCTTAAAGAACATGGACTACATGATTGCCACCCGCGCTACCACAGTCAATCCCCTGAGCACAAATCCACAACAATCCTCGGAAACAGCCCCCACCCAGTCCCCTCAGCTCTGGGTGGAAAACCCCATGTCTCAGTTCAGACACACTTCTAAACTTTCTCTTTTCCAAACCATCAGCCAAAATAGGAGATGAGTCTTTTGCAGCTCATGGGAAAAGGCAGAGGCATAAAGGGTGCCTGGTGTGGTGTGTGCCTGAGAGGTCAGGCCATCAGGAAGTGGCTCGAGACGCAGGCCTTGAGCTTCCTCTGCTCTTATCAAACCAACAGGAAGAGCTCACAACAATTAGGTGTGGACTGTTTCACAGCACACAGGGCCAGAGAAACCAGAGACACAGTAAAACATATAATCATGGCATGATTGAGAATGATAATGAACATAACATCATAAATACAAACGTCACCTGGAAGCTCTTTAAGGTGAGACATTACTGGTGAATAGGAAAAAATCAATTTGAAACTTCTCCTGTAGGGTTCTCACATAAATGTAAGAAAAAAAGTGTTTTAACATGTCATGTTTTCACGTAGAAATAAGGCATTTTATGTGTAAAATTGGCCAAAAATATACATATATATATATACATATATAAACATATAAACCTGAAAAATTGACAGAACCAGGTTTAAATCTTGGTTCATTTTATACACATTAGTTGCAAAAAGATTTACAGACGGGATTTTGGGTATCTTATTTAGTTTTTTCGTAAACTACTTATTTAGTTTTTTGAACCGAAAATTGTCTTTAAAATTCAAAATTCGCCTCGTTTTAATTTTTTTTTTTTAACTTCAATAAATCGGTTTTAGAATTGAGTATCAAAAATCCTTCTGTACGTTTCGTCAAAATCTTGTCGAGTCCAAGCTTGTAAAGTTCAGTATGTGTGTAGGAGCTACTTTTAGAGGTGATCCTTATGTCTCGAGGGGAGAAAATGCATTTTAAGAAAACGGCCCCTGAAGTTACAATGTCCCATAGAATTCTATGGACGAATTTAATTCAATGGAAGAATAAAGCATTTTAAAGAGCAGACTGGACAAGTTTGTTGTTTCCAAATGAAAGTCGATATGTTGAGCAAACTGACCAAAAAACAAAAAAAAAAGAAAACAAAATCAGTTTTGCCTGTAGTGTCTCGCCTTAGAACCAGGAGTTTCAAGTCTAGACATCCTCACCAGATATAATCTCACAGGCTTAGTATTAGAGGCAAACAGCAACATTTTATACTGCCTCCAAAAATGACCTCAACTAATCAGGGAGAGAGAGACAAAGAGTCCTCCTCACCTTCCCCTGTTCACATGTGTACAAGAGACGCTAGACCTTAATCCTTCTTCTCGCACATCATGTGTATCATATACCAGAGTACAGGGTACTGATGTCACAGAATGTGCAAAAAAATCTTCACAAATCCAACCCCCACTGAGACGGGGTGCAGAGGAAACTGGAGGTGTGGCTTACCTCCCCCAACCTTCTTCCACAAGTTTGAAGAGTCCCAGAGCGGGGAGCGTTCAGGACACGACAGACATGAGGCAAGTGCTGCTGCTGTTAGGGTTACTGCTAAGTGCCCAATCTGAACTAAGGGCCCGGGACCCTGAGGTGGAGCGGGAGGATGCAGAACTTGAGGTTATTGACCCAAGGGAGGGCAGTATAGCAAAGGACAACGTTCCAGCTAGATCAGGGTAAGTTATACTAACACCTCAACAACTTTTGTTAAACTATGTGTAGAAAGAGACACTAGCAGTGTGTGTCCTCTAACAAAAATAAATGTGTACAATATTGAGTGTCCTATCCTAGCCTCATGTGGTATCTTTCAATTGCAAGCCACTGTCAAAAGACAGACAAGGTAACACGAAATCTATCTACTTAGGTCAGCTGCAAATGATCATTCATACTGTATATCCTAAGAATGTAAAGATCAGGTTGTTGAAGCAACAGTCCGTGCAGGAGATGGAGACATGATCTGGGTTTATTACCTGAATGCATTTAAACATGTCTAAAACTTGTGTGCAAAATGGCACAGAGTCGGTCAGAGAAACTAACAGATGAGCTAGAGCAGTTGCCTAATAATCGAGAGGTTGTTGGTTTGAATCCAGGTAGATTATATCCTTGGCCAAAAAAACACTTTTTGGACTGATGAACAATAGTACTGATAAAAGATAATTTTATAACAAAGGTACACCTTATAGTAATTCAGGGCTGAGCTCACCCTTTGGAAGAAGAATTTGGTAACTTGAAAACAACACTGAATTCCCAACCCCAGTGAAGAGAAATCCACGTGCAAACATCAAATGCTTACATCCAACTTTATCTGAGATATTTGTGAATGTTGCAGAAACTGGTGTGCTGTTGTGCAGAAGCGTGTGGTGAACGAAACTGTCCTGAGTGGAACAGAGCAGTACACCGCCAAATCTCAGAGCCCATGTCCGAATGGAGGCCCAAACTGCCAACTTGTCATGTGAGTTCTCCCACATAAGAGAAGAAGGTCAAGTAATAATCACAGCACTATATTGTAACTGAATGAAAATAACTGGCACTCAAATGTGATATGGAAGGTGATATAGAAGGTTGCAGGTTTGATTATAGACTTGGCACAGGAACAATGCTAAAATACTTTTTTTTCTATACCAATAACAAACTATTTAATGTAAAACAATCCAAAAGAAATTCATAACAACATTGCCTGCAGTTGATTGCAATAGTTTGCAGTGAGCATTTCCTACTCATCTATATTCAGCTAGATGAAGTCCACATTAAAACAGTGCTACAAAAACAGCTGGGTCTGAGGAGAAAACTAGGACAAAACCACAGCATTAATACAAATTCTGTTAAAACTATGGATGGTAACATAATATGAAGACATTGGCAAATAGGCTCAGGGGAATGTTGTTTTAGGACAAATGTTGGAAGAGCTGCGAGATTTATTGTAATCAAATTGATATTGCATTTTAAATGGTCTCAACTAGAAAACTGCAAAGACTGCACTGATTTAAGTAACATCATTTCCACTGCAATCAACAAATATCCTGTCTTGTTATGTAATTACTCTGCTAATCCTGCAGTTTCATGCATTTCATCCTTCTTGCATTAGTTGCAGTGGCTAATGCTTCTAATTTAAAATAAACATTATTAAAACATAAATTGTTAATCTTGTGCCTGTATATAATAGCAGTTGGATTGGATATGTTTCGCAAACAGTCTGTTTGTATCCAGGTACAAGCTGTCCATGCGGCCCCTCTACAAGCAGATTCCAAGGATAGTCACTGCCCTGCTGTGGCAGTGCTGTCCCGGACACACTGGACCCAACTGTGACGACACAGGTAGAGATTCTTCCTGTCTTACAAGGTCTACACTGTACCATCAACCAAGCAGCAGGTGACTCTGCTACTCTCTAATATGAGGCACCGACTCACTGCAGGCTAGAACATGACTAAAGCCAACTTACATAGTCCCCTTTTTCGAAGTTATTGTTTATTGTTATTTTATCCTGCTTTAGAACAGTCCCTGAATGGAATGGTTTCCCGTGGAGGTCTATTTATACATGGCTCAAATGTTTGAGTCCAATCATAGTGGAACCTAAATTAGAATGAGATTGTGTGTGGGAAAGTGAAGTGTTTATCACAAATCTTTGGACGGATGTCCTCCCTCATGTCTAATTTTGTGTCCCTTGAAATGTGTGCACTATGCATAAAACCAAATGTCTTCTTCAGTCTCTGGTGCCCAGCTTGATCCAACCTACAGTGGACGTTCTGAGGATGCTGTCTATGGTCCTGGGTCAGGTAAACTACTCTGATAACACTGAACAAACAAACATCACATAGGGCCATTCTGACTCCTACGCACAAGTCATCACTGGACACAATAACAGGAACTTTAAATATAAGGAGGTGACTCACTGCACAACCTACCATACAAAATATTTGCCTCTCTCACAGGGTGGAGCACTTTCTAGTGTCACTCTGAAAGCCAGAGGAGAGTTTCTTCTGGAACAATAAAATAGTTGAAGTGGACAGTATACTGAAAATGTCAGCAGGGCAGTACCGCCAGAGTCTGCAGCACTATAGAACAGGGTTTCCCAAACTTTTCTGGCCGGGACCCCCAAAATAGCCATGCAACTGACTCGGGACCCCAAAGCAAAATGAAAACAAATTTTAAGTGTCAAAGCATGTTAAAGCACGTTTAATATTGGTTATTTGAATATGAATATGTGAAAAATAGAGCAAATACAGTGTCAAATATATATTCAAATTAGATCTTGAAATCATCTCGCGACCCCCAGCTCATCCCTCACGACCCCCCAGGGGGTCCCGACCCCCACTTTGGGAACCACTGCTATAGAAGGCTACTACCAAACTAATCTGACGTGCTTCTTTATCATTGATGCACAAAGGCAATATACCATCTCTCTCAGACTTAAGGGAACCTCTCTTAGATACTACTAATGACAACACAGGACGTGTTCTGTACCAGTACTGATCTAGGAATATGGGGGCCCAAGGCAAAATAAAGTACAGGCCCCTCCTCATCAAGTGCAGTCTAACTCTTCTGTTGTATCTTTTGAATTCAACACGTGGTGGTCGGACAAGTTTATAAATATGGGGTGGTAAGTTAACTATTGAAAAATTCTAATTCAAATGTGCAATAGCTTAATTGTTATTAACAGGGGTCCTTCCTCAGAAGAATATTTTAAAAAATCAGCCCATATTTCCCATTTGTTGGTGCATTTTAACACATGTTCAGCTGAACTAAATACATGATATTCATGTGAAATTTTACAATGTTTTATTGGGGGGTAAACTGTACTACTAATAATCGGAGGACATCTTTTGGGGGCCCATGGCAATTGTGGCCTGTTGCCTAATGGTAAGTTTGCCACTGACTGACATGGACATGTTCAGGGTGGGGACAACTGCCCATTTAAAAGCCTTATTTATGCTTTAAGCTTAATGTAAGGAAAATGTACATAACCTATCTTTTTAGCTGAGTACATGGACCCCCACCAGGAGCAGAATGACCAGCAGAGAATGCCTTACCGCACCAGCCAACCACACAGGCCTCATAACACACCACAGGAGGCCTATGGATCATCTGACCACACCTACCAACCTGAAGACTCCACCCAGCCTCTGGACTCTAACCAACAGGACCACACCCAAACGATTCAACACCGTCTTCTGCCAGACACTGCCCACTACTCTGAACACACGTATCAACCCCCAGCACAACACCCTGGGGGCTCGCATGACCCAAACCTACATTTACCAAGTGAGTCCGATTTATAAGTACAGTATTTTATTACACATGGACAGCCACATGAAATTCAATTCACAAAGAATTATTAAAAATTATTTCTGCATTAAAATAACAGACAGTTGTTTTGAAGGGGTTTCTGTGGATGCTGCAGTGCTTGCCTAACACATGATACAGGGGTCATCACAGACGCAGCAACTTCCACAGGACATCCTGTTTCCTCTGTGGGGGTGTGTCTTGTGTCTGCATGACATCACTCTGACCCCGCTCCTATACACTCCTTCACTTAGGACCTTGTTTGTCTTAAAATGGAGAACAGTGATATCTTGGAATATCTGGTGACTGCTGTTGTGATATTGGGCAATACGACAATACATTCCATTGAAATGAAATCCAAAATATTAGTTAACACTACATCAACATTTCTCTTACTGAGTGAATCTTCCACTTGTCCTTGTGCCACAGCTAATTGCACTGAATTCAGTGCTGGTGCTTATATGAGTCTCACTGTGAGTTGTGGGCATTTGTAGGGGACAGGACTGATTCTGTGGCTCTCCGGTACCAGGACACGCCCGCTGTCCTCCCAGTGCCGCACATGATGGCATTAGTCATGTCCCAGCTGCAGCCCATCCTGGAATCCTTCAACCGCTCCTTGGTGCACATGCAAAGTCAGCTAGGGACCCTTACCATGGAGATGGCTGAGCTGAAGGGCCTGTCTGCTCCTGAACAGCAGGCCAGCTCTCTGAGCAAAGATGGCTTGGAAGATGAGGACAAACTGGAGCAGGTATACCAGGAGCTGAGGGATGCACAAGACCAGATGCAACAGCAACGCCGCTTGCTGGAATCTAACCATGCATTGCTGCTCAGCAACCTGACCAGATTGAGGACAGACATGAACGTAAGATTCTGAAATAAAGGGGGCTACAAATCAGTGTTTATAAGCTATGTTCATAAGCAATTCATTTGAGATCTGATCCTAGGTGAATGTCCAGGCTCTAAACAGGAGTGTGTCTGAGCTTAAGCTGAACCAAAAGCAGCCCTCCTTTGACCTGGCTCAAGACTCAGAGGCCTCAGCTCTGTGGAGTGCTGTGGAACGCCTAGATAACAGAGTGGTCAACAACACAGTGAAGGTACGAAGGTACCCTCATCTGGCAGGCTACATTTCCTCACATTTTTTTCAGCAATTTTAATTCAATTTTATATTTAATTTAATATTTACATTAAAATCTATAATCTTTGCCTGGTTATAGTGATATGGTGACTTCTGAATAATAAACAAATGAAATATGTGGATGCAGGTGCAGACACTGTTGGAGGATGTGGAGGTGGTGTCGGGCAACGTCCAGCAGCTTCACAGACTCTACAAAGACCAAGACAAACGCGTCAATGCTACTTCACGCCGCAGTCAGGTGCAGTTCATGGAGACAGGTCTGGAAGTGGAGGCGGCCAAGGTGGTGGTGCTACGGAGAGTAGAGGAACTGGCGGGGAACATGAGTGCCCAAGGGCAGAGGCTGACGGAGCTTGATGTGGACGTGGACTACCTTTACAGCTTCTTCTATAAACAGAACAACTCCACTGGTGACTGTGGCTGCTCTGATCTCAGGACTGTCATTACACACCTCCAGAAGGGCCTCACTAACGTCACAGAGCTGGCCAATGACAACAGACTGGCCCTTGAAGAGAGCGAGGAGCAGGGGGCCTCATGGGGGTACAGTGACTGGCAGCCGGCAGTGGAGGCTCTGCAACAAGGACTTAAGCAGGTATAAGCAAGTAACTTGGCCCTACCATATGAATTCTCGCAATATTTGTGAGTTCACAAACTCCTGAGAATCCATCTGATAATGTGTAGAACTAAATTCAGAGAGATACCATATTAAATAAGCAAGTGCTTATGATCAACACCTTAGAAACACACTGAAATGAGCAATCCTACATACTGTTGGTGTGGTGCTGGTATGATACAATTATAGTTACTTCAAGGATAATGCAAGGTTTTGACCAATAATAAACAAATTGCATAGCTTTCAAAAAAACACCTACAGTCCAGTCGAGGATGGCCTGATTCTGTATGTAAGTTTATTTGTAGAGCACAATTTGTACACAAAGAAATTCAAAGTGCTTTACATAACAGAATAAGATTACATTAAAATCACAAAACAGATTAAAATATACAAAATCATTATAAAATACTTAGAGATAAAATCTTCCTGTCGTATACTAAGTATAAGCTAAACAGAACAGTTTTTAGCCTGGATTTAAACATTGTCAGAGTGGAGGCCTGTCTCTTCAGGAAGATTGTTCCAGTTTTTAGCTGCATTAAACTGAAACACTGATTCCCCATGTTTAGTCCTGATGCTGGGCACCAACAGGAGGCCCATCCCTGAGGTCCTCAGAGTGCGAGATGGTTCATATGGCACTAACATGTCAGATGCATTTTGGTGCTTTGCCATGGAGAGACCTGAACAGAAGCAGAGCTGCTTTAAAGTCTATTCTCTGGAAGCCAGTGCAAAGACCTGAGCACAGACTAATGTGGTTGTACTTCCTAGTTCTAGTCAGGACTTGAGCAGCAGTGTTCTGGATGTACTGCAGCTGTTTTACAGATCGTTTGGAGAGGCCAGTGAGCAGGCCATTACAGATGTGTAACCTTCTGGAGACAAATTCATGGAGAAGTCTCTTCAAGTCTGGTTTAGACACTATACCTTTGATTTTGGCTATGTTTTTTAGATTGTAAAATGCTGTTGATGTTATTGATTTGATGTGGCTTTTGATGTGGCTGTGTTCCTGTGTGCAGTTAGAATGTAATTGCAAGCAGGAAACACCTTGAGTATCAACCACCTAATACTCAAGGTGTGTTCTATTCCAGCTGAACTCCATGTCAAAGCCTTGTGTTTGCTGTGTTAGGTGAAATCATCTTGGGCTTTGGAGGAGAACCGCACCAGAGAAGTGGAGCGCAGCGTAGCTGATTTGAGCTGGTCTTTGCAACAGTGGCAAGCAGAGGTCACACACCTTCAGCAGACAGAAGCACAGCGCTCCCAGGACAACCAGAATCTGCGCGGCTCCTTCAATTCTCTGCTCAAAGACGCTATACGCCACAGTGATGTGCTAGAGCTTCTGCTGGGAGAGGAGGTTCTTGAGTTCTTGGACTGGCCCATTCATGACCAAACGGAACATTCCATCCCGGCCCTGAAGGAGCGTCTGAGACAGCATGAGGAGCAGCTGACTGCGCACAACCAGAGTATTACACAGCTAATAAAACACAGTATAGGTGAGAACATGAATATGAGTTCTCAATGTATAAAACACACTGCTGAGTATAAAAGTGCATTTTTACGTATAGCTGAAAAGGCGTATTGTTGCTAATATATTTGTGTAAATGGGTAAAACAAGCTAAAAATGTATCCTAATTATGCCAGATATTTGCCCCTGCAGATCCAAAGGAGATCCCAGCAGCTGATCAGCCATCCACACACCCTAACCCTTTAACTGACTGGCTCTCCGGGGACGACAGTAGCAGTGGAAGGTGGGGCCCGGCCAGGGAACGCCAGAGCCTTGAGTCCCAGCTCAGGGATGGCAGTGACCTGTGGAAACTGGAGCAGGTCGTGGAGGAGCTACAGCGCAGAGTGGAGAGCATGGAGGAGAAACAGAACAGCAGCAGACAGCAGGACTCACGGCTCCAGGACGAGGTCAGATGGCTTAAACGCGGGCTTGAGGACCATTTGAGGGTCTTCAAGAACATCTTCAGCAACATGGACAAACTGGCTTCTTCCAAGCAGCCTCTGGAGCTGGATAAAGTGTTAGAGCTGGTGAAGAGCCGACAGAGGAGGAAAGGTGCGTCAGGGGGCACACACTGACCTCCCAGGACTGCAACTGAAGAGGGTGTCAGGGATCCTCATCCTGATATTTTGTAATATTTAAATAAATATGTAATTGTGTATAATGTGTGTTTAAAGACATCCAAAAATTGTCTTTAGAAAACTAAAGAAGAAAAAAAATTATGTGCAAGTTACTATTTATTATACAAGGTATTATATTGTTATTTATGATATAAGATGGGATACAAATACTCCCTATATGGCGTTAAGTTAAAAATAATTCAGAATAAAAGTACAAGTATAGAACCAGGATTTCAATAGAGTAAGTGTTGATTTATTGTTACAGTAATCCTACATACATCAATATTGTTCTTGTACTTATATATTTTTTTATTTTTATTTACATAGCATGAATTTCTGTGACCTTTTTTCTGATATAAATTTAAGTAATTGAGCTCGGGACCGTGACGTCACACATAACAGGATTTTCAGTTAGCCCAATGTTAAATCAATTGAGATTTTAAGATGCTAAATACTAAACATAGCGTTAATTCAAAAGTATTCTAACATTATACATTGGTAAATGTATTTACCAGAAGTGACCCAGCACTTTATCAGGTTCTTAATGGATTTTTTGTTCACTTTTTTTTTTACATGTAAGTTTAGCACATCAACAGCAAACATGGCGGATTTCCATGGTAACGGCTGTTTTTTGATGTTCTATCCCGAGCTTTCTGCTTAAAGTGTATCTGTTATTTGTGACTCATACATTCGCTTTTTAACTCATATGGATCTGAGTTCTCATATGTCCACTTGTCGAGTAATGACTGGTTTGGTGCAGGGGTAAGTAACATCATGGATAGAGTAGATAAGGGATAATACACACCATCTTGAGGTCCAGAGGCCTTTTTATTACATTTTAACAAGAATTTTGACATTTGCAACCTGAGGCTTTAGTTGAGGGGATGTGTCAGAGAGTGCAGCTGCTGATTCCAGTGTACACTCCATTTTTCAACTTCCCCCAGTCTCATGTGTTTGTCGTGGTCCAGACGCAGTAGCTCACTTTTGTACATCTCTCCAAACCTCTACAGCAATATAGGTTAATAAATTACACAGTCTATATATTTGTGGAATTTATCTTTGACAGAGTATTGAGGATACCTTGACACTGGCGTCTCTTTCTTGCATAACCACCTCATGTCCACAGGTGCACTTTTTTGTAGTGATAGAGGCAGTTGCCTTGGTAACAGCTAACAAATGGAAATATTGGATGCCTTGCCAAGTTCTGTGTAAGCAAGCATGGTAGGATAAACAATGCAGTGCACTTTCAAGATGATAGTAAAACATGCAAAAATATATACTCATATCAGTGTAGTTACTCAGTAACAATTGCCCTCAATCTCGAGGACATGTGAATTTCCCATTGACTGGCTGGTGTCTGGTAATATTGGTTCGATATTTCTACATGCCATCTTATTTGAGAAATGTACCAGTCCAACTTGCTGTAAAATACTGCTCCTGTCCCTTTCTGTGTTTCAGTGATGGTGTTTCATCAAGCCAAAGGGCATCTAAAGAATTGTCTTTGTGAATTTAAACTGTGTAGTCAGTTTTTTTCTATGTTTATTTTGGAGTCATATCTCCATCTACAGATGTACATCCAATTAAGTTGCCTTGAGATGTTCAAATCATGACACCAAAACCTCTAAAAGGAAAGATATATATAATTTTGAGCCTGGGGAATGTATTTAAAAAATGTCTTAAACTGTAAACAAATAGGTAAATTGATTTGCTGTCATTGATATCAGAGATAAGAAATACATGTTTTTTTAAGAGTGTATGTAAACTTCTGGTAATTTACAAATAATAATAATTATACAAACACATCAGTTTCTCGTTTTCAGCCATCTACATGACACAATGTGAGAGAAGCTGTGATGTCAGACCTACCTTTTGCCAGTGTGTGTCCTGAGCGCTGTGTTGTCACAGTACTGTGCTGCTGTTATTTCTTCTGTAAAAGAACTGGACCTCAGTTTGACAGCATGTCAGTATGCTTCCACAAAAGCAGAAAGAACACTCACCATCGACTGTCATTAGCAGGTCTAACAGAGACAGCAGTTGTTCTGTTAGAGAGGCCAGGGATGTTACAAAGTCCTCCCCAGCCAGCTGCAAACACTCCTGACAAAAAATGGGGCAATCTTCTGCACTGTTTTTTTATTATTGGAGGTCAGACAAGTAATTTATCTTATTGCCTGCCTTACCTTCTGGGCCCCAGCAGAACAGTTGATGGCACTGTTGAGGGCTTGTTGACGGTGCTGTTCTCTGAGGAGGAGTGTCTGCAGAGCCTCATCACTTATATACAGTCGCAGCTGACCCATAATATCACTCTGTGCACATAGAAGATACATACTAGACAAAGTTGGTCTAAACAGAGGTCAATACTAGGGCTGGAACGATACAATATGATTCGATCACAATACATGGGAAGTATAGCAATTTCAATAAATGGCGATACACAATATTGGGATTTGGTACTTTACCCATAACAAAACACTATAGTATGGTTCAACATTATTAGAAACTGCAATAATTTGCCCTGAATTAATTAAATAGAATGCCCAAGCAAAGTTTCCAAATGATAGAAGCTAACTGTAAATCAGTCTGGCATTTGTAAAAGTGAAATTTTCCAAATCAATCAGCACCAAAGCCTCTATTAACAAAACTGAAGCCAACACTGCCTTTGTAGTACTAATCACAAACACATATGTACATGGAACATAAAACCACATGAAAGCCAAATTTACATTATTTCATAATGTCATAGTGTTTGACACATCAGTAGTTAGTTGTTCTTTCTCCTACTATCGAATTCATGTGAAACTGTGAAACCAATGAAACACTGAAACTTTATTAATGTACAAGATGTCCTTAGTATTTTAATACATGTTTCCGATACGATACCACTAAACAGCGTGACAATATATTTCAAAACGATATATTGTCCCGGCCTTAGTCAATATAGTCAGAATATACAGTATTATAGTATAACAATACCTTTTCAGTCTCGCTTTCAGCTATTGTCTGGTCTAACGTCTGCCTAATTCTGTCCATCTTGGCCAGGAGTTTCTCCTGGTGCTGATGCTCATGTAAACGAAGCAGCAATTCAGGTAACTTTTGACACAGTTGTTCTAATGTAGACAGATGCTTCACAAACTCTGAGAATCAGACAGGAAACCAAAAAGGTAAACACGGCTGCTGGGGGAAAAAACAACACTAATACATTTATAGAGAGATGAAATCAGTATAAATATGCAGTATAAAATTACTGGTCACTCCACTATTTTGAGAGTACCTTTCTGTCTGGAGTTTATGAAATTCTTTGACTGCTCAAGGTATCCCAGAAGTCTTTGCTGCATGCTGTCAACCCACTGCTCTAAATTGTCAGGAACCAGCAGGAAATGATTGACACCGCGGCTGCACCGGTAGAAATCCTGAGATGTCCAGAAATTACTAAACAATATTATAAGTCACCACACTTAGTGCGCAATTATTTGCGGTAGATTGATGGGGAGAGGGAATACGCTCTGTACATTGGTCCAGATTAGACAAAACGAACAAAGCAGGCTCTGTGGTGGACAGTTAACTACCGACAGCCCAACAAGTGGCAGAAGGATAGATACTCTCTAAGCTCAGATACTTTGAACATGGTAAAACCTTTATGGGCAGGGTGGTTCGCGATTGGTATGTGTAACAAAGGGTAAAGGAAGGTCAGAAATTGCAGACATAAAATCATTCAATCCATAGTAAGTTACCTCAGCAGTGATCATCAGAACATCACTGGCCTCCCACAGCAGGGCACTGACTTTGGAGCCGAAAGAGCTTCAGCAAAAATGCCTTTATTAAGCAGAGATTAAAAATAAATAAATAAAGTGAAGTGGCTTCACTCACAGAGTATCCTGCCCAGGCTCTGGTCTGGGCCCAAACATCTGCATCCTCCAGTCAACTCTGAGTGCACTTCTTCCTTTCCTGAAAACAAACTGTCACTACCATGGCACAATGCAGTCACAGACGTTAATTAATTAATTAAGAGATCAGTCAAGTCTGATTGTCTCAACTGATGTTCTATCCTTACTGACTGCCAGAGGGGCAGTGCAGAAAGAGATCAGTGCTCTTGCTTGCACAAACCATAAAAACAGTGGGAGGAGACGGCAGCATTGTGTGGCGCTAGCTGTCAATAAAATCTGTTACTAACTGATTTGTCAGTTATTGTTGCTAGCTTATGAAGAACATAACAGGAATAAAACAGCACCATGGATCATGTAGTGTCAACCGGCATTTTAGTTCCAAGATGTTGTGTTTGACAGAAGCAGTTACAGAGTAAAGGGCACCATTGTCCCAATAGAAAGTGAATGGCAGCTCGGCTTGAAGGAGCAGGAATAGCCGCCATGGATACTTCCAATTTGGAATGCGGCAGCTAGCGGGCTATGATAGTCCACTGTTTTTACAGTCTATGTATGGAAGTCATAGGTTTAATTCTTGTGCCAGCTGACACACACACACACACGCACACACACACACACACACAGGATGCTTGCACATTTTGTGTATGCACAACATGTATGGTGTTTACCTGATTGCAGGACACTCTTTTCTCCTCCGAATAGGTCCAGCGCTCTGACCTAAGGACACGTCACATAAAGATGGACAATAAGATTTCTGAATTTAAAGAGCGAAACACTAGACACATGACCCTGACCCTTACCTTCTCCTCTTCTGGGCTCTGTTTCAGAGGACACCAGTGTCCTGTCCCTGTCAGCACACTATCAGTCAGGACATAATGTTTCATTTCAAACATAATCTGCTATATACAAACATACCTGTTTAGAGAGTTTATAAGCCCCAGCAGAGGGTCATCATGTAGTCCACCTCCTGAGCCATGGGGCTGCAGTGCAGAGGAGGGGGTTGAAAGGTGGCCTGACAGAAGGGTGCCCTCCTGTAGAGGGCGCTGTTGTGAGACCTACAAATATGACATCAGCGACACACAATAGCGCAGTGTAGCATTAGCAGTCAATTGCAGAGTGTGCTTTTGCGGGTGAGAGGAAAACCCCTATATGTTATATTTATGTTATATTGCTGTAATCCTCATCATGGTTTTTTTTTTTCCAAATTTCATTACTGTGTGACATTATGTGAGTAAAGCACCACTTTTCATTCACTCGCAAAATTCTGTTAGATGCTTGTTCCAAAAATTGTGTTTGGGGATCCTGGGACCAAACAGAAACAACAGATTTGAACTCGCAATGGCCTGAGGGATATGCTAATGAAAATAGCAAGAAAAAGGTAGCAAAATAACTGCAAAGGAGGGGGATGGCTACCTGGACTATTAGGCATGATGTCTTCCACACCAAGGTAACTCAAGTATCAGGCTCAGGTTGAAGACCTGGCTCACTCAGCCTTACCAGCTCAGAGTACCAGCTTCCAGGATCCTGAGGCTCACGCCATCAGGGACCACTGCTTATTCGCAACCTCATGCCACTCGTTACTACCCATTAGTTGTTCTGTTCTTTTTAGCCTCCCTGATATTTTGCCTGCACTAAAGGCCATCTTTTTCTGTTCTGAAGAGGGCCTTTGTGCCTACTGTAGACAGTGCCTCATTTAACACAGTTTACTCAAACATTTTAAATAACTTAAACACTTTTGATGAAAAACATTGTACCATTTTTAATGCTTATTTGGAGGAAAAAGGTATACATACCAGGGTAAAGTGAAGACACTGAGCCTGTTGATGCAGCGTTTGACTGAGGACAGAGAGGGTGGAGAACACCTGGGCCTGCCACAGCTGCAAATTCACATACAATATCATCACCTGCACAGGCAGTTAACGTGAACATTAAGGCAGTAAGGCTACATCTTATCATCACAGATGCCTATGGCAAACAGTCCATTTAATCCAAATTGGAGTAAGATTTGACCTCTGTGTGATGTCAATGGGACTGTACCTGTGCCTTTCCATCTTCCAGAAGGATCTGTAGCTCATGAATCTTGCTGCTGGTGTCAGACTGCTGCTGATTACAGGTGGCAGCCTGTAAACAAAGTCCACGCTTTGTTTCCATGCACATGCTTTGGGGTTGAACAGTTTCTTGTCCATTGATTTTGTCTTTTGTGACATTCCGGACACATGTATTCTGTAACTGCAACACATACCACAGCCTTCATCTTGATTTCAGTGCTGCGGAGTATGTTCAGGGTCTTCTCCACAAACATCAACTCTGACTTTAGAGAGGTCATTTTCTCTTGAAGATTGTATACCTCCCTGACCTAAAACAAAGACCTTTGTGTGAGACTACACCTTCACTTTAGTGCTGAGCTGAAGACACACTCCTTTACCTGCTGTAAACTGCTGGAGTGGCAAGCCTCCAGCTGACCATGGATCGATTCTTCCTCCACATTGATCTTTTTCATCTCTTTCTTCAACCTCTTGTGAAACATTTCAATCTCATAAGGAGTAAAATCCCCCCCTTCACTGAAAAGTCTGCCAAACACAGGTAACAACATACAAATGCTATATTTGTAGTATAATGTACAATTTACACAGGCCTCTGCATTACTATTGCCATTATCAATATCCTCCACACAGCCCTAAACCAAAACAATGGAACAGGAACCAGTTGCTCTTGATAGACTACTGCTACTGTCGTTCTAACAAACCAAAGGTTTTCATCACACATAACTTACTTAATTATGAATCTTTATTTAACCAGGTGAAAAATCCTGTTAGGATCGAAAGAGTGACCTGGGCCAAAGTGAACTGCAGTACACCACTTGAGCAGTAAATCAATCTTGTTTCAGATACTATATGTAATAAAATAATTCATTCTATATTTGAGTTTTTCTGTTATTACGTTAATGAAACTGCATGTACTGTATTTCTGAGCAGTCACTTCAAAAAGCAAGTCACCTGAAGGAGCAAATTAGCTTTGTCGTGGCCTGTTTGAGCTGCTCCAGTTGGACCTGCACATTTTTTGTGAAGTAGGTCTTAGAAATTCGGATGTCTGTTATATGTTCCTCTAGATAGTCCTTCAAGATGGAGCTGAGGGCCTCCAATCTGCGTCAAACAGAGGTGAATAAACATGAGGTCTTTACAGAAGCACAAAAAAGAGCAAATTAATCTGAGTAGAAAAGTGTGTGATTGGTCAGCTTTGAGCCTCATATTGCCTGTGATTGATCTGTCTGAAGCACACATTATTGTGTGACTGGTCACTGGTCAGTCTTAAGTACACATAGTGTATAGGAATGGTGGAGGCTTACCGCTGCAGGCTATCCACAGACTGAAGGCTGCCTTCCAAACTGGACACAGTAGTTGAGATGGTCTGGTTCCTCTGGGCCACAGACTCCAGGATCTCCTTCAGATCAGTGTTCAGGGAGGATAGAGTGTGTGACACAGTCTCACAGTGAAAGTCCACTTGCTGTAGGTGCAGCCGCAGTTCAGCTATATAACACAAGTGGATATTTAATATATACATTAAGTATATATATATATAATAGATACTATTTTACAGAACAACATCTACAGGACCATCTGCCATGAGATATGGCGGACCTGATTTGTACAGAAAGAGTGGCACTTTATTTTAAAAGATTAAAAAGAAAAATTAAAAATTAAAACAAATTGTTGATGCAAACCATTTTATATTGTAATGCATGGCAAAGTTGAGACATTCCTAGGCCTATGATTGTTTGTCCATATAACCTTTCTTTAATTACATTTGTTTGACCTATTGTTTAACCAATGCTGATGCTGTACCTAGACGTGGCTGGAAAATTCGCTGGTGGATATGCTGGGCACTGAGCTGCTGCAGCTTGACATCCCGCTCAATTAGCGCCTCCTGTCTGAGGTGCGAGAGCAGAGAAATGGCCGAGACAACACTGTCATGAAAGTGCTGCTCCATGTGTTCCACATACATGCTCCTCATCCTGCACACATAGAATAAATATATCATGTTCTGCTCATCTTTAACATTTAATTAGCAGCAACAAGAGGTCATGATTCATAATACAATATTCTGAGAAGTGGTAATTTCACCAATAAATCCAATCAACATTTTAGCATAAAAGTGGTGCCAGGTACTGGACTGGTGACATGTGCCCAGCTCATTTTGACAGTGTGGTAAGAACCATAGACTCCTGCTCTCTAAATATGGAGAGAGAAAATTACGGTATGTGAGAAGATGCTGAGAAAAATGGTGGGAGCGAAGCGGTGATCAAGCAAATGACATTATTTTTGCATGTAAATGTCTACAATGATATGAGTTATGGATGTTTTTGTTGGGATTTTGACATATTTGACTTGCCATGATTTTGATTGGATTTGATTAAGTGGTACATATTGCTTATACACATTATGATGAGAATGTACCTGCTGAGTGTCTGAGAGAGCAGCATGACAGGAAATACCTCCTGCTGTTTGTTCCCCAAAGGTTCTTTCAGTTCAGGCGAATGGCATGTGAAGGAGGGCCCCCTGTAGGTGAGGCCCCTTGATGAGCTAAACTCCTCAGAGCTGTTCATGTTGCACAGATCCAGGAGCCCACTGTCATCCTGAAGCAGCCACACAGGAAGAGCAATAAGTGTGTGAAGAAGGAAACTATGTAATGTTATCTTACCTGATATTGGCCAGCATCTGTCTTCTTTTCCCTGTTCTCTTTGTCTGAGGTTAATGTAGCTTTTAGACTTGAAGCTACAAAAGGAACACAGGTGTCAGAGAACACCAAATCTGGAATCAAAAAACATTTTATGGAAAGGGGCACATTTTTTGTGCCCCTTTTAGTAAGCTTGAGTTATTAGCATTAGTCATTTGCAGTTGCATCTGCATTTCTGTAAGAATAATAGGTTTCAGTTATTTATGTTCATGTGTTAAAATAAAGCTCAATTTATAATATGATGAATACCCGCCCACATGTATCCCAAACATAATGCGTATTCCAGCTCACTAACCCAAGTCAATGAACGCTGGTCCAAATTCATCAAGGCTCTAAAAAAGAAAAGTAATATGACTTAGCTTCACATTCATAAGTGAAGAAAGCGCCAAGTTTGATTTGGTGCTGATATGTGAGTACATTAAGCTGGATGCAAAGAGTTCAGTTACCGGTGTGTAGCTATTGAGGTGGAAGAAGCAACAAAGGCGATTGCTGTAGTTCTGTAGCTCCGGTAGATACAGAGCAGGGAGTCTGTTCAAGACAGTGTTCTGATCCAACAGATGCTGTCTACAGCTACAATCACCACAAAAACACCCAGCATAAGAACCCAAAACACACTCAAAGGGACTGCACAAGACAGACAGACAGACAGGCAGGCAGGCAGACAGACAGACAGACAGACAGACAGACAGACAGACAGACAGACTCATCATCTGAGAGACAATCAGTCAGGATATGCCCAAGATATTTAAAGTAGTCAGACAACTTAACAACTTCATGAAATATTTAAATAAAAGACAAGCCCCATTGCTGATCTGAAAGGGTTCAGACACAGAGTTGTCAAACAACGCACTACCTGTATATATTTAGGCACATTGGCTGGACTCAGTTTATCAAATATTTTTCTATGGTTTACACATTATACAAGTCATTCATTTGTATTTATTAATTAACCTTTATTTAACCTTTAACCTTTATTTTTTTGAAACCTCTTTTTCAAAGGTGACCTGAATCAAAGTTATAATATGTTACGTATTGGATAAAGGAATTTAAGCAATTTAAATGTTACAACTCACTTTACTCTCACATAACCCTGGCAGATAGATTATTCATTACGGTATATTAATTTTATTTCCTTCGTGATACCTGTCATGGAGCTCCTGTAGCTCCTGCAGAGCCTTGTCCAGGGATATGTTCAGGGTCTCCTCATTGCTTTCTTGTCGCAGTAAACTCAGCTGCTTATCCAAGTGGAGTGTTTTTCCCTAAAATACACAAATTAGTGGTTATGAGGGTTCACTCAGATCTAAACTGTAATTTACCTTTAACTGTTCTTTCTGAAGGTCCCTCAGCTCCTTCACGTCTCGCTGTACTTTTGTTTCTATATTTTTGAGATTGGAGCAATGTTCCTCCCACAAAAACGATGCCCGTTGCATTATTCCAAACACTGAGCTGCTTAATGAGAGACTGTGTCGACTCACAGAGTCACAGCTCGTCTGTACAACACATAAACATTTTGGTTTAAATATAATGTTTCATGACAATTTGAACAAAGTATGATGCGGTACGGACTTCAAAAGCAGCCAATCGCTTGTCAGCCTTGCTCTGACTCTGACTAATCAGAGGTAAGAAGTGGGACTGAACAATGTTAGTGACCTGAGCTTCTGAAAGTTGCAGATCCCGGAGAGTGTTCTGAGGCACAATGAAAGGAAGGTATATGAGTCATATACAGGATAAGCCTGAAGAATGTGAAAAGTCTAGTGACACCTCACAACTGTGAACCTCCTCAAGCTGCTCCTGCCAGATCTGGTCATAGCAGTTACGAATGCACCTTACAAGGTCAGCATGAAGGCCATCTATGAACAAACAGCAGTATGTTTTACAACTACTCAGAAAATAAAGTAAAAAGGAACGTTTTTTTTAAATGTACCAATTTGATGGTTAAAGGCTTTCAGTTGGTCGAACCAATCAGACACCAGAACAGAGGTACAGTTGGGTGGGGCCAGTGAACTACAAAACATCATTTTTTACAATTCTTTCTCTGATAATATACTGCAGATGTATAGAGAAGCTACTGACCTTAAGTGGCTGACCGTCTCACGGCGTCTGACACTCACTTCTCTCAGACTCTGATGCATTTTAAGAATCTCTGGCTGCTCAAAGAACAGTGCTTCATCCAAGTCCTTTTTGCACAAGTCACTGTGCCATAAAAATATTAAAAACATTTTGTAATTCTTCTTGTAGTACCTTTACTACTTGTGGAGCACACAAAATGTGCGCTCCAGTGTGTGTAGCTTATAACTTATCTGCAAAATGATTTAATAATTAATTTGTGATGTGACCTTTAGTGTTTCAAAAATATGACTGCACTGTGGGAGTGGATCGTCTATCTGTTTGTCTGTCTGTCTGGGCTTGTTTCAGAAATTTACTGTGATGGGCTGCAGTCAGTAAAGCTCAACCCCTAACAGGGTTAGGTGAAATAATAAACTGACTACATTAATGTAATGCGCACAACACATGGATGTTGTCCTTGATGATTTTAGCATCCACCTGAAGTGCTGTACAATCTGCTGAATTCTGCTGTTCCTCCACTGCTCCATACAGTCTTCCCAGCACTGGTGGAGCACTGACACACCCCGTAGGTTTTCCACCAGTAAGTGCAACCGCAGCTTACACAAACTGCGCCGGTTAGCCAACAAAGACTGGTTTAGCATCTGTGAACAACAGGCAGACGGTAGGAACAAAGACAAAGACAAAAACAAAAATAACTTAGATTTTAGAGCAACGTGTTATGTTATACAAGTACAAGTCCCCATTTCTAATGACATATCACAAATTTGCTATCCTCCAAGGGTACAGCAGGACTGAACTCCTTTCTCTGTGTTCAATAAATGTAAGTCAGCGTGCAAAAACTTACTGTTGCCTTAGAATGAAGCAGTCGTTGAATGTCAGACAGGGGTAAAAAGCTGATCTTTTCCAGCAGACCACTGTGGTTCTTCAGCACAGCTTGAATCTAGACATATACCTATAGTTAATGTTATCGCTCATCTCTACAAACAACTCGACACAAACTGGGGTGCCTGCGCTCTGACCTGAATAGTCCTCTGTGTTTCAGTCTGACACAAGTTAGAGTAGAACTCCATGATTCTGCTCCTTTTCAGCTTCGCCTTCTCTTCCACCTCCTTCCACAGAGAACACACACCCTGAAAGACAAAGAATTAAGAAAAGAAAGAATTAAAGATAAACAAGCAAACATCAAGAAATACAGAATACACCTGTAGACTGTGTGATGTCAGCTCTTCGGTCCTTTCCATGTGATGACGCAGTTTGTCAAGTTTCAGGTCGATCTCTTGCAGGGATGTCAGCAGGTCCTCACTATTTGCCCTCACATGTGATTCAAACATCTGTGCAAGAATACTGTTAGTTGTTTGTTTTACAAGGTGTGCTTCAATAGATGGCTACGTAATTAATCAGATATTTAAGTCTACAAACCTACTATAAACCGTTATAGTAGGTTTAGGACTTAAATGTATAATGTGACCCATGTTGCATCATGTCAAGATGGGTTTATCATTACCATTACACAGCTGAGGGTTGATTTAGGTTGATAAGGGAAACTGAAGTTCAAGAACCCAAGAAGAACATACAAACTTCACAAAGAAAGGCTGGCTGCTTACACATTCTGGCTGTGAAATGCTAGCTGCTCAACCTCCATTGCTGCATTGCACCAAATCATTAAGCTGTTGGAATTAAGACTAATATAGTTTGACCTACGAATCACGGTTAGCAACGTGAAGTCAGAGCTGAAAGTTGAGGTGGTAAGCTCTGTTGGAAGAAGAGACCTATCTCCACAAACCTGAAGAAGATGGTAAGCAGTTTGAACCTTCCTACTAGTACTGAGTACTGCTGTTTTCAGTAATAAGCCATCAGTGCAGAACGACAATCTGTCATGTGAATGAGGAGTGAATGAAAAGTATGTAAAGTAAGGCAATTTGAAAGAGTTAAACCTCTCACGGCCACCCAAGAAAAAAAATTGTATTTGGACTACTATAAGTACCTGGACTGGAGTCACAACACAGAGGCACTGTACAAACAGAGCCAGAGCAGGCTCTACCTCCTAGGGAGACTGAGGTCCTTTGGAGTGAGGGGGCCACTCCTGAGGACCTACGACTCTGTGGTGGCATCAGCTGTTCTTACTGGAGTCTTTAGCTGCTATTTATTCAGTCCACATGCTGCACTGTAGATAGTCATGTTTTTTTTTCTACCTGCACAGTGAGTCAGATTTAAGTCTATTTTTACTGTGTATTGCAATACTGGAATTTCCCCATTGTAGGACAAATAAAGGTTCTTTTGGTTTATCTTATCTTAATTTATCAAAAGCAGCTTGTATTACTGATCACTGACTTTATGCCATTACATCAGACCCAAATGACAGCTATTTAAACCACAGTCAAACTGTGACAGGGCAGACTCAGAATCAAGACCTTTAGCACAACAAGCTGTACTGTTTCCCCTTTACGCCTGTTTCCCTTGTATGCTCCAAGACCTTGAGATGATCCTCGCCACCTCTGCGTAGTCTTTAGACTAAACTTCGACACTGTATTCCACTTAAACTTGTACCTTAGAGATGGTAGTCAGCTCTGTGTCGAGCTGGAGCAGTGTTTCTTGGTGCTTTGCTGATTTCTTTTTTGACATTCGCTCGATGAGATCTGAACTGGAACCACTGGTTACTAGAGTACAACATGCGTTACAACATAGTTGGCTATGTGATGCATTGCATGTGTTACTAGATGACACAAAACACTAACCCAGAGAGTACGGGAGTCCACTCACATCCTCACTGTCATCAGTGTCAACAAGTTCTTTTTCACTGAAATCATCAAATATTGAAATACTATTCAGCAATTAGCACAAACCCTCCGTGCTGTGTGGCCCTCTGTACCTGCTGGCTGTGCTGCACTGTGGGTTGTTCTGCACACTCTGGTCTTTCCACGTGGCCAGCAGAGACTTAGACAGCTGCACCTTCACATGTTTATAATAGACATGAATAGAATTTAACTTGAACAAATAAAGTATGTCGCATGAATTTAATCTGTGTAGTTCAGTGAAGTGAAACATATTTTTGCGCAACTCCAGACCATATTTTCTCTAGCATTTGCTAGAATTTAGCTTTAATCTTCTTAAAAAACATACATTTTTCTAAAACATTTTAGATTACGTTACCTGCGCGTCGAAGAGCTGTCTGTAAACCTTTCCGCTGGGAACCGCTCTGCTGTTGGTTTTAGCCATACCAATGCCACTTTTGCCCCTGGCCCGAGAGTGGCTGAGTTTTCGTGCCTCTCGGCTGTGTGGTTCAATGTTGTGTACGTTGGGGCTCTATCGGGATTAACCATGAGACGAACAGTCAAATACTTCACAATTTTCACCGGAATTGTCGTACATTCTCAATTTCAACACCTTTCCCCATTATATGCAAAACCGAAGACTTCTGCTATAGATTATCCGCGTCTCTGTGTTTCCATGGCAACGCCTCATACCCAGGGAGGCCCAATAGCGGTGGGTTCTTCTTCGGTGTTTTTTTTTTTTTTTTTTTTTTTTTTTTTTTTAAAGCAGAGGCTTCTGCTGTTTGGAAGATGCAGAGCCATCTGCTGGCCATCTAAACTGACTAATAAACTGACTAATGACTATCGTTATAAAATTGTTATATAATTGTGAAAATATGTATATTATTGGTTTACATATAAAAAACAGCATTATATGAATGTTACAAATGAAAAAAGAAGATATAAAAACTAAACTAAAAACTAATTAACAACATTCGCGCCATCTACAGTATATGTATCAAATGAAAGCCAAGTGTTGACACCATTGAAAAGTATGTCTCAAGTTATTTGCATATAAATATTTGGAGGGTTTTTTTGTTAATCGATTTGGGTTACAGGATAAATGTTATTATATAGGTGTTTGACCATTTGCTCACTTTTTCTCTGTTCCTCTCCTGCCGCGTCATCTTTCGTTGGTTGATCGTCAATTATCCGTATTTGAAGGACAATGTTATGGCAATATTGTAATACAAAGTAATGTAATTATTTTTTAATGAATCAATATATTCATATATATCATAAATACAATATTTTAATAGATCCATACATTTATTTATAACAGGAAGGGCAGTGAAAATGCTTGCAGCACTGTGAGCACTGCTCCAAATCCAGCAGAGATGGCCCTTTCTGAATTGTAATATCCATCTGGAGAAAAACAAAACAAAACATAAAACATAAAAATATAAAAAAAAATATTTAAACTATGATTTTACAATATAATACAATCTAAAGTTTTAATGTACATGTAAAAATGAAACTAGATTTGCAAGTCTGAGTATTAAAATGGATTTAAATGCATCCAATATTGCATTGTCCATCATAAACAATCGTAGTAAAGGTTTCAGGGGTCATCCGGACGCTGTGGAACACGCCTGGACAAATGAGGGATTACATATCGACATAAAAAAAAAAATTCTCCTTGCTTCTCAATCTTTTAATGTCTTATTAAAAAATGCTTCTTAATTCTTTTAAGAAAAATTGAAAAAAAGCAAGAAGAAATTGTATTTGAAGGACTATGTTATGACAATATTGGAACACAAAGTAATTAATTTTAATGAATCGATAAAATATTGTGTATATATATATTAATTTAATATATACATTCATTTACTAGTTTACATTTACTAAGTAGTACGGATTTAAACAATTAATAGCTGTCAATGAGCAACAGATTACGTTTCCTAAATTAAACGGGTAATTAATTTTTTTTTTTTTTAATTATTATTCGTTTAAATACAAACTTGCTTTAGAACAATATAAACTTGTGAATATTACCGCTACTCACGCGTCTGGTACAAGTCAGTTTCCGCCAGTGGAAAAAAAAGCCCCCACAGGAAGTCATAATTTCAAGTTTAAAAGTCATAATTTCAAGTTTAAAAATCATAATTTCGAGTTTAAAAGACATAATCTCGAGTTTAAAAGTCGTACTTCAAGTTTAAAAAGTCGTAATTTCAAGTTTAAAAGTCGTAATTTCGAGTTTTAAAGTCGGAATTATGACTTTCCAACAGTGCTGGCGAGCTCCAGCGACATAACAGCGGCTACAGTTCATGTGTTCCTCCGCACTAGTGACAACCACTAGTGCGTCACTAGTGACACACGGCTCGTGGATGAAGCATTCCACTGGGCCTATATAAGACCACTCTACCCGCACATCACCCTCCTTGAACTCAGCATCAAGAAGAGGACAGGCCTGCTGGGCGTGCAGGTAGAGGGCTACGCACATACTCATAGAACTAAAGTTACATAAGTAACTGACATTTCTATGTCGTATGTGCTATGCCCTCTACGGGCTTCGCTATTGGCATAACCTAGGCGAAGTACGTAGGGAAAAATGTTGAGGACGCGAAGATCCAAAATGGGTCGAGCGCCCCCGCTCTTCTTGGGGACCAAGAAATACGGGGAATAAAATCCTTTCTGTGACTTCCAAGGTTCCACCTCCACTATAGCTCCGCGTCGCAGTAGAGAGGAGATCTCTTCCTGGAGAGCCGCAGCCGGATCGTGCAGCCTCGTCCTGAGAATGCCGTTGAAAGGCGGCGGTTTCCGGGAAAATTGCAGCGCGTACCCCCTCCTTATCGTTCTGTCCAACCAGGGGGACAGGGGGAGCCCCAGGCTCCTCCAAGCCCGATAAAACCCCGTGAGAGGCTGCACCGTGGAACTGGGGAACAGCGAAGTGCGCTCTTTCACCAAGTAACGGGCCGCAGCTCGGCCTTTATTAACAAAAGCGCGTCACCCCCCTCCCCTCGGAGCAGCAGAAGTCGGGCGACAATCGGGGCATGTTGGGGGCGCTGGGGGCGAAGGTGGGGGCCCAGCGGAGCGGACGTCTTGGCGGCAGAGTCCAGACGCTCCACCATGCTTTGGATATCGGACCAAAGAGCAACGACGTGGACAGTGGGAGGTTGAGGAGCTGTCGTTTCTCCCGGTCCTTGAGGGAGGACAGACCCAACCACAGGTGTCTGCAACCCACCTGTGCGGCGCACATGGCCCGACCGCCGTCAATAGCGAAGGCCTGGGACATCCGGAGGAATGAGGCCATGGTGGTCCGCACATCAGTCAGTTCCTCTGGTGATGGATCTGTGCGGTCTAGCATCTCCGACATGGAGCCCGCCAGGAAAGCCATGTTGCTAGCAAGTGCCACCACCTGAGCGGCATTTGCGTAGCAGCGGTCAAACATAGTCATCGTCAACCTATCCCTCTCAGCAGGAAGAGACGGTTTCCCGCTCGGCCAAAGAGAAGACGAAGGAAGGAGGGCCAATCTGACACCGTCCTCAATGGGCGGTACACCAGACTCCCAGTTCCAATCCCGGTCTGTACCCCAGTGCTGGTTGTCTCGCGTTGAGCGGCTGGTCCCAATCACGCTTGGCATAGTGCATGATGGGCGCCATCGGGGGGCAGAGCACAGCAGTGCGAGGCCGGGGACGAGCACGGGACCCGAGCCCATCCGTGAAGTCCACCATGGGGGCCGCCGGTTGCGGGGGAGCGGCACGCTCATACGATTAGCAGCTGCAGTGAAGAGCGTGGGCAGTTGATCAAGCGGGTACCGGGAAGCGGTCCGGTCTCCCTCCGAGAAGATGGAGGCCGCGTCTTCTTCATAGAGCCTGCGGTCATCTTCCTCGTCATAGTCCGCCCAGTCCTTCCTGGTGGAGGCAGCCACTGGGTGGGAACGGGCTGGCGGTGGCTCGGGTCCAGACGCCACCGGTGACAGCGGTTCCTGCCCAAGCATCCCCGGGTCCTGACCGGGATGCTCAGGGGAAACCGGGTCCATGAAGCCGCGGCGCCGCTCTCGCTCCTCCCTGGGGAGTGAGAGGCAGGCGGGGCAGGTGGCTTCTTCTGCCGAGTGACGCCAGCCGAGGCAGAGGAAGCAGAAGTCATGACGGTCCTCGGCGAGGAGAAAGGAGGAGCACCCGCCGCACCTACGGAGCTCGACACCGGAGGGTGACGCCATCTCGAGCCGTAAGAGCGGCGAGTCCGTCTTGAATAGCTGTAGAAGAGAATTTCGTTCTGAAAAGAACGTGCTCAGAAGTTTTCTCTCAGGCGCTGAGTGGAAAGGAGGGTGATGTGCGGGTAGAGTGGTCTTATATAGGCCCAGTGGCGCGAACGGGACCAAGGTGATTGGAGCGGTACATTGTTTTATCTTTCAGGCGCGAGGCGCTGCCTCGAGTGATAGCCAATAGCGAAGCCCGTAGAGGGCGTAGCACATATGACATAGAACGCAGCATTGCAGGGAACGCAAATCTGACAAAAAAATCACACCGATTGCAATTTTTCTGTTATGTGATGGCTACTTCTAATGCATATTTAGCTCATTTGTCGCTGGAAGTGGGATATATTTTAAACGCTCAAAAAGCATTTTTTCCCCCGCCGGTTAACGCCCATCGTTATATTCATGATGGCTTTGTTAACATTAGTAACGTTACCTTGTAAAAAGTGCTCAATGCAAACCCGCCAGTGCTTTGAGTGCTGAGTTCTTCTGGTTTATCATTGCTAATCATCGCAGACCCTTCCAGTGTTTTAAACAAAACATGGCTCTCCATTTGCCTGGTTTTATCCCATGTTTTAACTCTAATGCATTTCCGATGGGGGAATTAGCTTTAGCCTCCAAACACAACAAAGCATGAAAAACCAGGGTTGCTTTCACCACTGACAACCTCTGGACACACGCGAGTAACACCAGAGCCTCGGTAAAAAAATATTACCAGTGTAGTTGTAAGTGTTTTGTGTAGTTTGTTACCGTTAGTGATTAGCACCGACATTATCATACATGCTAACAACCACATGAAAAACATTTCTTAAATCTGTAATTATTCTGGACAATTATAGACCAAAAACATAGCGGATGACAAAAGTTTAGCAGGAAAATTTATATTTTCACCAAGTTCCACAAATCTTGTCGAGCTAACAGTTTTAAGCTGTGCTCTCAAGTCTCACGCATTGACCGTGAGACACGCAATGCACCAAAAAGTGAACCATGTTACTGGAAATGTGGTTATAGATATTCAGATCTTTCTAGGGGTGGACCCCCAGACCCCCCAATTCTGACCAGCCCTGCTTAAAATTGTCTAATAATTAAATGATACATAAGTATTTGTTTCAGACAATAATCTACAAAAAATCGAATAATCAATCAGCCTATTCGCCTATCCCACGCCCAATTTCGCTGTATCGAAACCGTATTGATTATACAGATTATGTTGCGGACGAAGTCAGTATTAAGTGTATCTGATAATTTTAGCATACAGGGCATCAAAGACCATTTGATTAACACCAAAGTTAAAACGTTTGACCACAGTCTCCGAGCGTTTAAAAGCCTCAAATATCGGACGGTGGTTTATTCCTGGCGAATTCTCGGGTGGGAACTCAACGGAAAATCAATGTGACTGAAGCAAACTGGTCACACAATCTGGATTTTGAAATAGCTCACCAAGAGCTAGAGAGACAGAAGCTGCATCGCAAAGATGTAGACTTTCCGTGAGTCCCGCGCGGGAACTCATAAAAACCACACTTGTTCCCTTCTTTGTCCCCTTAATAATTGCATCCAATTGTTGTGGCCTACCACAATGGATACATTTTATTTAAAAATCGATTAAAGTAGATCGGTGTCCATATAAACAATGTCCCTTCAGAGGAACTATATGGAAACAACTGCATAAGAACATTACAGGCAGTCGTTTCTGAGTTATGGTGCAATTAATTGAGTGAAAGGAAGGACTCTGTGGCTAACGGTTCAAACAATAACATGTTCCTGTCTCATGGTTCAAAAATCAGGCTCAGTCTCTTTAACAGCAACCTCTTGTTTGCGCTGTCTACAAATGACTAAAGTACAGTTTTTGTATCTGCTGCTCCATCAAAATGAATTGATAACATATAAAACACGGGCTTGTGCATCCTGGTACATGCCTCACTCCTGTAAGGGTCTATACGATAAAAAGTTACATTAGGTTTACTCCCTGCCTATCAGCCAACCACATAACAGGAGATCACAACTTTACTTGTAAAATCAACACGGGCAGGTTTTCAACAGTGTTTACATTATTTTAGATGCACAGACAGTGCTTCTGCCGTCCGTCATGGCAAAGTGGGCATTCTGTGACGACACCATAGACACATGCAAAGGGTCAATTTTCACAATTGAACAACAGGAGGCGCTGTCTCCTAATTGCCTCGTAAAAAAGCTGTAACCTGTAAAGTGACAATGCTGCCGGAGAAGAAGTAACCACAGCCAGCCATGAGCCAGCCTGAGGCCGCTGTCCCTCCGATCTCCAGGATTATACCATTACACCCAGCACTAAAAAATAAGAGGTAGTTATGTAAAATAAGTTTCATGATTGGGCCTAGGTGAGATTTTTTTTAACTGAAATCCCCAAGTATGTACCGTATTTTCCGCACTATAAGGCGCACCGGATTATAAGGCGCACCTTCAATGAATGGCCTATTTGAAAACTTTGTTCATAAATAAGGCGCACCACATTATGAGGCACATAGAATAGAAGCTACAGTAGTGGCTGTGGTTGCGTAGTTGCGGCTCAGTATTGATCCATATATAAAGCGCACCGGATTATAAGGCGCACTGTCAGTTTTTTGAGAAAATTGAAAGCTTTTAGGTGCGCCTTATAGTGCGGAAAATACTGTAGGTTTAACATTTTTGAAAAGCATGCAGTAGTAAAAAACAGAACTAATTAACTATTGCGACATCTTTCTTGTGAAAATCCACTGCCATTTATTTAAGTGTAATCACATAACAGACTGTAAAGTTACTTCACAGCTTCCCTATTTAAAAAAAATGAATTCATTGATCTACTTCAAAATGCTACAATTATTTCACCAGATGGAAGTGACTAATAGTCAGTGGAAAGTTGAATTTCAAAAAAAGAGCCTAATGGCGACGGTACAAGATGTCCCAGGACTCTCTCCACTTTAGTTTCTGCAGCTCGGAGGCCGACAGCTGTGGGCTCCCATAGGTCAATGGGCAGAAATTTCGATAGGACAACAATACAGACACTGCCAAAGCCATCACACACACAGTCATGGCACGCCGCTGAGCTCCACCCCTGAAAGGAGAAAGAAAACTGTATCACAACAAACTCACAACAAAAAAATGTTATGCAGACTAAACATGTTTTTGCTATGTGATATAGAGATAAACATTGTATTTACTCTTATCACATGAAGCACACTCATACCTTAGCAGGTAAGAGTAGACATGCTCTAGGAGAGGAGGGCTTAACAAGTGCAGGTAACAGAGAGCTGGCAGGTAGTGATACAGAAACAGAGTCTTCTCCATCAGGAGGAAAGGCACAAAGTTGACTATCCACCCACCAACACAAACACTGCCGAGAAAGACGAAACGGTTCCACTCATCTGCATGACAAGAGAAACATGAGAAACACAAGAGAAACATGTGAAGCCAGCACCAATATTTCAAATCCAGATCTGGTTTAGCCGGCAGCGCATGTTGTGCGTACCATCAGGTATGTCTTTGAAGCCCCGCCTCCTCCGAAGCAAGTAAGTGATTGCCAGTAATTGATAGGCAAGCAAGCTCATATTGGCTATGGCCCAAGACACAGGATTCCCAATAAGGTGGATCTGAGCCTGGAACAAACCGTGAGATGACATGAGGCGGGTGCTGCGCTCCCACTGTTACTTACTGTGTGTGCTTTGTGCTACATTTGTGGAGGAGTGCAACCAGTATGCAATGTTGGTCTCCAGGGCTAGCCACTCAGACGGAGTAGAGCTGTATTTGTGTTCTGAGTTTTCCTGTTTGGATGTGAGCATCTTCCACTGTTGAGACATACACACATTAGTTGAACAGCCAAATAATAGAAATACAGTGTAATACACGGTAAGTTACGAGGTACCTGGAGCTCAATAAACTTTGCCCACAAGGAGATTTTTCTGGTAACATCAATATGAGTTGGTGAATGAAGCTCCAGCTCCCTCTCCCTCTGCTCTTGACCTGCACACGCATCATAGAGCAGTGATCTTCAGAGATTCTCAACCCCTTACAGTGGGACCATAGAGATTCTTTTTGAATTATAAAAAAGATATTGGATTTTAAAAAGCTAGAATACTACATGTCATTCTATCAACAACAGAGGGTTGTTGGGACCGTTTATGCCTCCACCAACTAAATGGGGAACACGGAGATAAAAGGGTTGAGAACTGCTACAAGAGTTTAAGAAAAAGCTGTGTATTTAAAAGCCTTAAAAACAGTTGTGAACCAAAATAAGCATTCATACTGGTTCCATATCTGTGCTCTTCCACGGTCCAGCTCTGGCTGCTACTGGGAGCAGTGAACAGCTTTTCTGCAATCACCTCCAACTGATGGAAGCCCCAGTCAGGCAGTGATGCCCCGCTCAGCTATAAATGCAAACATATGACAGAAGTAATGCATATACACATGAAGGAGATGGAACACAACTGATGAAGCATTACCTTGAGAACCGCTGACGTGTTGAGATGGACCAGTCGCACATCTGACAGAATGGTCTTCCATACCTCGCCATCAGACTCCCTGTTACTTATTTCCTGAGAGAGAAAAAAGGTTTACTGTCCAGTTATCAGAATTTCTGTGTTATGGGTTAATAATATAGTAAAAAATTGTAAAAATATAATATAGTAAAAAAAACTAAACTAGACTAATTTAGTTTATGTATTTTTTATGTAAATAGACAAACAAAACAACAACATTCTTGCTGTGCGTCACTGTTGAACAGACCATTGTTCACTCAGAGAGAAATAGCTTTAAAATAATACATTCCTTATTATAATTAATATGAGGTTAGAGAACTGAAGGCTCACCACTGTCCACATGTTTTGGGCAGCCATGGAGACATTGTAGTTAATGTAACCAGACACCTCCTGGGCATGAGGGCTCATTGGTGCAGCTACGTCATGACTGATATAAACAAGTATATTAGTACATAGGTTTGTAATTAATGCTTTCAAAGTTAACAAAGGGTTAACTATAGATCCCTGCAAGACACACGGCCAACTCTAGCAGATTTAATCTGTAACTATAACAGGCAGTTCCCGCTGCAAGTGACAATGCCTTTAACCTCTTTAAATAAGTTATGCAAAGTTACCTGAAAAATATGATACACTGTATCATGTGGAACCTATGTGGCCACATGTAATGTACATGACCAATCAACAGGTTTAGTGGGTTAAAGGCCTTCAGAACAGTGTAACTGACCATTACATTAAAATATCATGCTGCTCGAGTTCTGGTGTCTACAAGTGGACTGTAGTAGTTTGGTGAAATATTTGGCCAATTTAGTTTTAATGCTCACAGGATCATCTCACTGCTTTGGTTTGTTCTGCAGAGGGCAGCAAAGCCAAACTGCTCTCTACTGCTGCTCCAAGCCTAAACAGCGGAGTGATCTGAATTCATCCACATGAGGGCTGATGGATTTTACATGTAAATTTAACATGTGATAATAGCAATGCTTCTAGAACCTCCCTCTTCCTATAAGGTAGTAAAAGAGTGTTCAAAACAGACTGTGTGATTAATCAGCGTCAAATCATGATTAATGAGTCAATGTTCTATGACAGCCCTAAATAAAACTCAAACAATGAAGACCAACAAGTGTTTCAAGAAGCATTATGGACATAGTGGCCCAGCATTGATAAAGACAGTGTTTTACCTGTTGAGAAAACGTGACGTCATTCCATGGACAAGCTGGATGACATCTCCATGACGGACAGGCCTAGGAGGAGTGCCCACCGCCAACTCCTGCCTGAGACAGAACAATGAACCTAAGTCTATTGCAAACTCTGTTAAAAGCAGGAACGTGTCTATAGAAATATTGAATGCATGACTTAAACTTAGCCTGACCTGAGTGGATCTTTAATAATCCACCAGTTGTTTACGTCTTTGAAAGGGTAACAGGTGACCTGCTGCTGGTGGGAGCTACCTCGTCCATTTTCATACCTAAAAGCGATATGACAAGAATATACATCTAAAAAAAAAAGATTGGAGAACATTTCATCACATTTGAAGTTCCAATACAAAGATGGGGCACAATGCAAGTATTCACAGAAATCAAAGTAACTTCCAAAGAATAGCCAAGCGAGACAGTCCCTCCTACTTTATGTTCAAATGCTGAATGGTCTGGATAAAACCAGAATGCATAACACTACTGTTCAATTTGGGACATTCTAATCACAACCACCAATTTGTAGCACGCATCTCTGAAATGTGGAAGACCTCTTTCTCAGTCCTCTGTTTTATTTGTCTTTTCTTTTTACTTGTAACCCACAATGAATCATTTTGACTCTAATGGAACAAGAGTTTCTTTGATTGCTTAATCCGCCTATCAATAACGTCCATTGGAAATCTGTGAGACAGGATCCCGTTCCAGACTTTACGTCTTGTGTAGTCTTGGCTGACTGGCCAAGAATAACCCTTCATCGTAATAAAACATGTTTATTTAGATTTTTGATAATTTGGTCTCAAACAGTTCTTTTGTGTAAGACTGTCTGTCCACCTTTTTCACCTTATTGGGTAGTTGGCCTTATGTGAGTGAAGCCAGCAGGGCACAGGGTTGGAGGAAGAGCTTCTCAGGGTCACCTGGCTGCCGTAGGCCACTTCAAGTGGCTGTCCCTGAGTGATCCTAGAGAGCCCCCCCTGCAGAGACACAGAAAGCCTTCAGTCTGAGGTCTGGGCTAGTGTTAGGACAAACGTGTGGACACTGAGACTAATAAGTTTATTTACCTCAAGAGTTGCCTGGAAAGCTGAGCTCATGAGCTGGTCGTGGGGCCCGCTGCGGTACAGAAGACTTAGGTGGACGTAGAACCAGAACACATAGAGAAAAACAGGTACCACAACCAGACAAACCAGTCGACAAACAGCTTGCACACAGACACTCAGCTGTCACACACAGAAATGTGGGTTACACAGGGCTGCACACAGGATCTGCATCTTTTGGATGTACAGAAAACTCACATGGCTAAATGAGCGGTCTCCAATCAGCTTCCAGGTGTGCACACAGGCCACACTCAGCAGCAAAATGTACGACAGCAGGCCCATATACTTTACCCTGAACAAAGACCACAAAACACAAACCATGATCTGTGTCTACTGTATATGGTGTCTATAAAGCATACATATTATGCTAAAATTACTTTTTTGAGCATTTAGCCATGTTCCATCACCAAAAACATACCTGGAGTTGCATTTAGCTACTCGTTAGAAAATCTTCTCCCACCCCCCCACCCAATTTTTTTTGTTTCATAATATAAGATTGCAAATTTAAGGTACTTAAGAGCATGTTTAAAGGTTAATAATGAAACAAAAATGCATAATGCATATTTTCCCTTTAATATTCTACAATATACCACAATGATATGTACCCTATTGCTGCGGCGATGGAGGCTCCAGACAGAAGCAGCCAGGAATAACTGAAGCATGAGCTAGAGAGAGAGAAGAAAGATTAATTAATAAATTTTGAATAATATTAAATGTTGGGTATTAAGATGATAAGATCACTTAAAACTAAAAAGAGTCCCACCTATGACATGAGTTGTGGAAGCGCAAGTAAGAAAAGAAGGACAATAGCATGAAGAAGATGAGAACAGACTCCAGCAGCATGAACCGGGACTGCACTATCAGGGCGTTCTCTGGAATCAGTTACACATTTTAAATATCTATAATTATTATTAACTTGTAAACACAAGCCAATCTAAAATGAGGTCCATGAAAAAAAAAATTATAGCATGTGAATGCTTACCAAGCAAAAAGAGCAGTGCGGATCCCAGAGCAGACAGGTGAGATACTCCCAGCTCCAGAGAGAGACTGTAGACCAGAGGAACGCTGAGGGCCCCACAAAGAGCAGGGAGCAGCCGCAGACTCCACACACTCACACTGTCCGGGTACTCTGTACATAAAGACAAGAAGCGCACCGAGAGTCGCACACACACACACCCACACTGTACAGGTACTCAACACACAAATACAAGTCAGAACCACTGACCCTCGCTACATAATCTCTTACCTGCCCCAATTCTGTTCCACACAAAATTGCCATCAAAACCTCCTAGATATGCTGTAACACAGAACAGGCAAGGGACTGAAATACCAAATTATGATATAGAATACAATATTTGTTTAGGTTACTTTGGGTTATTAAAAAGAAGTGTGTTTTTGTTACACATAGCACTAACCTCCCGCAGCTAGAATCATGTGACCAAGCGGAGGGCCACTGTCATCAATAAAAAACACCCTTTTCATGTAAAGAGACACAAACTGTCCATAGTACACCTCATCAAACCTGAGAAAGAGAGAAACAAAAAAAAAAAACAGAACACTTTAGATTGGCACGCACATACAGTTGTATGAAAAAGTTTAGGCACCCCTGATAATTTTCAAGATTTTCCTTTATAAATCATTGGTTGTTCAGATCAGCAATTTCAGTTAAATATATCACATAGTAGACAAACACAGTGATCTTTGAGAAGTGAAATGAAGTTTATAGGATTTACAGAAAGTGTGCAATAATTACTTAAACAAAAGTAGTCAGGTGCATAAATTTGGGCACCCTTGCTGTTTTATTGATTTTAATACCTTTAGCACTAATTATTGGAACACAAAATTTGTTTGGTAAGCTCACTGACCCTTGACCTACATACACGGGCAAAGCCAATCATGAGAAAGGGTATTTAAGGTGGCCAGTTGCAAGTTGTTCTCCTCTTTGCATCTTCTCTCAAGAGTGGCAACATGGGAGCCTCAAGACAACTGTCAAATGACATGAAAACAAAGCTTGTTCAACATCATGGTTTAGGGGAAGGATAAAAAAGCTAGCTCAAAGATTTCAGCTGTCAGTTTCCACTGTAAGGAACATAGTGAGGAAATGGAAGACCACAGGCACAGCTCTAGTTAAGGCCTGGAGTGAGAGGCCAAGAAAAATCTCAGATAAGCAGAGGCGAAGGATGGTGAGAACAACTCAACTCAACCCACAGAGAGCTCCACAGACCTACAACATGATCTTGCTGCAGATGGTGTCACTGTGCATCGATCAACTATTCAGCGCACTTTGCACCAGGAGATGCTGTATGGGAGAGTAATGCGACAGAAGCCACAAACAGTCGCTTGAGGTACGCTAAAGCACATTTGGACAAGCCAGCTTCATTTTGGAATAAGGTGCTGTGGACTGATGAAACTAAAATTGCGTTATTTGGACATAACAAGGGGCGGTATACATGGCGGAAGAAGAGCACAGCCTTCCAAGACAAAAACTTGCTACCCACAGTAAAATTTGTTGGTGGTTCCATCATGCTGTGGGCCTGTATGGCCAGTGCAGGTACTGGAAGTCTTGTTAAAGTTTAAGGTCGCATGAATTCCAGTCATTATCAGCAGATTCTTGCAAACAATGTTCAAGAATCAGTGACAAAGTTGAAGTTGCGCCGGGACTGGATACTTCAACAAGACAACGACCCTAAACACTGCTCAAATTCTACTAAGGCATTCATGCAGAGAACAAGTACAACATTCTGGAATGGCCATCTCAGTCCCCAGACCTGAATATTATTGAAAATCTATGGTGCAATTTAAAGCAGGCTGGCCATGCTCGGAAACCATCAAACCTGACTGAACTTGAGATGTTTTGTAAAGAAGAATGGTCAAAAATACCTTCAACCAGAATCCAGAACCTCATTGGAAGCTATAGGAAGCATTTAGAGGCTGTTATTTCTGCAAAAGGAGGATCTACTGATATAATCAGTATTGGATCTATTGATCCATAGATCCGATCTATAGGATCTATTGATATAATTTTTATGTTGGGGTGCCCAAATTTATGCACCTGCCTACTTTTGTTATTTATTATTGCACACTTTCTGTAAATCCTATAAACTTCATTTCACTTCTCAAAGATCACTGTGTTTGTCTGCTATATGATATATTTAACTGAAACTGTTGATCCAAACAACCAATGATTTATAAAGGAAAATCGTGAAAATGATCAGGGGTGCCCAAACTTTTTTATACAACTGTATAATAGAAACAGGAGTCTCTAACCTAAAACAACAATAGACTTTAATGCCACTGCATTAAAATGACTAATTATACAATACGGTATTAAATAAGGAATACTTAACACCAAAAGGGTGTTCCGTCATCAAAAACATATCTGAAGTTGCATTCAGCTACATTCCTGCTGTTTTGAGGAACCGTCATTAGAAAATCCTCCCCGCTCAGAGCGTCAAAAACACTTCCTGCTGAACTTCCTTGTTCTGGGACATTTTTGTCACTTATTTGAGAATCTTCCACTGTTTTAAATCCTTAAATCATCGACAGTCTCGTTCTGAGCATTTCTAAACATGATAACTGCTGCTGCTAGCTTGATAATTGCGTGTAGCCCATTCTCTAAGCTATAATATAGCTAAGTGCTTGGCGCCACCTACTGGCTGGATGCACTAAGTAAGTGTCATTTCAGACTGCTGAGAAACAATGTAATTATTTCATAATAAACTTTTTTGTTTTGTTTCAAAACATGAGATGGTAAAATATAAGGTGATCAAGAGTATGTTTAAAGGTTAAACATTTATTTAGCAATTCAAAAAAGCATAATATTTTCCTTTAAATTTGCCCTATGTTGACTACTGATTTGGTACACAAAGACTAAACTAATGTTACTGGTTATAACAAGATACCTGACACCTGACCCGAGTTGAGTGGTGCCAGTGAAATATGTCCAGCTCAACAGTCTTACTATTTAGGACCAGTCTCCATCTCATCTGACTGAAATGAAAACTGCTGCAGGCTGAAAGCATTTGCAGTTTGGAACTTCATTATGCTGGTACTAAAATGTATGAAGACTATAAACTTTCCTGTTCTTATTCTTTATACATGCATAGTGTATGTCCCGGTAATTCTGCTGTGTGTTGTATCGCTGTGTATGGTGTGTGTAAGATGTGTTAAGTGAAGACTCACACCACAGAGTTGGGAGAACTCAGTCCACTCAGTCTGGTCCACAGCGCCAGCAAAGAGACGAGCAGGAGAACAACATCCACCTGAGCGGTCACCACTAGGGGGAACTGCATGGTGTCTGCTTACACAAAGTAGTTAATGATATTTCAAAATAACTACAAATACAGCATAGCATGGTATTAGAGAAGGACCCACGACCTGTATATCTTGCGCACATACATTTGCTGACTGCGCTTTCTTTAGAAAAAAAATCCACCACTACGTCCTATATTATGACGGGGCAAAGCGCAAATAATAATAAAAGATCGATGAGTACTTACCTGTTGTGTGTCAGCAAGAGACAAACGGCTCTTGATTCACGAACACCGCAGCTTTTCTCCCCAGCTGCTGTCCATCTTTAGTGTGTGTCGGGTGAACCATTTGTTTAGTCTCTGCAGCCTGTCCAACATGAGCAGCACTCAGTTCAGCGGGTTAATAAAATCGATCCATGTTACTAATATGCTTTACTGCCACCTATTGTTCCGGCATGACGCTTTCTTCTTCTTCTAATGATTTCCGACTGGCTGGGCTGTACGCTAGGGTACGTAATGCTGCCCTCCACCGCTGGGTTTAGGTCGTCGTAGTTTTAAACAGTTCGTTGGTTGTAAAATTATTCACCCATATGCGCTCCCCTTCAAAGTCCCTTTATTCACATGTCCAGTTATTGTCCACGTGTAAAATTAATAATAATTGCAGTTCTCAGACCTGGGAAACTGGGAAATAATTTTAATGCCCGAGTTGCCGAATAATTACGACGGACTACAAGGGCTACATTTTTATTACGAGAATAAAGTCATAATATTTCGACATTAAAGTTGTAAATTTACGAGATTAAAGTTGACGCTAGAAAAAATCCAAATTTTACGAGAATAAAGTCGTTATATTTCGACATTAAAATCGTAATATTTCGATATTAATGTCGTAAAGTTACGAGATTAAAATCCGAAACCAAAAAAAGTCTTATATTTATGAGAATAAAATCATAAAACTACGAGAATAAAGTCGTAGTACTACGACTTTTACGAATTTTTCCAAGCTTCATTTGCGTCCTGCGAAAGTGAATCGCAACTCTTCAGTGTCACTTTGGAAACATATTGGCACCAGTCCCTAACTTTATTTTGGGTAAAAAAAAAAAAAACGACTTTATTCTCGAAATATTACGACTTTATTCTTGTAATATCCAAATATTTTAAATTTAGAATGGCCCTTATACTCCGTCGTAGATTTGACCTCTCACTATATGGCGGACAACAGAAAAAGAATCACAATTTAAAAATATTTTTTAAAAGTTTTTTTTCCCACCTGTTGACACATTATATTTTGATGCTGCATGATTGAATGGTTTACACACGTTGAGCAGCGTCTCTATTTCCATTTTGCGTAATATGTTGAATTTTTGCTTTTTTTCCTTGAGCGACTTGTAGTATACTGCCTCGCGTGCTTTTACTTATTTACTCTGTATTCTCTTATAATTGTCCAGATAAAGTGTGTTTTTAACACGTCTCATTTTGCTTCAACCACGAAAGCACTTGAACGTGATTACCACTTCACAAGACGAAATGGTCATCTTTTCCAGAGCACATGAAGGCAGCATAAGCATAGTGATAAAAAGAAAAAAAAAAGAAAAAGAAAAAACCTCAATGACATTTTTATATCCACAGTAATGCGATTGCTCATCACACTGGACACGACTTCTTTCTTCTCACTTTCTTTTACTCTCTTAACATCCTCATATGAAAAACGCTCGCTCATCCTTGTTCCGACTCTCTGCTCTATCCAGCTCGATGAGGGCCCTCACAATGAAGGCGTTTTGGTTCAGATCTATTGTCCACAGAGTCTTCATCCTCACAATATTTACTGCCACAGTTGGCACACTTTTTCTCCCGACAACACACAGCAGCGACATGTCCATATTTTTGTAACAACGCATCGGGCCACTCTCAAACAGTCTGACACGACTGCAGACGTGATCCAAATAAATTTGATCTGGTAGTTATCCACGAAAAGCAGACTGACAAGCTTTCTTCTCTTTTTCCATCGACACATCTAAGTAATCTTCTCGATCCAGACACACCTAAGTCCTCTGCACTCACTGATAGTGGCACACCAGAAACTACACTCTTCCAGCGGGAAGCATTTCATACAGCAGAGCTCTTTGTAAATTTGAATCTTTAATGCCATATCCTTTTGTCCTTTTGATGCACAATCAGTGATCCGCTTCAGGTAACTTTCACAGACGTTACATTTCCTACAGTCTTGTTGATAAACCGCCCAAGATGGTGTCCGCCACTAAACAATCCTTACTCCTTAATAGCAAGCATTCCCACAGCATATGATTCTGTGTTTTGGATAACACTCACTTCACTTGCTTAACTCACCATTACTGTCACACTGCTACAGAGGGTCATAAGCACCACCACAGAGTCACACAAATTGTTTTGTCCATAGACACATTCAGTTACACATAAATAAATAAATTGAAATGAATGTACACTTTAGAGATTGCATAGATCAGTAAGACTATCTGACATAGGCCTACAGTTTTATTGAAACCACTATTTTGTGCAAGATATCATTGGCTTTCTTGAAAAAGACAGCAACAGTTTTCAGATGTCACAAAACATTTGTGAAATAATTTAGGCTCTGACATTATTAAGACACAATAGATAGACACTTAAAGTCCATCTTTAAAGGCACTGTGGCATCAAGAACACAATAAAATACAATATTCACAAATGCTGCGTTGTCTGTGGTTCATGAAATTAGAAGTGCTCATGTCTTTGAAGACACTGAAGTCGTTCAGGCTCCAAACCCCAGACTTTTTGTGGACACTAACACAACAACAACACCCCTGCTATGTGCTTGCTGTAATGACATGAGGTCTTGCCTGTGCATGAACTGTGACCTTTCTGCCTATTCATTGAGCTGTGCAAGATAATGCCAAGGAGTGGCTCCTGCACCTCTTTGACAGTCTTGGTCTGGACATATTCCACGATAACAACATAGTAGTGTCATCCTGTTACTGTAGTGGCATTTCTGAGTTTGAAATGTACAGTCAGCGCCTCTCCTGGTCAGAACTGTGATTGTCCCTGGTCCATTTGATCATAGTCTCTGGAGAGCGATACAGGAAAATGACTTTTGAGTAGAGTTCCTCCTCCAGCTCTAGCTCTCCCGTCTCCCGAACCTGGAACACACACATACTGTAGTCCACACTTCAAAGACTAAAATAGAATCATGGGAGCTACACGAACCAGAAAGATGTCTGTGCATAGCTTTAGGATGCGGTCCACACACGGCAGCTCCTCAAACATGATAGAGTGAGAAATCTCACTGAAGAATCCACGCACAAATTTTCCAATAACCAACACCACAGACACATAAAGGCCCATAATCCTGGAACAGAGAAAGAGACACTTAAACAACATTAAATTGTAATAACATTACTTGAGTTTAAGTCTCAGGAGGTGGGAGTCTAGTTGGTGTGAAAAGTTTGAGAAATACTGTTCAAAATTAAATATACCATTTTTAGGTTACAAAACTTAAGTATAAGTAACCTAACCTAAGAATACCTAAGTAACCTAAAAATAGAGGTAATAGAGATACATCAGAGGCTCACCCATATCCAGCAAGGAAACCCAGGCTTGGGGGACTGACTTTATCATTAAAGATGACCATGGGCAGAACTCCACATGAGGAGGGGGCACAGTCTGCGATAGCAATGTCCCACCACTCCTGAGTCCCACTGCTCTTCAGGGACTTATCACTCATCAGGGACAGGGTGATGTTTAGATAGCCATTCTCATCTCCTACAATAACATTCACAACCAGGTTAAACTCAAGCGTTGGATTGAATTAGTGTGAACAATGTGAAAGCTCACCTTCATACAGCTGACTGACAGGTTTGGCCTCTGCTCCATTTGGGGCTCGGATGTAGTTTGGAAACATGTGTGGCACAAGCCTAAAAATGACAGCTTAATGTTATACTGTATATACTGTAACTGTCCTCTCTGTGTCAGCTCTTAGGCCACTTACACAGGTTTGGTGCGGTTGCCCACCAGCAGAGAGGCCAGCTCTGACCGGACCGGACTTCCTGGCTCCAAGTCGATGGAGTGCTTGTCAAAAGTGTGCTCCACAGTTCCTCCTTTTCCCAAGTCTCTGAAGGAATAACATGATGCAATCCTGAATACTTTTTTCAGCTGATTGAATCTCCATTTTCCCCTGATCATCTCAGATCAATAGACATGCAACTAAACTAATTTCTTGTACAGAATAGAATCAGCGGGTCAGACCAGATAGGTACAGAGGTACAGGTGCAGGTACAGAGCACACTTTTATCGCAAATGTGAAGAGACCTGGCTACCTCTGGAAGGTCCAGGCCAGCCTCAGGGTCAGGTCCACTTGACTCTCGAGCAGCTCCTTGATGAGCTCCTGTCGGCTGGGGGGGCTGATCCTCCATACCGAGCCTGAGCTACCTTCAATCATGGCCGTCACTATGTCTTCAGAACTGTACAAAGTGATAAACTGCATGGCCACCTGGAAAACACATTATATATTAGAACACAGATAAGGAACTTTTGGGTGTTCCAATAATTAGACTGAATAAAATTTTCTCTCAACTGGAATCAAACACAACTTTGGGGTTGGAGAATTAATTATTAATGCAGCCCAAGGGATGTTAAAGAAGGCACATTATTTAACGCTGCAGTAGTCCATTTATACATGCCAAGACCTGGAGACATGAACATTCAACATATAGAGTAGTATTATCAAGTCTGGCCATTCTTCCATTGTAGGATGCAGAAATGTCAACAAGCTGGAGCTGTTCTTAGTGCTTCCCAATAAGGGGGACTAATTAGTCCATTAGTGGAAAGGGAGCAGTCAGTGTCTATAGTACTGCATGAAAGAACTCTCTCTTCCCTTTACAGAACCCACAGAATAGAAATCAAATCACAGCTGGACTTTGGCTTTAAGAGCTTCTCCCCTCAAGTAATCCTGAAATATTCGTATCCAATATCCAGGGCATCTTTTCAGGAGCAGTGGGCATCACAGTGCAGCGCCCGGGGACTCATCTCCAGATCTTTGTGCTGGTTTTGGTCAGGACTACCATAGCAGGGAGATTTTACCAATGATGCATGTTTTCGGTTGATGGGGGGAAACTGGACCACCCGGAGGAAACCCACTCAGACATGGGAGACACAAGTAAACTCCACGCAGAAAGGCCCGGTTTCGATCCCACGATCTTCTTGCTGTGAGGCAAGAGTGCTAACTACTCTGTCACTGTGCCGCCTTTCAAGTAACGTCTCAGTCACCTCAGAGGTCAAGCAAATCATGCAATTGTAAAGCATGTTTAGTGCCACATAGCTACAGCTCGTCTGAATCTTGTTTATTCTTCCAGATTTAAGTTCTAGGAATAATTTCTTATTTTGGTTGAAGTTCTAGCTAATAGATTTGAAATTAGGTTGGTAAGTATAGAAGTACCGCGTTATGCCCAAATGTCCTGGTGAGGAGATCATAATCTGATTCAGCGTAGGGCTTGATGGACTGCTGCTGAACGCTCATGGTGAAAAGAGGCTGTAGACACAAAAAAACATGGTCATTTTCAAAGGGAAGCAAATTCATAAGTAAAACAAGGATTTAACATCCGCACCTCGTAGCCTCCAAGTTTGACTGTCACTGTAACATCAATGGGGTGATTGACCACACCAACTACTGATCTCACCAATGAGATAAAGAGCAAAGGGAACCAAATTATACAAATTAAGAAAAAGATGATGAGACCACCCATCCCATATTTGACGATTTTCTTCTTCTTTTGTCCTTTTGGCTGGGGATATTTCTGAATTAAAAACATAAATAAAAAGAAAAAAAATAACATAAATCAATCAATCCCATAGTTTACTCTTTTTTGTAAAATTTCAAGTTATGTTCAGAGTAGTATCAGGAGTGGATTCATACCTTTTCTGTCTCACGGCTACACTTAATAATGAAGATATTGGCATAGATGTCTTCCACACACATCCAGTTGGACAGTGATAGAGTGGTGTCAGTCCAAACCCAGTCCATAACAGCGCGCAGCTCAACCAGGAATGGCACCAGACGGAACCTGAGAACAAAATCCAAATCAATTGAGGACTTATCCGAGGTAGAAAATGTGACTTGAGCAGTCATACCCCTGGAAGAGGAACAGGTTGAGATGGTTGTACTTCTTCGTCAAGAAGTTGCCCAGGATACGTGTAGGATAACCACAGCGGATCTGGTAAGCTGACAAGCCAAAGTACACACACTTGACAAAGTACCAGAGCTGGGCCACAAAGTTTTGATTAAACTTCCTGCAGACAGATAGACATGACTATGATCCTTCATCGTTACACACTAGTGAAGAGGATGCACTGTGAAGACTTACCGCTCAGTGACTGCAGGTAGGATGAAGAACATCCAGATGTGGATCCCAAACACCAAGATCACCTGCACAGGCCAGGGCAATACAGTAGTAATTGTTAGGATATATGAATAGAGCTGTCTTTTCCCTCTTTTATTAAGTATGTTAATGTTTAAGTATGTTTCAGACATTGCTATTATAAACAACACTAGGTTCAGTTGTCATTACGTTCATTCATTCATTCATTCATTCATTACATTCAAGCCTTTTTTCTACACTCTTTGAATTACACTTTCATATAAATTCATCAGAACATTAGAGCTATTATTACAGGTCTGTACAGATACAATAGTGCTTATGCACACAATGTGCTTATATTGAAAATAGGCTATAAAAATGAATAAGATGTGATGTGAAAATGAATGCTCATATAGCATGGAGTTACCTGGAATATAAGTTTTCCCAGGACAGCTTTGCGCAGGTACAGAGCTCGATCAATAATCATGGTGCTGAACTGAATGAGCAGCATTACCAGAAAGGCCTCAGGAACCTGGTCCTCTGACAAAGAGGAGGCGATGTCTGCAGCCGCACTGTGTTTCTGTTCAAAAGAGACAGTTAAATATGTACAGCATTTACATAATTGTTAATTTAAGCACCACAATACCCCAAAGGCCCAGAAGCCAAAGACGATGATGATGAAGTCAATAACGTCTGTGAGGAACATGAGGGCGTAGACATCAGTGGCAGCACGGTATTCAGCGTGCACTATGTCTCTAAAGAAGCTTTGCGTGGGCTGGTACACTGCCTGGAAACTGCACACAACAGGGCTTTAGAGGAGAGGAACTGGGGACACTACAATAGAATAATCTTAACCACAGTTAATGTCTTTGAATCTGATGGTGGGGTGTGATCTGGACTGACAATGATTGTCTCACCCAGATAAACAGACACGTTTCAGCTTGTGTCCAACAGCCACCAGGCGCTGATTTGCAGCTTCTCTTCTTTTACTTTTTAGTTTTTTCTTCTTCTCTGGTTTGCTCTCAGGTTCTTCAGGCTCTGGTGTATCTCCCCCTGAGGCCTCAGCTAGGAGTCAAAATTATGTAGTTTATGTGAGTGCTTAGTCAAAAACACCACAGTTTTTACTAGAGTCATTTAAATCATGCAAATATAGTGGCGCAGTTAAATTTATATATGATACATTTAATGTAAATAAATGACATCTATTTAAAAATAAAAAAGACAGCAAAGTCAGGCTATTCCAGAGGCGAAACTCTGAGTTTGATCTGGGGGGAACGGTGAATGGCAATAAATACACAAAGAAATTTCAGAGGGGATCAGAATGTACTATATAAAATTTTTATCATTATTAATAGCAGTAGGCCTAGTATTAATAGTATTATTATTAATATAGACATAATTATGCACTTAGAACCAACAGTGTATTTTTCCATTGCTAAGACTGTAGTTGTATTTTATTCCATACTTCCATACAATATTCACAAAGCAAAAGTTAACATCCTGTTTTTGAGAGAACACTTTTATTTTAAAGAGCCACTTCCTGTTAAGTGCTTTAACGCCACATCAGTTTCACACAGAAAAAGACGCTTAAAAGGCAAACGCAAAGTTGACACGGAGCAGAAATTAACGTGTTTTTTGTATTAGCTGCCCCTCTGAAGAGGCACAACGTACGTTTTAAGTTGCACATAAGCACAATTGTAATGTTTTGTGTTCCTAAAGTGATACTGATTTTGTAAGTAAAACACGTTAATTGATGTGTAATTATATATTTCCAGCTAGCTGACGTTTTGCTAAGGTGTAAGATCATGGCATTTAGCATTTACACAATGACTTTTTTTTGTGTTTCCCCCAGCTCTTACGGTGTATTTGATTGATTTATTGCCTTTCATGCTACCATGCTACTATATATATATATATATATATATATATATATATATATATATATATATATATATATATATATATATATATTCTGACCCTGCCATATTACGATTAAAATTAGTCACTTGAGTCAAGAGTTATGAGTGCTTTGCCAACTAATATGCCTGTTTGCAAGTTTAAATTGTTTGCATTGCAATAACATTGATCTTCTGTTCCATAACGCACCCACACCCCATTAAGTCGATCGCGAAGGTAGTGTGGGTAGATCGCATGGAATATTAAAAATATATATAAATGGGTCAAACGTGGCGACTGTCTTGAAGAGACCTGCATGGGACTGACTTTTCAACCCGCTCCCGATTGATCCTGAAGCTTTTCTGACCGCTTCTTCCCGGTCCACTCCGCGTCTGTCGGTCCCTTTGCACCCAGAGCTGCTACAAGCTGCAGAGTTAACACGCGCGCCCTGCCTTATGTTGCCTGGCCTCCATTCAAATCTCCATGTATTATAATTGATTGATATAATATGAAAATATGAAAAATATTGAAAGATAGTGGGAACGGCTGGTCAGGCTATGCTTTATGACGCTCTGGATGTTTTAGTGCAGAGACAGCCTTTATCTTTAATACGCCTCATTTGCGTCCCTAGATCAAGCCTATAATAATGCATAAGAACTTGAAACTTTTGGGACAAATATTCAACACCAAACGTCTTGCGCATGGACGCGCCGTGGTCCCGCCCACGTCTCACAGCACATTCATTCATAAAGTTAGTTCAACAGCGTTTGCTCTGTTTTACGTGATCAGACACGGGCTCACACGCACATGTCTCAAGCACATGCCAGACACACGCACATGTACACGCTCACACGAGGTGCGCACTGCTCTGTGTATCTGCTGTGCTCTGGCCTCGTAAACAAAGTGTTTTGGTCTGACCGCCTGATCTAATTCATAATTTGATGGAAACACCCTGAATGCAAAATTGGGTTTTTTCGACATTTGGAGCAGATTGATTATGTTGATCAGCTGATGCTCTGTGTGTGGAAGCGTGTGGACAGACTACAGTGAATCAAAAGATTGTCATAGTTTAACTTCTGGGTGATGGTATGCACACAGGGTTTGTTGGCCCAGGTCGCATGAGCGCTTTTTTTCTTGCTTCAAAACTTTAGAATAAGCAAGCAGTTTGCTAGTATTAAAAAAAAAAAAAACAACTTCTAAGTATTCAAAATACAATTTGGTAATGTAACAGAATATGTTACAAAATACTTTTCAAACCATGTATTCAGTATTCTGTAACGGAATACATTTTCAAACCTCCCATCACTGTATATCAATATATTTATAAAAAAAATTATATTTGCATTTTTATAGTAGGTGGTAGATCATTTTCACTTGGTCATTTCATAAGTAGCTCCAATGCTGAAAAAGTGTGCACACCCCTGCTCTATGCTGAACACGTGTCGGACTTGTGGACGGTAATGAGCCTGGTTGAATTTTAGGGACTGACAATTAAAAAAATTACACAAGAAAAAATAAAATAAATAAAAAAAAATATTGCTCCCCTCTTAGTGCTCAGCCATTTATATCTGTCTTTAAAATCTTTTAGTATTTCTTGAGGCATTTTAACAGTAAAATTACCAGTTTTTCTTCAATAGCTTTTAGGGCAATTTACCCAGTGACACCAAAATACCTTACAATATTGCTGCTCTCTCAGGGCTATTGGGCTCAGCCATTTATATTTTTCTTGAAAGCTTTTAGTATTTTTTTTATAGGTATTTTAAGGTTAAATTAATTAGCAGAAGCAGCGTGAGAGATAAAAGCGCATGTTCTGTGCGCACGGGACAGCCATGTTATCAAAACACGTTTATAGGCTACAGTTTCAAATAGATCTCAGCTTAAAAAATGATGCTTCGGTGTGAACAAAGCAAGTCACAGACCCCTCCCCGTGATTTTCGCCTATGGGCTACTCACACTTACTTGTCATCTGGAGATTCTTGAGCTTCTTTTTGCGAAAACGTATGCTTCTCTTTTTTGGTACCAGTTTTGAGCTATGCGTTTCCTCTTGGAGATTTGCAGAGTCGCAACCCGTAGACCCCTGCTCATCCACAGATGCTGTGGTATCTGAATTAACAGCAGGGGGCGGTGTGGGAGCTGGTGTGATGCTCTTGGACTCTGTATACTCCACTGGGTCCTAAATCACAAGTGCCAAGTATTAAGTCAAGTTAGAACTTTCAGCTGTTACTGTCATTTATCAGTTTAATCATACATGGGCACCTACCTCTGTGATAACCAGCTGTTCCTCTCGTCTCGTGCCATCTTCACACACATTTGCAATTTTACAATCATCATTGTCAATCTGAGAGGAGGACTTTTCTTTGATGGGCCCCTCATGGTCCCACAAACCATAACGCTGTCACACACATAAACATTTATCAAAGACAGCAAACTGGATAAGAAAACTACTGTTGTTGTGACCAAGTATGACAAGCATAAATAATATGGACTTATCCACCATGAGCAGAGATCTATGGAAGAACAAGACCAGCAGCTGCAGCAGGTCATATTTGATATAGTTGTCAGACTTCTCCAGGCCCAGGATGCGAGGTGTAAAAAAAGGTTTGTCTTCGTTCAGGGTCATCTCATAAACACTGTTCCAGGGAAAGAAGCCAAACTGAAACAGGTATTTGACCACCACCATCACCTACAGTATGGGACACAAGCACAGAATTTACAAATAGGAAAAAGTAGCAAATAAGTGAGTCACTACAGTCCCAATCAAAAGTGAAAGACCAGTTGAATATAGTGTTTTTACTGTAGCTTGTGAACCACTTTGTGACCTCGGTCTGTGAAAAGCACTATACAAAGTTTACTTTAGTTACTTGAATAAATGGCAAAAGTCATATTTTGCATGGCTGGATCTTAACAAGGTTCCACGTAGAACTTCAATAACAACAAGAAATGGCAGTGAAAGCAAAAAAAAAAATTTAGTAAACATTTTATTGAAAAAATAAACTGAAACATGCTGTTCTGCGGCTGAGCAAAGGTTTAGGATCACACCTCAAAAAACAACCCCAAAACCCCCTCAAAATACAAATCAAAGTCCCAAACACGAACTCAGTAATGCGTAGCGCCACCGTTATTGTTGATCACTTCAAAAATTGGTTGCAGCGCTTGATGCAAGTGTTTCCAGGAGGTGAGTGGGAACATTTCTCCAAGTGGTGAAGATGACCACTTGGAGGACATCTATTGTCTGGAACTGTTGTTCATTTTTGTAAATTTCCTTGCCATCCATCCCCAAAGGTTCTCAATTGGATTTATATCAAGGGAACATGCAGGATGGTCCAAAACAGTGATGTTATTCTCCTGAAGAAGTCCTTTGTCCTGGGCTTTGTGAACTGTGGCAGATGCTTCTGATGGTTACTGGGCTGTAGTCGGCACCAGTAACTGCCTTAATTTGGGTGAAGGATTGTCCAGTGTCTTGATGGACAGCCAATTGGATCCTCCAGCTCAGTGCTGGTGTCATTTTTTGGGGGTCTTCCACTTGATTTTCTTGTTTCATAACCCCCAGGATTTTAAAGGATTGTGGTGCTAAACATGTAATCAGCTGCAGAACAGCTTATTTCAGTTTAATTGTTGTTTTAAATAAAATGTTTACTCAAACTTTTTGTCTCCCATTTCTCACTGAAGCTCTGCTTGTTACGATCCAACCATGCAAAATATGACTTCTGCCATTTATTGAACTGGTCTTAAACTTTTGATCAGTACTGTTACAGAAATGTTACAGAAGCATGTCAACAAAAAAATCAAAGTGAAGGAAAGTGGGGCAAGACTATCTATGATCATATCATCATACCAAATGATCAATGATCAACCCTCCAAAATTATAGCCATACTCTAAGTCAAACCGGAAAAATACTTGTCAAAATGAATGTCAAAATACATAGTGAAGAAAAACACAATTTAACCATGAGTCACAATTACTGAGATCAAACAACAGGAAATCTTTCTTCTTTCATTCTAATTGTCTAAAACATTACTATTCCTCAAGTTAGTTTGTGACCAGCTTCACAAACTCAAACTTTCTGGAAGTAAAAAAAAAATGATAACGTGACAAAACCAACCAGATAAAAAATACATTAGACGTATACATTAGATGTATTTTTGACAATAGATTGAATTAAAAAGACTAACTTTTGCTTCTAAAATGGTAATGATTATTATTTTTCAGTTCTTACAACTATATCGTAATCTGAATAATCACGATTATTGATTACCTTTATAATCTTGACATCCCTAAAATATTCTACAGAGTACGATGATGAACAGCTGAAAAGTGGCCACATATTCTACCTCTACAGTTTTTATGTGTACGTTTTTGATCACATTGAGCCTAATATCCAAATTTGCTGCAAAAGAGTCATACCTCAGTGTACACAATGGCGGTCATCCAGAAGCGTTTGGTGGGTCTGGGCACAGAGAGCATGGCCCACAGGAACACCAGGATGGGCAGCACCAGGGAGATGACCGACGCACTCACCACATTGTTTAAAACAATGATGAGGTAGCACACCAGCTCAGAGTTAGCAGACAGCAGATTGTACAGAGCAAAAAGCAGCTTCAGCAGACGGTTCTGGCTGTTGTAGAAGTCTCGGCTCTGCTCCAGCTCCTCAATAAAAAACTGTCTGCATACAGGACAGAAACAAGGTTTAACCAATATGCACAAAGCTTTTCACACCAAGCATTACAACTTGTTTTTTTTTTTTGCTGTTGAGCAGATAAAGTCGACATTTAGGGCTGTATTTTGCCCCATGCCATTAGCGTTGGCCAGGGGGTAGTTCCAGGCTTTTGCTATTTTCACAGCGGTAACCGCTAGCTCAGAGAGGCTGTACTTGTCCGCTGGAGTCTGAAGGGGGATGTGACAGTCCATATAGGGTGAACGTGTTTGAACCAGTGACTGAGAACTGTGGCAGTACTTTAAAGCTCTGGCTGTTTTAGTGCAGAGACAGCCTGAAACTGTTCAGAGGGACAAACACTAAATGTCTTGCACATGGACAAGCTGCCATCACACCCATCTCACACAGCATTCACTCATAAATTAGTTTATCGATCTATCTTGTGATATATCCCCCTCCACCTGACACTCAGAGCTCTCCTCCTGACATTTCCACCTGCTGTTCTTCACACGGCGAGCGCGCTCACACCCACATGTCACACACGCACACACAAGGGGCGCACTGCTCTGTGTATCCGCTGTTTTTGCTGGACACGAGGAGGACTCAAAACCGAGGTGTTTTAGTCTGATGCCGATCACTTCATAAATTAATGCAAACAGGCTCAATGCGATTTTTTACATCTGAAGCAGATCAATACAGTTTTGAGCAAAAGCACAATGGAAACTCAGCTACAGCTATTTATGGCAGATGGACTGTCTTAATTGGACTATATTCATTATTCAGTAATGTATCGTTCTGGTTATTTGTGCCCATTGGGACTAAACCAGGATAAAACTCAAAACTGAAGGACTAGAACAGGACCAAACCAAGTCCACATCAGGACTAAAGGACAACTCAACACAAAATCAGTTCATTCTTTGAACAGAATTGAAATAAACGGAATTGCATTAAGCTTGCCTTTTAATAGCTGCTTTGATATAAGACAAAATTAGTCTATTTTTCTGGTATTATATTGTATTATATTATAATAAGTTCTTTACTTTTACTTTTATGTTGAACTTCTTTAGTCCTGTGTAAAACATTTAAATAAATTATAAATGTACTCTTGTAGTGGAGTGTGAATACCTCTCTCCCAGCAGCTCACTGGCTGTTCTGGAGTGGCGCTGCTGTTTGGGCAGATCTGGCAGCAGTTCCAGGGCCTCTGGACTCAACAGATTGTCAGCACTGGCCAGCATGGGCCTCGGGGTTGACTGGCCAGGGACACCCTGACTATCTACATCTAGGCAGCTGTATCTGGAATTGTCAGCGTCAGTGTCATCTAGACAAGTCTCCAGAGTGTGACTGCCACTGGCCTGGGACTGAAGCTCGTCTGTGGAGTCTTTGGTCTGGTGCTGTGAACAAGATTTTGAAAATGTTCTTATTTTCATTTGTGGTCCCATTCGCCAGGTAAAGGACACATAATAATAAAAACTATACTGAACATGTAGCATAAAACACATTTGTCAAATTGAAACATCTGTGAAAAACAATTTATAGTGGAGAACTTTCAGGAAATTAAATGAAAGCACTTTACTTGTTGGATCTTGTGGATCATGAAGTAGCGCTCATTACACAGCACAGTGGATGTTTCTCTGTACTGTTTGGTCAGAAGGTTGAGCCACTGTGTCAGTCCATCTACCATGGCCAGGACTATGGCCCAAAGGAAGCGCAGGAGGTCCAGGATCCTCTGAACCATCTCACCGTGTCCTATGGAACAACAACAAATAGATTCACCCCGAGCCATTGTGTTAACAGGGCTAACAGAATCATGGGCCATACCAGAGTCCTGCTCCTCCGGCTCCTCACTCTCCTCACGCTCCACAGGTTCCTCAAACACATCATTGTCTGCACCACCTGCCAAACCAGTTCATGTTCACTTCCTATCATGTTATGTTTTCAGAAGAATTAGCTGTTAACAAATGTCCAGACCAGTGTCAGCATGTTGCTGTTGGACTGCTGTCTTCTCCAGTCGCCGCAGCTGCCTCTGTCTCCTCTGTCGGTCCCTCAGAGCCTCCTTCACACTGCTCACCCAGGCCTGGTACGCCAACTGTCAATTTATCATACACTCTACTGCTTTTAGTTGTACAAACTGCGGAGGACTGTGTGTGACAATTGATTGGTGACAGATAATATAATAATATTTCAAGTAAAATAAAATAATCAAATAAGGCGTTGAGTTAAAATTAGATAATCTTGGAAAAATGAGAGCATCTGACCTGGCAGGCAGTTTGCCTTTTGGGCTTCTGCTCATCAGCATGCTGCTCCTCCTCATCCTCACTGTCTGACTCAAACAGGTAGTAGTCCCCTGAGTGCAGCACTGCACACAGTCAAATCAGAAGTTCAAAAACTCAACTCACAAAAATTTTACAGTGCATGGTAATGGAATAACTTAGTAGGACTTTACCTTTGGCATGGTCCAACCATGGCTGATACCATTTCTTCTTGGATTTCTTATGCTCCATTGGGCTTTCATCTGATGGAAATTGTAAAGTAAGCATCACATCACCCTATGCACATTCCTCATGCCACAATATTACAGAATGTCAATACTAAAGCTATTTGGTAATCAGGGACAAAGCAGGTACATTTGTGTATTTGTGATGTGATATGATGGATGTGAAATTCTGGAAAATACTGTATTTACTTAACTAGTCCAAGTTTAGCCTAATGGATCAAACAGAAGTATTCAGGGGGAACATGAAAAATTTACATGTTCTAAGGTTTTATTTGAAGGTCCTCTTTTTGTGTGACTATTGATGTGCCAGGAATAAAGCAAAAACTATGATTTGTTACTTTTTTGGTAAATAAAGGATTTTTTTTATTTACATGAATATAACCATAGCTTAACACAAAATATCAATGGATGTAGTGAAAGTGAGATGCAGTTGAGAAGAGACCATGTTCAGTGGTACAGTGTGTGTTTGCACCTTCAGCTTCAGCATCATCTGGTTGTGTGTGTATTTTGTAACCATCCCTGTACTTTTGCTGTTTGGATCGAATACGCTGCATTCTGTGAGATGACACAAGAGAGAGAGAGAAAGACGATCTTGTGTCTTTGCATCATCATTCATTATGCTAAATTATGCACTTTTTACAGGAATAACTTACGATCTCTTGAGCTGTGACAGGGACTTCTGCTCCAGTTGCTGGTGGTATTTGATGTTCTTGATGATGCTGGCCTTGAACAGTTCAAATCCTCTGAGAAACACAGAAGTATCAGCAGTTGCACAGGTCAGACTGTGTAATGTTGAGTGTGTGTGTGTGAGTTCTACCTCGATGCCTGGCGGGCTGAGGCCTGGAGCTCTGCTGTTACATGGAGGAAGTAGAAGCTGAGGAAGACTCTCCGTTGAAGCAGAAGGCACAGAAAACAGATGCCATCCCAGATGATCCCGGCCTCCTCCACAGGCAGACTGCAGTTGCGGTCCTCTACCGCATTTGCTGCAGAAAACAAACAGAAAGTAATATAGTTAAATTCTCCAACTTTGCACTGATTTGCATTTGCACTGAAGACATGGCAGAAAATTACTCTTCAATGAAAAACTCATGGGAGTATCTCGCTGTACAGTTTGAATGGTTTGGCCTGTTTGCATTTTACCAAGTACTTCTGAAAGTGTTACAAAAACTAATAAAAAAAAAGTCAGTAGTAAATATAAGTAATGGACGATGATGATTAGTTCAAGATGCGCTGCAGGACTTACGATCATAGTAGCCTTTAACTGTGCAGACAAGGCTGAAGAGCTGGATAACCCAACAGAAGCCCTTCTGCATCTCAAAGACAAACACACAGGCCAGAATCTGCCACACACAACCCTTGTTAGTACAATGGTAAAATGTATCAAAATACATTTCCAAACAATTACAGTATATTTACGGTACAGTAACAATGTACTAGTATGACATATTTGCAACGGCCTAGATTTTAATCAAAGCTGCAAATCAACTTTTTTACAGTATTTAAATGGTACTTACTGATAACATGTTTTTGGATATGATGACTGCAACATTATAAATTATGAGGCAGTCCCACAAGACTAGACGAGTCCTTGATGGCTTCAGCAGCAACTTGGTTCCAAAGAGAAGGAAAAAGAAACAGGCCAGAAGATACCCCAGTCCAAACGCTGATATCCGAGTGGCTCCAGTGACAAACACCACAGCCAGGACAAACCAATAGAAGTAACGGAACACCAGCACTTTGGCCATGTCCAGGTAACTCCTGTAAGACACATACAGTCAGGACCCACAATCTGTCAAGAGAGAGAGAGAAACTGGTGCAGACAGGGGGACCTGCAGTTGACAAAGTTTGGTGCTGGGTTGAACAGGCGCCCTTCCATGGGTTCGGCATCATCTGTGTTCTCCCCGGCCAGGACCATCCACTCTTCCACATGCTCACACTCAAAGACCTTCCACTGCTGCGATGCACACATGAGCAGTACAAAGTCAGCTGTGAAAAGATATCACTGTCAGAGAACAAATACACTGATTCTGTAGAGACACACTTAACTGTGACCCACCCATGAGGTTTTTTGAGTTAGGTATGGTGTAGAAGTCTGGCAGGTAGATCCATTTGATCAGAGCTGAGTTCATGAGCACTCGAGTATTCCATCTCCAGGGGTAATCTGTGGAACATCAACACAAGGTGTGCCATGGCCATGTAACATGGATATTTAAAAGTACACAAGGGTGGGTATCGGAATACAACTCACCCAGACATAAAGCAGGGGGCATTCCCACACACAGTAAGTACTGGTAAATCATGAAGATGGACAGGAAGAGACAGTATCTCGGCCATATCTGTGCAATGGATGCCCGTCGACGTCTCACCAAGATGGCTACCAACCAGCAGCCATGAATAATCACTAGAAAGTTCATGCGCTGGCCAATCACATTGACCGTCATCAGGAAGCAAATCTAAAAAAAGTGTCATGAGTAAAGTTGAGCAAAACAATACAGGATACTGAAGTAAAGTAAAAAGTCTACCTCCAATCCAAACTTGTAAAAGATGTAGTTGAGCAGGTACTTGATGCAGGGTATTAGGCCCTGGTCCAGCGTGTCACGCGTGGCAGTGGGGAACAGAGCTGGGATAGTCGGAGGAGAGCACTGCAGCTGTCGGTAGTGGTGGGTCTGGTGGCGGTAGACAGTGGCTTCGAAAACCAGCAGCATTAAAACAATCAGGTGATTCTGCAAAAACAGCCAATCAGAGACAAGAAGGAACAAATGGTTTGATCAATGTAAAGTTTCTCTTTAAACGGTAGTTGTTAAATGTTTTGAGGTACCTTGCTGTAGCCCAGAACAGTCGCCTCTTTCCTGATCCCAAACCATCTGGCGGGGTCAACAGGGTCTTTGTACAGTGTGGAGTTCGTAATTTCCTCTGCTAACAAGTTGGTTTCATTGGTCAAGGGCTAAAAGTGAAAACATAAGAGAACTATACTGAACACACACAACACGTTGAACAACTTTCTTGATATGCTCCAGTGATTAAATATGTGCTCAAATCTGTTATCAAAGTTGGACCAAGAACACAAACCTAAAATAGTATAGTATGCTTTTTATTACTTAAAAAAAAGTAATAAAAAGGAGGGGGGTATCTGGTGTGACCACCATTTGCCTCACAGTGCAATGCATCTCCCTCGCATAGAGTGTGCATGGCCACCTGGAATGTTTTCAGCTTCCAGAAATTGTGTACATGGTGCATTATCATGTGGCAACATGAGGTGATGGTTGTGGATGAATGGCACAAAAATGGGCCTCAGGATCTCGTCACGTATCTCTGTGCATTCAAAATGCCGTTAATAAAATGCACCTGTGTTTGTTGTCTATTGTTGTCTGTCCACGCCTGTCCATACATAACCCCACCGCCACCATGGGACCACAACGTGGGTGTCAGCAAACCACTCAACCACACACGCTGTCTATCATCAATCGAATGTGAGCATTTGCCCACTCATGTCGATTTGCGCAGAAATTCTTTGGTTATGCCAAGCGATTGTTGCAGCAGCTGTCCGGGTGGCTGGTCTCAGATAATCTTGGAGAGGCGGAGGTCCTGGCCTGTGTGGCTACACATGGTCTGCGATTCTGAGGCCATTGAACGTATGTCTCCGAATCACCCTTGGAGAATATTCAATGCACAGTAAACAGCTCTGGTGGACATTCCTGCAGTCAGCATGCCAATTCCACACTCCCTAAAAACTTTCAATATCTGTGGCATTGTGCTGTGTGATAAAACTGATAATTTCAGAATGTCTTATAATTGTGGCCAGCCTAAGACACATCTGTGCAATATTATGCATTGTATTCATGTGGTCTAATTAGCATCTCGATATGCTACACCCGTGAACATAAGAAGTGCTCGCCAACAAATTTTTTAAAATGGGTCTTTTATGTATATAGAAAATGTTTTTTTCTCCTTTGGGTTCAGCTCATGAAAAATGTGAGCAAAAAGAAAAGTTTTGCAAAAACTTATATTATTATTATTATTATTATTATTATTATTATTATTATTATTATTATTATTATTATTATTATTATTAATAATAATCGTATTTATTATTATTTAATTTTATTCTTTGTTTATTGTTTATTATTATATTTATTATGATTGTCACTCTGTTTCCGTGCAGCACTTTGTTTATTAAATGTGCTATATAAATAAAATGGAATAGACAATAGCATTTTAGCAAACATTTACCGATTGTATCTTTTCCTGGTTAATTTTCTTATTTTTTTCAAGTATTTTTGGCCCGTAGGTTTTATTTGACAGGGCAGTGTAACGTGAAATGGGGTTGAGAGCAGGGAGGACATTCAGCAAATTGTCGCACCCAGGAATCAATCTTACGACAGAGGTCGGCCTCACAGAGCCTGGCATATGGGATGCTGCTTAGACCACTGAGTAACACTTATTCTTTTGAATTATGCCTTCCATGTATATGGTCATAAATGATGAATTTTACCAGGCTGCAGTTGCTGGAGTATTCGGCTGGGTTGACCACACTGAGCTGGTATAACATCTTGCACATGATGATGACACACACCCAGATGGTGGACAGGCAGGAGGCCATGGCCCTAAAGCGGCTGTAGGGCATGGCCAGGGACCAGAGCACCACCAGCACCAGGTTCATGACAGACGGCTGGGAACACATGCGCACAGGTCAACCAGGGTTTAATAAACAAGGCCACACAGAGGAAACGAGAAGGAAGGAAGGATTCACTGGCAAATAAATGTAAAATAGAAATCTATTTTCTTTATCTTAATATGTTCAGCAAAAAAACATGCAGGTGGTGGGTGTTCAAGAGGGTTTGCTGTACATGCTTAACATACAAGCGAGTGCCTCAAATGTCTTGACTGCTTCTGCTACAGTTTTTTCAATGGTAAATATTTATTATTATCCTGTTTGTACTGCCTAAACGGCATACTAACCACCGTTTTACTTTATAAAATTACATTTACTAATGTTAGCCATAACTAAAAGGTGTGGCTAACAAGTTACTTTTTGCAGGTAACTTATTGAACAGAGGTTTTAAATATACTACAAATACATTACTATACAGCTTGTATTTACTGTAATAGCCATTGTAGTATGCCCTGTGATATGGTGATTCTGATTTCAGCTTTTACCTCTTCCAGAGACACCCAGACAGAGAAAAAGGCCACCATTTTGATGATGTGCAGCTCCAAGAGGCGCCACAGAAATCCCTGAACTTTGGTGAGGATTTCAGAGAACTTCCTGAAGAGCACCAGCAGTCTGTCCATGACCAGACCCCATTTACTGGGTGTCAGAGCCACTAAAGGAAAGAGATTACAGCATTATGTATCATCAGCATCTTCCACTATTCAGACAAAGACTGATACTCCTCTCTTCATAAAGTATCTTATGATTATCAATACTGATAATAAATGTTTTAGGTGTTGTACCTTCAGACTCAATTTCCAAGTTCTCATCATCCTGCTCAAAGCCTCCTCCTCCTCCATCCGTGCAACAGGCCCCAGCTGTATCACTGTTTTTTCTGAAAATATACAGTACAGATATGATATTCATGTGAAAGTTGATCCCATTTCTATGACATTCTCTCTCTTTTTTTTTTTTTTTTTTTACACATAATAAACTACATTTTAAGTTCTTCACATCTTCATCTTTGGAAGAGCTAACTTGTATCTAATTCACAAATCCACTCTTGTGTTTATTTTGTATTTATTTGGAAGGTTATGAACATACATGACATACAGTAAATATGCCAGATTGTAGCCTTAGGCAAATTTCCATCCGTTGTGTCATTCTCAACACACTCTCATCCATACACCAGTATAATATTGTACATGTTTTTAGTGGTAGTCAGAGCACTCAAAGGAAACCTAAGCAGGCACAGGGAGAACATGCAAACTCCACACAGAAAGGCCCAGTGCCACCTGGGAGTTGAACCTAGGACCTCCTTGCTGTGAAGCGAGAGCGCTAACTTCCGCGCTACTGCGCCATTGTGTTTTCTTTGCAGTGAGACCAGACCAGGCCCGTTACCTGTGCTTGGGAGTGACGTTCTCCAGGTCAGTGATCCTCATGAAGGGTGTGTGGAAATAGTGCAGCTGGAGAATACAGGCCAAAAGGAAGAAGCCTGGGATGAGGATACTGCTGAAGAGTTCTGAAAGGGCAAAGGTCTCCAAACCCACTGCTGCCAGCCTGAACCAATCACAATCAGACTGCGTGAGCCAAATGTCAATTGAACTGATGCAAACTAAAATTCGGATTCAACAACACAACCACAGATCTCAGTTTAAGTTATTCATACTGTAGTGTGATGATTGGAATCGCTTTATAAGGTATTTCGTGATATTACACAACATTATGATTAGTTATCATTTGCTACAATCTGTAACCAAACAATACAGAGATAAGTGTGACCATTTTTCTGGAATATAATTAGTATGAGTAGGCATTTGTACACTTACTGTTCCTCTGTGAAACCTGTGAAGTGCATCCAGTAGCCAGGAAAGTCTTCAAACTGGTATGTGTAGATAGCAATCAGCACCAGCATAGTGTATGCCACTACAAGCCACCAGAAGATCTTCAGCAGCCGCCTCCAAAGTGAGTAGTAAACCTGGAGAAATAAGGTGCAAGTTAATTTACAGTGCACTTAATGTTAAGGGCATAAAAATAATCCAAAACACCTGCACCTGTACCTGGTAAAGACAGAGGCAGAGCAGAAACAGCAGCATGTAGATTATCTTGTAGCCCACCAGTTTTCCAGCGAATGATACCATGATGAACATCCCCCCGCACACATAGATCCAATATTTGGCATAACAGCACATGACCATGCCCCCCAGGACTTTCAGCACTGATTCATTGCCAGTGCCATCTGGTGGAAATGCAAAGAAACATTAAGCATAACCTGTCAGAGAACCTTATTAATTTAACAATCTGACTAGCATGTTAGGTTAAATAGCACTGTTAAAAAAAATTAAATTCCAGCTTTAGATCACATGCCACAATATTAATTAAAAGGCAGATGTTGATTAAGAATTTAAGGATCACGGTGTACCTTTTTAGATTAGATCTAGGAAGATCTGCCACCTGTTTGTCTCCATGTTGTTACTGTTTTGCCAAGAATGTTCAAAGGTATATCATTCATCCACTATGATTCTGATATTCTCTGAACATGTTTTTAATGTAAGATAATTTGTTTCTTTCCTTTCCAACTATTCCAGTGTCTGTTTGTGCAGGTTCAAACCTCCTGTGGTGACTTCCTGTAGTGGGGTCGTCATGTTCCTTTTCCGGCTGAAGTTTTCCTTCACTGCTTGTCGCAACAGCAGCCAGAAAGTCATGGTGAACAGGAGCTGAGTGAGCCAAGGTAAACACTGGTCTGTTATGTCAACCTTTGACAATAACATGTGATGTGTGCATTAAAAAATCTATCTATCTATATATATCTATATATATCTATATCTATCTATCTATCTATCTATCTATCTATCTATCTATCTATATATATATATATATATATATATATATATATATATATATATATATATATATATATATATATATATATATATATATATATATATAGCATGTTAGGTTAAATAGCACTGTACTATATGTATGTATGTATATAAGTTAAAATCAAGCTATTTCTTATGGATTGCCTTATTCTGTTGTTCATGTTTATCTTTGGTCATTGCATGGTAGAGGTGATATTCCTGTCAGGATGGTAGTCCCACTCCTTGTGTCAATGACAGATTAAGTGTTGTATGTCCTCACCAGAGCCCCCAGCCTTAGACAGGGGAACTGCGCCCGCTCCAGACCCAGCTGCCGTAGGCTCATATTGCCCACAGTGGAGGGTAGCTCAGGCTGGAGCTCCATGGCCCAGACGTACTGCAGACAGCACAGGGCCAGTCCATAGAGCAGGATGAACGGGGAGCACAACGTGGCTGCATGGCGCCTGAAGCAAAAGGGTGGCAAGAAGTTAGCAATATCAAGTCAATTCAAACACAGCTCAAGTTTTATTATACCTAGCTCGCAAGATCCAGATGAGACAAGCCCAGAGCAGCAGCACAAATGTGAGCCAGCTGTGGTAAGTGATGCTCCACACCTAAACACACATAAAGTACAACAATCTTTATTCTTCATACTCCAAATTATAGCATTTAATGTTTCTCTTACCATCATAGCTATGAGTGCACACACATAGCTCTGCTGCATCACCACCCTCCCCAGCAAGAAAAATGGGCTCTCACTCTTTCCACCACTGGGAGCTGCTTCAGCACCTAAAAGGTATGCATAATAGGCATAACGACAAGCAGATAAAGTAATAGCAATTATGGTGACTGATATTTATATTGTGAAGTCTGAAAGCATACCCAGTTCTGTGTTCTCCTCCGAGGCCAGCGCTACCTCTTTGGGCCCTTCATTTCCCATGGACAAAAGCATGAGCTAAAAGAATGCCAAGTTAAGTCAAGCAAATAAGTCAGTACATTCAACAACAAAGAGAACGTGTCAGCGGTCATCTTCAGTCTCTCTCTCCTTCTCTATCTCTCTCTGTCTCGTTCTAAAACCTACAATCAAGTTAGAAATCTAGGAGTAATATTGGACTCAGACACACATAAAAACCAATAACATCAGCAGCCTTTTACCATTTAAATCTGTTATAGTGTCTTAACCAGACTTGGAAAGAGTTATCCAAATATTTGTCTCCACTCGATTAGGCAACTGTAACCGCCTGTGTTTCAGTTTTATGCAACTAAAATGTAGAACTGTCTCCACTCTACTCTACTCTACTCGACAGGCCTCTACTCTGACAATGGCTGCGGTTACATGTATACTTAAAATCAGATTATCAGGTTTTGGAGTTATACGATTATTAAAATGATATGAAAACTCAAGCTTTTTCTGATCCTGACATCACATTTTGTGGTTTGCATGTCAAGAAATAAAACAGTAATCAGATTTAGTGGATGTTTAAATCCAGGCTCAAAACGATAATGTTTGTTTAGGACTGAGTGAAATCTGTGCTTTCTATTTTAAATACATTCTAAAATTATTATTTATTGTATTGTGATTATTAATTGTATTGTGATTTTAATGCAATTTTATTGTCCATAAAGCACTTTGACTTACATTGTACATAATGTGCTATACAAATAAATTGTGATTGACTGAACACTGAAATGCATGATAAGATGAAAGCGGGATCTCATCCAAAATCTGTAAAGAGTTTGGATGAGAGCCATGTGAATGACGACTAAAAGTCCAGTATGTAAAACAGATACCATTTCACTTCCCTTGCCCTTCCCAGGTGTGTTGGTGATTTGATGAGTTGCCAATGCATGAGCTAACATGTACGTCTTTTTCTCTCATTTTAGATTCTCAGAAACTCACAGTACAAGCTTGCAGAAGCTTGAAAGAATGAGATCACCTATTGGATTTTATGTTTACGCATTTCAAGATTGTATGTAAGATCTGCTCATTGCTAAATAGTGCAGATATGATTTTGAAATACCTAAAGATAGTAGACACTGTGTTGTGCATTGGTTAATGGTATAAAAAAGTATAAACAAATGACAGGTTTGCGACACACGGAGGCCTGAGGGAGTGCGTGATACCTGAGTATCATCTCGACAGCCATCGCTGGGGCCTGTCCATGTTCTGAACTCCACCAACTCCTCGCCCTCTGGAGACTCTGGATCTCTGCCCGCTTTCTGCGCTTCCTCCTGCTCCATACAGACAAATCTGACTACACAAAATAATCCTCTACTGTATTTACACAACAGGTTAACAAGGGTGTGTCACTGTATTAAATATATGGGAATATACAGTAGTTGGTGCCTCAAACCTTGGACGCTCCGATGTAGCCAGTTTTGAGAACTGTGGTGATGGTGACATAGAGGAGGAAAAGGACCCCGGGATTGGCATACACGGGCCAATCATGGTCCGAATTAAGGCTGAGCTTGAACTGGGAGGAGCAGTTTCCAGGTATGATGATGTCTTTCAAGCCGAACAGTCTGCTCCAAAACACAGTTGTCAGTACATGTTTGTATAATCTTTAACAAATTGGTCAATCACTGCTTGCCTTGCTTGTCCTGACCACACAACACTGACAAATCCACTGGTATGAACATTACAGAGAGTATTCTGACATGTTGTAAATCACAGCTACTATGTTATTATTATTTTTAACTGTTATTATTATTATCTCAGATTTGGCCTGAAAGAAATCCAGTATTGCCTCTTAACTGACTACTTTCCATAGCCTGTTTATTGTGAGATGCAAAACATTTACCAGAGATAATATTTATGTTGTTTTAAATTGAACTAGCACATTTGATATTAAATTGCATAAAGTCAACCTGAGCACTGGGACAGAATGTTAAAGGCTCTTAGATCATTTTATTATATAGTTTAACTCAAGTGTCAAGTGCTTATAGACATCCCTCTGGACACTTCTTCACAGTGCTGCATGTAGTAGACAGATCTACAGGAGATACTGTTTCATAGTTTTGGATGACCACCAGAGTCATCTGTCTCAAACTGAGTCCCTTGGCAGGGCTGTGCTGACCTGTCCATCAACTACTTCAGACCAAGTCAGATCTGGTCCAGCACACTTTCTAGACTATTGATCACTTATTGCCTGCATTTACCTCTTTTGGCATATTATATTTTTTTGTGTGGGAGAAGACCAAGAGTAATTGTATCCAAGTCCAAGCATTAGCAGGAAGCAGCAGAGCTATTCAGGCTATGTAACCTCAGCATTAACCCTAAGGGCCCTCTGCCCACCTGCCTTAGTGAACCTGCCAGAGTTGGCTTAACTCAGCTAAGTCTAAGTGAAGTGGGACAGCTGGAAAAGCTACAGAAACCATATCTGTGGGTAAAAATACTTAAATCAATAAAAGGTAAGTGAATACAAGCTATCGCTTATCACACAGTAATCAGTATAGCACTGTGAAATTCAGTATGTTCTGGATGGACTCAGACATGTTGCAACATTTATACAGCACCAACTTACAACAAAAGAGAATTTATAAATGCACATAAACCAGCATCTTGAGTACAATTTATATATGCTCTATTGAAGACACATATTTTTCCTACCCCTGAGCCTGGGGGTATAGTATAATATAGCAGAAAGCAGAAGAGACCAGGAGTCAATGGGGTGTTTCCATTAGCACGGTACAGCTCGGTGCGTGAATGGTCCGAGGCGTTTCCACTGAACAAAAGTGAACCGTACCGCCCCGTTTGAGGGGTCCGAAGGGGGCCGTGAGAGGTATTAGCTCCAGCTAGTGCCAGCTCACTTTAGCGCAGACCGGTTTATGATTGGACGGGAGAGAACAAAAGAGAACGCAGACGCAGGTGAGAACGAAGTGGCAAAAAGCGTGTGAAATTCAGGTGCGGTTTAGATTTTATTCATAAAGAAAATATAGTCACATTTGGTGACGTCAGCTGCTCATGTAGCGGGCACCCTCTGTACGGAAACGCAGTCCGCCATTAACAGAAGCGGCCCGACGTAACACAACACAAGCAACGCACTCAACGTAACGCAAAGCAAGCAACACTAGCCACGCAAGCAACGCAACGTAACAAAACATAATATAATTTATATATTATATTATAAGGTAATGGTGGGACATTTAACCCATTCCTCAGAGCCCACACATACATACATTTTGAATATTATGTGACTGTGATAATCATTGGTTTGCTTTACCATATCTCATGTAATCTTCGAAAGAGAGAAAGTGGCAGTAAAGGGAAAGTAAAAGTATCTTGAATAAATCTGTAGCAGTAGGTTAAGCTTTAGACACTCACAGTAACTAAAAGGTACAGTATGTAACTTTTTGGAGGTGGTAAATCACGCATGATTCCATGGAAATAGAAAGTTAATACCATACTTTGGAACATTCTCCATGCAAATACAGATACATTTTTATGCCATACTGTGGAATATTATAGCCAAAGGAACAACAGTTCCATAGAAACTAGCAGTTTCGAGCAGAGCAGGTTCATCCAAGTCAAGTAAGTCTCACAGTAGGGACACTTTTTTAAATTCCTTTTTAGGGGCAAAAAAGCATCTAAAAATAAACAAGCAACATTCTTTTGATTTAGTCTAGTTTTAGGCTAAAAGGTTACATACTGTGATTTAAGATTGAGCTTGATGCGAAATCTTAAGGCCAAATGCGGTATCAATTATATGGGTAAAAAAATTCACCTGTTAAGGAGTAAACGTATGATTTATTTGTAATGTTTTGTGATTCATGTAGTAAAAGCCATATGGTGTTAATTACACCATTTTGTTGAAAAATTTGAACTAAAATTATACTCACTGATGATAAATATTGTTCACATTTTATGGCACAGCACTATACTTAATCCAGCATGAAAATATGCATGTAGACAGAGTAGGTATAACCCAGGGCTATTGGCGTGGACATTACTATGAAAGCTACGGTTTCAGGACAGGTGTGGACTGACCTCTGACCTTCAAAGTAAACATGAGTGAAACGTACCGGGCCCACAGACTGGCAGGAGGGAAGACGGCCTGTGACAAAGAACTCTGGTACACGTAGAGACACACCATGTGACCAGCCGTGAAGAAGCCAACCATCACACAGAGCGCGTTGAAGCCCAAATGGCTGATGGGAAGATGGCAGGCCCACCATGTGCACACCCCAATGAAAAGCAGGAAGTAGATGGCTGAGAAGGCCGAGGGCAATGTGATGCCTGGAACAAACACAGGTTGTGTCAATATACACCTGTACTTATGTATATTGACACTAGTTTATTTAAACAATGACCAAAACAAATAAAAGTAACATAAACAACACACTAACTGCCTTATTCCCGTGTGATAATAGTATAAAAGTTCATTTCTGAATGTTAACATTTTAACTGCTTATGTCTTCTTATCAAGTAAACTAGATTAATTCCATTTGTCCCATATCAATGAAAAGATACTGTAAAACTGTAAAAGTTTGTTGTACATAAAGCATTACGTCATGTTGTTGTCTATGAACTAAGGAAACAAAGATAGAAAATTAAGTTACGAGTGTTTCAAGCACTCTTTACTTTAACTTTAATTTACTTTATGGCTTTGTTTAATTTCAAATGTATGTATAGTCAATCTTTTAGATGTTTCTCATCTGTGGTTTCTGTGTTTAAACAATTATAAACAGAATGAGTTGCTACAACAACACACCAGAGTAGAAAAAGCTTCAGCTGGTAAGGAGAACACCTGCCCCATATTAACATTCCCACTTTCCCAGCACAACAGTGGAATGACAAGACCCACTTCTTAATTTAGAAATGTGCTTTTGTATGAGAGTGTAGTACCAGCCAAAGCCAGCAGGCTGATGGCCACGATGCGGCCAAGGTCACGAAGCACTCGGCAGGCTGTTGATTTGAGTCGCTCGGCCAGTTGCTTGGCTCGGGTTCCAGCGGACACCTCCTCGTCCTGGTCCTCAGTCACAGACCTGTCCTGGTGATCTTCATCCTCCGACAGCTCCTCCTCAGCCTCCTCCACTTCACTGTCCTCCACGTCTGATTGGCTGTTAGTCAGAGGATCCAGCTGAGGCATAACATTTTGGAGTCAAACCAATTTCAAGGTACTTGACTGTAAACTTAGGTTCCTCCCCATTGTCAAAGAAACTACAGAAATAGAAGTCTGGCTAAACTAGTGACACAAAATTTGAATTCCATTTTTTATTTTTTTTTTGCCCAACACATGCCCAAAATGGCACCTGCTACCATATTTTAGTCACTAATATAAACAAATATGAACTTCAGAGGAAACATGCATTACCTACCCAGATTGTCAGTATGTGGGGCTCTTGGTTCTCAGATCGACTCTGACCCTTATAAGTCTGTGAAAAGCTACGAAAAAGCCCATTGATAGCTCTAGTATGGCGCTGACTGCCCCAGTATCTGCACTAACTGTCCTGTCTGATGTTAGTAGACAAAAAAACTGTAGTGAAAAATAGTGATCATCAGAAACTAAGACATTAATAAATAAACTAAAACATTAATCTCTCAGCACATTTCCCATATAACAGAGGTCAGATGGTCATAAAAGAGCAGTAGGTGGACATCTTGTATTTTTGGAGCTGAGACATAGTTATCACTTACTGAAACTTGCTCTAAAATGGTGTCCATTCACTAATGTGATCCAGTCTTCTCCATATGACGACTTGACATCTCTTTTGTAGCGAATAGTGTGTTGAACATGTATGTCCTCTTTTAATGTTCTTCCAAACCATGGCAAAGCCAATTTGATTACTGCTGCTATTTTAGGTTTGAAGTATAAACAGTGGCAAAATGAGGCAATGTGGTCAGTATAAATTTATTGCAAGTTTATGTTCGTACATTGTCATTGTAGCCTGGTACGTTCTGTGTGTGTTTCAATTAGGTTCTAGCACAGTGCTTCTCAACCTGAGGGTCAGGACGCCCATGGAGGTGACCAAACAATTTCAGGGGGCCTCCAGATGATATGGGGAAAATATTTTAATGTTTGCAGTAATCTTAAACAAGGCTTGACATGCTCCAAATGTTGTGGTAAATGGAGATTCCCATTCCTTGGCCAAAAGTAAGCATAAAAAACCACCAAAAAAATTTACGTCGTATCTGGTTAAGAACCACCGTTCTAGAACACTTCATGTACAGAGGAAAATGTGTTTCTAGAAATGTAGTATTTTATTTTTTGCCAAAATTTGAAAATACATTTGTTACCCCAATTTTGTTGCTGAGATGTGGTTGCACATGACACATACTCTCTCCTATATTTTTGCCATATGATGTACAGGTGAGCCCTGAGAAAGGTGTGCGACTTACAGACGTGATGTTAGCAGCTGCCACCATCTGCCTGTTCTTCACCAGGCGATTACACAGGATGCTGGTTACCAAGGAGACCAGACACACAGCCAGGTCGGGACAGAGAAGCCGGGCCACGGTCCACGGGTCATCCAGGGGCAGCCTGCACCGCCATACAACACAGTGCTGCTGTTAATGTCACCTAGTTACATCCCATTTATACACTCTAAAAATACACTATATTCTTGGAGAGGATTGATAGCAGGTTCAATGTTGCTATATGACTTCAGCATTTGAAAATAGTGCAATAGACTGTAAATATCAATAATAATTAGTAACGGGTCTGACTGAGAGGTGCGCTGGCGTTGTGCAGAGTGCTTTGTACCTGGACAGGCCAATCTGACGACTGACTGTGTCCCACTGTGAGCAGTTGTCCCCAAGGACTGTGTCCAGAGGTGGGTAGGTGAACAGCACAGTCTGGAAGCAAACGTGAGCCAGGACAAACAGGAGGCCCGTGCAGAACACAGCTGAGATGAAACGCCCCGTGTGGCCTATGGACAAGAGGGAGCTGAAGACCTCAAAATAAAACTGAAGTCAAACACTGCTTTTTCTGTTGATCTATTTACCTTAGTTTGGACAAGAGGTGAGTAAAATCCACAACTATGATTACTTGGCACCAAAGCTGTGTTTTCACTCCAACACTGGTCTGACTAACACCATTGGGAGCCTATATGGCTTGTTTTCAAATGCAAATCTGTACTGTTTATTTGAGAAATGTGTAAGCACAAACTCAGGAGTAAGAGGGTCTTTAATGAGTGAGTTTTAACCAATTTCACCCCTCTTGAAGGAACCAGATTAATTGTTGCATGAAAAAGGCAGAGAACTAGTATGGCTGTCCAAGCTAATTATTTCTATGAAAAATGTAAATATTTGAAAAGCAGTGACAATGTTCCATTTGTGTGTGACTCAGTAATTCTCCATGTTGTTTAAAGACATATTATGCTTTTTGTCTGACATTTAGTTCTAAGATGAAACATACTTAGATCATAATTTTACATTCTGTTCATTAAATTGCAAAGATTATCTTACACACAACTTAATGACAGAAACAGATCAAGAGGCCCTGTGGCAATTCATTGCCCCAAGCAGCAGATTTTCATTTAGGTATTTTTATTGTCGAAGAATTGCTATGCTACACTTTTGAAGACTTTGTGTATGATGTGTATCTACAAGAAAACAAGTAAATACATGTGGGTGGGGATAGGGGTGAATGAAAACAAACATTTTTTTTTGTCTCAAGTCAGGATATTATAGGATTTCTCAAACACAAATCAATCAAATCACAACTCTAATCAAACTATTAATGAGTGGCAACCTCTCTGAAGAAATGGCACATTTTCATTGCAGCGAGGCTGAAGAACATGGCAGATGAAACTTTCAAGCCATGTTATTCCCATGGTGGTTGAGAGGTATGATTATTTATTATAATTGCTCTAATCTGTCAAATATTCTGCAGTACTTTGGAGTGCTTGAGTGAATAAAAGCATCTCCAGTCAGGCGACGCCTACATTAACCGGGAAAACACCAGTGCTTCCTTCTATGTGCAGGGGCCTGTGTGAGTGTTAGCATGTGTGCAAGTGTATTGGCAGAGCGCTGGATTTTCCACAAGGGAAATATCCCCTGCCCCCTGCTTTTCTCTTTGTTTCACTGCTTCACGACACACTAACTAAAACAGAGAGTTGTCATTTTAGAATAGTATTAGCAAAAATAAATGAAATGTAGTATTCAATAGAGGTTATACAGCTGACATCACAGCATTCTGTTTTTTAGCACTGAATGGCAAAAACACATCAATGGTGAGTAAAGACATTTTCTCCTGTAAAGCTCAAAACACAACTAAAATGTAAAAAAACCTGCTAAAGTCTGATAACAGATTTACCACTCTGCTCATCTGTAACTGAAATCTAAAAAAAGAAAATAAAGTAAACAGTTGTTGTGCATATACTAAATACCTGGTTGTGAGAAAACAGTTTTGGTTTTAGTTTCAGTGATGTTCTAATCCTGGTTTAGCTCTTTCCCAGTATTGATTTAGTTCCAGGTTTAATCCCAGTTTTGTTGTGGTCTATGTGCAAGGGTAAACGCACCCTTAATGCCACATACCTCTGCAGTACCTGTATGAGCGCGTGACTGTCGGATCCTACCTTTGATGGTGTGTTTGTTGGGGCAGAGGAACCATGGCAGCAGCAGCAGGTACAGGAAGTAAACCAGCGACAGGACATTGTAGCGAAACAGGCAGGCTGCAAAGACACAAACAGCACAAAATATGAGGGTATTTGGGTATTTGGTCTTAAACTGTAACATATGTAGATCATGATTTTACATTTTGCTCATCGTAAACCACAATATTCAATGTATAATTCAATTATTGTCCTGTACTTGACCTACTGTGTAGAAATTTGGGGGTCAGCAGATAAAACATTTATGCAACCAATATTCATTTTACAAAAAAGGGCCGTGAGAATTGTCACAGTCAATATAGAGATCCATCGAACCCATTATTTGTCCAACTTAAAGTATTAAAAATTCATGATATTGTTGAATTAAGTATACTTAAAGTAATGTAAAGTAAAGTGCAACATATTACCCATAAATATTCAAGGATTAAAAAAAAAAGAAGAAGAACAAATCACTATGATCTGAAAGGAACAGACATTTTCAAAAAACCCAGATTCAGAACCAAAGAAATGGAACGGAGCATTGATGTAAAAGGAGTTAATTTATAGAATGATCTTGACAAAGAAATGAAAGAATCAAAAACAATAATGGCATTCAAGAAACGCATAAAAGTTACGAAAGCATGAAAAAGAAAATTAAGTTGTTGCAGTTAAAAGGATGAATATATTTTCAATGTAATTTGTGTGTGTTAATGAAGGAAAACGTTTGGTGCCATGTGTTTTTAAACCATCAGTGTTAAGTACAAGTTGGAAAAGGGGGCAGATAACATAAGATTACTCTTCTTTCTGCTCCTTTTCATTGATTTTTTATGTATTTGAAATAATGTCACTGATGATGCATTTTTATGACATGAAAAAAAAAAAAAAACAGCCAAATAATAGAAATGGGTTCATTGACGTTCAAACTGCAAAAGCACTCAAGACTCAAAAACAAGACAATACAAGATTACTCAAACATGCATGAATCAGTTAAAACACCACGCTGTGTACGATTTTGATGAGGGAACACTAAATTTAAAAGCTCATAAAAGTCTCTTTTACATAATATGTCCATTTTAAATTGGGAAATCACACATACAATAAATCAGAAATGTGCAAAAATCTTTTTCAACTTCAAAAATACAACCTCCCACTTAATTTGCATGGGTCCAAATCATGACCTATTATATCCTCCCCAAAGCTCTGCCTCTTGTCTTTTCCTCCACACTGCTGTAATCCATTCAATATCACTGATCTGTAGAATTAACCTTTATTTGGCTGAAGTGCCCAGAAAGTGCATTTGACACTTGTTAAAACACTGCTTTACAAGTTGCTGTTGGCCTAAAACAACGTGCCAACCTGGTTATGTGAAAACAAAAGCATGTGTGAGGCGATTTTCAGCAGTAAACTCCAGCAGAGATGATAATGGGCTGTGTGTGTCTGCTCCAGCTGCAGAGTTCTACTCTGCACAGAGGCAAGAGGAAGTGGGGTATTGCACTTTATTCTGCCTGCACCCAGGGCTTTATTCAACATCCATGTATGCTGTATGTATAATGGCTTCACTCAGAGCTGTTGTGAGAATCAATCCTATTAGGCTGGGTGATATGGTGATACAAATCTAATTGTGATCTCATAATTAGACCTGCTATTTTTTGTGATTCACAAATTTTCTCTCCTTAATGCAGCAGTCGTTTTCCCACCCTTTTTTACTGGTTAGTATGGCTGATGTCTTAATTGCCCTAATATTATTCTATTTGGTTTTTCAATGATGAATAAGGGGGGGGTCTTTTTCTGTTTGTCTATTGCTAACTTGTTTCCTGTGTGCAGCATGTGCAGTGCTCCATCAAGTGCTGTATGTATAAAAAGTGCAATACAAATAAAGTTCTGTATGTTGATTGATTGATTGATAGATTGATAGTCTCTGTGAGGCTCTTAGAGAGTGACAACTGGATTTAATCACAATGAAGTGTGAACTTTCAGAACAAGCAGAGGACTGAATTTACATTTAATTTAATTTAAAGGCTATTTAAAAAAGACAACATAAACATGAATGATGATAAAACTAAAATAATAATCTGGCTCCAAAAAAATGTCTTACATTCATTTTTTGCTGTATTGCTCCTACATCTCTCGCTTTCTGTGTGTTTGGCGATATAGAATATGTATAAATTATGCTTTTAATTCCAAAAACACACTAGGCTTTAATTATTTCTGGCAACATAATCTTGAAAAGTGCAATGTAACTTTTGCTGGTAGAGGGTCTGCGCCTTGCTTGTCTGCATGGAGATCTCATTGTTTTGTCTGAAATGTTTCACAATATGGCATTGAACTTACATATTTTACATGTATTCAATTGTAAGTCTTTTTATTGCGCAAAAGTATCTTGAAATGCATTCTTACTGTATCACTTCACCAAATATCTGACTTGTTACTTGGCTCAGCCGATGGAGATGGATAAGTTAATGCCTTACTATGGTACATTCCAGGCAAGGTAACCATGGCCGTCTAGGACACATTGAGAGGCCAGAGAGCAGACAGAGCTCCCTGAGTAAGATTTTTCGTGTGTAATAGAGGTCAAGTGGAAAACTGAGGTAAGATCTGAGTCACATTTTTCCACACAGACACTGCTTCTTCATCCCAAACATCTGCTGTGCCCGTGCACCATAATCATCAGAAGCCTCATTGACTTTAGGAGGTCAGACAATAACAAATGTGAGATAATTTGTTCTGACTAAAAACATGCAACCAACCTTGAATTTACAATCATTACATTGTTTGTGATTAGAATTGTATCCCACTTTGTAGCAATTTTGATAAATAGCTAAGGCCAGAGAGGCCTTAGATAGCTACATGTCAGACCATATTAAATTAACTTCAAAATTCACACATGCTTTATTTGTGTTAAAGCAAACCTGTGTCCATAGCATGTTAACATAGAGTCAGCAGAGCTCAGTATGGTTTTGCAGCACAAAGTACTAGTTTACAACTCTGTTATTTCCTTCAGCAACAGGACACACTAAAAGCTTTCCTGTCTAGCTCAACTGACCTTGGAGAAATAAAAAAAATAAAAAAGAAAGAAATATGATCAACAATCAACAATAATGTGCTTTCAAAATAGAGAGATGCCAGTGAGATGGAAAAAAACAGGCAAAGAACTGCAATGCACTTATATTTTGTACATGGCTAAAAAACACGTCTCTGCTCTGATGAGCCTCCATCGAGCTGCGTAGAGAGGCAGCTCCCGTTCAATAAAGGACCCTTTGAAAATAGAAAACACATTAACCCAATAATGTGATAATGAACAGGGGCAAATGCAAAGCTTAATGAAAAGTGCATTAAACATTTTAGGTATATCGTATCAATAATTTTGATGTCATAGCACATCGTAGTCTTCAAAAACAATGTTTGTCTGCAATGCCCAGTACTAAACAATATTAAGACTAGATTATGTATCAATACTGAAAGTAATCGCAGAAAGAAGCCAAAATTGGACTTTTAGGATCATCTTGAAATTTCAGACCTGGTAAATACCACAAGACCAGTTGAATAAATTAATGACATTTTCATGGCTGGATCTTAACAAGGTTCCAAGTAGAGCTTCAAAAAGCATCAAGAAATGGAAGAGAAAATGGGAATGAAAAAAAAGGCTGAGTAAACATTTTATTGAAAAACAAAAACAAAACAAAAAACAATTAAATTGAAATAGGCTGTTCTGAAGCTGATAAATGTTTAGCACCACACCTAAAAAAACAACTCCGAAACCACCACAAAACAGAAATCAAAGTCCCAAAAATGAACTGTAATGAGTAGTGCCACCGTTATTGTTGATCGCTTCAAGAATTGGTCGCAGCGCTTGATGCAAGTGTTTCCAGGAGGTGAGAGGGAACATTTCTCAACTGGTGAATAACCTCTCGAAGGGCACCTATTGTCTGGAACTGTTGTCCATTTTGGTAATCAGGGGAACATGCAGGAGGAAACAAAATAGTGATGTTATTCTCCTGGAAGAAGTTCTTTGTCCTGAAGGCTTTGTGAGCTGTAGCGTTGAGAAACCCAGTTGGGAGGCAAGAGCCCTAACCGCTCAGCCACCATACACCCTTTTATTTTAATTTTTTTTTTCAGCTTCCTATCAACTAAAACTTGAGGCAGGTGAACAAGGGTGTACTTCATTGTTCCACCAAAGAAACTTTAGACTTTAGTCCAAAATAGTTAAATAGTATAGGCTGTTCTGCCCTACATAAAAGGAAGATATCATATACCAACAGATTGCAAACTTTAACAAGTTTGTCCACGGACAGTGAATGTCTAAAGAGAAAACCACAGCTAGAGTTAATTCTTCAGTGAATAATCTTCCACTAGAATCAAAAGGCTCTTGCAGTCTGTTATGTTTAATTATAGTACAAAATAGAGGTGTGTCCACGTGAAGCACTGAGGGAACCGCTAAAAAACAAACACTCGTCTATAATACTTGTTTTAAGGACATCAAACAACAGAATGATGAGTTATTGAAAAGATATGCTGCTGGTGACCATGTGGAGGGTCCCCACCCAGTCCCCCCACCCCACATCCACACACATTCACACACACACGCACAGTGAGCCCCCACGATAACAGAGAGTTATCATGCTGGAGCACACGTTACATTGCTCTGCTCTGACTTTTACTGAAGCAGGTTTATAACTCAAATTGCAATAAACACATGGTTGGGACAATAATGGTCACATGCTCTGAGTGAAAATGCTATCATTTACCGTGCCTATGAGGCTCTACCCAGAATCCCAGTGTGTAATTTTTAGATCCTCCACACAAGGAAGCTAGAAACACGGAATACAATACTAAGACTAGATTTCAAGATCCTTAGTAAATGTTGATACTTGTTTGAGACCTGCATTTTATTTTCTGTTGCAAGCACACTCCCAAACATGCGTGTGAGAGATAACAGATTCTTACAAACACACCTTCCTCTTAGTCAAAGCCATTATCCACAGGAAAGGCACACGACACAATGGTAAAGCCACATGAGTAGACATGGTTCATCACAATATGCACACACCCAAATTATAGTTTAAAAAATGTAATTTCAATTTAACAGAAAGTACAAGACAGGGAACCACAACTATATCAATATGAGGTGATTACAAGGTGATTTGTAAACTGCTCAGACTAAAATACCTGGAAGTATCTGGCTCTTCTAATGGGCATTATCTCTGATGGTGGACCGAAGTGAGTATGAACTCCTACGCACAGAAATATAAACACAGCTGAGAGCTGTGGTGTAATATTAATAACTTTTTAATACAGTCTAGGGCTACACAATATATCGGGGGAAAAAATAATAATAACAAGTGTGATATGCATATAACAAAAATGTTATAATTTGTAATGTATGTATGTAATGCCATAATTTATAACGGTTAAATGCATTAATCTTGCATTTCTTGCGCACCCAAGTTTGTTTATAGTTCTGACCAACCAGACGCACCCTTAAATGTTCACCTCCAAAAGTGGCATTTTGCTAACTTCAGAAGCGACAAGTGAATGTTGACGTGTATAATTCTTAAAGCTCTTGCTTCAAAATCCTCATCACTTTTTTTCACTATTTCATACAAAATATATAAATGTCTGAAATGTTTAAAATGACTGTGTACTGAGTAGTATTTGCAGACTAATGGAAAAAGCAACTCCAGGTTTTAACACTCCAAAGGTCTCCAATGTGTGTATATTTGTTCCTAAGCTACTATATTTTAAAGTAAGAATTGAGTACTTAATTGTTATTCTGTATACCTGGAAAAGAAAATTGAAATATACGCAAATGAGGGAAAAATATTACAATAATATTGTTATTGCAATACTTGACACACATATTGCAGTCATTTCCAATATTGTGCAGCCCTAATATAGTCAATTCTAGAATTGTCCTTATACATTTCACCACACAGTCTAATGTTTCATCACATAATGTAGACAGCCTATTCTAACTCCAGAGATCTTCCTGTCTGAGCAGCAGGTCCCAGCTTGTCAAACTGTTATCCCACATGTTTAACTGTGCTCCTTCAGAAGGAGAATAGGAGATGAGGATGGGACACTGAACGCTGTAGGAGTTTCAGCTGCTCACACACACTGACAGTATTTCTCACCAAAGCCTTAAGTCCTGCTTTATTGCTCTGTAGGAGCAGAGCACATTCACACAGTCAACAGCACAGAGGGCAGACAAGTGTTTGACCACAGTACATTTACTGCTGCTGCACTGAGCTCTGGGCCAGGACAAAAAACATCTTTGTTGCATTATGATCAAGGTTTCAGCAGTGTTTTAATGAACAAAAACAATACTGTGTCTTGGTCCTGTAATGTTTATACAGTCAAACATTACTGCACTACTGCTTCACTGTGCCAGGTGCGCTTATCGGGTTGTTATATCTACTATTTAAACTGACTTTTACTTCTGAGAATGCAAAGTGTGGCAATGTGGCATCTGGCACATGGCTCAGTTCCTCCTGACTCAGAACTACTGTTGACTCAACAGTGCAGGCTGAGTTTGGGCTGGTCGCATCCTGTCATGGCTCATATATTTATTTATTGTTTTGCACATTGTGGTATTGACTAAATCATAACTGTTATAGCATTATCACACAGGTTTTAGATTAAACACTGAATGGCAACTACAACTCAAGGAACAAGTGTACTTCATACACAAAGTAAATTTGAACATAACAGTATCTTTTATCAGCAACACAGACTATACTGTCAATGTACGAAAAAGCCACTGTCGCTAAACTGACATCTCTCCATACATTTAGGGAAGGTACCAAAAGGAGAACAGGAGTGTGTCAAAGCATGAGCTGGTGGTCTACAATCACTGTATCTCCACCTAACGGTAATAACAAGAGTGCTAAGGTTTTTTTTTTTTAGATATGTAGAAAACAAACATTAAAAACATAACTTCCAAAAAATCCCAAAATACACCCTGTAGAGTATATCACCAATAAAATCATGTAGGCAAAAAGGGCAAGAACTGTAGAAGCGTCTAGATGCTGTTGTGCATGTGATGTAAACTTTCCAATGAATAACCAACATTTCTTCTTTGGTCATCTCCTACTCCCTACACACTGTCAGCCTGCATGATTGGCAAAGAGGAAGACCTTGGACAGTGAAAGAGCTCGAGCAGTTTCAGACTGAGATGACTCAATGTACACTTAATCAAATCAAACTTTCAGAGTTTATTTTGAACCTTGGAAAGACATGATGACATGCACTGAAACTCATCCAGAATCAAGAGACACATATTTGTGTGAGGAGGACTAGCAGCAGGAGCAGGTTCTCACATTCTCGACATTCTCTCACTTTGTTACACTGCAGCGTTGCTTTTCTTCACATTTTCAAGGCAGGAGTGCTATACAAAAAATGAAAACAATCACACTCAAAGCAGATACTCTAAAACACTGAGAGCCCATGGCTGCAATTTTCACACCCAAGTCTCAGAAGAAGTTCTGAGAAGAATCTGTGGGATCTGAGAATAAAAACAGCAATCTCAGCACACAAAGTCAACACCCGCAATCCGACACAAAAAGAGAGAAGTACATCACAATTTAAGAAGGCATGTGATATGATGTGACAGATAGACAGATCGATAGATAGGGAGTGGGGGAGGAAGAGAGAGGGGGGAGGGAGAGCGAGAGGGAGGGAGAGAGAGAGGGAGGGAGAGAGAGAGGGAGAGAGAGAGAGAGGAAGAGAGCATATTCGGATGTCCACCACCCAAGTTTGAATTATAATTGGAATGCTATATATAATAAAGTTAGCCAGCAAATGTCAATGTGGATTAATAGACAATATTATTATTGTATTATTATATTATTGCCCTCATATTAACAGTACAAGCCCAGACCACTGTACTGTTATTTCTAACATAGTCTAGCGATTGGTCCAGTACCTCTGTCATGTGACTCCAATCACAACCCGAGGGATTTTCCACAAAACACCCCATAAAAGTGGTCTCCGATAAAATAACACTCATACCGCCAATCAATAACATAAGGCTATGCGCCCCAGTACGGTTTTACTTAGTGTTGTCGTGCTACTACTTTGTCCACACATGAGAACTTTCTCCATGGGATTCTTTTTGCTGCTTTGGTCACATGTGGGTTCAGATACTACATGAAAGTCTCCGCGGGGCTGAGCCGGCTGTGTTCCCGTGTAAAGTGGCAGACTGTGCCACTTTACAGTCAGTTCAGAGCCCCTTGGACTGATACCCTACAACCCCGCATGTGCTTCGTGCAGGCTTAACTAGACTAGAGACGCAGCGAGTGTGCTACCTGTTAAGAGAACCGCAGGGAGCAGAAAGCAGTAGAAGAACCACACAGCCACCTGGATATCCATGTCCACTGGCTCAGATCAGGCACATGACAGGCGCACAGCCACGACCACTCGACGCTACACTCCATTGGGATGAGCGCAATTCGGAAAGAAAAATGACAAAAGGGAAGTACTCCAAGCTGTGGGCATGACTTCAGTTCAAACAACGTCTCAAAAAGTTTCAATAGCGTAGATTAATTAACAGATATCACGGTTTCGGTGCGCTGGTCCCGCGGGTCTGCAGTCCGTGCTGAAGTTTTTCACAGAGTTGTTCGTGTTAGAGAAAGTGAACTCCTCCTCGGGCCCAGTCCAGCTCCAGTGGAGTAGGTGGAAAAAGTGATTCACAGTCAGCGTCTCAGTTCATAGAGGAGCTATTCTCCAGCTGCACGGTCACCTCCCTGCACTCTCCGCTCACACATTAGGCAACTATTGGAGCACCGCATTGGTGCGGAGTCTTGATGCGTCATAACGCACTTTGATATAGTATAGTCTATAGAAAACAAAACTAGCCTACTTTCTGTTAGTGAGTGTTTACTCATGGCAAGCTGGGTAAGGCTAAATGCACACGACCTAAAGTGTCCTAACTTATTTTGTCAAAACGTGTGCCAATAGCGCCATCTGCTGGAAATACCCAAATCATGCATCTAGTGAACACGATACATATATATGCCTTTTACATGTATCATAGAACTGATAGAGCAAACCAGCAATCAAACAAATAGGCCTATAGGTACCAGGTTCATTAACATATAAATATAACCATAACTACATAACAGTATTTGTTTTGAGGCATTTAAGTCTGAGGTGTGTTGACAAGATGTGGAGGACTTTCTTTCATCTTTCACTTCCTTCTACGCTCATTTCCGTGTGCCAAAGTGTATGTGCGTCATGCAGCACCTCTCTGATTCTGGAGACCCGCAGCAGGTGTCCCACCAGGCTTTGTTTCAGGACTATTTGGGCAGTCACGTGACTTTGTGTCCAGAACCCGGGCCGTGCCGGGATGAGGACATTTTGCGCCGGGGGGCACAGGTGCTCTTACAGCATCCCATGACCGTGGCCGAGGGTAGCGCAACACTGACCCGCTTGTGCCATCATGTGCTGGAGGTCCTGCCCTCAGACCCCACACACCTGCCCGGACTAGTCCGGGCTACTGAACTACTAGAGATGCTTTGCCTCAACTTGTACCAGCAGCCCTGGAGGAAGGAGATCAGGAACCTAAAGGTGGGACTAGGTCTCTTGTGTACAGTTTAAAACTTTTGTTGTTTGTTTTTAAGCTCCTGGTCTGTGTCTATTCTGCGTCTAGGAATTTCCTGTTAATACCAAACCGTCAACGACATGTATAATTGCCTATGAAGAGGGTTTTAGTTTAGTTTAGTTTTGTTTCGGAGGCCTTTAATCTGCCTGTGCCTGTCAGACTTTCACAGGTGCATTCGTCTACTGCCTCCTGCCGGCCCTCGGCAGCAGTATTCTCCAGTCCATCTTGGCCTCAATTGGATACCTGCCCAACGAGCCCGGGCTTTCACCCAGGTAGTGCATACAATTAAGTACTAATTATGGACAAGTTAAGTTAAGTCTGCCACCCACTAAACTGGATTGTTAATATATTTTGGCGTACTGTCACTCAGCCATGACCTGCCTCACGCCAGATAGAAATGTGAATCACTCTGAATTTAGCACTACACAGAACTCACAAATATCGCGAGAATTCATTTGGCAGGGCCAGGTTAACTCAGCCACTAACTGAAGATGATCTATAAAATTTGTATTACATTTTGCATGACACAACATATGACAGATCACACAGCTAAAATAAACCATGACAAAAATACTTGAATTGCAGTGAGTACAGACTGTGTGAGGATGCAAGCCCAGAGGAGCCCTCCAAGTGGCCTTTCAGCTCCTGTTGATCAGAGCCTTGTGCCTTCACCTGCTCCAGCTGCAGCAGCACAACCGGCCTTCAGTGCAAGTCTGTGCATCAAGTCTCAAGTAGAAGCCTTTGGGCAGAGAAAGTGCAATGAACTAACACATTATACTTTCCAGGTGTGTGTGGAAAGACTCCAACTGAAACTGTTGCCTGCAGAGCTGTCACAATGCAGTGAAAGCACAGCCATCATCAAAGAGGAGAGAGAGGGCAACCAAACTGAAGGGGAAGAGCAACACCCAGAGGTTGAGCTAAGCAGAGCTGTGTGTCCACAGGCAGAGGCTTCCAAAGCCTCAGGCCTCACCGAAGACCAGTCTATACACCACTTGCATTTGACCTACCCTGACCTGGTGTTCAGGGGCCGCCCTCTGAAGCAGGAAGAGCGATGACACCATCCTTTCCCAGCACACAGCACTTTACCCACACAGGCGCCATGCTAAGAGGGTCCAGGTACCACCTAGTTACAGACCGACAAACCAAGAAATCACTGAGGACGAGGGCTTGAGTGGTCCCTGGGCCTCTCACTGCATATAACATTGAGACCACAAAAGTTCGACTCCCAAAATGCACCCAGCAGCTCTCAAAAGCAGGTAATAGCACTCGGCAGGTGACAGCCAACATTCCCAGACATTCAATACTGAGATGCCATCTGTAGAAAGAAATTGTTCAGTTTACTAGTAGAATCATTTGAACGGAATGATGTCATCCCTCATTTGAGCACAGTAAATGGTAGAAAATGTTTCAAAGGTTGTCATCAAAAATTGAAAATTGTCCAGATGACTACCTTAAAAACATTTTCAATTTAGGTTTAGCCTCTTTGTACTTCCTCTGTAAGTGTATGGACCCCTCAAGGGTGAGACTGGATGGGGTATAAATGTTTAAAGGGCATTTAGACATTGCTCTGTCTGAAGCTCTGTTACTCAAATTAGACTTTAATCTGTTTTTTCTTCTAACATAATCTGTCCAGAAAGAACTGCCTTAGTTTGAACTGTAACACGGATCTGATTTGTGCTGGTAAATTACATTACAGTCACACAGTAACATTAGCCAACTGTCACTCACACTTTTTATTTTTTAATTTATATTTTAGTTTTCCTTGCGGACAAGAGACAAAACAAGATACACTACAAAACAAAACAGAGATACGTAACACAAAGCTCACAAAAAGCATAAAATACCTGTATACGTATATGCATATACGCATACACATATTCACATATGCATGTATACATACACACATATACACATACATGTACACATGCATATTCATGTATATTATATATACACATGTACATATACCTACACATACACATGAAGAAGTGGGTGAGGAGAGGAGGGGGGGGTGTTGGTGGTTCAGTCTCTTCATTTGTTAATTCCTGGATTTCAGCGTATCAATCTTCGGCTGTGCTAATAATCTTCTACATAATTGTGATCTCAATCACTACTCCATTCAATTACAAAAATAAATGATAATAATATCAATAATAACAATAATAACAACAATAATAATAATAATAATATAAATACATTTGCAGCTCAGAACTTTTTCTTGAAAAGACTTAAACAAGACCATGAATGCTCATAAGAGGCTTATAAAAATACTGTAAGTTGTTTGTCCTTGAGTTTTCTGACCATTTATAAACCTGTCTGTCTGTGTGATGCAAAGTATCAATTGCACTTTCATGACACTCAAAGACACTTCAAATCAACAATCTGCTTGTAGTTCCATTTAAATGTTCCTTGATACGTGAACATGACTACACTAAAATACATGTATTTCACAGGCGTCTGGCCTTTGTGAAGAAAATGTAGAGTACGGCTGTAAAGTCTGAGGATGAAGAGGTTCCCAAAACGGAAAGTACCCAAGTGTGTACCCAGGACCAGATCACCTCAACAGGCACAGGTGGAGAAGACCAGCAGTGAACACTGTACACCATACACCCAACTCCATTCTCAGCTCGTCTAGAATAAATGTCGCCAAAATCATACTTTTTAAGTATTTTGTTTCCCTGAGCAATAAATTTTTTTCATTATTTTTAAAATTTCATTCATTGTATACATATATATATATATATATATATATATATATATATATATATATATACACATACATATACTGTAATCGCTGCTGTCAAGTAATAGTAATAAATAAGTCAAATGAAATTCATTAGCTGTAATTCCCATTAAGCTTTGTGAATACTGGCAAGACATCAAATCCAGCAATACATAGGTATATAATACTATCTTCTACAGTTAATGGGGATTATTGGTGTTGTAACACTCAACACATTGTGGTACAAGTCTGACCATGCCTCCATTGTAGGGAGTAATATAACTTCTGATGACAATTTTGTTTTTATTACAACTGTTGAAATACAGAAGTTTTACAATGCAAGACTCCAACATTCAGAGCAAACACGAAATATTTGTAACAATTAACTTTTAATAGTGAGCAACAAACAGAAAAAAAAAAAAATTCAGTGTGCATCAGTATTTGAATTACAATATTTTCCTTCTCCTGTATATTTATATGTAGCCAGAATAAAATAAAAGATGTCCACTTTTATCACATATCAGAATATCAGAAGAATATAATAAATATGTAGATGGTTTTATGGAACATTAACCTTAACCAAATATAAATGACAGTAATAAATAGCATAAGTGACAAAATGGGTAGAAAAGGTTTGGTAATAAAAACATTCAAGTACTTTCACAATAAAAAATTCATTTTGAAATACCTACACAAAAACATGTATGTACAATAAGACATATACAATATTTAAGGCTTGTGGAATGTCCATTGCCTGTGGTCCTGATGAGACCTGACCCTAGGTCTAGACAGGGTTAAGAGCAGGTTGCTGCCAGAATCCTGTCCCGGTGCTCCTCATATTGGAGCAGCATCTTCTGGAGGTCATGGTCAGCAGGGATTACCTGTGACACATGCTCAAGGTTAATGTCCTTTATCAAAAATATTTACACAGGATCCAAACAATGTACACAGAAGCGGACTGACCAGAACAGGAGCAGGTAGAGGCATTCTGCAGTTGATAAGCCAATCTTCATAGAGCTGGTGAATGGACTTCAAATATGCCTGAAGGAAAAGAAAATAATAAAGAAATTCAAATCAAATCAAACGTATTTATAAAGCGCTTTAAAAACAACAAGGTTGACCAAAGTGCTGTACATTTCAAAATCACAACATTAAAAACACAATTTAAGACAATAGGGCAACAACTTAAAAGCCAAAGAGAAAAAATATGTTTTCAAAAGAGACTTAAAAGTATTTAGTGAATCAGCCTGTCTTACATACAAAGGTAGGCCGTTCCAAAGCCGAGGACCAGCAACAGAAAAAGCTTGATTACCTCTCTGTTTCCTCTTTGTGTTTGGCACAGCCAGGATCAGCTGATCAGCCGACCTACGAGCACGAGGAGTGTACGGCTGGATCAGGTCAGACAGATAATGAGGGGCAAAGATTTATAGACAAATAAAACAAATTTGAAATCTATTCGAAATCGTACTGGCAGCCAGTGTAGAGATGATAAAATCAGAGAAATATGAGCATGCTTACGGGTGCCAGTTAAAAGTTGGGCAGCTGCATTCTGTACAAGCTGGAGACGCCCGAGTGAAGCCTGACTGACACCAGCGTACAGACCATTACAGTAATCCAAACGGGTTGTAATAAAAGCATGGCTCAGCACTTCAAAATTACATTTAAAAACAATGGACTGCCGAAGCTGAAAAAATCTTGACTTTACCACAAATTTAATCTGTGTTTCAAGTTTAAAATCATTATTCATTTTTACTCACAGGTTTGTAATTGTAGGTTTCACGAACTAATTTAAAGGGCCTAGATCGACTTGGGAGTGGTCAGGAAAGCCAAGCAACATAACCTGATTTTTTCTCGTTAAAATGTAAGCAATTGAGCGACATCCATGCTTTGACATCTTTCAAACATTCCAGCAATGATTTGACACAAAACACACTTCACGTTTCAGAGGAAAATAGACCTGACGGTCATCAGCATATAAATGCTCCCAAGGGGGAGTAAATATAAAGAAAACAAAAGAGGGCCGAGGATAGACCCTGGGGTACTTCACACGTTAGATTTACTGGAGAGGGTGTAGCTTCACCTTCCCTCACACAGAAACTTCTGTCAGATAGATATGACCGAAACCACTCCAAAGCGACACCCTGAATCCCAACTCATTGTGGAGCCAGGAGGATTTGGTGGTCTACCGTGTCAAAAGCTGCAGATCTAATAGTACCAGGATGACACAGTGACTAGCATCATCATACAAGGACATCATTAAAAACTCGTTGTAATGCCGTCTCAGTGCTGTAAAGAGTTTTGAACCTGATTGGAAAGCCAAAGAATGTTCATCAAGAAACTCTTTTAGCTGGGAGTAAACAACTTTCTCCAAGATTTTTGAGAGAAAGCGGTCACTTTGATATCAGATGGAAATTTGAGAACTCTGATGGATTAAAGTCGGGCTTTTGAGCAAAGGCTGAACTACAGCATTTTTAAGAGAAAATGGCACAATTCCGTTTGCTAGGCTGCTATTTAAAATGACAATGACTGATAATGCTAATGATGTGAAGACTGTTTTTAAAAAGTGAGATGGAAGTGGGTCATTTGGCAAGCCTGTAGGTTTTAATTGTGCAACAATTTTGTCCAAAGAGACAACGTGACAGGCTCAAATCGTCAAAAAATAAATAAATTATATATATATATTTCTTTATTATTTTATTTTTTAAAGATTTCCCATAGAATTTATACAGAATGAAATGCATTTTCCTTTTGGAAAGAACCAATCCTTAGACATATTGGTCTAAGAAATAGAACTAAGAAATACGGCTAGTGAAGTTCAAAGGAAACAAGATAGGGGTCGTTAAATTGTGTGAAATAAGCAGTTTTTCTTGTTACCATGGAGACCGTGCAAGGAGCTAGCTATGGGCCTCTGAAATGCAGCAGACTTTTTACACCAAATGCAACAGCAGACCTTCAAGGGGAAATAGAGCAAGAGCGAGGCAGAGGGGCTTTCCTTTTGTGTCTTCGCTGTGATGCCCAGGCAGCTGGAAACAGAAGACTCTGCACTGAGGGCACTGCCCTTACTGCCTTCAAACCGCTCTGACACATGATCTGCTGACAGACCTGACAAATCCTACAGCTAAAGCTGCACTAAGACCTGGGCAACTGACAAGCGCAATGAAATGTTTCTGTTGCTGAATTTGAATTTTCTATCTATTTCATTCACCTTATTCCGGAAGTTGACATAGGCGCCGCCATCTTTTTCTGTTGTAGTTTATACATGGGGCAGGCGAGCTCAACAGAAAATAAGTTCTACACAGGAAATCGGAGGAAATCGTGTTCCCAACTTGTTTTTGCATGAGTACATTAAACATTTTAGACAAATCAATCTACTTAGACATTTTCCTCGTTGGCCATTTCCGCAAACACCATTAGCGTCAAACTGGAAGACCCTTTACTACAAGAGTGCGGCTCATAGACATAAAAAGAGGCAAAAGTGGGCGGGGCGGAATAAGGTGAATTGAAGTATCCATCTATCTTTGCTGTGACTGTAAAGGAACTGCATGTATGTCATAGAGGACAGTTCCACAGTTACCATAGTGATAGAATGCACGCATTAGGAAACAGACTGATATCGTATGATACAGTTCATTTTGCAATGTCTTCTTTAAATTAATGAGGCTTTCGGTTCAATGGTATCGCCAGTATATTGTTATAGAGGTGCTACTTAAAACTACAATAGAAGAAGATTGTTTGTAGAAGTGGAGAAAAGCAGAGAACCAAGGCAGCTGCCTTGGGGGACTTAGAGTTAACAGCTACTGAACAAGATGTTAATGAAGTTTCTATGAAGGGATTTATATCAATATAGTTTACCTTTAACAAAAAAGTTAAATAATGATCCTTGTAATGATGCCTGTATCACTAAATGTCTTCCATAATAGTGTGGACACTGCTCACCAGAGGAATAACCTTCTCTTCTTCACGGCAACGAAGTCTCAGCCTCTCGTGACACGTCTCAGGAGACGTCTGGAGGTAGACTAAAATCAGACAACACAATTAGCATAGTAATATACAGTAGGTTCCAAAAATACTCCACCTGACATAATGCTATGAAAAAACAGTGGAAGAACAAGGAGGAAACAAGTGACTGTTAATCAGTCTATATTAGCAATGAATTTCGTACCAATGAGATCAATGGGAATGTGTATATTTGTTGTGATCCATTCAAACCACTCAGTGAGGACAGCATAGTCTACTTCTGGCATATTTCCACTGAGAACACAAACCATAGGTCAGTATGTTTGAGCCATACACAGTCTATGGTTTGAGCATACCTTCTGTAGAGATTCTCCACAAAGATGTACTTGGCACTGTACAGGGACCTCTCCATCATCCTGACAGGAGCACACTGAAAGCCACAAGAAATTTACGATGTGCAGCCAAAGTTCATTGAATGAAAAACGCACTAGACGTACTGCCTAAAATCTCCATTAAATGCCCTAATCTTAGTAACAGATAGTGTGTCGTTCAATTGTTGACCTACTAATGGAACCAGGTGCCGATCCAACATGGTGAGCTGGATGTAGGTTTGAAGAGTGATGCCCCAGCGCTCAGGATCCTGATACATTAAAGCCTAAAATTACAGAATAACATAAATAAAATCAGATACTCATGAGTCACACAGACAGTGACCTGAATGACATGTAAATAATTTGTCATAAGCGTGCCTGAATTGAACCATTGCAGGCACAGTTTCCATCTGAATGTAGTATTGTTACATGGTGAAAGTGTAATGTCATACATCCGAGTCTGTGAGGACAGACAGTGTCAAACCCTGGTTCACGCTAAAGCTTTTCAAAAAAGCTAAGACAACAGAAGGAGGCAGTACTTAGAGTTGGAGATATGGAAATATAGATTTAGCAGGGAGGTGTCAAGAGCAGGATTTCAGTATAAAGCAAGTCTGGAGGAGAAGTGCTCTACCAACAGCTAACCAACAACAAGCCCAGAGCCCCCGCGCTGCTGATGACCAGAAACTGGCTGAACAACTTAACATCTATTATTCATGCCATGAGGTCAAGGATTCACACCCATCCCCCATGCACCTGACTCCAGCCAACACCTCACCTAGGGTGACCAGCATTTGGGGACAGAAAAGGTTTTATTTTGTAAGGGCCATGGGAAGTCTTAAGTTGTTATTGATGTTGTTGAACCGTAGCCTGCATAAACATAAGAGGAACTTTTCCGGAGTTCAGGATCTTTTATAAATAAAGACAGGAGTTGATGGAGCGACGCAGCTAACTTTAAAACAAAGCGGAAAGAAAGTGAGAAGGGCCAGCCACTGCAGCACTGGCTTCACAGAGAGCCAGAGTAGAGGTGAGTTTGAGGCTGTGTGCTCACGCTCTGTGGCGGCAGTGCGCTCTTCTTGCATCGCTCCCGTTTAAAATCACATGTGTTGGGTGCTCTAGCTACGTTGTTGCTGTCAGGCGCTCTATCTACGTCTGAACATAAAAATTAAGTTTTTGCAGTCCTACAACAAGTCCTGTTCGTAATCATAAAAGGATTAGATGCCCATTATCTATCTTTGTGACCAGTACTGGGAGCTAACAAAACAGGTGCTAAAGAGATGTCAAAGTTGAAGTTAACCATAGCAAGTCAGAATGAGAATACAGAACTTATAACTGCGATTACACAGTGACAAACCCAGACTTGAGTTGAAAATGTTGTGCAGTACACCTGGTCAGCCTAACCGCAGCCAACCCTACCTTGGACCCCACCGCCTCTCAGTTCAAAGACAGGATGTGAACAAACAAGTTCAGAAGTCTGCTGAGAAGGTGATCAGCTGCCGCCTGACGTCTCTCCAAGACCTGTACGTCTCCTGGACTCGAGGTCGAGCAGGTCGGATCACAGCGGACCCTTGTCACCTGGACATGGACTATTTGAGCCACTCCCCTCGGGCAGGAGGCTACGGTCCATCCAGACCAGAACCTCCCACCACAAGAACAGTTTCTTTCCCTCTGCTGTTGATGAACACTATATAACACCTGCCACCTTACTTTAATAATGTGAATACTATTCCACTGTTTGCACTGCAAGTTTGCACTATTTGACACTCTTGTGTCCTTGTATATATATATTGTATTTAATTTTTATTCTACACATATCTTATTTTAGCATTGTCTATACTTTTTACCTTGCTATCATTATATACATCCCTTTATATAACAAAAAGAAAGGTGGCTTGTAAGTATTTCAGAGGAAGACATACCAGAGGGTTGTGGCCGCGAACATTCCTCCATTTGGAAATAGGCTCAGTAAGGACCTGTGTAAACAAAGTAACTATAAATAGACAAAACAGAAAACAGAAACACAAGAAAGAAAGAAATTGTGTATGTATGAATATGTTCAATATGTCAAATCAACATTGCAAGCGAGCAGTAGTTTTTTTTTTTATTAGTATTTGTAATTTAAGCTTATATCCAGAGTAAAAATGAAAGTACCTCTATGCCACTGGTTTTGCTGAAATACTCGAGGCATGTCGTTTTTCCACTGGCGATGTTCCCTTCAATACAGATCTGAAAGAGGTTGGTTACTTTAAAGCTTGTTGATAAAGCCTTAAATGTCTTATTAATGCTTGATAATAACATCTCAAATGGACTGACCACCGCCTTATTATCTTGTCCATTGCGCATCAACTTTCCTTCAAAGACAAAACACACACAGAGTCTTGGGTCAGGAAGATGCTGATTTGGGATTTAACATGACAATCATCTGGTCATTATGCAACACACTGATCGTATCCGGGATGTGTGATTATTTTAATAGATGTAACCCGAAATCTCACCATTGACCGTGTGTGTGCTCGCTCTGGCCCGCTGTGGTGGTCTCTGGTGTCTTTGTAGCCCCCTGACGGCTACGTGTGCCCAAGAACACGATACAACTCCCGTGTACCTCGCCACACTCCGGACTTTGTTCAGAAGCATGTCGTTCCTGATCATAGAACTATAATACATCCATGTTCCTGATCCAGCACCATTCAGCTCATTCAGCTTCAGACGTTTTAGGCTCGCGTACGCCACCTGCTGCTGCGAAGGACCCACTGCCACTGGATAAAATGCAATGCAAATGAATATTCAGTTGGATTAAATAACTGTATTTGTGGGCTGTCTATTTTGTTCACCTTTTTATCACTGTGGTTAGCATTATCAAATTTTTCACTTTTATAAAACCTTAAAAACATTTAGCTAATTGTTTTGTCCAGCAGGGGAAGCAAAACGCAGTCTGTGGGAGCAGCAGAACAAGAAAGGTAGGAAGTAAACATAATAGTCACGTGGGCTGGACTTCATACTGGACATGGCTGTATAAATGTGGAGGTGTGTTGTAGATAAGTGCAGTGAACATGGCAGCAGAGGAGGACTGCAGGCTGAAGCTGATTGAATCCCGGGTCAGATCTTTTCCAGATTTCCCCAAGAAAGGAATCCTTTTCAGGTACAGATGTGTGTGTGCTGCCTGCAGAGGAAACGCACATGGCGTCTGTGGCACATTCCTCTGGTTGTACTTCATTTGTAGGGTTTAGGTCCTTTTTGAAACATTACCGGGAGGAAAAAATATGACCTTGACTGTTTTCTCTATTCACATGTGACACACACAACAAGAAATGTCATAAGGACGTGAAACACCGCGGCCTCTGAGAATTATTCCTTTATTATTTGCACATAATGTTGAGCTTCATCTGACCATTGGTCTTCTGACCTTTGTATCGTATGCTGTCCCTATGTTTTTATGAAGTGAAACTACGAAATCTGGTGGGTTGATCAACCCTGGTGGGACTAAAGCTAAAGATACTTATACTTTGACTTTGAATCACTTACCATGATAATAATTGACACAAAATGTACTCCAAAAATTGTGCAACACTGTTACATCCATGAATTGCATACAAGCACACAAATGTATGGAGTAAGAGTTAATGGTTCAGGTAGTTAATTGAATTGATTTATGCAGAGACATCTGTCCCATCCTGAAGGACCCTGGGGCGCTCTCAGCCGTAACCAGTCTGTTTGAAGAACATGTGAGGGACAACTTCCCACGGGTGGATCTTGTTGTAGGTCTGTACAACTGTATTGACTGTAATTGTAATAAAACAGCAACTCATTCTGACTGGAAGTAGGTTTGGACGCTCGAGGCTTCCTGTTCGGACCCCTCCTGGCCCAAAGACTTGGTGTTGGCTTTGTCCTGGTACGAAAGAAGGGCAAACTACCTGGGGCCACTGTCTCAATCGCATACGACCTGGAGTATGGCAAGGTCAGCAGATGAACCACCCATTCAAATTACACACTACAGTAACAAATAGGAAACGGTCATAGTTTTACATCAAGGACCCATTCACCCATTTACCAATCTTCACAGATACAAACACTGAGATACTTCCACCTAATTATCTAAGTGTTGTTGATGTGTATGTGTATGTCAACTTTTGGAGCCCATAGAGGTTAACACAAAGTAAGAAATATTGAATTTTTAGGCTGAGGCAGAGATCCAGGAGGATGCTGTCAGTCCAGGACAAAAGGTGATCCTCATTGATGATCTCTTAGCAACTGGAGGTAAGTCCCACTTTATATACTGGGTCCAGACTGCTGTATGAACGTGTTGAAATTACTGCTCTGTTTAAATACACCTTAAACGTCCCATAGAATATTGAAATAAATAATTATAATTTTCTTACACATGGTTTATCAGCAGACATTTCAAAGTATCACTGAAAGGCATTTTTCCAACGCATTTCTGCAATCATAAACTAAAAACAATGGCCACTTCACCTTTTTTGACAGTAGGTTGTTTCTCAAATGGGTTAAGGTTGGGGTCTAAAGACAGGCATTACGATGAAGGATAGATGTTTTGGCAGCGCTTGGAATAAAAATTGGAAAGAGGTGACACTTGACCTCCGTACATTCTGTGGCCTCTCGTAGCTTGACCATTGCCTGTGGGCTCTCAGTTTGTTGTATTAAGGCTGTTTGTCTCAGCTCAGACTACTGCCACATTTTTGTGAACTTGTTATGATTCCCTTCAATCTTTAGCAATATTTATACAGTATTTGTAGTTTGCAGTATTCATTAACTTGTGTTGACATGGTTGTTGATTGTTTAACTAGAATCCCTCATGTCAGTTCCCTGACATAGCTAACCTCTTAAATCAGACTGAATATATTTGTTGAATTTATCCACACAACCCTGGGTTGCTGAGGTTACCACTTTTGTCGAACAGCTCTTTGTATCTAATCCTCAGCATAACAGCATCATAGTACATGGTAAAGGATTATTAACACAAAATGTCAGAAAGTGTAAAAGTTACTAACAGATGTCCATACTTCTGTTCCTCTTGTGTGCAGGCACACTGTATTCAGCCTGTGCTCTGATGCACCAGCAGCAGGCAGAGGTGTTGGGCTGCCTGGTGGTGGTGGAACTGAAGGATCTCAATGGAGCAGAAAGACTCAAACCACACCCAGTGTACTCACTGCTGCGATATTGAGATATAAGAATTGTACATGGACTAGGAGACTCAGGCATTTCACATGATTTTACTTCAGAACATTCATTTCATTGGAACAATCTGAAAATAAGGAACTGCACATCAGTTAGAGTCCCTAATTTTTTTTCTAGTAGTACATGTGATGTTTCTGGCCACAAGCTCTGTTTCAGAGCGATATATATCAATTTTGTTTTCCAGTTGTTGTTCTATTGTTCTAAAAATAAGAAATATTCAATAATCCGCATCCATTTTCCAAGATAAAGCATGTGCCTACTGAACTGCTTGTATCAAGGTGCTTATATAAATGAGGTTTTGTATGCATGGCCTTTGTTTGCAATGTTCGAAAAACAAATATCATGTGCACTTGTGTTTTTTGGATCTGTCTCTTAATATATCATTAAAACAGGTTAATTTATCCAGCTGAGATGCACTCTCAGATAGAAATTATCTTCTGAAGTTAAAACACGGCATTATCTATCAAATACATTTTTTAAAAAAGAAAATAAGACTAATCATCTTGGAAGCTGGAACCAAATTAACCTCTTTGAATTAACATCTTTGCTGTTGAGAATTATGATATAATTCATACATGAAATGAGATTTCAGCTTTCTCCGAGGGTCAAAACAGTGCAGTTCAGTTACTGTCGCTATTATATTTTGTGGCAGAAATCTCAAAACACTTATGAGTAAAGGAATTAGACTCAACCGTCAAGCATGCCATCATTATTTTTTGTTCATTCCAAAGTGTGTTCCTTTTGAATACTAAAGAACTCTTTAGAACTGATTCCACTCGTTAAAAACTTTGAACATCACATTAACGGGGGAACGCCACAAGCTCTACTGCCATTTAGTAACAATACAATAGTGGTTTAGGCCTACGATCTAGCAACTCAATAAGGAGGCACAGTTTATTAAATGGAGACCCTAAAAAACCTAAAACATTACAGGTTTAATTTAAATGTAGTGCAGACTAAACCAGTTAATATTTTCCCAACTTTTGTATGTCCCTCTTATGTGTTACTTTCTTCGGAAGTGGAAAAGCCTTTTTGAGACATTTTATCCGTTGGTTTTGCTCAGAGTCAACAGCACATTTACATTGCTTTTTACAGTGCTTTCGCTTCATTCCTGTTTAAATTTAAAATGCGTTAATCTTAATTTAACAAAAGGTGGTAAGAAGTTCCTGAAAGCTTTTAATTTTATACTTACTTGAAGATGGACAATTTGATTTAATATTACAACTCTCTTAGAAAACAGTTCAAACATTGATAAGTTGACAAAACTATTTTAGATAAGACACCAGCCATGCTCTACAGCAGTGTATGTTTATTTCATAAACAATCTGAACAGTAACTGCAATGGTTCTTGATTTTTTAATAAAACTGGTCCTAAAAATAAAAACGAGGAACCAATATTTTTTCTCTTCAATGTCACACAATAATGAAAAAATGCAAATATGTCTCTTCTACATTGTAGAAAGTTTATAAAAACAACAGATGGTTGTTACAGACGCTCCTCTTCTTTCAGCCGAGTGCGCAGTTTGTCCTGTATCACACTCAGCTCCATGCTCTTGTTTAACTTGAGGTAAACGTCCTTCCTGATTGGAACAATTGTAAGCCAGTCAGATGCCACCTCTGCCAGCAACCGGATGTGCTTCTCCATTTCCCCTGTACATGAAAAGAGGTAAGTTAATAAGTCAGTAATATCACTGTAATGCACCAATAGTGGCAAGATCACATTGGGTTGATCGATTAGTCGGAAGTTATTACTGATGAATATGGCATAAAGTAAGAAACTCGACTCTAGGTATGTGAGTGTATCTGAAGGCCAAACGGATAATCAAGAGGCTCACTTTTGGTTGCATATCAAAATTGGGGTGATTCTCTCAAAAGAAACAATCAAATTGTGCATCAATGAAATAAAATAGGGTTCATGTAGTATGAATATTTTAGTGAGAAAAAAAACAAAAAACACAGAATACAAGCCCCCACATGAATATAACGGCGCTTCAATATCTGTGTTGATCATTTGACTCAGTTTCCTCAAGGACATTTTCCTCACAAATGGCAGTTCACTTCTCATAGCACTCATATGTTTTCAATTTGTAGTTGGACCATTTTTGATCAATAAATTGAACCAAGTGCCTCTTATAGGTGGGTGGAGAGCACTTGCCTCAAATGGAGAAGTTAAAGTATCCCGGGGTCTTGTTCACGAGTAAGGGAGGGATAGAGCATGAGACTGACAGGCGGATCGATGCAGCATCTGAAGTGATTGGGTCTCTGTATTGGACCGTTGTGGTGAGTTGAAAGGCGAAGCTCTCGATTTACTGGGTCAATCTATGTTCCTATCCTCACCTATGATCACGAGCTTTGGGTAATGAAAGGAAGGACGAGACTAGAAATAGAGATGCTCTGTCACACGGGAGGAATTGGGGTAGAGCCGCTGCTCTACACATCGAGAGGAGGCTCGGGCATCTGTTCCGGATGCCTCCTGGACCCTGGGGAGGTGCTCCGGGCATGTCCCACTGGAAGGAGGCCTCGGGGAAGACCCAGGACACTTACTTGGGCCCACAGAGTTCTTGTTCAAAACTACACAGCTGATTTCTGCCTGCCCCGTAACGGTATGTCATTTACTGTGTTTACAGCATGTATGTTAGCATACACGGTCTCAACAACTAATTATAATAAAAGCAAACGTGTTTAGCACAGTCAGCTTTTTCATTTGTTACAATCAGACAGTGGAATCAACTTCCAGACAGTCTGAAATTGTCTGTAGCCTTTCATAACTACACTCGAAACTTAACACACATTTTCGATAATCAGCCAAGTTAAATTGCATTTGTAAATTGTAATAAAACTTAACATAGTATTTTTAATATTCGTATAACTTATGAAATATTCGAATGGTTTGTACCTATTGTTACTAATGTTTAATAGTGACATTTTATAGTCTATCAGCTAAGCTAATGACAATGAGCTGTAATGCACTTTTTTTTTACTGTTTTACTCACCTGCCCTGGGATTGAAGATGGAAAATAGCAGTACCTACATCTGGTGCAGATCATCTTTTCTTACATGGTCCCTGACAAATAAAGACTAAACTAAACTTGAGGCGCAATTGTGGCGTGAAAGTAGCATTAGGCCTGTCACACTTTTCTGAAACAGGACATCATTGAAATCTTGAGTACTGCTAAAATTCAATATTTCAAGGTCAATATTTATGATTTTGTGTACATGCTAACAGCAGACCTGTGCTCAGAGCAGATGTGTAACTGGCAACCATCCTGTTGCAGGCCACCTCCATGATTAGTGCTGGTTTCTTCTCAGCCACAAAGACATTGCGGAGGATTCTGGCCAATTCACTCCAGACGTGACATCATCAGCAGTCGTTCGTCCTGTGCTGCGTTTCGGGTCATGACTGCCTGCAGCTTCTGAGCCTCTTTGGCACGGATCTGGAGCACGGACAGACACAGCTGTTGAGAATCAAGCTCAGAGCAGAAGCCAACAGCACAGCATGTACTCACCCGTTCCAGGAGGGACTGGGACACTCCCTTTAAGGCTGCAGGGATCTGGGTGGGAGTCGGATAGCTGGGGGCAGCAGCCTCTTTTTCAGCAGCCTTCTCCTCTGATTTTAAGGCCACTGAGACCAAAGCTCTCTCCATCTGAAAGAAAGTCAATTAAATATTTGGACAGTCACATTTATGAGAAACATTGGACAGAGTATTAAATCTTTCCAAAGTGAAAGAGCCACACATGGGTAAATAAAGCCAAAATGAACAACCCCTAAAACTGAGAGACCGTACCTTTGGAGTCATAAGGGCTCGAGCTTTGTCCAGCACCTCCTGGGCAGTGGTCAGCGACTCGTCTGAGGGGGTTGTGGCAAGGGGCTGTCCAGTACAGGCGGCACAGTGTCGACGTTGAATCGTGGATGCCAACGGCTAAGTTTGTCTTCAGGCACAGACAGAGGAGGGTCAAGTGACGAGAGGAATGCCTGGAAACAAAGCAGAGTCAGCACAATCTACAAAGAACGAGGGAGTGTAGATGGAGGAGACGCACCGTATGATGTTGTTTGACAAGGGACACTAAGTTGTGGTGAAAGATGTGTCGGCGTTCCAACAGACGAGTAGCAGTCAGAGTGGGCCTCAACTCATCCTTATCTGTGACAACATAATCAAATTTCTTTGTGTAGCACTTTTCATACACACATGATGTTGCACAAAGAGTAGAAAAAAAAACATCTCCCCGCCTTCAACATATAAAAGGTAAAATAGAACATTAGAAAATTAAGATATCGAGGTTACTGAAAGGTAAAAGATTTCTTTGGAATGCTATAAGGGAGAGCAATAGAGTAAACAACATGATTTATAATAAATGCATGGATTAATGTCTCTGCACTGGCTCTAAATAATATTTGTCTCCGTATTTGGTGACAGATGTAATGTGTGGCTCAACGCTAAGCTCTCTATTGAAAATAACCCATAAATAGTTTAGATCAAGATGTAAAGTTTGTTAAATGGTGTGTTCTGACCACATATGATGACGGGTTCCACAGTCAGCTGATAACAGCCCTTCTTGATGCTGTTGTTGAAGGTGGGGATGTTCTTCTCCTGTCGCAGGGTGTAAGCTTCAGGAAACACAGTCCTAATCTGGCTCACATGGCTCTCCTCAAAGCGCCTGCACAGCAGAAGGACTTGAGACACAGGACAAAAGATATGGCAGGAAGAGTCAGTAGCAACACATACTTGTGCATCATGTCTTGCACACCCTTCTTGATCTTCATGAAGGTGGGCGTTTCATTGCGGTTAAACAACATAGCCACCACTGTATCCATGCAACGAAACATCTCAGCCAGGACTTTGTACTGATATGGCAGCGAGAGGCCTGGAGGAACAGCCTGGGCGAGTGTGTGGTACTTCTGGTACGCAGGCAGTCCATCACTAGCAGAAGACAAGACAAGAAAGAGGCAGAACCAAACTACCATCATTCACAGCCACTGATAATAATAAAACAGATAAAATACTCCATGATATGCATATACTACTGGATGCCTGCTGAAAGCAAGATGCAAAAAAACATACTGCCTACTGTTTAATAACACCACTGTTGCCTTATTGTGTCTTAGCTTTTGATTAATATTTATCATAATCATATCATTATATAATTTGTTAAATATTATTTTTTATTCATTTATTCTATCCATTTATTGTAATTATTTTACGCTTCCCATTTCATATGCATTTTTTTAAAGTTTTATCATATTTCTATAAAAAAAATTATTTCCTTATCTCTCTTATTTATAAATTCTTTTATCACATTTAGGATCTCCAGTGTTTCCTCTGGAGCCCTCAGCTGGCCTGGCCCGTGGGCCCTTGGTGGAGGTTTGGTGTGTGCCTCATCTCTCCTCTGAGCCCCGAGTCTGTCCTGTGACTGCAGACGACCCTCCTCTGCAGATGGCTCTTCTGATGGTGCTTCCTCAACTTCTTTATCTTTATCTGTGCTCAGCCTCATGTATTTTAGAGTGTGTGTGCATGCAAATGTGTTTGTGACTCTGTGGGTAGGTTGTTTGGTTGTGTGGGTCAGGCGGTGGTGGGGGAAAGTTCGCTGGAATGTGGGCATGTTTTTAAATGCACTGTAAAGCACTTTGTGTTACATTTTTAGGGATGAAAAGTGCTTTATAAATATAGTTTGATTGATTGATACTGTAATTCAAGATTTCAGCTCTGCTCCTATGATAACTTCACTGAAGTGTTGCATGACAGGTTTAAACTCATTTCATATAACCTTCTCTGTCCTGTAACTATGATTGCAATAAATGCTCATGAAGCTTCTTAGGTTTGAGGGATTACCTCTGAGGCTCAGTGGGCTTGCTGGTTGTGCTCTCTTCTCTCCTCTTCTGTTCTTTCACTGCCAGCTCTTTAGCCCGCGAAAGAGTGTTCTTGAACGCCTTGTCTTGAGAGGTGAGAGGGCAAGGACTCAAGGTGGCTGGGGAGGCATCGGCTGTGGTCGGAGGTAAAGTTTTATTTAGGGGCAGAGGGGGGGCGCTGGGCTCTGGGATAGGTGCCTGGGCGTTGCTGCTGCTAAGTGTCTCAACCCGTTTCTTGATCCCTTGCAGGCGGGACTTGAGGATGGCTAGTTCCTCTCGCGACAGAGCCTAGATACATACACAAAGCCCAATCTCAGATCAGAAACTTTCCCAATATTAATGAAAACAGGACCGAGAGAAGGTAACAAAGTGAATCTAATCACTGAGAAACTGAATCCAAAACAAACTAAGATCATAAACAACACAAACAAGGAAAAAGGGGAGTCTCACCTTGCCTCTGCTTCCTCTGGATTGTTTACTTAAGTCCTGGTCGGTTGGAGGGGGAGAGGTCGACCTGATCTGTTCATCCTGCTTTGGTTGTGGGGCCTGGACAAAAATTAAGTTCAATAAACTGACCTAAAATTTGTCTCGTAAACCGATGTCAGCATGCATCTCAGACATTAAGTCCTGGAATCGGTAACACTTGTGACAAAGCATGTCGGTGGTTGGGTTTGACCGGTTACTTAAGAATAAACTATAAAACAGATGTGGTACCTGCAGCAGTGGAGAGCTGTGCGGGAGAATGAGTTGCTTTCTGGCAGTCCTCCTGGTGTTTTTCTCTGGAGCTTTAGCAACTGCGGCTCGGCTTTTCTTAGCGGTGCTGTGGTCGGCAGTGGCAGAGAAAACCGCAGCTCCAAGATCAAACTCCGCGTCTCTAGAAGTCCGTTTGGGGGTGCGAGGACTGACGGCTTGCCCCCCAACACAGGGGTCCTTTAGCCCCGCTGCCTCGTCGATAACTCGGACAAACTCTTCATGGATCGACGAGCTGAGATGCTCTTTGTTTACTTTGATATAGTATAGTCTATAGAAAACAAAACTAGCCTACTTTCTGTTAGTGAGTGTTTACTCATGGCAAGCTGGGTAAGGCTAAATGCACACGACCTAAAGTGTCCTAACTTATTTTGTCAAAACGTGTGCCAATAGCGCCATCTGCTGGAAATACCCAAATCATGCATCTAGTGAACACGATACATATATATGCCTTTTACATGTATCATAGAACTGATAGAGCAAACCAGCAATCAAACAAATAGGCCTATAGGTACCAGGTTCATTAACATATAAATATAACCATAACTACATAACAGTATTTGTTTTGAGGCATTTAAGTCTGAGGTGTGTTGACAAGATGTGGAGGACTTTCTTTCATCTTTCACTTCCTTCTACGCTCATTTCCGTGTGCCAAAGTGTATGTGCGTCATGCAGCACCTCTCTGATTCTGGAGACCCGCAGCAGGTGTCCCACCAGGCTTTGTTTCAGGACTATTTGGGCAGTCACGTGACTTTGTGTCCAGAACCCGGGCCGTGCCGGGATGAGGACATTTTGCGCCGGGGGGCACAGGTGCTCTTACAGCATCCCATGACCGTGGCCGAGGGTAGCGCAACACTGACCCGCTTGTGCCATCATGTGCTGGAGGTCCTGCCCTCAGACCCCACACACCTGCCCGGACTAGTCCGGGCTACTGAACTACTAGAGATGCTTTGCCTCAACTTGTACCAGCAGCCCTGGAGGAAGGAGATCAGGAACCTAAAGGTGGGACTAGGTCTCTTGTGTACAGTTTAAAACTTTTGTTGTTTGTTTTTAAGCTCCTGGTCTGTGTCTATTCTGCGTCTAGGAATTTCCTGTTAATACCAAACCGTCAACGACATGTATAATTGCCTATGAAGAGGGTTTTAGTTTAGTTTAGTTTTGTTTCGGAGGCCTTTAATCTGCCTGTGCCTGTCAGACTTTCACAGGTGCATTCGTCTACTGCCTCCTGCCGGCCCTCGGCAGCAGTATTCTCCAGTCCATCTTGGCCTCAATTGGATACCTGCCCAACGAGCCCGGGCTTTCACCCAGGTAGTGCATACAATTAAGTACTAATTATGGACAAGTTAAGTTAAGTCTGCCACCCACTAAACTGGATTGTTAATATATTTTGGCGTACTGTCACTCAGCCATGACCTGCCTCACGCCAGATAGAAATGTGAATCACTCTGAATTTAGCACTACACAGAACTCACAAATATCGCGAGAATTCATTTGGCAGGGCCAGGTTAACTCAGCCACTAACTGAAGATGATCTATAAAATTTGTATTACATTTTGCATGACACAACATATGACAGATCACACAGCTAAAATAAACCATGACAAAAATACTTGAATTGCAGTGAGTACAGACTGTGTGAGGATGCAAGCCCAGAGGGAGCCCTCCAAGTGGCCTTTCAGCTCCTGTTGATCAGAGCCTTGTGCCTTCACCTGCTCCAGCTGCAGCAGCACAACCGGCCTTCAGTGCAAGTCTGTGCATCAAGTCTCAAGTAGAAGCCTTTGGGCAGAGAAAGTGCAATGAACTAACACATTATACTTTCCAGGTGTGTGTGGAAAGACTCCAACTGAAACTGTTGCCTGCAGAGCTGTCACAATGCAGTGAAAGCACAGCCATCATCAAAGAGGAGAGAGAGGGCAACCAAACTGAAGGGGAAGAGCAACACCCAGAGGTTGAGCTAAGCAGAGCTGTGTGTCCACAGGCAGAGGTTTCCAAAGCCTCAGGCCTCACCGAAGACCAGTCTATACACCACTTGCATTTGACCTACCCTGACCTGGTGTTCAGGGGCCGCCCTCTGAAGCAGGAAGACGATGACACCATCCTTTCCCAGCACACAGCACTTTACCCACACAGGCGCCATGCTAAGAGGGTCCAGGTACCACCTAGTTACAGACCGACAAACCAAGAAATCACTGAGGACGAGGGCTTGAGTGGTCCCCTGGGCCTCTCACTGCATATAACATTGAGACCACAAAAAGTTCGACTCCCAAAATGCACCCAGCAGCTCTCAAAAGCAGGTAATAGCACTCGGCAGGTGACAGCCAACATTCCCAGACATTCAATACTGAGATGCCATCTGTAGAAAGAAATTGTTCAGTTTACTAGTAGAATCATTTGAACGGAATGATGTCATCCCTCATTTGAGCACAGTAAATGGTAGAAAATGTTTCAAAGGTTGTCATCAAAAATTGAAAATTGTCCAGATGACTACCTTAAAAACATTTTCAATTTAGGTTTAGCCTCTTTGTACTTCCTCTGTAAGTGTATGGACCCCTCAAGGGTGAGACTGGATGGGGTATAAATGTTTAAAGGGCATTTAGACATTGCTCTGTCTGAAGCTCTGTTACTCAAATTAGACTTTAATCTGTTTTTTCTTCTAACATAATCTGTCCAGAAAGAACTGCCTTAGTTTGAACTGTAACACGGATCTGATTTGTGCTGGTAAATTACATTACAGTCACACAGTAACATTAGCCAACTGTCACTCACACTTTTTATTTTTTAATTTATATTTTAGTTTTCCTTGCGGACAAGAGACAAAACAAGATACACTACAAAACAAAACAGAGATACGTAACACAAAGCTCACAAAAAGCATAAAATACCTGTATACGTATATGCATATACGCATACACATATTCACATATGCATGTATACATACACACATATACACATACATGTACACATGCATATTCATGTATATTATATATACACATGTACATATACCTACACATACACATGAAGAAGTGGGTGAGGAGAGGAGGGGGGGGTGTTGGTGGTTCAGTCTCTTCATTTGTTAATTCCTGGATTTCAGCGTATCAATCTTCGGCTGTGCTAATAATCTTCTACATAATTGTGATCTCAATCACTACTCCATTCAATTACAAAAATAAATGATAATAATATCAATAATAACAATAATAACAACAATAATAATAATAATAATATAAATACATTTGCAGCTCAGAACTTTTTCTTGAAAAGACTTAAACAAGACCATGAATGCTCATAAGAGGCTTATAAAAATACTGTAAGTTGTTTGTCCTTGAGTTTTCTGACCATTTATAAACCTGTCTGTCTGTGTGATGCAAAGTATCAATTGCACTTTTCATGACACTCAAAGACACTTCAAATCAACAATCTGCTTGTAGTTCCATTTAAATGTTCCTTGATACGTGAACATGACTACACTAAAATACATGTATTTCACAGACGCGTCTGGCCTTTGTGAAGAAAATGTAGAGTACGCTGTAAAGTCTGAGGATGAAGAGGTTCCCAAAACGGAAAGTACCCAAGTGTGTACCCAGGACCAGATCACCTCAACAGGCACAGGTGGAGAAGACCAGCAGTGAACACTGTACACCATACACCCAACTCCATTCTCAGCTCGTCTAGAATAAATGTCGCCAAAATCATACTTTTTAAGTATTTTGTTTCCCTGAGCAATAAATTTTTTTCATTATTTTTAAAATTTCATTCATTGTATACATATATATATATATATATATATATATATACACATACATATACTGTAATCGCTGCTGTCAAGTAATAGTAATAAATAAGTCAAATGAAATTCATTAGCTGTAATTCCCATTAAGCTTTGTGAATACTGGCAAGACATCAAATCCAGCAATACATAGGTATATAATACTATCTTCTACAGTTAATGGGGATTATTGGTGTTGTAACACTCAACACATTGTGGTACAAGTCTGACCATGCCTCCATTGTAGGGAGTAATATAACTTCTGATGACAATTTTGTTTTTATTACAACTGTTGAAATACAGAAGTTTTACAATGCAAGACTCCAACATTCAGAGCAAACACGAAATATTTGTAACAATTAACTTTTAATAGTGAGCAACAAACAGAAAAAAAAAAAAATTCAGTGTGCATCAGTATTTGAATTACAATATTTTCCTTCTCCTGTATATTTATATGTAGCCAGAATAAAATAAAAGATGTCCACTTTTATCACATATCAGAATATCAGAAGAATATAATAAATATGTAGATGGTTTTATGGAACATTAACCTTAACCAAATATAAATGACAGTAATAAATAGCATAAGTGACAAAATGGGTAGAAAAGGTTTGGTAATAAAAACATTCAAGTACTTTCACAATAAAAAATTCATTTTGAAATACCTACACAAAAACATGTATGTACAATAAGACATATACAATATTTAAGGCTTGTGGAATGTCCATTGCCTGTGGTCCTGATGAGACCTGACCCTAGGTCTAGACAGGGTTAAGAGCAGGTTGCTGCCAGAATCCTGTCCCGGTGCTCCTCATATTGGAGCAGCATCTTCTGGAGGTCATGGTCAGCAGGGATTACCTGTGACACATGCTCAAGGTTAATGTCCTTTATCAAAAATATTTACACAGGATCCAAACAATGTACACAGAAGCGGACTGACCAGAACAGGAGCAGGTAGAGGCATTCTGCAGTTGATAAGCCAATCTTCATAGAGCTGGTGAATGGACTTCAAATATGCCTGAAGGAAAAGAAAATAATAAAGAAAATCAAATCAAACGTATTTATAAAGCGCTTTAAAAACAACAAGGTTGACCAAAGTGCTGTACATTTCAAAATCACAACATTAAAAACACAATTTAAGACAATAGGGCAACAACTTAAAAGCCAAAGAGAAAAATATGTTTTCAAAAGAGACTTAAAAGTATTTAGTGAATCAGCCTGTCTTACATACAAAGGTAGGCCGTTCCAAAGCCGAGGACCAGCAACAGAAAAAGCTTGATTACCTCTCTGTTTCCTCTTTGTGTTTGGCACAGCCAGGATCAGCTGATCAGCCGACCTACGAGCACGAGGAGTGTACGGCTGGATCAGGTCAGACAGATAATGAGGGGCAAAGATTTATAGACAAATAAAACAAATTTGAAATCTATTCGAAATCGTACTGGCAGCCAGTGTAGAGATGATAAAATCAGAGAAATATGAGCATGCTTACGGGTGCCAGTTAAAAGTTGGGCAGCTGCATTCTGTACAAGCTGGAGACGCCCGAGTGAAGCCTGACTGACACCAGCGTACAGACCATTACAGTAATCCAAACGGGTTGTAATAAAAGCATGGCTCAGCACTTCAAAATTACATTTAAAAACAATGGACTGCCGAAGCTGAAAAAATCTTGACTTTACCACAAATTTAATCTGTGTTTCAAGTTTAAAATCATTATTCATTTTTACTCACAGGTTTGTAATTGTAGGTTTCACGAACTAATTTAAAGGGCCTAGATCGACTTGGGAGTGGTCAGGAAAGCCAAGCAACATAACCTGTTTTTTTCTCGTTAAAATGTAAGCAATTGAGCGACATCCATGCTTTGACATCTTTCAAACATTCCAGCAATGATTTGACACAAAACACACTTCACGTTTCAGAGGAAAATAGACCTGACGGTCATCAGCATATAAATGCTCCCAAGGGGGAGTAAATATAAAGAAAACAAAAGAGGGCCGAGGATAGACCCCTGGGGTACTTCACACGTTAGATTTACTGGAGAGGGTGTAGCTTCACCTTCCCTCACACAGAAACTTCTGTCAGATAGATATGACCGAAACCACTCCAAAGCGACACCCTGAATCCCAACTCATTGTGGAGCCAGGAGGATTTGGTGGTCTACCGTGTCAAAAGCTGCAGATCTAATAGTACCAGGATGACACAGTGACTAGCATCATCATACAAGGACATCATTAAAATCTCGTTGTAATGCCGTCTCAGTGCTGTAAAGAGTTTTGAACCTGATTGGAAAGCCAAAAGAATGTTCATCAAGAAACTCTTTTAGCTGGGAGTAAACAACTTTCTCCAAGATTTTTGAGAGAAACGGTCACTTTGATATCAGATGGAAATTTGAGAACTCTGATGGATTAAAGTCGGGCTTTTTGAGCAAAGGCTGAACTACAGCATTTTTAAGAGAAAATGGCACAATTCCGTTTGCTAGGCTGCTATTTAAAATGACAATGACTGATAATGCTAATGATGTGAAGACTGTTTTTAAAAAGTGAGATGGAAGTGGGTCATTTGGCAAGCCTGTAGGTTTTAATTGTGCAACAATTTTGTCCAAAAGAGACAACGTGACAGGCTCAAATGCGTCAAAAAATAAATAAATTATATATATATATTTCTTTATTATTTTATTTTTTAAAGATTTCCCATAGAATTTATACAGAATGAAATGCATTTTCCTTTTGGAAAGAACCAATCCTTAGACATATTGGTCTAAGAAATAGAACTAAGAAATACGGCTAGTGAAGTTCAAAGGAAACAAGATAGGGGTCGTTAAATTGTGTGAAATAAGCAGTTTTTCTTGTTACCATGGAGACCGTGCAAGGAGCTAGCTATGGGCCTCTGAAATGCAGCAGACTTTTTACACCAAATGCAACAGCAGACCTTCAAGGGGAAATAGAGCAAGAGCGAGGCAGAGGGGCTTTCCTTTTGTGTCTTCGCTGTGATGCCCAGGCAGCTGGAAACAGAAGACTCTGCACTGAGGGCACTGCCCTTACTGCCTTCAAACCGCTCTGACACATGATCTGCTGACAGACCTGACAAATCCTACAGCTAAAGCTGCACTAAGACCTGGGCAACTGACAAGCGCAATGAAATGTTTCTGTTGCTGAATTTGAATTTTCTATCTATTTCATTCACCTTATTCCGGAAGTTGACATAGGCGCCGCCATCTTTTTCTGTTGTAGTTTATACATGGGGCAGGCGAGCTCAACAGAAAATAAGTTCTACACAGGAAATCGGAGGAAATCGTGTTCCCAACTTGTTTTTGCATGAGTACATTAAACATTTTAGACAAATCAATCTACTTAGACATTTTCCTCGTTGGCCATTTCCGCAAACACCATTAGCGTCAAACTGGAAGACCCTTTACTACAAGAGTGCGGCTCATAGACATAAAAAGAGGCAAAAGTGGGCGGGGCGGAATAAGGTGAATTGAAGTATCCATCTATCTTTGCTGTGACTGTAAAGGAACTGCATGTATGTCATAGAGGACAGTTCCACAGTTACCATAGTGATAGAATGCACGCATTAGGAAACAGACTGATATCGTATGATACAGTTCATTTTGCAATGTCTTCTTTAAATTAATGAGGCTTTCGGTTCAATGGTATCGCCAGTATATTGTTATAGAGGTGCTACTTAAAACTACAATAGAAGAAGATTGTTTGTAGAAGTGGAGAAAAGCAGAGAACCAAGGCAGCTGCCTTGGGGGACTTAGAGTTAACAGCTACTGAACAAGATGTTAATGAAGTTTCTATGAAGGGATTTATATCAATATAGTTTACCTTTAACAAAAAAGTTAAATAATGATCCTTGTAATGATGCCTGTATCACTAAATGTCTTCCATAATAGTGTGGACACTGCTCACCAGAGGAATAACCTTCTCTTCTTCACGGCAACGAAGTCTCAGCCTCTCGTGACACGTCTCAGGAGACGTCTGGAGGTAGACTAAAATCAGACAACACAATTAGCATAGTAATATACAGTAGGTTCCAAAAATACTCCACCTGACATAATGCTATGAAAAAACAGTGGAAGAACAAGGAGGAAACAAGTGACTGTTAATCAGTCTATATTAGCAATGAATTTCGTACCAATGAGATCAATGGGAATGTGTATATTTGTTGTGATCCATTCAAACCACTCAGTGAGGACAGCATAGTCTACTTCTGGCATATTTCCACTGAGAACACAAACCATAGGTCAGTATGTTTGAGCCATACACAGTCTATGGTTTGAGCATACCTTCTGTAGAGATTCTCCACAAAGATGTACTTGGCACTGTACAGGGACCTCTCCATCATCCTGACAGGAGCACACTGAAAGCCACAAGAAATTTACGATGTGCAGCCAAAGTTCATTGAATGAAAAACGCACTAGACGTACTGCCTAAAATCTCCATTAAATGCCCTAATCTTAGTAACAGATAGTGTGTCGTTCAATTGTTGACCTACTAATGGAACCAGGTGCCGATCCAACATGGTGAGCTGGATGTAGGTTTGAAGAGTGATGCCCCAGCGCTCAGGATCCTGATACATTAAAGCCTAAAATTACAGAATAACATAAATAAAATCAGATACTCATGAGTCACACAGACAGTGACCTGAATGACATGTAAATAATTTGTCATAAGCGTGCCTGAATTGAACCATTGCAGGCACAGTTTCCATCTGAATGTAGTATTGTTACATGGTGAAAGTGTAATGTCATACATCCGAGTCTGTGAGGACAGACAGTGTCAAACCCTGGTTCACGCTAAAGCTTTTCAAAAAAGCTAAGACAACAGAAGGAGGCAGTACTTAGAGTTGGAGATATGGAAATATAGATTTAGCAGGGAGGTGTCAAGAGCAGGATTTCAGTATAAAGCAAGTCTGGAGGAGAAGTGCTCTACCAACAGCTAACCAACAACAAGCCCAGAGCCCCCGCGCTGCTGATGACCAGAAACTGGCTGAACAACTTAACATCTATTATTCATGCCATGAGGTCAAGGATTCACACCCATCCCCCATGCACCTGACTCCAGCCAACACCTCACCTAGGGTGACCAGCATTTGGGGACAGAAAAGGTTTTATTTTGTAAGGGCCATGGGAAGTCTTAAGTTGTTATTGATGTTGTTGAACCGTAGCCTGCATAAACATAAGAGGAACTTTTCCGGAGTTCAGGATCTTTTATAAATAAAGACAGGAGTTGATGGAGCGACGCAGCTAACTTTAAAACAAAGCGGAAAGAAAGTGAGAAGGGCCAGCCACTGCAGCACTGGCTTCACAGAGAGCCAGAGTAGAGGTGAGTTTGAGGCTGTGTGCTCACGCTCTGTGGCGGCAGTGCGCTCTTCTTGCATCGCTCCCGTTTAAAATCACATGTGTTGGGTGCTCTAGCTACGTTGTTGCTGTCAGGCGCTCTATCTACGTCTGAACATAAAAATTAAGTTTTTGCAGTCCTACAACAAGTCCTGTTCGTAATCATAAAAGGATTAGATGCCCATTATCTATCTTTGTGACCAGTACTGGGAGCTAACAAAACAGGTGCTAAAGAGATGTCAAAGTTGAAGTTAACCATAGCAAGTCAGAATGAGAATACAGAACTTATAACTGCGATTACACAGTGACAAACCCAGACTTGAGTTGAAAATGTTGTGCAGTACACCTGGTCAGCCTAACCGCAGCCAACCCTACCTTGGACCCCACCGGCCTCTCAGTTCAAAGACAGGATGTGAACAAACAAGTTCAGAAGTCTGCTGAGAAGGTGATCAGCTGCCGCCTGACGTCTCTCCAAGACCTGTACGTCTCCTGGACTCGAGGTCGAGCAGGTCGGATCACAGCGGACCCTTGTCACCTGGACATGGACTATTTGAGCCACTCCCCTCGGGCAGGAGGCTACGGTCCATCCAGACCAGAACCTCCCACCACAAGAACAGTTTCTTTCCCTCTGCTGTTGATGAACACTATATAACACCTGCCACCTTACTTTAATAATGTGAATACTATTCCACTGTTTGCACTGCAAGTTTGCACTATTTGACACTCTTGTGTCCTTGTATATATATATTGTATTTAATTTTTATTCTACACATATCTTATTTTAGCATTGTCTATACTTTTTACCTTGCTATCATTATATACATCCCTTTATATAACAAAAAGAAAGGTGGCTTGTAAGTATTTCAGAGGAAGACATACCAGAGGGTTGTGGCCGCGAACATTCCTCCATTTGGAAATAGGCTCAGTAAGGACCTGTGTAAACAAAGTAACTATAAATAGACAAAACAGAAAACAGAAACACAAGAAAGAAAGAAATTGTGTATGTATGAATATGTTCAATATGTCAAATCAACATTGCAAGCGAGCAGTAGTTTTTTTTTTTTTTTATTAGTATTTGTAATTTAAGCTTATATCCAGAGTAAAAATGAAAGTACCTCTATGCCACTGGTTTTGCTGAAATACTCGAGGCATGTCGTTTTTCCACTGGCGATGTTCCCTTCAATACAGATCTGAAAGAGGTTGGTTACTTTAAAGCTTGTTGATAAAGCCTTAAATGTCTTATTAATGCTTGATAATAACATCTCAAATGGACTGACCACCGCCTTATTATCTTGTCCATTGCGCATCAACTTTCCTTCAAAGACAAAACACACACAGAGTCTTGGGTCAGGAAGATGCTGATTTGGGATTTAACATGACAATCATCTGGTCATTATGCAACACACTGATCGTATCCGGGATGTGTGATTATTTTAATAGATGTAACCCGAAATCTCACCATTGACCGTGTGTGTGCTCGCTCTGGCCCGCTGTGGTGGTCTCTGGTGTCTTTGTAGCCCCCTGACGGCTACGTGTGCCCAAGAACACGATACAACTCCCGTGTACCTCGCCACACTCCGGACTTTGTTCAGAAGCATGTCGTTCCTGATCATAGAACTATAATACATCCATGTTCCTGATCCAGCACCATTCAGCTCATTCAGCTTCAGACGTTTTAGGCTCGCGTACGCCACCTGCTGCTGCGAAGGACCCACTGCCACTGGATAAAATGCAATGCAAATGAATATTCAGTTGGATTAAATAACTGTATTTGTGGGCTGTCTATTTTGTTCACCTTTTTATCACTGTGGTTAGCATTATCAAATTTTTCACTTTTATAAAACCTTAAAAACATTTAGCTAATTGTTTTGTCCAGCAGGGGAAGCAAAACGCAGTCTGTGGGAGCAGCAGAACAAGAAAGGTAGGAAGTAAACATAATAGTCACGTGGGCTGGACTTCATACTGGACATGGCTGTATAAATGTGGAGGTGTGTTGTAGATAAGTGCAGTGAACATGGCAGCAGAGGAGGACTGCAGGCTGAAGCTGATTGAATCCCGGGTCAGATCTTTTCCAGATTTCCCCAAGAAAGGAATCCTTTTCAGGTACAGATGTGTGTGTGCTGCCTGCAGAGGAAACGCACATGGCGTCTGTGGCACATTCCTCTGGTTGTACTTCATTTGTAGGGTTTAGGTCCTTTTTGAAACATTACCGGGAGGAAAAAATATGACCTTGACTGTTTTCTCTATTCACATGTGACACACACAACAAGAAATGTCATAAGGACGTGAAACACCGCGGCCTCTGAGAATTATTCCTTTATTATTTGCACATAATGTTGAGCTTCATCTGACCATTGGTCTTCTGACCTTTGTATCGTATGCTGTCCCTATGTTTTTATGAAGTGAAACTACGAAATCTGGTGGGTTGATCAACCCTGGTGGGACTAAAGCTAAAGATACTTATACTTTGACTTTGAATCACTTACCATGATAATAATTGACACAAAATGTACTCCAAAAATTGTGCAACACTGTTACATCCATGAATTGCATACAAGCACACAAATGTATGGAGTAAGAGTTAATGGTTCAGGTAGTTAATTGAATTGATTTATGCAGAGACATCTGTCCCATCCTGAAGGACCCTGGGGCGCTCTCAGCCGTAACCAGTCTGTTTGAAGAACATGTGAGGGACAACTTCCCACGGGTGGATCTTGTTGTAGGTCTGTACAACTGTATTGACTGTAATTGTAATAAAACAGCAACTCATTCTGACTGGAAGTAGGTTTGGACGCTCGAGGCTTCCTGTTCGGACCCCTCCTGGCCCAAAGACTTGGTGTTGGCTTTGTCCTGGTACGAAAGAAGGGCAAACTACCTGGGGCCACTGTCTCAATCGCATACGACCTGGAGTATGGCAAGGTCAGCAGATGAACCACCCATTCAAATTACACACTACAGTAACAAATAGGAAACGGTCATAGTTTTACATCAAGGACCCATTCACCCATTTACCAATCTTCACAGATACAAACACTGAGATACTTCCACCTAATTATCTAAGTGTTGTTGATGTGTATGTGTATGTCAACTTTTGGAGCCCATAGAGGTTAACACAAAGTAAGAAATATTGAATTTTTAGGCTGAGGCAGAGATCCAGGAGGATGCTGTCAGTCCAGGACAAAAGGTGATCCTCATTGATGATCTCTTAGCAACTGGAGGTAAGTCCCACTTTATATACTGGGTCCAGACTGCTGTATGAACGTGTTGAAATTACTGCTCTGTTTAAATACACCTTAAACGTCCCATAGAATATTGAAATAAATAATTATAATTTTCTTACACATGGTTTATCAGCAGACATTTCAAAGTATCACTGAAAGGCATTTTTCCAACGCATTTCTGCAATCATAAACTAAAAACAATGGCCACTTCACCTTTTTTGACAGTAGGTTGTTTCTCAAATGGGTTAAGGTTGGGGTCTAAAGACAGGCATTACGATGAAGGATAGATGTTTTGGCAGCGCTTGGAATAAAAATTGGAAAGAGGTGACACTTGACCTCCGTACATTCTGTGGCCTCTCGTAGCTTGACCATTGCCTGTGGGCTCTCAGTTTGTTGTATTAAGGCTGTTTGTCTCAGCTCAGACTACTGCCACATTTTTGTGAACTTGTTATGATTCCCTTCAATCTTTAGCAATATTTATACAGTATTTGTAGTTTGCAGTATTCATTAACTTGTGTTGACATGGTTGTTGATTGTTTAACTAGAATCCCTCATGTCAGTTCCCTTTGAGATAAGGCGTAGCTAACCTCTTAAATCAGACTGAATATATTTGTTGAATTTATCCACACAACCCTGGGTTGCTGAGGTTACCACTTTTGTCGAACAGCTCTTTGTATCTAATCCTCAGCATAACAGCATCATAGTACATGGTAAAGGATTATTAACACAAAATGTCAGAAAGTGTAAAAGTTACTAACAGATGTCCATACTTCTGTTCCTCTTGTGTGCAGGCACACTGTATTCAGCCTGTGCTCTGATGCACCAGCAGCAGGCAGAGGTGTTGGGCTGCCTGGTGGTGGTGGAACTGAAGGATCTCAATGGAGCAGAAAGACTCAAACCACACCCAGTGTACTCACTGCTGCGATATTGAGATATAAGAATTGTACATGGACTAGGAGACTCAGGCATTTCACATGATTTTACTTCAGAACATTCATTTCATTGGAACAATCTGAAAATAAGGAACTGCACATCAGTTAGAGTCCCTAATTTTTTTTCTAGTAGTACATGTGATGTTTCTGGCCACAAGCTCTGTTTCAGAGCGATATATATCAATTTTGTTTTCCAGTTGTTGTTCTATTGTTCTAAAAATAAGAAATATTCAATAATCCGCATCCATTTTCCAAGATAAAGCATGTGCCTACTGAACTGCTTGTATCAAGGTGCTTATATAAATGAGGTTTTGTATGCATGGCCTTTGTTTGCAATGTTCGAAAAACAAATATCATGTGCACTTGTGTTTTTTGGATCTGTCTCTTAATATATCATTAAAACAGGTTAATTTATCCAGCTGAGATGCACTCTCAGATAGAAATTATCTTCTGAAGTTAAAACACGGCATTATCTATCAAATACATTTTTTAAAAAAGAAAATAAGACTAATCATCTTGGAAGCTGGAACCAAATTAACCTCTTTGAATTAACATCTTTGCTGTTGAGAATTATGATATAATTCATACATGAAATGAGATTTCAGCTTTCTCCGAGGGTCAAAACAGTGCAGTTCAGTTACTGTCGCTATTATATTTTGTGGCAGAAATCTCAAAACACTTATGAGTAAAGGAATTAGACTCAACCGTCAAGCATGCCATCATTATTTTTTGTTCATTCCAAAGTGTGTTCCTTTTGAATACTAAAGAACTCTTTAGAACTGATTCCACTCGTTAAAAACTTTGAACATCACATTAACGGGGGAACGCCACAAGCTCTACTGCCATTTAGTAACAATACAATAGTGGTTTAGGCCTACGATCTAGCAACTCAATAAGGAGGCACAGTTTATTAAATGGAGACCCTAAAAAACCTAAAACATTACAGGTTTAATTTAAATGTAGTGCAGACTAAACCAGTTAATATTTTCCCAACTTTTGTATGTCCCTCTTATGTGTTACTTTCTTCGGAAGTGGAAAAGCCTTTTTGAGACATTTTATCCGTTGGTTTTGCTCAGAGTCAACAGCACATTTACATTGCTTTTTACAGTGCTTTCGCTTCATTCCTGTTTAAATTTAAAATGCGTTAATCTTAATTTAACAAAAGGTGGTAAGAAGTTCCTGAAAGCTTTTAATTTTATACTTACTTGAAGATGGACAATTTGATTTAATATTACAACTCTCTTAGAAAACAGTTCAAACATTGATAAGTTGACAAAACTATTTTAGATAAGACACCAGCCATGCTCTACAGCAGTGTATGTTTATTTCATAAACAATCTGAACAGTAACTGCAATGGTTCTTGATTTTTTAATAAAACTGGTCCTAAAAATAAAAACGAGGAACCAATATTTTTTCTCTTCAATGTCACACAATAATGAAAAAATGCAAATATGTCTCTTCTACATTGTAGAAAGTTTATAAAAACAACAGATGGTTGTTACAGACGCTCCTCTTCTTTCAGCCGAGTGCGCAGTTTGTCCTGTATCACACTCAGCTCCATGCTCTTGTTTAACTTGAGGTAAACGTCCTTCCTGATTGGAACAATTGTAAGCCAGTCAGATGCCACCTCTGCCAGCAACCGGATGTGCTTCTCCATTTCCCCTGTACATGAAAAGAGGTAAGTTAATAAGTCAGTAATATCACTGTAATGCACCAATAGTGGCAAGATCACATTGGGTTGATCGATTAGTCGGAAGTTATTACTGATGAATATGGCATAAAGTAAGAAACTCGACTCTAGGTATGTGAGTGTATCTGAAGGCCAAACGGATAATCAAGAGGCTCACTTTTGGTTGCATATCAAAATTGGGGTGATTCTCTCAAAAGAAACAATCAAATTGTGCATCAATGAAATAAAATAGGGTTCATGTAGTATGAATATTTTAGTGAGAAAAAAAACAAAAAACACAGAATACAAGCCCCCACATGAATATAACGGCGCTTCAATATCTGTGTTGATCATTTGACTCAGTTTCCTCAAGGACATTTTCCTCACAAATGGCAGTTCACTTCTCATAGCACTCATATGTTTTCAATTTGTAGTTGGACCATTTTTGATCAATAAATTGAACCAAGTGCCTCTTATAGGTGGGTGGAGAGCACTTGCCTCAAATGGAGAAGTTAAAGTATCCCGGGGTCTTGTTCACGAGTAAGGGAGGGATAGAGCATGAGACTGACAGGCGGATCGATGCAGCATCTGAAGTGATTGGGTCTCTGTATTGGACCGTTGTGGTGAGTTGAAAGGCGAAGCTCTCGATTTACTGGGTCAATCTATGTTCCTATCCTCACCTATGATCACGAGCTTTGGGTAATGAAAGGAAGGACGAGACTAGAAATAGAGATGCTCTGTCACACGGAGGAATTGGGGTAGAGCCGCTGCTCTACACATCGAGAGGAGGCTCGGGCATCTGTTCCGGATGCCTCCTGGACCCTGGGGAGGTGCTCCGGGCATGTCCCACTGGAAGGAGGCCTCGGGAAGACCCAGGACACTTACTTGGGCCCACAGAGTTCTTGTTCAAAACTACACAGCTGATTTCTGCCTGCCCCGTAACGGTATGTCATTTACTGTGTTTACAGCATGTATGTTAGCATACACGGTCTCAACAACTAATTATAATAAAAGCAAACGTGTTTAGCACAGTCAGCTTTTTCATTTGTTACAATCAGACAGTGGAATCAACTTCCAGACAGTCTGAAATTGTCTGTAGCCTTTCATAACTACACTCGAAACTTAACACACATTTTCGATAATCAGCCAAGTTAAATTGCATTTGTAAATTGTAATAAAACTTAACATAGTATTTTTAATATTCGTATAACTTATGAAATATTCGAATGGTTTGTACCTATTGTTACTAATGTTTAATAGTGACATTTTATAGTCTATCAGCTAAGCTAATGACAATGAGCTGTAATGCACTTTTTTTTTACTGTTTTACTCACCTGCCCTGGGATTGAAGATGGAAAATAGCAGTACCTACATCTGGTGCAGATCATCTTTTCTTACATGGTCCCTGACAAATAAAGACTAAACTAAACTTGAGGCGCAATTGTGGCGTGAAAGTAGCATTAGGCCTGTCACACTTTTCTGAAACAGGACATCATTGAAATCTTGAGTACTGCTAAAATTCAATATTTCAAGGTCAATATTTATGATTTTGTGTACATGCTAACAGCAGACCTGTGCTCAGAGCAGATGTGTAACTGGCAACCATCCTGTTGCAGGCCACCTCCATGATTAGTGCTGGTTTCTTCTCAGCCACAAAGACATTGCGGAGGATTCTGGCCAATTCACTCAGACGTGACATCATCAGCAGTCGTTCGTCCTGTGCTGCGTTTCGGGTCATGACTGCCTGCAGCTTCTGAGCCTCTTTGGCACGGATCTGGAGCACGGACAGACACAGCTGTTGAGAATCAAGCTCAGAGCAGAAGCCAACAGCACAGCATGTACTCACCCGTTCCAGGAGGGACTGGGACACTCCCTTTAAGGCTGCAGGGATCTGGGTGGGAGTCGGATAGCTGGGGGCAGCAGCCTCTTTTTCAGCAGCCTTCTCCTCTGATTTTAAGGCCACTGAGACCAAAGCTCTCTCCATCTGAAAGAAAGTCAATTAAATATTTGGACAGTCACATTTATGAGAAACATTGGACAGAGTATTAAATCTTTCCAAAGTGAAAGAGCCACACATGGGTAAATAAAGCCAAAATGAACAACCCCTAAAACTGAGAGACCGTACCTTTGGAGTCATAAGGGCTCGAGCTTTGTCCAGCACCTCCTGGGCAGTGGTCAGCGTCTCCGTCTGAGGGGGTTGTGGCAAGGGGCTGTCCAGTACAGGCGGCACAGTGTCGACGTTGAATCGTGGATGCCAACGGCTAAGTTTGTCTTCAGGCACAGACAGAGGAGGGTCAAGTGACGAGAGGAATGCCTGGAAACAAAGCAGAGTCAGCACAATCTACAAAGAACGAGGGAGTGTAGATGGAGGAGACGCACCGTATGATGTTGTTTGACAAGGGACACTAAGTTGTGGTGAAAGATGTGTCGGCGTTCCAACAGACGAGTAGCAGTCAGAGTGGGCCTCAACTCATCCTTATCTGTGACAACATAATCAAATTTCTTTGTGTAGCACTTTTCATACACACATGATGTTGCACAAAGAGTAGAAAAAAAAACATCTCCCCGCCTTCAACATATAAAAGGTAAAATAGAACATTAGAAAATTAAGATATCGAGGTTACTGAAAGGTAAAAGATTTCTTTGGAATGCTATAAGGGAGAGCAATAGAGTAAACAACATGATTTATAATAAATGCATGGATTAATGTCTCTGCACTGGCTCTAAATAATATTTGTCTCCGTATTTGGTGACAGATGTAATGTGTGGCTCAACGCTAAGCTCTCTATTGAAAATAACCCATAAATAGTTTAGATCAAGATGTAAAGTTTGTTAAATGGTGTGTTCTGACCACATATGATGACGGGTTCCACAGTCAGCTGATAACAGCCCTTCTTGATGCTGTTGTTGAAGGTGGGGATGTTCTTCTCCTGTCGCAGGGTGTAAGCTTCAGGAAACACAGTCCTAATCTGGCTCACATGGCTCTCCTCAAAGCGCCTGCACAGCAGAAGGACTTGAGACACAGGACAAAAGATATGGCAGGAAGAGTCAGTAGCAACACATACTTGTGCATCATGTCTTGCACACCCTTCTTGATCTTCATGAAGGTGGGCGTTTCATTGCGGTTAAACAACATAGCCACCACTGTATCCATGCAACGAAACATCTCAGCCAGGACTTTGTACTGATATGGCAGCGAGAGGCCTGGAGGAACAGCCTGGGCGAGTGTGTGGTACTTCTGGTACGCAGGCAGTCCATCACTAGCAGAAGACAAGACAAGAAAGAGGCAGAACCAAACTACCATCATTCACAGCCACTGATAATAATAAAACAGATAAAATACTCCATGATATGCATATACTACTGGATGCCTGCTGAAAGCAAGATGCAAAACATACTGCCTACTGTTTAATAACACCACTGTTGCCTTATTGTGTCTTAGCTTTTGATTAATATTTATCATAATCATATCATTATATAATTTGTTAAATATTATTTTTATTCATTTATTCTATCCATTTATTGTAATTATTTTACGCTTCCCATTTCATATGCATTTTTTAAAGTTTTATCATATTTCTATAAAAATTATTTCCTTATCTCTCTTATTTATAAATTCTTTATCACATTTAGGATCTCCAGTGTTTCCTCTGGAGCCCTCAGCTGGCCTGGCCCGTGGGCCCTTGGTGGAGGTTTGGTGTGTGCCTCATCTCTCCTCTGAGCCCCGAGTCTGTCCTGTGACTGCAGACGACCCTCCTCTGCAGATGGCTCTTCTGATGGTGCTTCCTCAACTTCTTTATCTTTATCTGTGCTCAGCCTCATGTATTTTTAGAGTGTGTGTGCATGCAAATGTGTTTGTGACTCTGTGGGTAGGTTGTTTGGTTGTGTGGGTCAGGCGGTGGTGGGGGAAAGTTCGCTGGAATGTGGGCATGTTTTTAAATGCACTGTAAAGCACTTTGTGTTACATTTTTAGGGATGAAAAGTGCTTTATAAATATAGTTTGATTGATTGATACTGTAATTCAAGATTTCAGCTCTGCTCCTATGATAACTTCACTGAAGTGTTGCATGACAGGTTTAAACTCATTTCATATAACCTTCTCTGTCCTGTAACTATGATTGCAATAAATGCTCATGAAGCTTCTTAGGTTTGAGGGATTACCTCTGAGGCTCAGTGGGCTTGCTGGTTGTGCTCTCTTCTCTCCTCTTCTGTTCTTTCACTGCCAGCTCTTTAGCCCGCGAAAGAGTGTTCTTGAACGCCTTGTCTTGAGAGGTGAGAGGGCAAGGACTCAAGGTGGCTGGGGAGGCATCGGCTGTGGTCGGAGGTAAAGTTTTATTTAGGGGCAGAGGGGGGGCGCTGGGCTCTGGGATAGGTGCCTGGGCGTTGCTGCTGCTAAGTGTCTCAACCCGTTTCTTGATCCCTTGCAGGCGGGACTTGAGGATGGCTAGTTCCTCTCGCGACAGAGCCTAGATACATACACAAAGCCCAATCTCAGATCAGAAACTTTCCCAATATTAATGAAAACAGGACCGAGAGAAGGTGAATCTAATCACTGAGAAACTGAATCCAAAACAAACTAAGATCATAAACAACACAAACAAGGAAAAAGGGGAGTCTCACCTTGCCTCTGCTTCCTCTGGATTGTTTACTTAAGTCCTGGTCGGTTGGAGGGGGAGAGGTCGACCTGATCTGTTCATCCTGCTTTGGTTGTGGGGCCTGGACAAAAATTAAGTTCAATAAACTGACCTAAAATTTGTCTCGTAAACCGATGTCAGCATGCATCTCAGACATTAAGTCCTGGAATCGGTAACACTTGTGACAAAGCATGTCGGTGGTTGGGTTTGACCGGTTACTTAAGAATAAACTATAAAACAGATGTGGTACCTGCAGCAGTGGAGAGCTGTGCGGGAGAATGAGTTGCTTTCTGGCAGTCCTCCTGGTGTTTTTCTCTGGAGCTTTAGCAACTGCGGCTCGGCTTTTCTTAGCGGTGCTGTGGTCGGCAGTGGCAGAGAAAACCGCAGCTCCAAGATCAAACTCCGCGTCTCTAGAAGTCCGTTTGGGGGTGCGAGGACTGACGGCTTGCCCCCCAACACAGGGGTCCTTTAGCCCCGCTGCCTCGTCGATAACTCGGACAAACTCTTCATGGATCGACGAGCTGAGATGCTCTTTGTGCGAGGCGGACCTGGTTGTGGCTCTGTCGCGGTACTTCGCCGCTTTCGTCGGCCCGGTGCATTTCTTTCTTTGGCCAAAGAAGTCTGTGACTCGGGCCTGAGACATTGCGCTGCCGCGTGTAAAAACACCAACAGACAAGAGCTCTGTGTGTGTTTGCTCAATTAAATGCTTTCAGCAGCTGCTGACTGCAACCAAAAGCACCGCTCATCACAGGAAGAAGAAGGAAGATTCGCGCGAAACAAACATGCGCCGCCTTTTCCGCCCCGTGACTCCGCCCATGGACACGCCCCCACAGACACCATGGATCGAATCTTAGAACCGGATTACAGCAAATTTTATGTACTCAAATGTAGATTTTTAAAAGTAAAACCCATTAGGTTGTGTTCACGTGCCAACCAATAATATTTAATATAGATGGTTGGCGGCTAAAATTAATATTATTAAAATGTAGATTTTTGTTTTAAAATAATTAGTTCTTAGGTCTAGTCACTGAGAGACTAGACATAAACTAGACTCGGGTTCAACATTTGTGCATTTCCATTTGAGATATTTCATGGTAAAGTAGTTTAACGTCATCAATAGGGAAAAGTGGCCCCTGCTCCCATATGCCTGCCCCCCATCTGAGGTTATGACATCATTACGTTCTAGAACGTGAACGGAACCTATTCTATTGCCTTTAGGAATGAAGTCCCTATAAGTCTTTAAAATTATTATAATGTAAAGGTGCTTTAAGACTGGCAGATAAAATGGCTTTATTTGTAAATTAATCAATGTCCTCATGTATGAATGTTTTTTGTATTTTATATTTTATTATGCTTGTCTGTTGCTTGGTTTTTGCTCTTGTCATTCTATATAGAATGTTGTATTGCCACTTTTCATTATTGAAATAAATTTATTTAGAAAGTGCAGATTTCTGTTTCTGTTTCTTTTTTTTTTTTTTTTTTTAGAAAAAAACAAACAAACAAACTTGATAATAAAAATATGAAAATAAGCATACAGTCTGTGCTGATTACTAAATAATCTCCTCTTTTGTAGGAAGAGCATTTCCACAACATCGTTTGGATTTTATGCTAAATACTTCTGTTGTTGCTTTAAGCGCCATTGATTAGATGAAAAACAAGATTAATGGCTGGGGGGAAACTCATTATCTTGTCCCTTTGTAACCAATGGCCAGTGCAAGACATGCCCTCGCAGTTCAGCTGACAGCGTTATGAACTGTAATTTAAAATAAGGACAAATTTGAGACTGAACCGAACCTGTTAGTGGCCCTGTGTTACAATCGATGGACAGCAGCAACCGTGAAACTCAAAAGAAGAAAGAAATGATTAACCTGGATGTATAGACCTGTTTAGGACGCTGAACGAAAGACACCCGTCAATGGGGACTAGATAATGAATGGACACACAGGAGAATACATGGGTTAGGGTAGCACCTTTTCTCAATATGAATCAAGCACACCGTTATTCGCACAGTAGGTGGCGGTAAATGCACCTTTGATGAGCGCCAACTGCGAGAAAACTCAACAGAAGAAGAACGAGATGCAGTAGTTTGCTCTTCCGCATGTTTGTAGCCTTCACGCTGCGACTGCCGCAACACATCTTTTAATAGACCCATGAGATAAACCCACACTAAACTCGTTCTTTAAAGTGTCTACAAACACCAGGTGAGCATTTTCAGGTCTGAAATTAACCTCTGTCACAGTTTTAGGCCCGTCTTTGGGGTTGTTTACGCTCCTGTTTCATTCACATGTGTTTGTAGTTAATAAGATCTTATTGTATAATTATACACCAATAGTTTGATTTCTGAAGTTTTCAAGAGACTTCTTTCTGTAAGACGAGTACATTATATTACAATGTTATGATATCTAATGAGCACAGATGGGTCGTACACATGTGTGGCTATACTAGCCATATAAAATCTATCCATTTCAGCTTACTGGTGCACTAAATTGTATTTTCTCTTATTTTTTGTACCAAACCACAGTGGAGTTTAGTGTCTTTTGGAGGAAACTATCATCTTGAGATTTGAACACAGCAGCTGGTGAAGTGTCCTTCATGAGGAACAGGAGTGGAGCAGGAGTGGACTCGCGGCTCAGACACCGGCTGCAGCAGGTACTGTGGACTGTTTAGAGCCTCACTATGCTGCTGTAGTACCGTACAGAAGTGAGCAAACCATGTAGGAGCCAAGCAGTATTGGTTTATAACTGTGGAATCTAAAAAGATAAGAGAACCTTTATATGTCTCACAATGGGGAAATTTCAGTGTTGCAATGCACAAATCAAGAACAGCAGGATAACGGAGCATGCAATAAGAAAACACAACATAAATAACTTAAAGATAAACTTTAATCTTACACAATGTATAGATAGATCAAAAATAAAGATAAGATAGAAACCCTTATGTACAATAAGTGGCTATATGGCCATGGTTACTTCAGTGAGGATTGCACCAGGGATTATTCACATTGTTTTACAGCATAGCACATGATTGTAACAGATGAAACACAAGTGTTCATCTTCTTAAAGGGTATTATGGCTGCATACTAGGTGTAATGATATGCTCCAATGTTTCAGCACTTGGCGTCAAGCAGCAGTCAGTATGTGGACCTATCTGAAGTAGCAGAGGAACTACAAAAACTTTACAGGCAAGTGCATTATTGATGTTGTCTACATTGTTGTCAAACCATTTGTAAATTATTCTGAATTTGAGTTGGCTGAAAACGGCTTAGGCCAGTAAGGCATGATTATTTTCCCCCTCAAGTTATTAAAACCACAAATTTGTGGCCCAAAACCACATTCAAAGCTGAAAAGAAAATATAATGCAATTCATGTTAATCCTCTTTGACAGCTGAACCCAGAGTTTAATAGTTCTTTACAACACCTGTAGTTCCAGTTTATGCTCATGTTAATTAAATCCACGTGTCAACAATCACCTTTGATGCATTCCTCTCAGGGTTTTTTATCATCCCACAGTACTGCAGTCTAATGGGGTTATTAATCAAGCTTGTTTTCGTTTGATCTAAACCAGTGATTCTTTCTTTTCCCAGTACCACATCCTAAAATATTTTACTTTGCAACAACCACCACCAGGACTAGACCCAGATTAACGTTAATGCAGAACATAAGCATAAATAAGAATAGTATTTGTATCCAATTAAATATATCTGGAGTCTGGACTTAGATTGAACTTGCACCTCAACAAATGCGCTTATTCAACCACACTGTAATTACGGCATGCATAATTTATTGTCCCATGGACATAGATTTCACTGTTTGTTTGTTTGTTTTTTTCCAAAGACTGGACTATGGCAGAAGAAATAAGACAGCCTTCAGGATACAGGTGGAAAAAGGTAATTGTATAAAGTGTGTCTGTCAATTTGTTATAATGATAGTGTAATTATTTAACTTAAAACACATCTTAGTCTTAGTGTAAGACATGAAGACACAATGCACTAATCTGTGCTTTTCAGTGTACCAGTCGATTACTCAGGATTCTGGTCTTAATGAGGTTGAGATCAAACATTTAGCTAAAAAAGCCAAGCACAGCCAGAGCGACACCGGGTAAGGCTGCCAGTGAACTGACTGTACTGGTTACTGTGGTGTGTGTGGGTAACACAGAGTTTGTGTTCACAGAGAAATCTCCAACCTGTCATCTGACAGTGACGAGGAGGATGAAAGTGTCCTGGGGAATATGGTAAGAAGTTAGGACTTATTGACATAAATTATATATTATTATTGTGTTTTAATGAATTAATAGCCAATCAAAAATATTTAAAATAATATTAAAAATGCAAAATAAATTACCTTAGTTAATTAGAATATTAAAAAACTGTTGTGGAATCAATGGAAGTGGTTGGAGAGTTGAAAGAAGAGGCATGCAGCTGGAGTTCTAACGCAGGAGAAGTTTTTCATCGGTACGGGACCCGGGACCCAGAGACATGAACCCCTCAACTGCGTGCATTCTAGTCTAGTCCAGCTTCCGCTTTCATCCCTCATGACGTAGGCCAAGATAACAAGAGCTGAGCTGGCAGTGTTTGACTCGCATAGGGGAGAAATGAAATTTTCTTCCACAATAAGCAATTTTTTATGAGCATACTCTAAAGTCTCTTTATTATAACTGTCAGTAAAACTGCATCTGAGAGTTCAGTTCTGTTCCACAGCCCACCAACCACATGAACAGCTCTCTGACCAGTCTGTACAGAAAAGGTGCTGAGAGCACAGAGGCCCCAAGTAGCAACCCAGTCCCGCTGAGCACCAACCGAAGTTGGTTCATTGACAGAGAGCCCAGTAAAAAGACACCTTTCATTGACCTGTGTGATGACGAGCCATCTGGTGTTGTTCAGGTAAGCAGCAAAATCTGTTACTAACCACAAATTTAAGCAAACATGGATAACAAAATATGTTGTCAGTGTTTTTGTTTAATTTAGTAGTATTTTAGTTGAATGGTAAGTAACCCCTATGTTTTTTTTATTATAAGAAAGTTTCTGGAAAGTCTCAGAAGAAATCCAAAAAGAGGACAAATGTGGTGAATGAATCGGAAGACTCCCGTCCTGTTAACAAAAAAGGTATTCTTCTCCAGTGAAATTATTTGTCAACTGATGCGTTCCTCACTCCTGTGTTTGTTCAGCAAATAAAGCTATAGAACTGCAGTATCCAGCTGTGACATTTGAGGATGTTGGAGCAAATGAAGACACATTAAAGGTAAGTGTCGTCTTTTTTTTTTATTGGTAGTGCGATAAATATTGTAGCCATGGACTCATTTCTGTTTAGTGTCCTGTATTTGCCCCCACAGACAGACATGCGTACATTAATACTAGCATATAAAACACTGGATGCAAGTTGGGTGAAGCCCAAGAACACAACAACCGACTTGAGCTCCTGTATTCAAAATTGTTGGAAATTTGTGTGTGTGACTGTTTTGGATCTTACAGGATGTGTGTAAACTGCTCCTTCACATGCGACATCCAGAGGTGTACCAGCAATTGGGAATGTTACCCCCCAGGGGCTTCCTGCTCCACGGGCCCCCGGGCTGTGGAAAGACACTACTAGCCCAGGCTGTTGCAGGCGTGAGTAAACTGCAGTTTCTTTTTTTTTTCTTATTTTTTTTTTCTTATTGGTATAAAGTAAAAATCATATATTTCCACATTATATCCACTGCAATATAATTGTACATGCACACTAATGTTTACATGTATGTCCATTAATGTGCATTGTCTCGAATTATAATAACTGTCAACCACACATTAGGAGCTGGGACTGCCACTGCTGAAAGTGTCTGCTCCGGAGCTGGTGTCAGGAGTGTCAGGAGAGTCAGAACAGAAGCTGAGGGAGCTCTTCGACACTGCAGTGGTCAGCCTGTCTTCTATAATAGTATTCAAGTACTATCCTTTATAGTAATGATAGGTTGGAGACCTTCTTTCAACCTCTGCCTGTTTATTCACATAGAGCTCCTCTCCTTGCATCCTCTTCATTGATGAGATTGATGCAATCACTCCCAAAAGGGAGGTGGCCTCCAAAGACATGGAGAGGAGGATCGTGGCTCAGCTCCTCACCTGCATGGATGGTACATTAGAATGAATATGTATAGAATGAATAATGAAATTGGCTAATAAATGACCATTTCTTTTTGTCAGACGGGATGGTACTACTTCCAGTAGCCTTCCTCAGACACAGGACGTGTCTTGTAGGCGGCTTACGTGGCTTTGCCAAGTAAGATGCTTCTGAAGAAGGCTACTGGAAGTAGCCAAAAAAACAGGTACACAAACAGTCCTGTCTGACAAAAAGAAATAGTCATTTATTAGCTAATTTAGTAGACAGAATGAACCTTCACAAAAGAGTATTAAAATTGAGCTGTAATGTTCGTCTAATGTTTTTTGTTATTTTCTCCAGACTTGAACAGTTTGACTGCCACAGCTCAGATAATGGTGATTGGGGCTACAAATCGTCCTGACTCTCTGGACCCTGCTCTGCGTAGAGCAGGACGCTTCGACAGAGAGATCTGCCTCGGCATCCCAGACGAATCAGCACGCCTCAGGTCAGACGCCATCTCCAACAGGATACACAGAAAACAAAATATGCAGATTCAGTGTGGAATATTAAATAGTGGGACAACAAGTAGGTCTTTATTTCCTGTTACTTATACCTTAACTTAAAATGTTCATCAAACTACCCGCAGTACACAGATCTTTTGGTTAGCTTCTGTAATGTACTGTTCTTCAGAATCCTGAAGACATTGTGTCGAAAGTTGAAGCTGTCGGAAGATATTGACTATGCGCTGCTGGCACGGCTCACTCCGGGATACGTGGGAGCAGACCTGATGGCACTGTGCCAAGAAGCGGCCATGTGCGCTGTCAACAGAGCTCTTCTGGACATCCACTCAAGGGCGGCCCAAACCAAAGAGGAATCGACAGACAACAGTGAGAAATCACTACAGTGCCACCTGGAAACTTCGGAGTCGACAAATGTCCAGCCTGTACCTACTCAGGTAGAGAGTTCAAATTAGATTGTAGGGGCACAACTTAACATAATGTATGGCAGTGGTTCCCAACCTTTAAGCTTTGTTTCATACCCAGAGTACCCCCTAACTTGGGTGCCAAGCAAAAAAAATCTGTTTATATAGGACCTGTTAAATGATTTTATATCATCACCTTGAATGTTTTGACTGAGCAATAAAGGGAGGGTTTGGTTGCACCTCAGAGTTTGGCTTCGGATATGGACAATAATGTAAATGTTATATAGTGTCGAGAAAAGCAATATACAAGTGTTATGTATCTCCATTAGCAGGGAGAGCTCTTGCGCCTGTTGCAGCTCCTGAATAATTCAGAGCTGTTGTCAGAGGAGGAGCTGTCTGGATTGTCCATCCTCATGTCGGACTTCAAGTCTTCACTGTCAAGTGTTCAGCCCTCTGCCAAAAGAGAGGGCTTTGCCACTGTTCCGGATGTGACGTGGGATGACATTGGAGCATTAAGGGATGTCCGAGACGAACTCACCATGGCCATACTGGTGAGATGCAAAATTATTTATTTTTACAACTGTGAAAACAGTGTGATGGCATTACCACATTAGTGGTTTAGACTTTTTCTAAGAATTTCAAAACATTTAATGGTTAAGCATCGTATGCTGCTGATTTATCAGTGTGATTCCAGCTACCATCCATTCATCTTCTTCCGCTTGTCTGGGGCCCAGTCGCGAAGGCAGCAATCTAAGCAGGCACTCCCAAACTTCCCACACCCCAGTTATTTCCGCTCTTCCAGGGGAATCCCGAGGCATTCCCAGTCCAGCCGAGAGAGTCTGTCCAGCGTGTCCTGGGTTTTACCTGGGGCCGGCTCCCGTCGGGACATGCCCAGAACACCTCCCATGGGAGGTGTCCAGTAGGCATCCAGAAGAGATGCCCAAGCCACCTCAACTGGCTCCTCTCGATGTGGAGGAGCAGCGGCTCTACTCCGAGCTTCTCCTGTGTGACTGAGCTCCACACCCTATCTCTAAGGGAGCACCCAGCCACCCTGTAGAGGAAACTTATTTCGACCGCTTGTATCTTGCCCTTTCGGTCATTACCCAAAGCTCATGACCATAGACGCTGCACTGATCCACCTGTCAAGGTCACGCTCCATCCTTCCCTCACTCGTGACAAGACCCAAAGATACTCCTCCACTTGAGATAAGGACTCTCCACCCACCCGGAGAGGGCAAGCCACCTTTTTGCTTGCCATGGCCTCAGATTTGGAGGGGCTGATTCTCATCCCAGCCTCTTCACCGTCCCAGTGCATGTTGCAGGTCCTGGTTTGATGAAGCCATCAGGACGACATCATCTGCAAACAGCAGAGAGGTTCTCAAACTAGACACCCTTTGGGCCCTGACTGCGCCTATAAATTCTGTCCATGATAATAATGAACAGAACTGGTGACAAAGGGCAGCCTTGGCGGAGTACAACATGCACTGGGTCTGACTTACTGCCGGCAATTCGACCACAGCTTCTGCTTCGGTCGTACAGGGACTGGACAGCCCTTAGCAAAGGACCCCAGACCACTCACCACAAGGCGCCACGGGCACACGGTTGAACTCCTTCTCCAAATTCACAATGCATGTGTTTGAATGCGCTTGAACTGCCACCTTAACGTGGTGGAGAGGTTTACGCACCCGAATGATCCGAGAGCTATGTTGTCGGGGGCTTCAAACTCCTGGTAGGGTCACCCAAGGCAAACAGGTCCCAGGTGACAGATGATTTTGCAAGCAAGACCAGTTACTTCACCTGAAATGGCATTACAGGGGCCCCACCCTGAAGCCAGGCTTGGAAGCCAGTGAAGCCAGTGACATGGGTGTTCCCCATGGGGCCATCCTCCTGTGGACCCACCACCTGCAGGAAGATCTGTAAGGGGCCGTGCAGAGAGATCTGGGCAGCAGTTGAATTTTAGGGGTCTCACGAGGCACAGAAACTGGTTCGATATGGAGGGGGAAGGAGCCTCTTGAGCTTGTGCACAAGGTCGAGCGTTACAGACTAGATATAGTCTGAATTTCCTCCACATGCAGCTCAGGCTCTGGAACCAGTCTCCTCAGGTTTATTTATTTGTTAATAACTATTCCATTCCTCCTCTGGACCTATTTAAAAAAATTATAATAATACACTAAAATACATGTGCAATTGTACTCATTGTAAGTTATACACATTAACTTCACAACAATTCACAATGACAGTAGAAACAGTGATTAATCAATTCAATGTCAGAATCACTAACACCTTGAACTCTCGTATATCCATTGAACATAATAATACTAACAATACTTAATGTGATACTTTTATAATAATTTGGGGAGGGGTAATCGGGAGGAATGGCCCTCCCGATCTGAACCCAACCGGTGTTCGGTTATTGGACTTCTGTGCTAGTTACAGTTTGTCCATAACTAACATCATGTTCAAGCACAAGGGTGTCCATCACTGCACGTGGCACCAGGACACCCTAGGTCGGAGGTCAATGATCAACTTTGTTGTTGTGTCATTTGACCTTCGGCCACGTGTCTTAGAGGGTCGGAGCTTTCAACTGACATGGTGGTGAGTTGGATCCGCTGGCGGACAGACTTGGCAGGCCCAAGCGTATTGTGAGGGTCTGCTGGAAATGTCTTGCGGGGTCCTCTGTCAGCAGGGTCTTCAACTCACACCTCCAAGAGAGCTTCTTCCAGATCCCACTGAGTCTGAGTGGACCATGTCCTTGGCCTCCATTGTTGATGCTGTGGCTCGTAACTGTGATCGCAAGGTCTCAGGTTCCTGTCACTGCGACAATCCCCAAACCCGGTGGACACCAGAAGTAAGCGATGCCGTCAGGCTAAAGGAGTCCTGTCTTGCCTGTTCGTCTTGGCTTGTGGGACTCCTGAGGCAGCTTACAGGTATCAGCAGGTCAAGTGTACTGCAGCCCGTGCGGTCGCAGAGAAAAAAACTCTGATTGGGAGGATTTCGGAGAGGCCATGGAGGAGGACTGTTGGTCAGCCTCAAAGAAATTCTGCCAAACCATCGGCACCTCAGGAGGGGGAAGCAGCTGCTAGTGCTTCACCAACACCATGTGCGGTACGGGGGGTCGCTGTTGACCTCGACTGGAGATGTTATCGGATGGTGGAATAGGGAATACTTTGAGGATCTCCTCAATCCCATCGTTACCGTTAGGAGTAAGCAGAGACTGAGGACTTAGAGGTGGACTCATCCAACTCCGAAGCCGAAGTCACTGAGGTTGTTGGCAAGCTCCTTGGTGGCAAGGCTCCGGGGTTGGATTAGAACCGTCCTGAGTATCTTTGAGCTGAACTCAAAGATACGGTATAAAACATTTTCTATACACACAAAAGACCCATTTTTCTGTCTGAATCTATGATAGTTAGCGCTTTCCTTTGCTTTAATAATCTATCCCACCTCACAGGTGAGGCATATCAAGATGCTGCTTCAATAGCATGAATATCGCACAGATGTGCCCCAGGCTGGCCACAATTTGGAATCTGAAATGTTCAGATCACACAGCACAATGTGACAGATGTCTCTAGAGCTGTTTTCCTGTGCATTGAATGTTCATTTCTCTACCATTAGCTGTCTCCTAAGGTGTTTTGAATTTTGCAACAATCGGTTTGCATAATTAAAGAGGTCAGGTCAGATGGGAGAAAAATGGAAGCCAAAACAAAAGTGTTCAGTTTATATTTTTGCTCAGTGTCTATTAGCTGTACCAGTGCACACTGCACACTCTTTAATTTTTTGTGTGTGTTTGACAGGCCCCTGTCCGCTCTCCAGAACAGTTCAAAGCCTTGGGTCTTGATGCTCCCTCAGGAGTGCTGCTGGCTGGTCCACCTGGATGCGGGAAGACTTTACTTGCAAAGGTGAAACCTATGCACACTTACACATAATCATGTTTATTACTTTTGACAGTAACTTCTGCTTTGGCACCACACTGTTGTTTTGGTGAACTGGGACTGTGAGCAAGGCCGGGGCCAATAGTTAACTCTGCTCTTCTGTCCTGAGACAGGCTGTGGCCAATGAGTCAGGCCTGAACTTCATTTCTGTTAAGGGCCCAGAGCTGCTCAACATGGTGGGTCACTGTGCTGTCTGACATCAGTGTGGCTTTGTGCTGTGGCTCAGTGGGCTCTGTCTATGAATGTGCAGTACGTGGGAGAGAGTGAGCGCGCCGTCAGGCAGGTCTTCCAGAGGGGACGCAACTCTGCTCCATGTGTCATCTTCTTTGATGAGATTGATGCCTTATGCCCTCGACGATCCGGACACGAGGTACACATTAATAAATGGATACATACTGTGGCATTTACTTTTTCATTTAATGATAATTGTGTATCTTATAAATATGGTTCTCATCTTGGAATCCCGTCATTACCAATTGATCCCAAAATTTTAAATGATCAAAAATAAACAAAATCTTAGTCTGGGGCGAGTGTGCGTGTGGTCAACCAGCTGCTGACAGAGATGGATGGTTTGGAAACACGACGGCAAGTTTACATCATGGCTGCCACCAACAGACCAGGTGGGTGATGTGTTTTGGCACATTTGTGTACAGTACAGATGGTGTACACATTTAAGTGATAGACCTGATGGCCTGTTTTTTAATAGATATTATTGACCCAGCCATACTCAGACCAGGGCGTCTTGATAAAACTCTGTATGTGGGTCTGCCACCACCAGCTGATCGACATGCCATTCTCCTCACCATCACCAAGGTACGTTAAAAAATATTGACAGTCCCTTTGAAGAAATGATCATTTGATTAAACTTTCTCTGAGAGAAAGTGTAAGTCTACCTCCCATCTGCTAATTCAACGGTCTTTAGTGTTGTCACCATTAGAACTGATCATCATAGGACACTCTTCTCACACCACTTTTTCCATTTATTCTATTTTCATGTCTTATGTTGACCTGAGGCACTTTTATTTCAACTTAATTATTTATTCCTCTAAATCCACATTATAGGCCTACCTTTTTTCTAGATTTGATAGAAACCATAAAAACTATAGGTCACACAGAAACCTTGTTGGTCTGGTGTTTTCAGGGGGGAACACGGCCTCAGCTGGACCAGGATGTCAGTCTAGAGGACATTGCATTTGACGATCGCTGTGACTGCTTCACGTGAGTGTGTGTTAAGTGATCCCTGATGGGTTTATGAACATCAATAAATTAGTGTGAATGTGTTCTAGTGGCGCGGACCTTACTGCTTTAGTGAGAGAGGCATCTGTAAGTGCTCTGAGTACCTACCTCAAGGCCCACAGTTCTTCAGTGTCCTCTGAAGGTGAGTTTGGGTGGGCTTTCTTGTGTTCAATGGATTTGCTTGTTCACCTGGTTTTACTGCTTTTTTTTTTTGGTTATGGTTATTTTTTTAGAACATTATTTTTCATAATTATGGTTAAGTTAGGGTTAGGTTTAGGACTTTTACTCGGGTTATGCCTACTGCCACAAACTGCAGTTTTGTCTTCTGGGGCCAAGGTTCCTATGGAAGTGACAATATGAACCTCAGAGGGACATTTGTGGTTAAATAAAGAATTAACACAAATCAGGCTATATATAGCATCCGCTGTGGTGTCCACTGTACTGATCATTATCTGTTGTTCTCAGGTCAGGACTGTGTGGGTAACATCAAAGTAAATAAACTGAATTTTGAGAGTGCCTTCAAGAAAGTTAGGCCTTCAGTATCTAAAAAGGTAAGTTGTTCCATCTGGCTTCTTTCTTGTAACCGTTGGCCTGACTTGAGTGCACGTGATAATTAATAAACTCAACTATCTTAACAAGATTCTGAATTAAAGCTTCAATTAGCAATTAGCAACAAGAAATGGTAGCGACACAAACAAAAAAATTTGAGTAAACATTCTATTGAAAACAACAATTAACTTGAAATAGGCTGTCCTGCAGGTGATCAACAGTTTAGGACCACATGCCTTTAAAAGTCCATATTCTGTGCAAAAATGTGGATTCAGTTTGTTTGAGAATTTGATTTCTGTTTTGAGGGGGTTTCGGGGTTGTTTTTTGAGGTGTGGTCCTAAACCTTTGATCAGCTGCAGAACAGCCTATTTCAATTTAATTGTTTTCAATAAAACAATTAAAATGTTAAAATGTTGTTTTTCTTGTTGCTTATTGAAGCTCTACTTGGAATCATGTTAAGATCCAACCAAGTTACAAAATGTGACTTTTGCTTATTTTATTCAACTGGTCTTAAACTTTTGAATGGGACTGTATCACCTTTATGCCCTTGTTTGAAAAATTACCTAGTGGGTTTGTCTTAGTTTTATTTTAATTTATAACCATATTCTTAATATTCTACTAATTCTCTGCCATTTTTAAAAATATTAAATATATAACTATATTGTTCGCTTCAATAGTTAGAGCCCTACAAAATGTGGCAATCCAAGTCCCTAAATTATCCATTCAGAGTAGATCTGTGGGATGACTGCCTTGTACTAGGGCTGTGCAGTTAATCTTGTATACATATATAATCGTGATTTCAATTATTACTCTATTCAGTTACAAAATTGTAATTGTAAATAGTTATGTTCAGAGTTATGAGAGCACTCATTTTGCCACTCAAAACCTGGAGCAAAGGCACTTTTCTAAAATATTACAACAATCAATACAATATATAAATAGGCTATACTTTTTGACAATATAGACGTAATTGTTCGAAAGTGATTTAAATTATGAGCCAAATAATCCTGATTTATACTTTTTGCCATAATCAAGCAGCCCTACTTTGTATGGTGTTCATATTCCGTTAATGAGTGACTTCTAAATACTAAAACAGTGTTCTCTAGACATAAAGTATGCCATCAGATTAGTGGGTTGTGTCATTGCACACATTTTCTAATCCAGATTATAATTGTACTGTGTGCAGGACCGGCAGATGTACGAGCAACTCCGGGAGTCTCTCAGCATGTAACAGAATGAGCAGGGACCGTGCACTTGCATGACATGACATTTCTGTTTTTATATTAAAATGAGCCATGACACATTGTACTTTTCTATGTGTATCAACTTTTGATTTTAAGAGACCGCTCAGGCCTGCACATTCCCTTCATGTTTAACAACAAACAAGAGAACGTGGGTGGTTTGTAAAGTTTAAAAATGATAATCTTCTAAAACACATGAAGTTATAGAAATGTCATTTTATTAGTTTACATAAAATATAATTTTATTTCCAGCAAAGTTTATTCCGGTGAGAATGAGTATGAAAAGTTATCCAAAGATGCATTTTAATAACTGGGTGGGAAATGCAGTTATTCCTCTGGACAAGAAAAAGGAACTCTGGTATGTTTGATTCTTAAATCTATTGAACAAATTTGATCTGATAAATAAACACAAGGCACTTAATCAGTAACATCTGGAAGCCAGACATGTGCATGGAATTATCACAATAGCTATCTATCAGCAAGGTGCAACATTTTACCCAGATCAGTTTATCTTTGAGGACGGTGGGAGAGCAAGTTGTGGCAGGGATGAACACAAGCTCAAAGTTCAACAGTGCACAGTTTGTTTGCGTAAAACTGGTCTAGCCAACTCAATGCTTCTAAAAGGGAGTGTTTGTTGGTCTAACGCATAATTTTTATTTAAATTAGTCATAACTTGTGGTCAACAGATGGGTGGCAGCAAATATGTAAAAGATACTATTATCTATGCAGCCAAAGAATGCTTTAGTTAGATCTCTTATATAGACAGATTTCAGTAAGGCGTCAGTGTAAATGTGAAAAGTAATCAATTAGTCCAGACTTCTTTAGTCCTGTGTGTGTCACTCAGGCCTGTACTCTGGATGTCACAGTAACTACTTCAGTCTGCCACACTCATTTATTAAGCCTTTGGTAAAATGGGGTGGTAGTTTCTCAGTTCACTCCTGCTTCACGTCTCCTTTGAGCTTTCTCTTGACACGAGAATATGGACTAAGTGTGTCGTCCATGATAAAGTCATACAGAACTCTGACCCATGACGTATACTGGGGCAGATCCTCATAGTACTCTGCAGCAATCTTCTTTACCTGTGAATACAAGCAGCATTAGAGTCAGTGTTATGTGACTGTTGGCTATAATACATTGCTTTAGTGGTAGTCTAACTGCATATTAAGTAAATACTAAGGATGAGTTAAATCATGATCATGCACTCACCAAGGGCAGCCGGCGTCCAGGGATGCTTGGGAAGTCGTGGTGCTCGTTATGGTAGCCCACATTGAAGGTAAGTAGGTTGAGTGACCCATAGTAAGAGTAGGTCTCGTGGCCTTTAAGGAACATGTAGTGCTCTGCGATGAAGTGGCCCGAGATGGGGTGCAAGCCCATCCCCAACAAGGAGCCGGCCAGCATGTAGACCACCGGTTTAGCACCCCACAGCCAGAACAGCAGAACATTGAAGCTGGTCTGGATGAGCACGTTGGTGAGCTCCAACTGAGAGATGGGTTTGGGGTTGATGCACAGCGGCCGAACAGCATAAAAAAGTGGCTGTAGAATAATCCAGATAAACTTGCGAAGGCGTGTGCAGAAGAACCAGCCTTCAAACTCTGTGGGGATGTCCACGTCCACTCCATCTCCACCCAGGTAGCGGTGATGATCCAGGTGGTAGCGCTTGAAAGAGGCCGAATATGGCAAGCCAATGGGCAGGTTTGCAAACATAGCAAAGTAACGATTCCACAGTGCCTTGTTGTTTCCAAAAGCAGTGTTATGAGAGATTTCATGTATTGCAAGGGTCATGGAGTGGTTGACACAGCTCCCAAATGTATAAGTCCAGAATAACACCCACTTCCAGTCCAGGTCTTTGACCAAATAGAAGGCTAGAAACTGGATGACCACCATCATACACACAATCCATTTGAGCCTTGGGTCAGGGCCCATCAGTGACTTGATCTCTGGATATTTGGCTGTAAGATATATATTAAAAATAGAGAGTTACACATCATTTCAAATGAAAAGTGAAACCCGATATAATCAACTTATTTTCATTTTATTTGAATTTGGTCACTGCAGCCATTTTAGAACAAATATAGCTGCATCAGTAATAGTACATGGTTGAGAGGTGAATAGTTCCACAAGCGCAGGTTCTTCATGTCAGAGGCAGGTTCTTGCGGATAGTGTGCATGGAAGGACAACTTTATCTACTACAGACAGGCCATTCCAGGTGACCTCTGCTCAAGTCAACATCACAACAAAAACTGACTGATTGCATAGTGCATGTTCGCAGATAATAGCGTGACAAAACAATGTCATTACAAGATAACGTGCAGCAGTCTCACTGAACTAACAATCAGAATATACATGGTCACGTGGTGAGGGAAGCAGAGGCGTTCTGTGTGGTATTTAGCCATTTTAGGGCCTCATCAAAAGAGTGGCGTCACGAGGAAGTGCTGAAACAGGCACAGTCTCCTCACAAGGCCCAGCAGGCCCTGCGCTGTAGGCTCTCACCACAGTGTCATGTGACGCTGTGCACCACACAAGTCCAGACAAGGCCCTGAACAGGCCATGGAGCTGGTACCGCACAGAGCAGACCTAACACCAACGAGCGAGTGTGAAACCTCAGTGTAAATAATTTAGCCCTGCAGCTTGGTCCGCTCTAAGTCCTGTTACAGCACACTTGTGTTAACAGCGAAACATTAGACATTAGTGATTACACTCAAGGTATTCAATCGTAGGACAGGAAGATTAATTTCTTACCATGCCTGGTGATCAAAATTACTAAATGACATTCTGCGTAAAGTAAAATAGGTTCTACATAAAGGGAGTGCCAGTTAAGCGGTCCGTAGCGTTTATTCATTTATTAAACTTTATTTGACCATAAATGGAGATCGAAACCTCTTTTTCAACAGTGACCTAGGCCAAAGTGCAAAACTGCTGGACACAATCACCGTTACGTGAAAATGCAGTCACGTAACAGGCGCAAATGGGCGCTCACCACCTCAGTCTACTCAGGGAGTGGCTCTGAGGCGTCAACTGCGCAAGTACATACGGATACTGTATAAAAGCATACCATTAGTGTTTTATTAACAGAGTCAGTCTTTAAGCGCCAGAGTCGACCGGTATATGTGGCATGTAACTACAGTAAACTAATGCAGCGTACATGAGAACAGAAGTGTTTTTAACCACCTGACCTCGTTGACACAATTGCTTTCCTGTCTTGCTTAAAAACCGTTAGCCCACTCTGTGCTGTGCATGATTAGTCATAGGTTTAATTTATATTTTCAGTTTCCAATGTCCTAACAAGTTAGTTCCATACGCAACCAAGTCAACTGTACTTATTTATTTAAAATGTATACATCTCAAATTTTATGCAAACTTTGCTAGCGGCGAAGCTAAAGTTAGCTTACCCAGGATCTGTTTCCTCCTGTCGGCATGAGGCTGGTCTGTGTACACCCATTCGTAGTCCTCACGCGGCACACGGTTACCCATAGCGGTGTTCGGTTAATTTTTTTAGGTTAACTGATGGATGTTTGTCAAAAGCTTTAGGTCTTTGCGTGTCCTCTCACCATTGACTGTACACCCCGGACACGTCGCTGCTCTCCTGTGCTTTCTGATCGTCGCTGCTGCGCCTGTTGGTCAGAACAAAGATATTCTAGATACCACACTCTCGTTTTCTGCCCATGGAGCGCGCTGTGTTGCGACGGAGTGAGCGCCATGGCATGACTGGACACTGAAGCATTCAATTGATTCTACTTTCAAATCAGTGTATTTAGGACCGCATGTCTACCAGAAGTCGTGTTTCACTAACTTTTCCTCATATTTTAGATTTTATGTAAACAGCCCCTAATTATCATTTTTACATTAGAGGTGACGTCATATAGCATTTTCACAAAATCAAATTTCACCATGAAACGTGTGCTCATGTTAAATATATTTAAATAAATAATTTCAAAATAAGGAATGCTAAACTGTTTTTCTTCTATTTAAATACTTTAATACTAGTATAAATTTGTATTTTCTAGTGTTAAATTGTGTCTTCATGGTTACATTATCATTTAACTAACATATATAGAACAGAGATGATTATCTACTTTTCCTGGCTTTGTTGTTTGTAGTAGTAAAATGACCAAAAAAGAAACAAAACTTAAATATTTGAACATTCCTCTGACAATGCGGCCATATTGAGACGACAAACCGTTGCCGTTAAACCAATGCGTGTCATGATCGGCAGAGCTGAGGCGGTCTGGGCGGAGCATTTCTCAGTCCTTTAAAAAACATTTCGTTAGAAATTTTAAATATATTTACACAAACTGCCTTGAAGCATCCCCCTCCCATCAACACTCACTTCTAATAAATGCATCAAATTCTGATGACCTTTAAAAAAAACAAAAAAACAAAAAACTGGCAATAAAGTTGTCCAAATGACCACTGGAAACATGCCTTCATCTGGACTTCCTCTTCAGGTAGCTCTCAAATTGAGAACCCAAACAAATTTTAAACATGGACAAACAACCTTAATCTGAAAATATTCAAAATGGGCAGCAGGTTATGTTTTAATTAATTACTCTGTTCTTAAAGGTTGTTAAATTAATGGTGTTACAGTGGTCTAAAAGTTCAACAAACACAGTGCAGACTATAGATTGATGAGTTGTTTTATTTTTTTAATTTGTACATTTTAACAATAGTGTGCAACAAAACCACAGTTGGCCACAAATAGGCGAACTTTGAAGATACTTCTTCCTGGCATACATAAATGAAATAATTCACAATCTACAGTTTTAAATTACAGGGATTACAGTACAGTTTTCTAAACTGAGACGCAGTCTCAAAATAAGACACTAGATTATATCTGACTGCTGAGTGTTTTCACACATTTATCTCAACTGCTTCTCAACCTTTTTCACAAAATGATCATGCCATAAAACTTTGAAACAAAGAAAATATTAAAAGATTGAGAAGATAAATTTCCCCTCCTAAAATAATCCCACAGGCAACGAGTCTATGACATGATATTCATGTGAGGAGCAGTTCTGCTGTACAGAGGAACCTTATTCAAATTAGAGGCAGAGTCACCTTATTCTTCAGTCATTCCTGTTGTATACTTTAGTTCCATGTTAGGAAGATACCGTTGATAGTTACCTTGGCTGCGGTTATACCAAGAAATTATTTTATTAATGGAAATAAAAAATAACTGCTAAATGTTTACCATTTCATGTAGTATTAGGTGCTGGACATGGACCATGCAAAAAATGCTGGGTGAATGATGTGAATAATATGAACATATATAGTCTTTCATCCTTCACCCCAAATGCTGCACCTTGAGCCATGTAAAAATCATCAGCTGATCACAAAACTTACTTCCCTGACAACAAGCTTCAAGCAAACAGAGCCCTGTCGACATGCACACATGTGGTAATTCTCTTTCTACTGGCTGGCACACATAATGTGAGGAGAGCCCGTTCAAGACGCTCACCACACTAAAAACGAGAGCTCTTCAATGTCAATCTAACCTGTGGCAGTGTGAGAATACCCTTAATTTAGCTGTGAAATATAGTGTTGTCAACAGCGTGTCACTGCAGCAGTTACCGTTCTTTCAACATCATGAAACCAGTTTAGTTGTGCTTTTCTGCACATGGCAAAAGACTGATTGCCAATCTTAGAATTTTCCTTTATAGAAATGAACAAAGACAAACTAAAAACAAACAGAAAACACACATACACAAAAAAAAAAAGAGGTGATATGCCAGGGGAGAGGGACATGAGACCCACAACTTATATCACGCCATATTAAATGGAACATAGGCAAATGCAGGTAACTACTGACCTCATAGGTGTATGATTGGGGGGTGTTAGGGTTAGGGGGGGCAATACACAAGTGATCAGTCCAACAGCATTTTTGCATTATTTTTTGCTGCGCAGGCGTTTTGAGTGCCGGGGCAACTCTGAGCTCTTCCTTGTGCGTTTGTAGGGTCTATCCTGGTCTTTGGGCACAGATGCACTGGCACTTCCTGCCAGAATCACAGTGGCCACATTACCTGCAGGGGAGGAGGTGGATGTGGAGGGGGCAGCAGAAGCAGGTTGGGACCCCCCTATTGCGGCCGCACTACTGTCCAGAAGCTCTCGCAGCTTGTGTTCCAGCTCTGCGAGCCGTGCATTCTGCTCCGCCATCACCTGACTCTGCTCCAGGAGTTTCTGCTCCTGGTCTTGCAGCTGCTTTTGCTGCTCCAGCTGCTTCACACGGATCTCCTGCATCTCCCTGCGCAGAACAGTCATGGACGCGCCGTTCACCTTCACCTGCTGTTGTACTTTGGTCATCTCTGAGCGAGATGGTGTGTTTTTGGCCAGAAGAGACATGGTGGTCAGAGAGGTGGAGGGACCAGCCACTGAAAGGAAAACTTGATTAGAATGACCTTAAATTAGACTTACACAAACTTTATAGATCTGAAAGGGATATTACTTGGAACTTAAAAAATGCAATATTATCTTGAAAATAGTATACTGTATATACTAAAAATATTCAGTTTTCATTTACCCTGCACAGTGCCAATTATCCTTCCAGTGAGTTCGGCTCCTGGCAGCTTCTTTTTTAAGATGGGAACAATTTTCTCATCAAAGTACTCCATGGCCATGGAGGATATGTCCCGCAGCTCTTGTAGGACCTCATGTGCTCGCTGAGGAGCACGAGTAGAATTTACATATCTCAGCACACGGTAAATCTCATCTATGACCTGTTGGTAAAGTACAGAATAAGATAAACAGAAGTTCTGATTCTGACCTCCTAAGTAGAGTGGTATTTTAAAATAATTCAAATGAACAGAATAGAGAGTTTTTACTTGTAAGTTATTTGTCATGTAGATCATAAATTCTATGAAACAGTGACATTTTGACTATTATTTCAACAACCTCTGAACTATGGGAATGTCAAAGAGAAGGAATTGACCTTTCCAGGTATGAAGCAGCACAAGTTTGAGTCAACATATTTCATGAAGGTCATGTTAAGAAGAGAGAGCCGAGTCTCCACCGCAGCCAATATATCTGCATGACGGGCCAAAGAGTGGTTCCTCCTCTCGGACTCTCGCCTGCAAGAAATCAAAATTAATTTTATCATTAAAAATGTGTATGTATTGAAACTATTTCTTTTTTCAAAGGGACACATTCTGCTACAGTGATTTTTTTTAGCTTTTAACCATGTTCTGTCATCAAAATCATATCTGAAGTTGCATTCATGCCATTTTGAGGAATGAGAGTAAGAAAATCATCTCCTCTCCGACACTCAAAAACACTCCTCTGCTGAACTTCCTCAATCCGTTTTTTAGATCGAATACATCACAATAAGAATCTTGTCTTGTTTTAAGTCCTTAAATCATTTGTTGTTCACTTGTTCTGAGGATTTCTGCCATCTAAACACAGTAACTGCAACTTCTTGTCTGATAACAGTGTCTCTTAGAGTTATAAAATAACTAAATTGTGTATAGCGCTAGGCGTCATCAACTGGCGGCATTCATAAGTGTCAGGCCAGACAGCAGAGAAACCTGTTCATATAGTGCATAATACACTTTTTTTTGTTTCAAAACATGAGATAGTTTCAGAATTTAAAGTACTCAAGAGCATGTTTAAAGGCTAATAACAATCTGAAAAATGCATAATATTTTTCCTTTAAATGGACTGAACATTAACCCCTTAAGTTTTGGCTTTTTTTCCCCAAAACGTTTGACTAAAATGAGCCCCAATTCAAACTGAAACTGTTTCTGAACCCTTTGGAGCACAAACTATTAGCTGGACTCTTTGTTTAACTGAAACTCTGTAGTTTGGGCCTCTGATGTCAGATTTACTTTAATTATACCTAGAAAGAAGCTCTGCACAGACAAAAATCTGATTTTAAATTCCGCCTATATTTTTTTGTTAAATATATGAAGCTGGTGTCTGTAGCAGGCCCTGCGTGACACTAGTTTGGGGATTTTTAGGGGTTTTGACAATTCCACTTTAAAAAATGAAGCGAATTTACTAAAAATTAGTTTTAGGGACGGAATCCATATAAAAGTCCTTTTTTTTCTGAATTTAAGGGTATTTTTTTATTTGTGGGTTTGGAGAACAAACTGACCCTGCAGGCACTAACCTGGGCAACTGGGCTTTGACCTGCCTCTGGCACAGACTGTGGTATCTCTCCACCTTCAAGAAGCCCTGGTTAAGCACACGCTGGCAGATCATGTCCAGGCGTTTACACACCTGGTGAGGAGAACAACAGCAAAACATTAAATTACACTGAAAAGCTAAGCTTTTCAGGGTCCTCGGATCAACATCACAGAGTCTTCAGTTTCTTAATTCGGAGAATATGAAGATTATCAGACATGACAAACATTGTCCTCTGAACTACAGCTGTTGCACGTAGATCAAATCTTCGAAACTTTTCGGGGGAAAATAATTATGCCTATTTTACCGATCAACGATATCATCACGAGTTCGTGAATCTAAGCAAGTATTTTTTATCCATGGACCACTGAGGTCATGCGCAGCATTTGAACTGTAAATTACTTTTCTAATATTTCTCCTCACACAGATCACTTGCGCACACTGACATATTGCACAGCATAGACATTGGCATCATGCTGCGCAGTATAAAATAATAGCATGATTGTAATTAGCATTAGCTTTGTTCCTGCAACTGAGTTGTTTTTGTCACCTACCGAACGTAGAAGGCTGATTTCATCATAAGTAAGAAAGTTGAGAATCGTCTCTATGGCCACAATAGGTAATCCTAACAGTGGGTTATTCTGGTGGGATGGATCCGCAGCAGAACCCGACTGTCTGGGCGCAACCGTGTTTGAGTCAAGCGACCCAACACCATCAACTCTCTCTACCACAGCCGCCATCTTGGTTTGTTAAGGAGGAGGCGGAAGTGACGTATGTGTAAGTGGGAGCGGGGGGCCTTGCGTGTACACGGGTGCAACACTGTGGCAGTTTCGTAGACAACGGTTGTAATCTTTTCTACGATGGAACACTCCTGGACAAATGAGGGATTACATCGACAAACTGTGGCAGTTTGTTCTCCAGATTGTTTCAAAGGCACGTTCACACCATTGACTGTATATGGGTCACACCGCTGGTCAAAATAGCTCAAATCCATGCACTGTATTGCGCCAGTGGCGGTTGTTGAGGTGGACGAGGAGGGCAGTCGCCCAGGGTAGAGGTGTTGCAGGAGGAGGAGACGTGTGGCGTGTAAGATGCACTGTACAACATAACGATCCTCTCAGATGTTACTTTAAAGCCGAAATAAGTTATATTTTTACCTTATTAAACGTCTTTGTAAGTCCATGGTGATTGCAAATGTATTTGCGTTTGAAGCACCCATCGTCTCCTGTTGCTATTAATAAACATTCCTCAAAACAGCATGAATGCAACTGAATGCTACTTCAGGTATGTTTTTGATGATGGAGCTTTGTTAGAACATGGTTAAAAGCTCAAAAAAGTCACTGTAGTCATAATAGAACCAATAACTTTTGAACAGAAAGGAAGTACCATCCACTTTATGGAATGAGGACGTTAGGGTTGTGATGCTAGAAGTTGATGCTTGGAGCTTTTTGTTGTTTACTAATATCCTGTCTATGTAATAGCCGTTTTCCAAATTAAATTAAATTTTATTAGATTTATTTTCTCAGTTGCTTTATCTGGGATTTCCCATTTCCCCACTGTTTTACGAAGATAGCCATCTTCGCATATTGTCTTTGTCCTCACAGAGTGCGGGGAGCTGCACTCAGAAGTGCCGCTAGGTCGGACGTCACACTGTTGTGTTGGCGGGCGGGTTTTCTTGTGTGTGTGTGTTACATGTGACAGAGAAGCTCAAATACAAGTTATAGTTGTCCTTCAACTATACTCTCCAGGTATCATGCACATCATTCGTTACATTCGTTACTCTCGTGGTGGGCCATTACCATCTTATCATCATAATGAAATAACCTAAATAAAATAATTTATTGGTTTTTTTTTTCTGATACCTTGTATCAGATGTATTTATGTTTGAAGCAAATATTTATCTTAAATATAGGCATATATATATATATATTTATTTTTTCTGACTTGCCTGTCCAGAATTATTTTAAGACATTCTCAACTTTGTGATGTAAACTCTAAAAGATAGTTTTCTTGAAATATTTTATTAAAACACATTTTCCTGAACCTTTTAGTGTTGTTAATTACAAATATTTGATAAGATATATATATATATTATTTTTTTGTTATTTTATTTCCAGTTTTCCCCTGGCCAGACGTGATGGTAGTGACACGAGGCGGAAATGATGATTTTGCTGGTTCAGCAAACTAACACCATTTTGCTTGTAAGTTGTCTACTCAGTTGGGTCTAAAGGGTCTATGGGTCTAAAGGAATTAGACTGAAAACTAATAGCATTTAGCAACTACAGCCGTGGTTGTTATGACATGTAAAAAAGACACCGACTTTATAGTGAAAATCATGACATTTCCAAGATTCCAAGAGTGTTTATGTGTCACCTTCCAAGAAATCTTCTGAAGTGGCACAACAAACTGACCCAGGAAATTAAAACGTAATAACACTGAATAACCTTCACTGACCATTTTGACATATTTTGTCAAAATGGTCAGTTACCACCTAAAAAGCCATAGGCCTATACAGTCTTGATCAAAAGTTAAAGACCAGTTGAATAAATTCGAAAAGTCACATTTTACATAGTTGGATCTTAACAAGGTTCCAAGTAGAACTTAAATAAGCACAAAGAAATGGAAGTGAGACAAGAAAAAAGTTTGAGTAAACATTTTATTGAAAACAACAATTAAACTGAAATAGGCTGTTCTGCAGCTGATCAACAGTTTAGGACCACACCTGAAACCCAAACATGAAAAAAAATGGTTTCAGCATGCTTGATCCAAGTATTTCCAGGAGGTGCAGATGGCCTCACAAATCTACTGTCTGGAATTGTTGTCCTTTTGTAAACTTCCCCCTGCTATCCGTCCACAAAGGTTCTAAATTGGATTTAGATCAGGGAAATGTAGGATGGTCCAAAAGAGTGATGTCACGCATTTATGGGTACTCTGGGGGCGCAAAGTTACAAAATAGGTTTATTATTTATTCTGTTTAAATCAATAAATATTTTTTTTATTTTAGTGTAAATATCACTTTAATCTGGTGGTTCTATTTACCCCAAGATCTGACACTTGTTTTGAACGCCAATTTGTCTAGAAGAGGAAAGCGTCACTTTTATTAGGGTAAATGTTTAGTAAACATCCTAAAATGTATGCATTATTATTAATGTTGTTGATGTTATTAATGCATATTTTATTGTATTAAAATACAAACACCTATCTGTAAAGTGGTAGTCTTGTCCTCTTATACTGTCCTTGTCCCCCCTCCCCCAAGCCACTATCCAACTTTACTAATGGAGCTTTTTTTTAGCTGAATAGCATTGCTGCGCTTCTTTAATTTAGTCCATATCTGACGAATCCAGTTCACTGAGAAACCTTTGACACTTGCTCATGAGCACTTTGATGGCCTCTGTCAACAAGACGTCTGGTGGGAGGATGCCGGTCGACTCGACTGTAACTGCAACATAAAAACAATGATTTCGGTCATCCCAAACAAGTTGTAGCAGCATAATGAAGCAAACTTGTCATATAAGTCTATATGACAGGGTAGGTGACACATTTCACTAAAATGTAATGAACATGATTATATTTAAGATTTTACTGTTTGTTCCCCAGTTTGACAGTTTTCACAACGTTTATAATATTACTTCCTGGTTGAAAATGGGCAGCAAATATGACATAGGTGGAAGTTGATTGATTGATTGATTTTATTTTATTATAATGTCCTGCACACATGTGCCCAGCCTACAAGGGTTTACAAGACACTAAACTATTTCACGATGGGTGCAAACATACATTTTGACTTACAAATACAAATTATACAAGATATAACACTTGTTATCTCCTCTCCCAGGCCTTACTAATGTAACGGACTAAAGCAAAACTCTGTTCATTATAAAGCCGACTCTTCCTTAAATCATAATAAAGTGGTCAGTAAAGAACCAAATGAAACTCATCCTCCACCACACCCAGGGTGCATATTCGCTCCTCCTCAGGGAGGCCCACCTCCACTGTCCGAGGCAAAGTGAAGTTTAAATCCACCAGCCTCTCTGAATGAGACTTGGCTGACGACACAAATACCCTCTGAAAACGCACGTTGTCCTTGAGTTTAGCTTTGCGCCTTAGCACCGGCACTTTCACCACGCTGGGTATGTTGCCTCATCGCATGGACACGCTCCACGGCTGCCGGGTTGGGCACCGGATCGCAGCCAAGACCATCCAAAACTGTGGCCATCAAATCTTCGTTTTCCTCCTGTTGAAGCCCCAAGACTATGATCAATTAATTTGGGTCAAATTGTAGAGTACTTTCATTTGCGATTCAGCCTCGACTTTCTCCATTCTAGAGATGATTATCCCCATCTCCGAGTCCAGGTTTGCTCGCATTTCTGCTGCAAGTCTTTCTTAATCTTGACCTGGCTTTTAGTAATAAGCTTTTCCAGACGATGGTTAAGAGTGTCAAATTTTGTATTTATTTTCTCTTCCAACGTGGTTTGCATAGTGTCCATCTTTGCACCCAGGGATCTAAGCTCACTCAAAAACGCAGCGTTGCCAGTGTCTGGTTCCAACTCTTTTAACTTATAGTTTCGTGTTTTATCTGCTTTGTCTATAATCATAATTATATTAAAGATTTTACTAAACATTTTGCCTGTTTGTCCCCAGTTTGACAGTTTATATTGTTACTTCCTGGTTGGACAAGGGCAGCAAATATGCCAAAGGTGGAGGTAATTCTACTTACCATAGCAATCATTTTGAAATCAAGGGCCAAAATCCATATAAATTACACAATAGTCATGATTTGACAAATAATAATATCTGAAAACACATCTATTTTGTTGACTGTTTGACTGTTTAAACTGCAGAAAAATGTGTCAGTGGTCTATAAATCTTTTTTGTATTTTCAATAGTACATCGCTTTTTGATGACATAGGTAGAGGGATTCCATTTTAGAACTCAGTACTACTTCCTCTAAGTTTCAACTTTTTCAAAACTTCTTCACAAACTGCATCTTCACAAATTCATAACAACCTGTCCACCCCTGACCCAGTGCCTGTTTCTGAAGAGTCATATTTTCCCTCAACGCAGTTAAGTCAAAACCCAATTAGGAAACTTGCTCCAAAGCCCTAGCCTTAGCCAAAATATCTGTTCTAAACCTATCCTTAATTCTAACGTTAACCTGTCCTCGTAAAAAATAAATGGTATATAATACTTAAAATGGCAATCAAATAATCAGTCAATCAAATATATTTAAATGTCGCCATGGTAATGAAATACTGACTTAATACCGTGTATCTGTAATTATAGTGAAGTTTAGCAGTATAACTGGGGTGTTATACATACAGATGAAGTGGTCTCGTACGCGTCCAAGTTTCACCAAGTTCTTCAGATCATCATGTCGAAGGACCTCTCTGCTACATGTATCCAGGCGGCTGTTTACAACTTTGGCAACCTTTTCCCCTTTAAATCAGAATACAGGACACACAGAAAGCATATAATTGTAATATGGCTTGAAGGACCTGCTACTTATTACTCCAATGTTTTGCCTGTCTTGCCAAATCCAAGAGTAATTTTTTTATTTACAGTAGTGACTAAACTCTGGTAATCAATTTAATGTACTGTTTTCCTTCAAAAATGCAGCTCTCTCTCACCATTGTGCTCCTCAAGCTCTATGACACCTCTGGAAAAGCAGTGCTGAAGTCGCTGTGCTTGCTCCCCCTCAACCCGCTCCAGCAGTGTGATCTCTGGGAGCAGTCTGTAGCTGGCTGTGGCCACAGGAGAAAACTTGGCGTGGTCCTTACCTACACATCAATCATATGTTCTAGGGGTTCTAGGGCAGTAGTAGATCATGTAACTTTCACATCTTAGATCATATGGGTACTTACCAATGCCTTTGACACAATGCATGACAATGTCCAGCTCCTGTCCTGGTCTCAGCTGTGCAATCAGAATATCATTATGCACTGGTCCAATAACGGCATCTGCAAACACGTCTGCCTGGTTTCCAATGGGCACCCATGTAAGGTCTCTAGAATAAACTGAGTGGAAACATATTTTTGCTCACACATGTACAGAGCAGAAAAATTCTAATAATGTATTATTAATGTGAAAACAAAACACAGAGTCCATACCCATGTGGTGCAGGTAGAGCTCTCTGGGATCTGAAGAATCTTTGCTTGCCCTGGGGTTTCGACTGCATTTCACCTTCAGCTGAAGCTGGATAGTGTCAATCTCTGAGCCCTCCTCCGCAGCAGTGTCTTCACCTAAAGGTAATAGGGCCTTAATTATTGTGACTCTACATCAAATACAATTAAAAATGAGCTGATGGCTACACCAAATAATATACAGTCAAGCCTGATGCATAGAAAAAGCCTAGTTTCTCTATTGTGGCGGGGGAAGAGTGGCTAACACTTACACCTCACAGCAAGACTTTCTGTGCAGAGTTTGCAGGTTTCACCCCCTGCCTGGGTGAGTTTCATCTGGGTACCCTGGTTTCCCCCATTAACCCAAAACATGCAACTTGCAAGTCACAACTGACGGACTTGAGTCATTATTTTAATTACTTGAGACTAAAAGATGAAAAAGATCTATCTTGCAACACCAGTGATTTTATTTACGTGGTCTTTGTTAAACACATGGTTATGTGTGGATGAAAAGCCATCTTAAATAGGGTGCGGCGTGGCAGGTTGCGCCACAGGTTATTCATAAAGGCACGTGCAAAAATAAGTCGTCTGTACATTGGAGGTGCATAACTTCCCCATGCATTAAGATATATCAAAAAATACATACAAAATGCATAAAGCATAAAGTATACATATGTGAAATGTATACAAATGACAGAATAGCACAATAACCTACCAAAATATATGTATTGCATTATATATAGCCCAAGACAGATATACATGCATTAAAAAATTTAAAAAAAGTTTTTTTGGCATTGAAACACTTCAAACCCTTGCACCTAAGGGGCTCAATGAACTGATTTTAAAAGTATTTTTGTAATGCATGTGTCGGTATCTCTGTGTATATATAATGCAATGCCTATATTCTGTCATCTCTGTACATTTCACGTGGAGAAGTCACTCACTTCCACATCATCCACACTTGACGAAAGCCATGGGCCAAAACGTTGCAATGTAGATGTGGTGTTGCAAGATAGACAGTGTGCGATATATTTATTCTTTTTCAAGTTTGGAGAGCTGTGCGCGCTCCTTTTCTTCCACAATTGTATGTGCAAGTTTTTCCTTTTGTTGAGACTTCTTTTAAAAAACAAACAAAACCCTTTACAAGTAAAAACTGCAACACGCCCTTCTTGCTTGTGACCAGGACAAATAAGTCAATTTACAAAAATCATATAAATTGCAAAATAAGAACTGTATTATTATCTAAAATTTAAGCTAATTTGGTATAAAGACTTGGAAGGACTTGTAAGCCACTGACTTGGGACTTGACTTGGTCTTGCAAACAATGACTTGGGTCCCACTTCTCTTATTTGTTTAAGAACGCAGACAAACCAGAGTTCCTGTATTCAAAAAGACGTGGATCTGCTCTGATGGGAATGAGCCCAAGTCTATGGGCCAGAACCTCATCCTGGACAATGGACGTGTTGTTGTAGATGAACACCTTCTCTATAGCCATAGTTGGGACCTGGAAACACAGTTGATCAATTGATTAATAGGCTACAAACGTATTGTGATGTGAGAGAAATGATCAAGGAAGAGACCTCAGCCAAAAGGATTCTTCTGAACGCGTTGGCTATGGCTGCATCTATGCCCACCATGTCAAACTCCATACTGTCCTCATCCAGTTGAACCACATTGATGCTGAAGTTCTGAACAAAAACACGCACTTAACCATTTTCCAGGTCTATCATCAGATATAACACGCTGTGTTTACTGTGGTATGCGGAGCCATGTAGACAAACCTTTTGAAATCTGCCCAAGTTCCAGGTGTCGTCGTAGCCAGGATAGTTTCCCGGAAATTCGGTTGTATGAACCTGGAGCCGATAGAGCGAGAGATAATTTAGCACAAACCCAACAAAAATCAAATTACATCATAGTAACACTATTCTCGGGTTCCAATCCAATCAAATCCTACGTCACGACCTTAGCAACGCCAGTCGCCATGTTTAATTAAGAGGCAAACTACAATGGAAGGTAACGACAAACTTCCCTCTACTCTTCAAATTCTCAAGAATATCCGCCACAAATGAGCCCAAATAGGACACAACAATAGAATAAACACCAGGAACCGCTATGATGATACCCGGATGTCCGAACAAGAGAATAGGCTGACTATGAGCATAGATTTGTACATGGTTGCCTTATTTTATTTCTCCGGCGTACGTAGACAGTTAGGCATTCCCGAGTGGTTATGTCATCATGTACTTACATTTTTGACACCAAATTCCCCCAAAATCACTCGACTTCGGATTTCTTCCACGTTTTTCATGGTGGCATCCATCACTCTCCTTAACCCAGCCCACAACACTGCGACTTCCGAGCACGTGGTGTACTTTCGCAATAAAGGTACAGTTTACAGTTCTTTCGTTCTTTCTTGGAGGGTTTTCTTTCTTTCTTTCTTGTTTATGGAAGAGTAATATGCAAATGAAATATTTGAAATTTGAAACATCACCGGGCAATATTATTGATTAAAATGGACATTTTGGTCTTCGTTGTATTAAGTAAATATGAGTTGTCCTCCGTGCACTTCTTTCTTTCAGCGGCTTTTATAGTGGGCGCTTTCTGTTCACGCGCGGCTGTGTTTCCGGTGCAAAACGAGCGCTTTATGAAATAAAAGTCCGCTTCCGATTTCCCAACTTGCAAATATGAGCCACCTTGAATACTAAACCCCGTTCGCTCTGATCAGAGAGTGGCAGCTCACAGCTCCAAAGAAATTAATAAATGCATCAGGATTACGTGCGAGTTTAGGAGGTGCCATGTGTTTAGATTACAGAGGGGGGCAAACTAAGGCCCGGGGGCCACATGTGGTCCTTTTAGCGTTCTAGTATTTTAGCCGTAAAGCATTCAGTAAACTTTTTTATTAGTTAAGTATGGCGCATTTGTCATTTTATAGTTGCCTGAGACTGCAGTTACTAGTTCATTTAAGATCAGTTTTGAGAATAGCCACTGTTCCCACTAAAATAAATAAAGGTAATGATTTTTGCTTTTCTGTTGTAGTTTTTTGTGTATTTTAGGCATTAAGTCTATGTATAATCTTATGTGTGTCATTTACTGTAGTAAAAAACATCCAAAGTGTAAATGGTCCGGCCCCTAGGCAAGTGTAAAAATCCAATGTGGCCCTTGAGTCAAAAAGTTTGCCCATACACGATTTAGAAGAAGGTGCATTAGCCGTGCTGCGTGCACTGAAGCGGACCCAGGTATCTAGTCCTGCACATGTGCTGCGCATGCATTAAACATACGAAAAATCGGCTCTGGACTTTTTGTATATATATATATATATATATATATAAAAAAATTCCCTTCTCATCCTCCGTGGGTGGTCTCACCCATCTCTGAGCTCGGGTCTTCGGGTCCTACCAGAGGCCAGGGAGCTTGAGGGTTCAGCACAGTATCTTTGCTGTTCCTAGCACTGCACTTTTCTGGACTGAGATATTCCTCCAGGGATCAGCTGTAGCCAGTCCTCCAGTTTGGGGGTCACTGCCCGAGTGCTCTGATCACCACGGCACTATTTTGGCCTTCACCTTCCAGGCCTTCTCTAGCTCTTATATATATATATATATATATATATATATATATATATATATATATATATTCAAACAAAACTTGCCCTAGTTAAACTTTTCAATAGGATAAGGTTGCTAACTTCATATTTGTGAATTCAAATTAATCTGGGGATGTGGTCCAAAACAGGAGTGCTGTTTTGGTGCATTGTCTAATAATTGTCTTAATAATTGGCATGATCTGTTTGGCCCAATGTATTGTTGCACAGACCCAGTAGCTTTAAGGCTATTTTTCTTTTTATCATTACTGTGTACGCCATTGTTCAATCATATTTAAAACAAATAAGGGTGCAATTACTTTACGTATGATTTTAATTGATGCAAATCTAATTATTTAAGTTTAAAAATAAATTTCTTTATAAATATGGATTCCATCAGGTCCCCCTGTTAGGTCCCCCAGAGTGTGCTTCTTATAACGCCCCTAGATGTGGAGCGCAGCGGTGAATAGTGACGATCTAAAGGGCCCTAAACGCTCCAGGCTTCACAGACGTCTTTTCATCATAACTCATGTTATGTGTAACTTCTGAGGATAATGGCTTTCGCTCCTTTGCTGAGATCATGTCATTTCGAAGCGCGCGTCTGCAGTGAACGCTCTGACTGCGCTGCGCGATAATCAATGTATTTTTTCATTGATCTTAAAATAACCAGAACTACGCACATATGAGGTCTATCAATGTGAAAATAAAACTGGAGCCAAGAGTGAGTTGTGTAGAATGACCAGGCTCACAGCTTCGAGTCCACGCTGCCGCGCGGCACGCACATCTGTTTTTTGCACGGAGGCGGCGGAAGCAAAGCATAGATAGGCAACCAATCAGAGGCTGCGCTTCCGCTGTCATCCCGTAAAATAAATAGATTCGCGCGCGGGACAGAGGCTGTTCCTATGTCCTGCACTGCCATATTGAATATATGATGGGCTGACCCCGGTAACAACGGGCAGGCCCCCGGACCTGTTCTAGACTGGGCCGTTGATGCGTGACATCAGGACTGTGTCGAGCTAGTCTGACAATGACCGACCCAAAAGTGCACCGGCCCACCGGGAAAGCTCCCGGTGCTCCAGATGGCCAGTCCAGGGCTGCCACTGAGGTGAAACCACCCGTGTGGCGCTTATCAAAGGTAAAGAGCAGAGCTGTGCGCGTAGAGCTGAGTTCATAGAGCATATTAAACCCATAGACCATGGCACAGAACCGCCGCGCATCATCTACGACATGTCTCTTCACGCATATAGAAACTGATTCTGTGTCAGCTGTGTGGAGGGTCTGGATCTGCACACTGAGCAGAAGCAGTAGTATAAAATAAAAGAAAACCTAATTCTTGCATATTTTTCTACAATTTAGTTTCATACTTTAGCCACCAGGGGAGGCCATCCCTTAAACTCCGCCGATGTAGCAGAGTTCGGAATGAGCAAGACCTGCGCAGATCTGATCGGTGCCGATCAACTTGAACGGAGCGCGGTGCATCCTGGGAAAGTTTGTGTCCGACTTTACCCCAACTTGCTCTGACTGCTTGCTCTAACCCGCAGCTAAACAAGAACGCGCCTATTGCAATAGTGTTCTATACAATAGCTGCCGTAGGATGAAAGAAAAAGCACAAAATCATGTTAGAAGCATATTTTTGTTTATTTTATTTACATATAAAGTTAATCTAATTAACATGTGGCTACTTTACGTTAAAAAGCTTCAATGTTATAATGAATATGTGCATCAACAGTAACCCAGCAGCAATTAAAATCTGACCGAAGGGGGGCGGGGCATATAGTGCTGCAGGTCACACAATCTTCCTCAACAATACCCCTGGAAATCAGAGGTCTTTGAGACCCAAAATACACACTTCTTGAGATCACTCTGGATTTTCCAGGCAAGGGGGACTCCCAGGTTGGGGGTGAGAGAAGACACTGGCTCTTGGGCCGCCTTGGAAAAAAATCTCTGGGTGGAGAACATTAGCAGTTGCGGGAGGGTGGTCTACCAAGACCATCAGTTTTCAGTTGGTGATGCACACAAAGGAACACAAGTCCCTATAAAGTAGCCATTATTAGGTCTCAAATGAAGCATACCTTTTAAAATACATTCCTTGTTTATGGGTACACATAGCCCTTTTAGTATTTAAGGAACTAACAAACAGATAACATGACACAATTTTCACACGAGGGGCCAATTTTAGTGGTAGCTCCACTTGATTAGATGAATTATAGTTAAATCAACCATGTATTTCATAAAATGGTTGATTATAGTTAAATGAATCATGTGAACAAAATTAATACACAGCAGATTTCCAACAATAGACATTTAAGATGGACCCAGAAGATGAAGAGGATGAATTCTATCCTTAAGGAAATTAGAACAGTAATTCTCAATCCTAAAGGTGGTGTATGAGATAACAAATGCCTACAGTTTGTGAAATATACCATTTGTGCAAATATGGGTAAAAGCCAACATCCACATGAAAAACAATGTGAATAGGAACAAAACCATAGGTGCAGAAGATACATTTTTCTGTCATAAGTAAACATCAGTTAGTCACAAAGCTAACTCAAAAGAAAAAAAAACATTAATATCACACAAGAATCACCTAATATTTCAGTGATAACTGCTGTACTTAACGATCACATGCGCCCAGGCAGTCACAGTGTTTGGCTCTGTCCATCAGTCCACAGCAGTGGAAGTGCGGGTGCAACAAGCTGGGGGCCGCAGGGACCCAAGCATTCTCCTCTTCCGCTGACAGGACACGCTATTCCTGGATGTGTTTGTGTTCTGACGGGAAAGTTTTGCAGCGCGACTGGCCGTTTCTTTAATCTGCAGTTCCAGATGCTTCTGAATGGCCAAGCCCAGTTCCTCTGGGTCCACAGACGCCCCGTACACTTCCCAGGTCATCCCCTCAGCATCCCACTTCACTTCTTTGACAGGGGATTTAGGGCTGGCCTTTTGTGGAGCATCTATTGTCTTCTGACACTCATTATGGGTTTCTTCTGTTAGACAAACTTGGGGGAATACATGAGAACTGTTGTCCTCTGTCTGTACACCTATGTCTCTTAGGCTCTTGCTGGCAGTTAAGGTTCCCACATCTCGAGTCCTCATAGTGCACACCCTCTGAGGCTGGGGCAGCATACTGACCCAGGAGCAGCCCACCTGACAGCAGCAGGACACTGGTTTAGCATCCAGCCCCGTCTCACTCAAGGATGACATTAGGTGTGGCAGGCTCAGGTGGGGCAGGACCTCAGGGCCTGTCAGAGGAGGTAGGAGCTGAGAAGGGGCAGGAATGGGCTGTGGGTGGCAGTAAGCAGCAAAGGTGTCCTCCAAGTTAGACTGGTGGAAATGGGAGCTATAACACTGGGAACTATCAGAGGAGAACTCTTCTTTGGCTATGGTTTGAGGACCCTGAGAACCCTGAGCACCCAGAGACCCCTGAAACAGCTGAGGGCTGGCGCCATCTGAGCCTATTGCACCTCGACAAATAGTAGTGACCATGTTGCACTGCTGCAGCTGCATGGGCCTTTTACACACCAGCAGTGGCGCTCGAGCACTGCTGTCCACTAGTGTGCATGAATTCTTCACTAATGTGCTAATATCCTTTGCTGCATGCTCTTCAAACGAAGACGGAGAAGAATTCCCAATGAGCAGTAAATGCTGGTCTGTCCTGCGGCCTTGGCTATCATCAGTGGGGCACTTGCTGTCATGGTCTCTGCTCATGGCCTCTGGTTGCTCCTCACTGGTTGAACAGCAGTTCTGATGGAGGCCTTCAGAGCCTGATGTTAGGGCCTCGGACAGAGACGCTCCACCAAGAGCAAAGCCCTGCGATTCAGGAGCGCTACTATCAGCCATGACACACCTGTAAACACAGACATGCGCTTCGCTTCAGTCACAGCTGCATAAACAATACTGGACAAAATTCACGGAATATTTGGGAAGTCACCCATTCAACGTTTCATACTGACATTTCGACTGTAGGCTTTTTGTAAGAAGGACTTTGTGACGGGGGAGACTGAACATGTAGGTAGCCTACTTGGTTTGAGACAATTATGCAGCTACAGGTAAAAACAAGTTTAGCATTTAGATCATAGGCCATAGCCCTTTCAAATTAAGTGGCCTCTTTCACATAGAATTGGCTCATTGATTTGGCTTTCTCATTTCAAAGGTTTAAACGCGTTTGTCCTTCGATTACAGTCTTTGATAATTGTAGGTTACAAGTGGGCCTACCTTTACCGGAGTCACTGGTCGGTTTAGAAAGCTCTGCACGGGACCATCCACCATTTAAAGCAGCAGGCTGGTACCGCGTAAGGCGCCTGGTGCCATTGATGCTCACAGCCGCGAAGCAATAGAGAAAATGGACAGGATCGCGAGATAATCCGCTACATGTGACTACAATTCTTCAAATCCCTGCTCGTGCCTTGAGCGGAGAGCTGCTCCGCAGCTGGAGTGAAGAGGCGGCGGTGGGCTCAGCCACAGCCTACACACTTGAGCTCCTGAACATGAGCACAAATACTATTTATGCAAGGAAGGTTCAATGTCTCGGGCAATCGCTGACAGAGAATTATTCTAAACACTGCAAACCATTGAGAGCAGGACACATACGTCAGTGGATCAGACCGGGCGATGGACCCGCCCACTCTCACATCCAGGAGGGTTTCTATAGCAACGGTCTACAGATACATAGTGGCATTTAACAAAACCCTTTTCCAACCATGTACGCTTGACTCATGGCTCTATAATATGTTATACTTCCAAGGCCACCTCGTGGTCAGGTGTTACAGTTTGATTACTAACTATAATAAACGTGACGTAGCAAACAGATTGAAATTACACAAGTACATTTTGTGGTTCTGACCATGTGAAGTAAAATGTGGTCACAAGGTTTATTTTAACAGACATCCACAGTGCATGTTTTCCTCTTAAGAACACTTGAGTTAAAATATTACATAACTCATAATCTAATGCCCAGAGAAGGTCTAATCTGTCAGTTCACAGCTGTTATCCTTACACCACCACCATGGCCCATAAACATCAGTATTCCTTACATTATTGTTTTTATACAGGACAGAGGAATGTTGCATGTAAGGAAAAATCTCAGGACTCAGGAATATTTCAAATAACCTTGATCGATAAGACAAAACACATACTTGCTCACTCCTTCTGCCTCAGTTTCCTATATACATAAGAGGTTTGGAAACTTAGTACTCAGCATCACTTCACGTTCAAACGCATACAAAAGATGAATGTCATCAGCCGTTTATTGTGTGGTTCACTGATGTATGAAAACAATAGTGGTGCGTTTTAAAAATGTGGAATTAAAAGCAAGTATAAAAGCTTCAGTATTCCATGAGCATTTGCCTTAAAGCTCCGTACAAACGGGGCTGAATCCACTGTTTATCTCATATTTACACCCACATGTGGCTCTGCAGCTCTCATCTCACCAGTCAGAGACACAGCAGCGCAGGCAAGTTTCCACCAAGTGCATTTCATGGGATAAAGTTGCATCAAGACAATCTGGCTAAATGATGAGACTCTAGATATGCATGATTGGGAAAAATCTAAATGCTTCAGCAAGTATATCAAACGGGGAACACATTCTTATGATTAACCATGATGGGAAGATAGGATGTGGGTGAAGTCCCTATAAGGGAGAAAATGGCACTTTTTTGTGTTAAGAGAATCACCCTTCTATTTATTGCAGCAGTATGATTGTGTATCAAACTTCTTTCTACACTTGGTGGACACAATGCCTCAACTTGGGGCTGCTTTTCTGTTGTTCTGACAATGACTTCTACCAAGTTTATAACAGTAAATGCTCCTTAACTGAGTCCAGTAGCAGCAGCTCAATGACGATCTTTTCTATAGGAGATAGACTAACGTCTGCTTTAAAGCGACGGGCACTGACATAAAAGGTTTACAACATCAGCAGCGTCCAGCAGGGGTCACTCCTTGGAACACCTCAAGGGACACTGTCTTCCCCTATGTCCTGTTCTGTGTCCTGCTGCCGTGCACACCATGTTGCTTCTGTGTCCACACTGACTAAGCAGCAGGTGCAGTCTGATACCAAGTCTCTGCAGCGCTGGTCTCAGCTCCAGCTTGAGCTCTGAAGGTCTTGTCGGAGCCACGAGGGCAGCGGCTGGCCCAGACGGTTCAACAGACGGAGTAGCTCCACATTGTGTTCATGATAGTATTCTGTTAGATATGCGCGAGTCTGCAGAAAACAAATCAAATAATAATTGCATTTTATAATGTTAATAACTTTTTTCAAACATTAACAACTATATTTGATGACAACCAGGAAATGCTTGATAAATGTCCATTAATGATAAATTCTGTAGAACCAACCAACTGTTCTGTTTAGAGGAGTGGTCTCCAGTGTATTGCTTGATTTCATAGATTATATAAAAAGTAGCAAACCTTATTTTAGCAGAACTACATTTAAATGAATGACAATGAGGTCAGGAATGGTGACTAGTGTAATGTACCTCAGTGCTCATCTCTGTGTACTTTCTGCCTTTACTTTTGCCCAGACATTTACTGCGACCTCCATCCAGTCGTTGGCACCAGAAACCTTTAGAGTCATCATATCTACCAACAAAGTAGAGCAGTCAGTACACCCGGCCCTTCAAAGATTGTTTGTGTAAATGACTGTGTGAATTACATGAGAGCCTGGGTGTAGTTGAAGACAGGTGTGACACCAAGAAACCTTTGAACTCCCTCCATCACCAAGGCAGGATTGGAGCGCAGCAGAGCCCCATCCACAATGTGCAACTGTAACAACAGCAAAGGTAGGTATTATGCAACATTAAAAATCTTTTAAAAATCCATTCTGATAAATGGTCTATAGTTACATAGTATCACACTTTTGGTGTAGAGAAAAAAGTATGTAGGAAGGCAAACTAAAAAAAAAACAAAACAAAAACAATAAATAAGCTAAACAAGTATATTACTACACCGCGTTCCAAATTCTTATGCCAATTGTGTTTAAGTGTCATAAAGATAATTTCAGGGCTTTCTGAGTCAGTGAAATCAATCTCAGCCAATTAGTTTGTCAGGTAAGTCCAATTAAAGGAAAAACTACTTAAGAAGGACATTCCACATTATTAAGCAGACCACCATTTTCAAGCAATATGGGAAAGAAAAATGATCTCTCTAGTGCCGAAAAGCATGAAATAGTTGAATGCCTTGGACAAGGTATGAAAATCTTAGGTATTTCACAAAAACATAAGCGTAATCATCGTGCTATTAAGAAATTTGTAGCTGATTGGAGCACACACGGATTTGTGCAGATTAAGGCACAACGAGGAAGGTTTCTGCCAGACAAATACATTGCATTAAGAGAGCAGCTGGTAAAATGCCATTACAAAGTAGTAAACAGGTATTTGAAGCTGCTGGTGCCTCTGGAGTCCCACGAACATCGAGGTGTAGGATCCTCCTCAGGCTGCAGTTAAGCATAAACCTTCTATTGGGCCACCCTTAACCAATGCTCAAGCAGAAACTGCTCCAGTAGCCCAGAAATACATGAAGACTCATTTTCAAACAGTCTTGTTCACTGATGAGTGCTGCGCAACCCTGGATGGTCCAGATGGATGGAGTGGTGGATGGTTGGTCCCAACAAGGCTGCAACGTCAGTAAGGAGGGGCGGAGTCATATTTTGGGCCAGAATCATGGGGAGAGAGCTGGTGGGCCCCTTTAAGGTCCCAGAGAGTGTGAAAATTACCTCTGTAAAGTATGGAGTTTCAGACTGACCACTTTGTTCCATAGCACAAAAAAAGAACTTTGCTTTCCGTAACAAAATGATCTTCATGCAGACAATGCAATGCATCAAAATGTTTAGCAGGCATCCCTCTGTAATTTTGAGGTAAAAACGAAATAAAATCTGTTTTTTTAAATGTCCCAAGGCATCAGATGTTTCTGTTACATCTGTGTCACCCTAGCGTTACAGTTATTATTTGATGTCTAAAATGTAAAATACTGTTTTCTTTGATTAGTCTATTTCAATCTGCCATAGTACAATAAACCAGAAACCTTAAGTACAGATGCATTTACCTGGGAGGGCTGGTAGTATTGCAGCCAGCGCTCTATATGAGTAGCATAGACCCCAGGAGTAAGGCAGCGTCGCTGAAGGGCGAGCAGGTCCCTGGGGGCCGAGGCACTCGCCGTCACCACTGCATGAAATGTGTTATTGAGGGCCGCAGGGTCTTGGTGTGCCCTCTGGTGCTGTCAGAATCCAAACAATAAACCATCAGCACATTGAAATGCTTTTGATCATGTTCCTGAAACCATGAAGTTGTTACCTGATACCAGGAATAGGCTCTGTCGGCCGGGTGGATTAGTATGGCCAGGATTTTGGCTCTGGGCAAGAGGGCAGCCGCTCTCTTAGGGGCTACCTCTGTGTCAAAATAGTTGGCGCTCTTCTCAAACATGAAATCAGTACTCACATTTGAGGGTAAAGGGAAGAAATCCATGTACCTAAAATAATTAAAAAACTATTAAAGAGTGGAAAAGGAATGTGGTGAATATGATTTTTGACAGTTTTGTCATGGTATGAATGATACCTGAAAGCTTACTTCTGAATGTTCCTTACCAATCAATGCCATTGTTATAATTGGATCCACTGAAGAACTGAATCTCCTCAAACGTAGTGGAACTGGGAAAAGAACTGGTGATGGCTGGGTGAAGGCTCAGGAATGAATGAAGTGCTGTAGTGCCTGTGGGTGTCAGCAGAGGGGTATGTTAGCAATTACATACAGTACATACATTACAATGCAACACCATTATCGTCAAGTTTAGTTCAAAACTGACTTCCCTCAGTACAGACAGTACTTTACCTGTCATATGGCTGTACCTGTTTTTTGTGGTCCGATTATGAGGAAACGGGGCAATCTGTCACATGTCTTCTCTTTGGACCAAATGTCTTTGTGCCGTTTGTCATGACATGGGTTCTACAGATGAACAGGAGAAAAGAGCTTTCAGTCTTATATGCATGGGTTTTCAGCGCTCAAAAGGATAAGAATGAAATTTAAAAATTACATTTCCCACCAATCACTTAATTAAATCCAATTATCCCACACAATTAAGCGGCTAATTTCTGACCATTTTTGTTGTTCAGAGCTCTATTTTCCTATGCCTAGCCAAAGCCTGGCGCAGGTTTTAGTTTCATCCACTGTGTGAACACAAACGGGAGGAATTGGGTGGTTTCTCTGACTAAATAGGGAATGGGGCATTACGGACTCAGTTCTTGGCACTGTTGTGTGTGAAAACCCCTTAACGTTGTTGTCGAACGAAGTACAGTGTGTAAGCTCACCTGCCATAGGGGATCTCGCTCTTCAGGGAAGATTTGGAAGTATTTCTCAGCAAGAAGTGTCGGGGGCAGAGTCTGCAGCTTTAAGTTTGTCCAACACTGCACAAACTTTACCAGAGACTCAAAGGTATACAAGCCAAGACGGTCATTTCCGTAGTTAGACAGGTGAGTCATAAAAATGCTGATCTGTAGTGCAGAAAAATATAATTTCATTACAAAAAATGTTTGCTAAAGTAGACAATATTATGTTAGATAATGACTAACACTACATGCTTAATTCTATATCAGTCCAATGCATTTGTAATTCAAAGAAAGGCCCTCATGAATGCATATCATATATGCATATCATGTCATAAATATTGTACAAATATATTTGCTTCTTACAGGGTTGAGCAGCACTGTGAGGAAGAGTTCTCCTCCTCTGATACTCTTGTCCAACTCCTTTGAACCTCCAGGATATTCGTTATAGAAGATGGTGTGAGTAAACAATCCACATGTCTGCCGGGGCAAAACCTGAGGCACAGCAAGTACAGGTCAATTAATGTTCTTATTTTTTCTATTTTGGATTGGCCACAAACGAACAGACAAACCTGGATGCCGTTGTGGATAAAGCCACGGCGGTACCGAGCAGGCCGGAGGTGGGGGTACTCCTCTGTGCTGGTTACTTTAATGGCCCACACAGATTTCCAGGCCTCATAGAGCTGGGTGTGAATAGGATACACCCCTGAATGATGGGGAGCTACAGCATACCCCATGTCAATGGGTATACCGTGTTCCTGAACACAAACACCCAGAGAGTTAAATACATCTAACACTTCAAACTCACAAAAGTGATGAGTGGAAACATTAATTGATCTGGTGCAGAAGTTGGGCACGAAACTAATAAATGATCACCATTTTCTGCTAGATCAACATTTATTCCTAGTACCAATTTAAGCTGCTGCTTAGCTTAGCTAACTGGCTGCTGTTTTAACATACAGCAAACTGGTTGACAAAGATTTTGAGGAAATGTTGAACATGGGCACTGGACCTAAATACTACAATCTATCCCAAGCATCTATGGCTCTTAGAGAATTGGAGACTAATTCTGATATAACAATACGCTCTGCAGATAAAGGAGGTGCCATAGTTATTCTTGATAAAGACTATTACAATCACAAAATGACTCAACATCTCAACAGTCCAACTTATAGAAAGCTTGAGTGTAACTCAGTGAACAAATTCAAAGCGGAAATTGATAACTTACTAAAAATGGCATTTGAATCTAACTGGATTACTAAAAAGATTTTTTTAACCTATAGTTACCCCTATCATCTACAGTTTGCCCAAAATCCACAAGCAACCCAGTGAACCCCCACTTAGATCCATAGTATCAGGAAGAGGCTCCATTACTGAACCCTTATCAAAGTATGTCGACTTCTTTTTGAAACACTTTGTCTACCATCCTGTTCAGGAGATACCAAAGATGTACTCGATTGTCTAGGTCATAGTATTCTGGACACAAATACATTACTTGTTTCCCTGGACGTTGAAAACTTGTATGACTGCATCCCCCATAATGAGGCTTTAGAGGCAGTGGCCCACTATTTATCCAAGAGAGAGCCAACAGTAAACCCACCCAATGAGTTCCTTCTAGAACTGTTACATCTTGTTCTTAGCCGAAACTATATGAAATATGAAGCTAACTGGTATCTCCCACAAGCAGGCACAGCAATGGGAACAGCAACTGCGCCATCTGTGGCGGGACTAGTGGTAGGAAAATGGGAGGCGGCAACTATACATGACCCAAAATAATCCATCCTATACAAAGATCAAACTGCACAAACGATACATAGATGACATTCTTTTATTTTGGCAAGGAACTGAAAATGAACTGAAGGACTTTGTTGCGTATGTAAACAGCATCTCTATTTTTTTAAAGTTCACATGTGACTACAGTGCTGACCAAATTAGCTATTTGGATTTGAATATATGTAAGGATGAAAATGGAAATGTAACTACATCAATCTACAGAAAAGAAATGGAACGCAACTCTCTATTACATGCAACTAGTAATCATTCAAAAGATCTTAAGGACAATATTCCAACAGGGCAGTTTTTAAGAATCAAACGCAACTGCTCAGATCCTGATGATTTAAAGAGACAAAGTAGAACAATGGCTGACCGCTTTGAAGAAAGAAGCTATAGCCCCACCTGCATCCAGAATGCAACTGAACGGGCCAATAACGCTCCCCGTTCTGAACTCCTCAAAACAAAGTCCAAAACAAGACATCAGAATCGCATACGTTTCTCCACTGAATATAATCACTGTGCCTCAAAAATTTAAGAAATATTGAAGAAACACTGGCATGTAAATAACGGATAAAGTAATGTACAAGAATATCAATAAAAGTGAAACATCAACATGGCTGACAACAACAGGCATGTACCGATGTGGCAATTGTGCTTGCTGCAACAACACTACAAACACAAAATCCTTCAACAATCCCCATACAGGGAGAACATTTTCAAATGGCCAATTTATTAATTGCAAATCCACACGTGTCATATACATGCTCCTGTGCCCCTGTGGCTTAGCCTATGTTGGACAAACCAAACACAACTGAAACAAAGGATTTCAGAAAACAGCCATCAGGACAGGAAATATGGATTACGCTATTGTCAAACATTATAAAGAAGCAAATCATAGATCACCATCCTCTTTAAGATTTTATGACATTGAAAGGGTCACAATGCCTACTAGAGGGGGAAATATTTTGAAAAATTGAACACTATGACACCATGACTAAATGATGATTTTAGCTTAAATTTCTTTATAATGAGATGATTTCCATCACAATGATGGAATGATGGTCCAACTCTTAATTGGGCCTTTGTCCATCTGGTGGAACTCTATAAAAGCCAGCCCACAACAAAGAACTGTAAGCACTCTGAAGAAGGCTTCATGCGTTTACCTTTCTGTTGTAGCTATTAATCAATAAAAAAGATATGTGGGTATCTCTGTCCTGATATTTTTTACAAAGTTATGATATGCAACCCCTAAAACATTCCATAATCTGGTGCAACATAACACAGTAGATTCTTTAGCCATTTAAAATCCAATGTTTCCCATATCAAGTCATAATTTTATCATTCTTAACAATATGGTAAAGCTACACTATAGAAGAGCAAGCAAACCTGGGCAAAGACTTTGTTGAGCCTCATCTGCTCAGCAAGCACGCTGACATTATGGAAGAGGTGGGGCTGCATATGGCTCCACATGTGAGGGAACCACCAGAAGTCCATCCTGTGCTCCAGCAGCATATCATCGCCTCGGTCCTCCTCATCAGTCCCTGCAACACCAGCATGTGATTACACGAGAAGAATCATCTTAAATACCAGATCAACAGTTGCAAAAAAAAAATAAAATCATACCTGTGTGGTAGAATTTTCCTGAAAAGCCCAAGTTGAAGGTGAAATTTGGGACCAACGCACGTAGCTTGTTTTGAGTGTTGAGCAATGCCTGCAAATGAACAAAGACACTTTCCTGCTTAGTCTGCCATGGTCAAGGTCAGATGCTGTACTAAGGCAAAACTTTAACTTTTCCCAAATGGAGAATTTATAATCACTTTGAAAAACAGATGTAAATTAAAAACAATAACTCTTTTTTTTTTTTTTAAATAGGTCAACTGTTCAACATAAGTAGGGCTGAAACAAGTGAAGTGATTACTAGATTACTGAAATAATTTTGTTTACTTTACATAGACTCTAAAGAATGAAACATGACGAGAGATGAGGTTTTATGACAGACACAAATAATCGACAGATGAATCAATTACCAAAATAATGGCTAAATGCAGCTCTAAACATAACACTTGCCAATTTCAACTACATACTGTGGGAGGGTCACTTACTACAGCAAATATTACACTTCTTTGTTAAATTTTAACTGCATTGAAATTGAGAGGGTCAGCATCAATAATAATAAATAAAGATCAGCATCAACAGTTGGACCCTTCAGGTATTGGTAGAACAACCAAAAACATTGTCCAGATGAATACTTTTGAAAATGAAATACTGTATCTTAACATTAATCGGGCCACATTGAAAACATTTGAGTGCATTAAGCATAACCCTTAATGAACATATAGAAGAGTGGTGGAACAAACAACCCATTCAGACTTCTAGCATTCAAAAGAATTACTTACTTCCACATCTGAGACCTTCATGCGTGTTCCTTCTTTACCCACAAAGATATCATCTACGTCTACTAGAATGTGGCGGTCTAAAGAAAGACAAAGTCTCCTCCCGGTCAAGTAGGCAATGGCGTCAACAAACACCAGTTTATGCAGCCAAAAGCTCAAATTGTTTCCAAAAAGAACTCGCTGGATGCCATCATGGAGTCCCAGGTCCTGCACCACTGTGGCATGGGCAGGCCTTGATGGGCTTGCAACAAAGTGTGCCATAGACACTGAGGACTTTGTACTTGCCACAAGCACTGGCTCATATGTGGAGTGGTTGGACTGGAATATGGTCCAGTCATCTCCAGGTAGCGGGCCCTGCTCCACCTGATTTGGTTTGGTTATGTAGAGAAGAGGGGCGCTTGGATTTATGCGGTAGTCCCGGAGTCCCAGGTGTGAATGCAAAAAAAGTGGGAAACCTTTGAGCTGTGCACTAAGAAGAGAGTTTTCATTGGCCTTATAGAAGCCAATAACCCCCACACCATACTCGGAGCAGTACTTGTCCAGGAGATCTCGATTCCATGCATCTAAATTGACATATTTCAGCAGATTTTCATAGATGATGAGGGCATAGCGGCCCTGATTTTGTTCCGTAAGAGTAGGCATGCCTCCCTTCCCGGGAGCTATCTCAGTCTGATATCGAAAGCGGCTGGACTCCAGAATGGCAATAATCTCCTGGCCAAGTTGAGAATAGATGCTTTCCACAAAAACCAGAATCACTAGCTCAGTCCTGGAGATATCTACAGCCTTCACTTGCCTCTGTTGACCCTGACGCCCAGGAATAAACAGAGGGGCCCTCTGAAGTCCCGGAGCCCAACCTGCTGCTCCTGTGCTTGAGCCAAGGGTCAACCCTGCACCTCCACAGTCACTAAATGGTAATGGAGGGGCCTCTTTGATTTTTGGGTTGTTGGAAATGTAATAAGCCAAGAAGGCCATGGACAGCAGGCAAAAGATGATAAGAGCTAGAATGAGACGGTGGAGCTCAAGCTGGCGGACACCACGCAGCAGCTTCCACAGCCCCAGGCCAGCAGTGGCCATGGTGAGGGCTGGCCAGCGAAAGGTGAGCACAGGCAGGGCAGAGCTGGGACAGTAAGGCAGGTCCAGAGCAGGACAGAGCAGGGGATACCAGCACTGCACTAGACTGAGGAGCAGCCATTTACACTAAGTCACCATGTCCAGCATCATCAGATCCACTCTACTGCAACAGCTCTGCAGGAAGACAGGAAAGAAGCAGCACGAGAACTGATGGACGAGTCTCAGGCAGACAGTGGTGTGGTGTTTCGCCTCATGTCCATCTGCTTGAGGAGCCTCTCAGATGCTGCGGGGCCGAGCCCCCAAGGTTACACGATACACACTGGGATAGCCACAGTTGAACACCTAAAAGGGAGACATGCAAAATGTTAAGAAAAGAGCTAACTGTGCTGCTGTAGAGGGTGGGGTCAGGTATGAGGTTGTGAACTGTCCTTGCCACATTATCATTACAGAGGTCAGAGTTCAGGGTGCTCAGCTCTCAACACATTCCTCTATCTCAGGGCTAACCTCACCTTTTAATGTGATTATTTTGTTTCAAAAGAAAGTTTTTAGTTCAGAAGCATGGATTTTTAATGGAAGCCTTTAAAATATAAAATTATACATAGATCAAGGAATTTGGATTAACTATTTTATAAACAACTAAAAATTGAGTTTTTAATTTATTTGAAGCAGTAGTTTTTGACCTTGCCATTACTGTAGGGGGAAGCGTTAACAAGACAAATTACCCTGTGGTTGTCTAGCCCTTTTGCCTTTAATTGAAGCTATTGAGTCAAAGAATCATAACTGGCACACGTGCTAACGTGCTAGACATCAGTGCGTAAACCAGGATTGAATTACTGGGCTGTGCGCCTGGATGGGCCAAAACGCTGTAGGTACAACGTAATAGAGCAGACAGTGGCACACAAGGGAACCACACCTGTACTTGCCCTACGTCAAACTGGCACAGCAGCTCCACACAAGGAGGGTCATTTAGGCTTCTAGGATGTTTTCACATGAATTGTTCAAAAAGCGATTACTCACTGGTGTTGCACATTGTAAGATAACCCAACGTAGTAACTCAATATGATATTTTGAAGGTTTCGACAGCCATGCTAATTGAACTGCGTCCATGAGGAACAGTTCACATATTGATGGCGACCTTTAACGTTATGACTCGTTAAGCCTGTCAAGAAACACTAGTGAGACAAAGGATGGCAACATGGTTCACTTTGGAGCGAAATAGACCTGAGCCTGGTCAGAGGCAGCTTATAGTTAACTCCAGAGCTGCTGCACTGGCTTCATTGGTTTTCACTGAGTTAACGCTAGCTGCAGCGGCTACAGCTCAACCAGGCTCAGCGTAAACAACAACATCTGTCCATAAAACCCTTTATTGAAAAAGAGGAAACTACAAATGCACCATATCACTGTCGTGTACCTTACCAGAACAATCCAAATATCCAGACGCAGTCCAAAGAACACAGGGTTGCGTCTACAAAGTTAAAAGGGAAGTTTAGAGCGTCGTAGCTACTCTGGGCGCCATCTTGGTTCTGCTCAGAAACCCTGGACTGAACCAAACGCATCGGAGCGGCGGGGGCGCAGCTGGACCAGTGTTTTGGTTTACCCATGGGTTTACCACTGAAGTAAGACCAGCTGATTCAACCATAGACTGTCATGATTCTGGCATATAACGCTGCCGGTTATGACTGTATTGTAAACAATATTTATTTGAAATTTAGTAGTAATAAATCATTAGTCCATCATTCACAGGCTTTAGCTGATGGGGAGAATAAAACAGCTTGAATTTCATGTTCACTTGTGGATGAAAAATGTCTGTTTGTATTCTCAAAAAAGCATAATTCTTTAAAACTTTACTAATTTGTTTTATAAATGCATAAGAATATATATTTATATAGAAATGTATTTGTCTTTGAAAAAACAATGCCAGGAAACTCCCCACTCTCATCAGTCCTGACGCATTTGCTTTCAAATGTTTTATTAAGTAGTCTCTACAATTAGTAGTATTGCTTCAGTCTATTTTTATACTCAATAACATATCATAACTTTTTGCAATGAGCACATATTGAATTTATCAATCAAGCTACAAAAATATCACAGTACATTTCTACCAAAAAACCCTTTAGGATATCTGTGAGACCCAGAGCCACGTGAAAGGAGGTGGAGCAACAGCTGCCGATGGAACATCACCATGTCTGGAGGAAAAGAGCACCATGCCTCTGGAGAATTAGTCCTATTCCTTTTGTGAGCTGCACCAGCTTTCCATCCCAGAGAAGTTACTCCACAAATGCAGAGTTGCAAATGCAAATTCAGATTCTACCAAACTCCCAAGCATTCAGCTTTGTGTTATGGGTAGAAAAACATATCTTATCCAATTTGGGGAACTACCACATATTCTGGAAATGGCATTAAATGAGATCTGTAGTAAAAATCCATCTTTGGACCTTGATTAAAATAGCACCCTGACTGCATCACATATGGAGTATAAATGAGAAAACAAATGAGATGTTTGTGATTCTCATCAATTACATGGTGCAGTTCAGTTTAGTCTAGTCAGATGGGTTGGGTTTTATACACTAAAGAAATGTAAAATGGATTTACTCTGTATCAAAAAATAATGTGGTTTGACTTCTGAATAATGGTTAAGTGCTGTCATTATGTATTGATTAGATTTAATCGTGATTGTATTTGGAAACCTCAGTGCACAACGATGGACCAAAATGTTTGGATTTAGAACAAGCATTGGATCATGATTGGATTAAGAAAAAAAGAAAGAAAATTACTTAAATGGCACCACGTTCATGGAAAATCCCTACTGAAAATAACTCTTCTCTCAATTCTTCTCAATCTCACTTAAAATCTATGGCTGTGTTCACCTTAAACCTCATCTCATTCTCTAAAGAGCTTAGACAGAAACCAGGGTCCAACATAAGCACACCATAACCAACAACTCTTTCAATTTTTTAACAAACATAATCTTGAATACATATTACAAAGTATCAAAAGAGTTTAAACAATACTGAAGAATGTGTGGTACAGATTTTCTCATAGGAAATGTTTTCCTCATCTGCAGAAATTCAAATCTTTAGCTCTGTGCAGTGGTGAGAGCCTCATAACACCCATCACAGGACAGGATGCTGCAACACCAGAGCCACACATGGTTTCAACATAAAAACTAATGCACGGAAAGAATTAAAAACATTAAAAATTAATTGTGAATCCCTTGCCTGTTTTTTCAGTTAACACAGTTCTAAGGCCAAAGGATGAATTGCTTGAACAAAATCTTAAGGAACAGTTCCAGATTTACGGCTACACAAAGAAAACATGACAAAACAAGACATGACCAGGACCAGAGGGGTGGACAGACACAGAAATCAATACACTTCCTATCGGTCAGAGAGAACACACCATATATTAGGACTTCGGTGCAGCGTAGAGACACAGCAGCAAGGCTCCCCAGCTCTAGAGGCCAGATAGTCTAGGAGTCTCTGCTCTGCTCAAGGGGAAAAGGTAGTCATCTCGAGAGAAATGCGCTGCCACAGCTCTTTAGTCTGCTTGCCTCTCTTCAGATTCTGTAGCACATCATTGAACTGCATGACTCCCACTGGCGTGAGACAGAATGCTCCCCGAGCGCTGCGGATAATGTTAACAAAGTCGTCGTAGTCCGCTGGTGTCAGGTGGATGAGCCGATGGTGGATGTACTGCATACAAGACAAGACAAACATGTAAAAAGCCATTAAAATCAGACTGAATGTTGTAACAGACTTATAACTGCGTACAGTATTAATCCTAATCAATCCTAATACTCAATACTACTGAAAGTAATTTGCCTGATGGTTAATTGGTGTAAACACAGAGCAGCAGCAAGTATAGTCAAACAATACTTTTGCTACATTAAGTTGAAGGGCCTATCATACTAAAACAGTGCACTTCTTCTGCACTGCTCCATGCGCATATTTTGACAGGTGTACCTGCAGGTATGCTTGCTGGCACCGCTGGACAAGCTGGTGAAAGGCAGGAGTTCGGAGGTGAGCATGGATGTGAGCTGGGTTTAGCCTCTGCAGGGCCTCCATGATAATTTCCTGCAGAACAAAAGGACTAAGGACTCCTTTTGCTGCCCCAACACAGAATTGGTACACATAGTTGACTCCTTCAGAAAAAGAAAAACACAATAATGGTCAGACAGACCATGGAGAAAGTAAGACATTAATGGACAATAAGCAGAGAGTGAACCTGCCTCTTTGCCCTTACACCGACCACCACAGAATCTTTTGAGAAGACCACCCCGTAAAAGTGCACACTCTCCGGGTAAAGCTCCTCTGATCTGGAGGGTTGTGACTTACCTAATCGTGCAGCCAATCCCAATAGCCATTTGACATCCTCCGTGTATGGAGGGCTCCGCGAGAAGTTGTTAGGGTGATCATTGTGAGCTCGTCTCCCAAGCATCTCCAGCGCCAGCATCCCTTTAGGCAACAAAAGAGTGCGTTGATAAGTTGCAGCGCTTCTTTTGTGAAATAAAAGTGACTCCAAATCAAAATGGGAAGTTTCCTACCAACTCTGTAGGCTGAGTGGAGGTAGTGCAGGCCTTGCTGGCTGAGCGGTTGGCTGTGTTGCTCCTCCTCTGTGGCAAATGGAGGACTGACTAATGATCCTGGTTGTGATGAGAGGGTGGGCATAGAGGCTCCCTGCATGGTCTGAATAGTGGTGCCTGTATGGACACTGCCCACTAAAATAAACAAAATAAAGATTTAGAAATTGAAACAACTGTATGAATTAGTAATGATTATAGGTAAAGGTAAAAGTATAGCTTTGAGGCATTGCCCTGACCTGCCACAGTGGTGCTGAGGGGCAAACCTGTTTCTGTGTGGTATGGGTGTACTGCAATTTGCGTCATGGACGGGACAGGTACACCAGGGAAGGTTACTGCAGTGGCAGCGATTGGAGGAGGGGGGCCAGTTGCAACAGAGAAAGGGTACTGAGCACCAATGAAGGCAGGATGCATCCCCTAAAAAGAGAAGCCAGAGGGCAAATGGAAAAGAAGAACAATAACTTTTCATTGTTCTTCAGTCAGCTCTGTGTTACACAACACTACACCATTTAAAAAGACTTAGAAAAATTTGGTTGTTTTCTGACCTGTGGATAAGCTGCTCCAGCGACAGGGAAAACAGCTGGTCGAGGGACATGCTGCAGAGGGTGTCCCATGTACTGAGGGGTGCAGACAGTGGGGAGGTGGGCCTGCAAGGTGGTGTAAGGATGGAGGCCTTGGCCATGAGTGTGGGCTATGGCTTGGCCAGGCATGGCATGGGACTGGTAAATGGTGGAGCCCACAGAGATGACAGGAACGACTGCTGTGGCAGTGACAGATGCAGTGACAGTGGCCACACCCGAGGCATCTATGTTAGCTCCATTGTCAAGAACACAGTTGGCCTCTGGGGGGCGCCTGCCTGAACCCCCATTAGCTCCACATCGGCTGGATGCCTCACGCTGTTGGCTTGAACTTCCACCAACTGACTGCTCATACAGCCAATACCACTGATGGGCCACCTCAAAGAGCACCTCTGGGTATACTCCACCCCCCTTTGCCGCTTCCTCCACAGCCATACAGGCTTTCTCCAGCATAACATTGTCCTGAGTCAACAGTGGAAAACATAAAATCAGTTCACTTACAACATTTATTTCCTCATCAGGCCAGATGTGACCATTCAGAAACAACAGTACCTCTGGAGCAGGGTTTGACAAAGAGGGGTCACAAGATATCTTTAAAGTATAATTAAACAGTAATAACACTATGTTTTTAGATGCAATTTAACCATTAAGTTAGAATAACTAAAATACAGTATGAACAAAACAATTATGAAGACCAAGTAAAAAAAGTGTTATGGTAGAGTTTAAATGAAATGTTTCATAAAAGAGTGACATGACAGGGAAAATGTAGTTTATGGCAATATAGGGGCTCATGTTAAAATAAGCACTACATGCCCTATGAGGCTATACTAAGACCCAAAGTTACCTGTTCTTTGCACTGCACTAAAGCTCTCTGAATTTCATTTGGATTGAGGGCATGAGCATGAGGCAGACAGCTCAGAGCCAGTTCTGCTGCAGCTCGGACCATATTGGGGTCTCTGGCCCTGGAGGCTCGGTCTGCCAAAGACGCCACCTCTGGAGGGGTCAAGTGACCGTCCCAACACTCCACCAAGATATTGAGAGCAGCACTGCCAATCTCCATGGCCTGGCCTGAGGACGATGTATAGCATGAAAAAATAATAAACAGCATAACTTCAAAAATAAGATATTTAAGTGCCAAGTGAGCCCTCACCAGTAATCCAGGACACATGTGAGGAGTAAGTCCTGGAAAGCCAGTTAGGAGACACAAAGTTATGGAGGCCAAGAGCATATAAGCCGATCTCAAAGGCACAGAGGTGCAGGTTCCTGTGAGGACCCTGGTGGCCTCCACTGGCTGAAGGCTGTGTGAATATAGATGTGGATGAATTCCCTCCAGCTTTGATCAACACAGTCTTGGCCAGCTCAAAGTAGAAATGAGCAGCAGCCTCAGATGGCTGGTTGGGAACATGTGGAGCATGGCATTCTGGGCGCCGCCCTTTGTACCTGACAGATGTTCATCAAAAATATATCAGAATGTTTATTACAGATAGAACAGGCTACTGTAGTAAAATTATAGTAAATAACCGCTCCATTATGAATTCATAAGGCAAAAGGTAAAAATCATTCTCACCTGCTTGTGTCTGTATTTTTGGCCCTGGCCCCTCCCCCGGCCCTGCGTGAGCCACTGGAGGATGATGAACCCAAAGAGTCAGAAGAGGAGCTACTGATGCTGTCACTGTCCTGACCCCTACCCCAGGATGCTGCAGCCCAGCCCCCCCGCAGAGGCCTGCGGCTCAGGGTGGGTGAGCTGTCAGAAGTGGTTTCTGGAGCACTGCTGTCAATACTTGCCATTCCTATCAAATCAGAAGTCAAGTTATGGTCAGCAACTTGGTACCAGATGTATTATATTCAGGGTTTTTACACATAATTAGTGCACTCTGTGACGTGGCCCCTATGTACACTACATTTTGTTCCATTTATTTCACTCTTGGTTTGGCCACCGCTCATCATTCAACCCAAATGCTGCACCATGAGCCATGTGAGAAGAGAGCCGCTGACCACTGCTGAACATGTTTCCTTGAAGCAGACAGAACACTGTGGACCCATACGTTTACTTCCCCTAGTACTAAGCTCATGTGAGGTTTTTGTCTTCACTAAATATATAATAGGTTGATTATAGGTTATACAATTGGTTGACTGGAAAGAAATTTAGACTCCGAAGAGGTTTACGGCTCAAACCTTCTCCTCCTCACTTATATAAAGTTGGTCCTACATGCCACAAAAATCACAAATACTCATATTCATTACAAATTTGTGTTACAAGCACTTTCTTCTCAAACTTGAAGAGCATGTGATGACAGTAGATCGACCAGAGGTGGCCACTATCACACCACACTTTTGCTCCGAGACGGCTCTAAACAAAGTGGTTTAGTGACCATCAGAATGCAGCAGTCGGTTCCACAATGGCCCAAGAATACTTAGAGAGAAAGCATTTAATATCAAAACTAATCAGGGCTTGTGAAACTGCTGTTTACCAGTGTGCTTTTTCTTTTGCCGGACAGGTGATCCCCAGCACCGTTGGTTGTAGCCATAGCGAGCTCCCAGGGCTAAGCGGCTTGGGACAGTGGTCTCCAGCTTGAATAGTGCCGTCTCATTCTGCTGCTCATTGGATGTAGAAGGCCCATCTGTAAAAACAACGCAAGAAAAACACACATATTTCATGTGACCACTCTCTTCCTATGAAAATGATTATTTCCCCGGACCAGACAGAGATTAATATATTTTTACATGATACGGTCCCAATCAAAACTTTATGACCAGTTCAAAAAATAGCAAACGTCCCATTTTGCATGGTTGGATATTAACAAGATTCCAAGTAGGGCTTCAATAAGCACCAAGAAATGGTAGTGAGAAAGCGAGAGTGAAATTATTATAAACTCCGGTACTGTCTCTCTACATTGCACAGCTCTACAAAAGCATGATTTTTTTTTTAAATGCACAAAAGTGCAAACGTCAACCAACTAACAGTGTTGGGTGTAACTAAGTGACTGTAATTAAATTACAATTTTAGTATTTTAATAGTGTAACACATTACTTTGAAAATACTTACGTAATGAAATTACAGTTAGTAACAAATACTCAGTTACTTTCTACAACCCCAGCAATGTTTAGGAAGAGAATGCAACCTACAGGAAACACCTGAAACAAGGAACATGTTTAATGTTCTCAAAGTGAAAAACCCATTGGCATGACTTCTACTGTCAGAAAAATGCCTCAGAGTCAGATCAGCAGCTCAATGCAGCGCGTTATACATTCTATTCTATTGTTGGTGTCACGTCTTTTGAGACAATTTATCAACTTATTTGTTTGTTTTCTTTAATTGTCATTAATAAAATGCAAAACCACATTTTTGATAAATTTATACAATATTACAAATTACAAAAAGTAATACCAAAGTGATGTAACTTAGTTACTTTATTGAGGCAGTAACTAAGTAATGTAACCAATTACATTTTTAGAAGTAATAAGTAATCTGTGACTAATTACTTTTTCAAAGTAACTTACACTGCCAACTAACATCGATACATCTCTACCACAGATTGGCATATGAAAAGACTGGGTTTAATTTATTAATTATATCCTAAATAAATATTGAGGGTTGTAAAAATTGACATTTTACCCGTATGAGTGCAAAATTACATCATCAACTCTTTTATGAGATGCACCTAAACAGAATGATGTGCAATACGTGTTTGTTACCGTGCTCTTTAGCCTCTGTGGCACTTTCTCCAGATAAAGTGTTCGGCATTTGGTTGAGTTCTTGCTGATTGTTCATCTCTTCAGGAGCCTGGGTCACTGCAGTAGACTGGCTAGTGGTAGAGGCTGGCAGAGAGGTGGCAGAGGAAGCTGTGTGTTTGGAGAGTCCTCCAGAAGCTCCCCCGACTCCTCCGTGGCTCGTAGTGGCATGTTTGGATGGGCTCCGCTGACTGCTTGCTGCCGGTTTACTCGAGTAGAATGAGCTCAAGGTCTGGGGCTTGTGTGTTTGACTTTCTCTGTCCAACAGCTTGTCTAGTATCTGGAAGAAAAATACTTGTCCTGCCATTCTCATTTTATTATCAATCATAAAAAAAAGACTTCAGTAGAACGAAAACAATGACATTAATTTAGACGGTGGGCCGAGATAGTCTATCTGCTTTTATTAGTGAAAACAGTGGTCTTCATTGAAGAAGCACAAAGATTTCAACATTCGATAACTCGGTAACTAGAGTATTTTTCTCAATTAGATCGACTTTGTCACCACTTGAGATTCTCGCACATTTCTACAAAATTCACTTATATCTTGTCACTTTTTTCAGGTGAACGCATTCAGGCAAACAGGCTGCCTCAGAAAATAAATATTTTCATAGGGCCTTGAGCTGTATTACATTTTTAAGCTGTGTTTTAGAGGGAATTTATCACATAATCAGTGGGATTTTTTTTTTGCAGCCTCTACCCAGTTTTAAACAGAGACTACACTGGACATATCTCATGTCATGTTTAGGAACAGAGCAAGTGTTGAAACTCTGGTTTGTGCTGGCAGGAGAATATTAGCAGAGGGCCTGTCGCGCATTGAGACAGCTGTACGCCGTTTATGCCTCAAAAAGTCCTAGAGAAAAGTTACACCAAAACACAAGCAAGAAATAGTGGCAACTAATTTATTTGGATTCCCTGATAAATGTAGCTCATGTCAACACAAAAACGGACTCTTCCCTCAGAAGCAATCTATAAACCGCCCAGAAAAGACTGTTGGCCTACTGCTTGATTGACAGGTTACCTTCTTGAGCTTGCTCTGGTCATCTTTGTATGTTATCATAAGGGCTAATGCCAAGTCTCCTTTCACTCTTCGAGTTCCTTCACATAGAAGAGGATGCTCTGCCTCACTCACTGTAGTCTTCATACCTGTTCAAATAGAAAATTTATTTCCAGCTGCATTAAAAACTGCATAGTATTGATGCAATTATGTACATACATTATGTTATAATAATTTATTTATTTGGACATGATGTTCAATAGCAATACATGATCTACATGCACAAAGAGGGCTGGGCAATAATAATCACACAATTAAATTTTTCAACACAATTAACCCCTTGTAAAAGTAAAAGAGGAGGCATCTCATGGGACAATCCAAAAATAAATATAATTCATTTCTTCTGAATTGTCCCTTAAGACGCATATCAAATTGTGATTTGATTTTTATCTCCAGACCTACATATAAACATGCCAGATTATAACCTACAACATTGTACACTTCAAGGACTCTAATTCATACATCAAAGCACACAGACACATTAAAGCTGTGTTACCAGATTTTAAAATTTCAAATACAATCACAACTGAACTTAGGTTGCCAGCTTCTTAACCTGTATATTAAAGGACAAATACAAGTTTTTCTCATTCTCAGGCCATGTCTCATGTTCAGAACCTCCATATTTCCAGGCTCACTGAGCTGCAGAGGCTGCACAAGCATGGATTCATGATTGGTGTATGTGAAGCTGGGCTTTACGTAGTGACCATTCAGATCAGAGAGGACGCAGCGGTTTAAACACACTGGATTTAAGGCATTGAAACTGGCAACACAAGTTAGAGATGCAGGTGAGGATCATTCCACTTTCTGATTGGATAATCATTTTGAGAACCAAAGATAAAATTTCAGCCTGGAAGACTACCCCTGTTGCCTCACCTGCACAACCTACCTTCACTGCCTGCTCAGCTATGATAAGCTGAGCTGAGCCGGTTACTGCTCAGCCTAGTTGTTTTAAACTCACACCTCGCACAGCACCACCTCTGCATCATATTTAGAGTCTTATTTTCTTTCAGGTTTTTTATTTCCACCTCCACCAGTTTCTAGGCTCCGGGGGGAAGTTTCCCATCATATCCTGCTCTACGACTCCTGTGCATCCCTCATCATTCGATGCTGGGGTCTAAACGCCAAACCTAATATGTCTATCAGTATATATCTTTATATCATTCTAGTTGCAGTTCATTCATTATATTCCATTATGCATATCGTCTTCATTTATGTTGCTATTTGGAACACCAAATGGCAACATAAGTCAGTAAATTAGTAATCAGTAAACATTTAACATGTTTAACTTGTCACTGGAGACACAGATAGGTCATGTTTATGTAATCAAAATATCAAAATATTACATATTGTATCTCTAAATCTATCTAAAGGCAGGCACACACTACAGTATTTTTGAGTCTCAAACAGCTTTAAACGTGAGACCAAAGCGCAGACCACTGACATGATGAGAAGTGTATAAGAGTTTCAAATCTTACGATCCTCCAAACACAAAGACTACAAACAAGAGACCGCGCACAACAGGCTAATGTGTAAGGAAGAGCGACTCGCTTTGAAACTCTAAAGTGTTCAAAACGATCAGGGCATTACAATTTTAGATGGAAGTCAAAATGGGGTTCTCATTTTGTTAAATGTGGATCAGAAAAATGTTTTGCACAGAAAGCTGGCAATAGACTACACAAGATGTTATGTTTACTGTTGCTAATCTGCAGCAGCTTCACTAATCCTTAGAGTGGATTTACTGACACACATACATGACTGGTGAAATGAAATTAAACAATGCTTCTAACTGGATCAATATTGTTGTATTGTGGACTGAGTGTTCTTTGTGGAGAATACTATTGGATAAAAGGACAAGAATGACAACACTACAATTTAATTTTATAATTTGAGAGGTGAGTAATAAATTAATTATTGTCCTTTATTTTCCCTTGTTTGTATTTTGTGCCTCTGTGTGTCCGTCAGGCAAAGTCACTGGGATATGCTCCAGTCACCCGCGACCCTGGGAACGGGAATAAGCGGTAGAAAATGAATAAATGAATGAATGTTTCCGTCATTTTGTCTGCCCCTGACACTCTGCTTTATTGGCTGTTGCAGTGGTGGTAATGTTTCACACACAAGGAAAGTAGCAGCTTAAAAATTGCTAACAAAGATCCACTGGCGGGTTAGGCCTCCCCAAAGTCAGGGAAAGGTAAATCAGGGCCTAAATTGGGCAAATTATCCTGTAGTGAGTTCTGGGCTAAACGCTTTGGCACATCCTTGCCAGTATTCACATGCATGGATTTCAAATGACTTCAAATTCAAGACAAATGCACACCTTTCGATCAGCTTCAGGCAGAGAGGTGAAGCAGGAGGGGACTACCAACGCTCAATGAATAATAGCAATGTTAAAGCTCTTTCTTCCGGGTTTGTGATCCACAAAGTGCTGCTTTGACAATATATTATATCAAGGAAACATTTATTTACATGAATACGCTTGGGTACCCCACCTTTAATATGTGTACCAACATTATATTAATTTTACCACTCAAGCAGGTGAAACGAATTAGAAGCAAATTTACCAAGTGCAGCAACAGCAGCTTCAAAACCCAGCTCCTCGTCACCCGGCATCTCATTGTTCCGGTTGCGACTTGGTGGACGGGAGCCTGTTGGTGACACAACTGGACAGAAGCAGAAAAGTATACAAGAGTGAATGCTTGTGTTTGGAATTATCTGTTCTGTAAAAGGTTATGCCTTACCAGGTGTACACAACACATCAAAAATGAAGCTAGCCAACATCAGCGGCAGCACAGGTCGATAATCACAGAAGTTGCCATCTCTGAGCTGCTCAGCACGCTCTCTGATAGCAGACATCTCCACTAGACCCAAGGGAATCTTCTTTAGAAGAGCCACAATCTCAGACTCTTGGTAGGCAAGCTTGACCTGACACCACACAGAAAACCTTAAACAATCTGAAGTTGACTGGAGGTAAAAGCGAAGTAGAAACCATAACACACTTTGAGTGATTAATTGACATCAACTCTAAACGCATAGAGCCACAATTTTGAATTGCCAGTATAGTCATTTTGCTTCGCCATTCTTTCAGTGAAATTTAAATATAATCTTGAGCCTAGAAAATAGTAATATTTTATGGTGAAGGACGTAATATGTCTTTAGATACAATGAAGAAAAAAAAAATATGGGTCAACATTTCTGTAAGGTGTTATTGCCCAGTAAAGTAGTAGTAGTATTTTACCTACATCAAAAAATGTACATACTGTTAAATATAACCATGCTTTGGAGCAGTTATCATTTGTCAAAACAACAATGACCTTTCACTTTTTATTATACTCTGTACCCAATTACAATTTCCCCCATTGCAATTGTCATGTTTCATTTAAATTTTACCTCCAGTTGCTACCATTCTGGATATTGAACTGTATTTCTTTACAAATATTTAAAGAATCTAAATGAGCTGAATTTCCTTTGCCTACAGCTGAAGAACTTTATTCTTCAGTAATAGGAGAGTAAAAGTAAGCTTCAGCTTTCCTGCAAGTATTGCACAAAAGAATACAGTATTCTGAAGAGAGGGCAGACCTCCAAAGCTTTGGTTGATGCCGGGGGCCTCTGCAACTCTAGGGAGAACATGCCGGTGCAGAAGGCCAGGTTGTGAAGCTCCAGTCTTTCACTGAGCACAGTGAGGAGAAAAGCAGTTTTTGACAGAGTGTTGGTGGCAGTCTGTGTTTGTCGACTTGTGGACACCTTGCTCTTTTTACCCTTAAAAACACATAAGCGATAAAAATGTTATTATTATTTTTTTTTTATTATGTGGACAAGACAATAATATTGAAATCCAAACAATTTCCTTAATTCACTCATATTGTATTTCTCTAAATAAACCAAATAAGAGTTGAACATAATTGTTCCTACGGAGGGACCACACAGGGCTGTTTGATTGGAACAACAAAGTCTGAGTCATGAGTTTAGATGAGCCTCAAAGTGGCTGCTGTCCTTATGCATCCTATGTGTCTTCATCCTCACATACACCACCCGGGACTCAGTCATGTCACATGCTAACCTCCACTCGCTCATACAGCAATTCACATACGTATTACTGTGTCGTTGTCGTTTTGTTTAACTTACCTTGGTCTGTGGCTGCTCAACTTTCAGGTCCGGAGGGTTCGCTACCAGGTCTCTGGCCAACTCAACAGCCAGCCTGCAGGCTTCATTACTGTATCCATGTGCATGAAGAGCTTCAGCACAGGCAAACACCACCTGCACAGCATATCAGGAAAACATGCCACAGCATCATATATCAATTAAAAAACATAACATACATTGAGGTTTTGAAGGAGGCAAAGTCATACCTCCATGCGGCCTTCTTGCTCCAGGGGCTTTATGCCTGCAAAGATGTCTGGCTCATCGTCCTGTTGGTTTTCCACCAGCTGTCTGTCTGCTCCCTCTTCTGAGGCTGCACTCAGGTAGTAGGCTTGATAGTCATCGTCTCCCATAGCGGGGTCATCCCCTCCCTCTGCCCCTCTGCCTCCACTAGCCCCTGCCTCCCTTTGTTCCACAGGAGGCTTGGAGGTGTTGGGAACAGGTTCTGGTTTCTCTACAGAGGAAGCAGAGAGAGTACCTCCCCCGGGATCAACTTCTTCTTTCCTAACATGGATTGGTCCAGATTCATTGTCCTTCTCTGTGCCATTAGACCTCACCATCAGGACGGTCTCACCAGCAGTCAAACATGGGAGCTCAGAAGCAGGCGGTGCAGCAGGACTGTGCCGTTTTGCATCAAAAATCTTGTTTGATCCAGTGCTGCTTTTGCGGGGCTCTCGGAGCAGGGGACTGGGAGAGGGAAGCATTTCAGGAGGTGGAGGCAGAAACTCGAAAGTGTTGCTGGCCTCCGCTCCCAAAGCTAGACTGCAGCCATCATCTAGACTGAGCTCAGCCATGTCAGGCTCCAGTGAGCTGTCCTCGCTGCTAGTTCTGCGCTTGTTGCTTGAGTGTTTTCCACCACCTAAACCGCCACTACTTCCAGCCCCCTTTCCACCAGCTCCACCCTGGGAAATCTTGAGCTTTCCTCCAGATGAACTTCCACCTTTGTACATGCACTTTCCTCCAGAATCATCTAAAGCAAGTGACATGCTGCCACCTAGCCGCACTAGCATCCCCCCTCCTCCAGTCACGGACAGGCCCTTCCTCTTACTCAACACACTCTCCTTTGGACGCACTGCTACCTCCTGTTGGGATCCACGAACAGCTCCCCCTTCACACTTGCCACACGCTTCTTGAGAATCCCCAGCTGCCGTGACCGCCGTCGCTTTGACTCCTCTGTGGATATGAAGTGCTCTGGACCAGCAGAAAGTGGAGCTCTTCTTGTCAGTGCTACAGTAAGTAATTCCCTCCAGCGGGTAAGCTACCTCCCAGTTGAAATAACAAGATTCCAGAGCAGGTTTGAAACCTTGGAACAACTTGTCCAAGGACTTCCGATGCTGACCACGCTTCACAATTTCAATTACTTTTAAATGCCACAGTTTCAGCTGACTGGCCATTTCCATTCGTCTGAAAGACAACATGGATGATATTGATAATTAGTAAAAATGTCTACAAGCCTGGCCACAAATATGATAACTAATCAATCAATCAATCAATCAGTATTATAAATAATATAATAAATATTTATTTATTTACACCAGGGGTGCCCACACTTTTTCAGCATGAGAGCTACTTATGAAATGACCAAGACAAAATGATCTACCACCTACTATAATATAATATAATGCAAAATATACATTTATGTTGTATTCTGTAAAATGTATTCCATTACAGAATACTGAATTCATGGTTTGAAAAGTATTTTAACGCATTTTGTTACATTTCATTTAGATACTGTATTCTGAAGTCTTTTGCTCTGCTTATTCTGAAGTTTTGAAGCAAGAGCCAGTGATGAACTGTGCTCATGGGCCATTAAATTGCGCGCTGAAGGCGCCTCCAGCGCGTTTCCAATGTGCGTGGAACATGCACCGCGCTGTCCACAGCCGCAGTTGTACAGACGCCCAGAAGTTAAACTATGCTGACAATCTTTTGATTCACTGTAGTCTGTCCACACACTTCAGCGCACAGAGCATCCGCACCTCGTGTGTGTGTGACATGTGAGCGCATCATGAACAGAGCAGGTGGATGTATCACAGCGCTTTAAACCACGTGACTAAAACAGAGCAAACGCTGGTAAATGGACTGTTGAATTAACTTTCTGAATGAATGCGCTGTGAGAAGTGGGCGGGACCACGGTGCGTCCACGCACAAGACACTTAGTGTTGTACATTTGTCCCAACAGTTTCAAGTTCCTACACATTATTATAGGCTTGATCTAGTGACACAAATGAGGCTTTTTTTAAAGATAAAGGCCTCGGGAGGGCAGACGCGGAGTGGACAGGGAAGAAGCGATCACAAAAGCTTCAGGATCAATCGGGAACCCAGGGAACATCGGGTTGACCCTGGATGGCTGACGTCTTCTTTTTTAATATTCCATGCGATCTACCCACACTACCTTCGTGATCGACCGGTAGATCACGATCGACGTAATGGGCACCCCTGATTTACACCAACTCTGAAGTGTGTTCTATAGACGTCCTCATGTCTGTGGATGAAGTTCAAAGGAGATTTCTTTGTAAAATATGATCTATGATCTCTTTGAACATGATCATAGCAGTCTATTATGCGTTACACGCTGTCTCCTACTTTGATTTAATCTGCTCGTTCTAATAATTTTAAGCACATTGATTGACCACTGTCTTTCTCTATGTTTGCAACAGCTGCTGTCATGCTCTAAGTGAGGCAGATTTAACACAATTACAATGAGGTGTAAATGAACTTAAACATGGCAGCACTGTACTGGGAATTGTTTCCCAAACTTTCCCCAAATAAACTATTTATGTGGAAGTCTTCAACTCTCTCCCAGAGGTTTTTAGATTTCTTCATGTCAACCACTGAAGTGATTTGATCTATTTGTGTTCACACACAGATGTGAGTCCAGACCAGATACAAAACCCTCATTTTGGCAAAACAAGCCTGGGAGAATACAAAAATGGCACACAAAAAAACAACAACAATTAATTTAAAAAACAACTAAGAAAACCTAAGAACAAATGGATACATGAGTTTTTATACATTTTATGTAAAAGTATGGTTGAATGAATATTAGTCTATTTACAATGATCTTTATAAAAAAAAAATATATATAAATATATATATGCTGTTCACATGTTTCTCTTTCTCTCCACTTCCCCCGGGGAGTGGAGACTGTTTCAGACACTGCGGCGGCTGCTCCAGTGACAACCCCCCCACCCCCATCTGTCTGGAGGATCGATCTCTACACTGGACGATCTATGCGCCACCCGCCTGGACAGCTGGATTAGCCATACCTCGTCTGCCTGGACGAACTCCTTCTACTTTAGATGAACTGTTCCTCATCTCCTGCATCTCTCTACACTGGTGGACTGCTCCTCGTCCGCCTGGAGGAACTCTTTAAAGCCACCTCCCTCTTGAGTGGTTCTGGCTCCACAGTCCCAGTGGATGCGTCAGTCCTAGTTCAGCTGCAGCCTGTCCGTCCGTGGGAGTAGGATCTCTCCTTCACTGTGGTTCTCCCCGAGGTTTCTACTTTTTCCCATGGGGTTTTTTGTAGTTTTTTCCTGCACTTGGCGAAGGAGGGTCAAAGGACAGGGGCATTCTGGGACAGTTATCTGAACTGCTTTTACCTGTGGCTCATCGAGGCAACTGTTGTTGTGATTTTGGGCATTATAAAAATAAATTGATTTGATTTGATGATATATATAAAAAACAAAAAATACACACATCATCACACAACATAAGTTTGTCTTTAGAGGGTGCAAAAAGAGGGCACAAATTAACAGCAAAGCAACAAAACATGAAGCACATACCTGCATGGACTCATGGTAGGGTCCAGTACTGCGAGTCTCCAAAGCACAACCATCTCATCACACATGCTGGCACAGGCATGAGCTGCCACCTCTGACTGGCCATTGCTGCGACCAGTGTGTCCACTTGCACTGCTGTGGGATGCCGAGGTGCGCACGCTGTACCACCAGCTGATGATCTGGGAAAAAGCACAATAATCTTTAAAAATTTTAAAGTTTCTTCTAGGAGTAAGAATAAAGTCATTAAATGTAAGTGAGGTAAATGATGTATAAAACTGTGTACAGCTTCAACCCTGCTGAACGCAGGAGCAGTTGGTGACGTATGAAGCAGGTGTCCTCGTCCATGAGATGGGGGCACGAAATAAGACGAGCCTTTCTAGCTAAATAACCTAAATAATACATTTGATTTATATAGCGCTTATTTGGAAACTCAAAGCCAATTTACATTGCAGTATTTATTCTCTCCACTCCTGGTGGTGGTAAGCTACTATTATAGCCACAGCTGCCCTGGGGCAGAGTGACTGAAGCGAGGCCTAATCGGCCCGTCCAACCACCACCAATCATTCAAATGCCTTAGGACACGACAGTTTGTTAAAGTACAAACCAGCAATCGTCTTACTTAGCATTCGATCTTATGAGATCAAGCAACCAGGTATGGCCTGAAATTAAGAAATTAAAATTAAAAAGAAATTAAATAATGTTGATTGGGCACAATGGAAAACACCGAAAATGTGGTATAATGCAGAAAAAGACATGAGGGCCAATGCAATCTTTGAAACATGCAGAGAAAACCTGGGAGCAGAACTGAATGACACAAACAGCAGGTTATGTACATCAAGGCTGTTCTCACACTAAAATGTAAAGTATATATTTTGGAACCATCAAATGTGTAAATAAGAGGAGCAATGACAGGTTGGTATCTGATAGTAGAGAGCACACCTGTTCATAGGTGAGACACTGCTCTGTGAGGATCTCCAGCAGAGGAGCAGCATTGCTGTCTCGTCTCTTGAACATCTCCCTGACAATAGACAGAAGATTCCAGATGCCTTCAGGTTCACGGCCCCGAAGCGGGCGCAGAAGACAGGCCCACTCTGCAGCAGCTGGGGGCTCCGTGGATGACAGGTACATGGAGTTCACATCACTATGAGGAAAAGACATTTACACCTTTTGTAATAGTGCCAACATACTCTCTAATCACGATTATGTAACATAATTTCTTTAAATGGGAAGAAAACTTACTCACTAAAAATATTCTAGATGGTGGGCTTAAACTGTAGCAGTAATTAATGCTTTAACAAGCAGTTCTTACATATGGCCTGAGGACGTCCATCCAGGACACAGTATGCTGAAGTTTTCAAATGTGTAATGTTTTCCTATTGTAATCTGCAATGTTGATATAAAATGACTTAAAATTAGCAAGAGGTCCATTGACTTCCCGTTCAAAACTGTGGGTTTTTCAGTTGCTGGCCCTGCTTCTTCATAGTGGCATTTCATTGTAGCAAGCAACAGATTTTTATTGATGGTGTTATTGTTGGAAAAATGGCATCACAGAATTACATGCATGACCTGGAGTGTAAAGTTTAAAAAAAGATTGGAAATAAGTATGGGCAAAGTGGAAATTGAGCCTCAATTGCACGACAATGCAGGATTAGTCAAACATACATGAATCAATCAAACTACAACTCTAAACTAATAATAACTAAACTAAACATAATACATTTTTTCTCAGTCTCACTTATAATCTAAAAATGTCTCAGATTAGGTCAGTTGTTCTTGTAAAAACAATTGGGCTTTTATGTTTAAGCTGTGGGATGTGGTTGTGTACCTAAAGACGACAGGTGAAGGTCCACAGAACTTGTGGAGGGTCTTTTTTATATTGTCACTGAGAGTTGATTCATCCAGATACCAGGTGCTTTGGTCTGAGGCAGAGGGTCCAGCAGTAGGATCTGAAAAACAACCCACACAATGTCAATGCTAATTTTAAGAAGTTAATCTTAGATATATTATTATTGCATCAGTCATTTACAATGCTCAAAGTGTCTTTACGTTGCATTATCCAGGGGGGTGGCCTAAATATTTACTATTTAGCTGCAAGGGGTGTGGCTTTAGGCAGAATAAATACATTAAATACTGTCCCAGACTATTTTGTTTGTCTTTTTCTTGTTTAAAAATACAGTGCGCTCCTTTATGGTGATATTGAGAGAAAAGTAACTGTTTCAGAGCCTTGTATCTATGATGATCGGGAAAGGCATCTTATCGGGGCGCCTTCAGGTTGGGGACCAGGCCTGGACCAGCCCTCTGGAGCACCGGGAGTGGGCTGGTGCACTTTTGGGCCGGTCATTGTCAGACCTGCGCGTTACCGGGGTTGGCCCATCATAAAGCCAATAGAGCAGTGCAGGACTCAGGAGCAACCCCTGTGCCGCACACAAATCATTCATTTTACAGGATAGCAGGGAAAGCGCAGCCTCTGATTGGCTGCCTTTCTTAATGCTTTGCTTCCGCTGCCACCTTGTAAAAAATAAATATGAGTGCCGTGCGGCAGCGTAGACTTAAAGCTGTGGTTGGATATGAGCCTGGTCAGTCTACATAACTCACTTCTCAGTTTTTTCACATTGATAAACCTCATATTTGCATAGTTCTGGTTATCTTAAGATCATTGAAAAACGATGTTGATTATGGCGCAGCGCGATCACCGCATGCATCGTACTGATGTGAGGTCAGCAAAGGAGCAAAAGCTATTATCCTCAAAAGTTACACAAAACATGGGTTCTGATGAATGACGTCTGTGAAGCCTGGAGTGTTAAGGACCCACTTTAGATCGCCACTGTTCACCGCTGTGTACCACATCCAGGGGGGTTTATAAGAAGCACACTCTGGGGGGCACTATCAGAGGGACCTGATGGAAGCCATGTATATAAAGAAATTAATTTTTAAACATAAATCATTAAATTTCAATTTGCATCAATTAAAAATCATTAGTAAAATACTTACATCCTTATTTGATTTAATTATGTAATAACATTAGCATATACAGTAATGATAAAAAAGAAAAATAGCCTTAAAGCAGTTGGATCTGTGCTACAACAAATTGGGCCAAACAGGATATGCCAGACAAGACAATTATTAAACAATGTCCCAAAACAGCACTCCTGTTTCGGACAAAATCCCCACAGATTAATTTGAATACACAAATATGAAGTTAGCAAGCTTATCCTATTGAAAAGTTTAGCTAGGGCAAGTTTAAAATGATCATGTAAAATATATATATATTTATTTATTATTGTTTTTTGTTGTTCAATCATCAGGTAGCCACGGTCATGGCCATGCAGGGGGCCGGTCCAGACCAAAAAGTCCAGGACCAGTTTTTTTCCTCCCAATTCAGGTCTGTTGGGAACCCAAGGCAATTGTGACCTGTTGCCTAATGGTAAGTCCACCACTGGCCAAAATCAATGTCAAAACAAGACATTTACACTTTTATCATGTCAAAACTACTGGCTTGTAACATTCCATTGGGCAGCAGTATGACAAGAATATAATAAACTTCCTTATAATATTCAAAAAACTAATAAAACATGACTACTATGCAAACTATGCAAATGTATATATGTCTGAGATTTAAAATATATTTGAATGTTAAATTGTAAAAACTACTTCATGGATACAGCAGACTGTAATTGTTTCTTCTCTTTATATTTATTTATATGTATTGTTATGATCTTTTAAATGGCTGTAGGGATTTAATTCAATACTTTTTAATGAATTTTAAGGCCTTATTTTTGCCAAAATTCATTATTGACTTTTAATGCTTTACCCTGCGGAAACCCTGTCTTCTGCGTCTGGCTCATGGTGCAGTGTTTGGGGTAAATGACAAGCAGTGTATGTGAACAAGACCAACCCAAAAGTGTAGTAAATACAACTAAATCTAGTGTGCCCTGGTGGCCACTCCAGGCAGCGCAGTAACATGAGTGGAAAGACCCTTAGTCACAAAACGTCATCTTTTGGCACATGGTATGTTTTGGAGACCGTTTAAATTAGTTGACCATTATCTTAGTAACTGTTTAGTTTATGTGCCTATGGACTCCCAAATCACACAATTAAGTGTATTCAAAATGGGGCAGAAGTGGATTTTCACAGTAGGGAGAAATTATGGAGAGATGCATTTCTAATACATACCAGGAGCCCCACACACGGTATTGATAGCCGTTGATTGGGAGGAGAGAAGCTCGTCAAGTAGCCGTTGAGCTGTAGGCAGGATCTTTAAAAACAAAGCAGTAATATTCATGGGTTTGCTGTTATGTGCAACATTTTGAGGACTTTTCCCCATTCAAAAGATTGCTATGGCAATGGTCCTAATTTAATTTTTTCCCCTAACTCAAAGCCTAGACCCAGTTTGCAAACCTTTCCCAAAGTCATAACTTTAACCGTGATTGTGAAAAAAAATATTGTCAAAAAATAAACATTTGCTAGCATAGTCACCAATGCAAAGTGGTGGTTGCATGGCATAACTTTGGAAAAAATTTGCTTCTTTAACCCATGTATAGATGTTCAGAGTTACTACATTCTTCTACAAAACTCTGCTGGTGGCTTACCTGCTGTGGCAGCTCACTGATGAGGTACTGGGCAAATTTCTGGAGCTGGTCCCTCTGTAGTCTGGACAATGACTCTGAAACTGGAGCTCTCAGGCACACGGCAGAGGCCTACAAATATTGCAGATAATACCGTCAATCAAATGCCATATCCAAATTTGGGCAAAAATCTTTTTTCCTCCTATTCCTTAACCTTTCAGAGCTTAGGTCAATCATAAGAACCATAACTTACGCAGAAAACAAATTTTGATGTGAGATATATTGCTACAAAATATCACAATAAATGATAATATTGAAACCAAGTTATGTGACAAACACAATAACACAATAATAAAAGCAGTATAATCCCAGTAAATTCTTTTTAAAAAGTATACTATTGTTAAAAGGCACAAGCTGCAACACATAAAAAGCAGAATGACTCAGTTAGCCATAGAAGTGACTTATTCAACCCTATTGTATAACAAACTCCCAACTTCCCTACCCAGAAAATGTACACCTTTATCTAATATATATTGTTCTATTTATTTATTAACAATAAATCAATATATGTCAATGTAATCCCTCATTCGTCCAGGCGTGTTCCATTGTAGAAAAGTCAATAAGAAGTCAATATAGTAACTATTTTGAAGTGCCCCATTATCCTCCAGCTTTGCATTTAAATATCACCATTAGGCGAACTCGTCATTTAACAACTTTTGAAATGTTCTGGTTTGAAAATATGAATTAGAAACAGCTACACAATAAGTGTGTTTTAAACATCTGATCAAAAGCAAAGCATTGTGATCAAAGTTACTCGTAACTGCTGCAGCTTGAATAAAAAGTTCTACACTAACAGAAAGAATAAATATTCCACCCTTCAGTCAGCTAGCAGCAGCTGGATTAATGGCACAGTGAGGTCTGTTCAACACTTGAAATTCACCGTGAGCTTTATTCAAATTGGCCAAAGTTTAAAGCTGCTTTTAACACATAATCCTGATGTGCAATATATGTATATAAAGTTGAGTTTATGCACATGATTAGATACAATGAAGTTAGATGCAGTGTAATTTGAGATTGAGGTGCTCAGCACAATGGACTGTGATGGTAAGAGAAGTGGAAAAGACAGGCGCTTACATTGTGAATCCTGAAGAGACACAGTGCAACCACATGGGCGCACCACTTGGCCCCAGCACCACAAGTACAACTACAAGAAGTGATACGGCAGCGGTCAAACATGACCGCCACATTATAGGCTCCTTTTGACTGTCCGGTCTGACTGGACACTACTGTTGCACTCAAGTGGAAACCTGCCAAATACACAAAGACAAATTTAAAAAACTATAAATCTACATAAATAGGAACTGTCTGATTTTCTATACAAACAACAACTGAAGCAAATGGACATTGCAAATTTATCACATTTGTAACAAATACACAACACACACCTATTTGCAGAGGGTCTTTAACGGCTCTGATTCGGTAAAGCTGCTCTCCGCGCTGGAATTCATCTGGACTCCCATTAGCCAGGCAGGAGTATAATCTAATATGAAAACACAAAACAATTGCACAAATTCAAAGACAAACCACTTTCAAGAGGTGTCAGGTAAATTCAACAAAATACAACTTTCTGACCAGGAATAACATGAACACTGCATTAAGTTGTTTGCGCAAGTCAAATAAATGAGAATTCCAGAAGCAACAAGAACGGCCCGAGTTCTGACATCAAGAATGCTTCATTGATGGAAGTCAAAAACAAATACACAACAAATGTTTTTCAAACATTTTTTCCATTTCATTTGTATGGAGCTAACTTAAAAGAAACCGTATATAAGATTTAAATTTTAAATTTCATAAACATGACTAGAGTTGCCCTGATTAGGATTTTTTAGGCCGATCACCGATACCAATCATCTGGATCCATTAACAACAAATATCTTTGTATAATAACTATAATACATAATTTATTATTTATTATTATTGGGGAAAAGGTCCCCTGATAATATGTCCAGTTAACAGGATCAACTGAGTTTTCTTAGCAATTTTAGCCACTAATATGCTTCTGCTCATCTATTAACTGCGTGGATTGAATGAATACTTGTGCCATTCATGTCCGGTGGTGCATCTGACTCAGCGCGCAGCCAAACGAGTGGATATAGTAGCTTATCAGTTCGGACAGAATTTGAGGTAGAAAAACCTGCAGAAAAGAGCAATGAGGGTGACTTGTGCCACTTTCAAATGTGACTTTGACAAAACCATGTTGTGCTTTGTATTTTCACTTTCCATACACAGCCATTTAGTACCTGTACACCTTTATTCTGCTTTTAGGTCAAAGGCTAGCTGTTCCCCTCATAGTTCCGTGTATGTATACGAAAACACGTGGCTGCTCCATGTTGTTCCGTGTTGTTGTTTGCGCCGGGAGCAGGCAGAGGTGTGGTGGGGAGCAGGTGGATACAGTGCGGACTTAAAGGGCCACAAGTGCACGTTTTAATCAGGAGGGTTTCACAGGGAGCTTAAACTACGCTATAGAAATAACTTTCAGATAAACACAAACCGCAGCAGGGTAGATGTGAGAGCCTTGCGTATAAACTGTGATCTGTGCGTCTGATCGGCCCATTTTGCAGATCGGCCACCAACAACAGCAAAAATCACATGATCAGTGGCCAATCGATCAGAGCACCTCGAAACATGATATATCTGCGTCCCCAGATACCAGGTAAACATAATCAAATAAAGCTTTTAGTGATAACATTGTAATTGCTAATTTGCTCTAAATAACAGTAACATTGGACATGACACAAATTCCACCCTCAGAGAAATCATGCACTTGAGGAGAAATTACAGAAACTGTAAACTGTAGCTAGTAGCTTATAATAATATTGTAGTGTTTTCCATCAATAAAGGTTACCACCATAGTTTAAAATTCTCCTCACTTGATAAAAAACAATCTGCCATGTATGATACATACATGTATGATGCCTGTTAATAAATTACCACCTTTGATATACAGTCATACTGTCAACTGATGACTTAGATTTATGAATGACCCACCTGATGTCCTCTTCATTTTCTGGGAAGCTCCAGTAAGCAATGCGTAGCTGGAGCTGTTCAGGCACAGGAGGGTAGACTTTTTCCACAACTTCAAAAGGAATGTGGAAGGCTACCTGCTTGGCTGCCAGCTCGACCAATGGGATCACCAGACCATCTGAGACAGGGAAAACAGGTGAGCAACAACACTAAAGTTGAGAGACTTTCGGCACATGTCCAGACTAGGAATGACATGATATCCAACTTAACTTGTTACGATTATTGTGAGAAACATCAGAATTATACACATTCTGCTTGATTATTGACACCATCACACTGTGAACGGTGAAATCGTTTATCAGTCTTATGTATTACTACTCCTCTAATGACTGGTTTTATGAAATCAAACTTTCTGAATGATAAATTACATTTTAAAAATAAAACATTCTATTTTTGCGTCTAAAATGTAGTAAAATATTAATTCTATGTATTTTGGTTCTGATGATTATACTGTCAATAATCCGAATGATCAATTAACATAATCCTGACATCCTTAGTCCAGACTAATACCTAAAACAAAATACACTTTAAAGAATATTGACACAAAGGATCACAAGTTTGATGTTTGAAGTATGTTATTGACTAAAATGTGTTGTTATGTTGTGTCATTGTACAGTTTGTATTCTACAAAGCGTCAGAGTGAAATCCAAACCTTTTATCTTGACAGTGGGGGAGTTGGGTCCCGCGGACTGTTTCCTCCAGCCCCTCCAGTTCTGACACAGACTCTCCGCTTCAGAAATAAAGGAGCACAACGAGTCCTCCTCAAACCGGTCCGAATCTTCGAATGAAAACCTTTCCCCATCTTCCCATTCGGCGAACATCAGCTCCATTACATCCACTGCTGAAAGCCCCACTGCAAACTGCCTTGTTCAGTCTAAAGTGAAGAAAAGTCACCAACTCCAGGGCAGATAGGAGACTGGGGGAGGGGCCGCAACAACAAGCCAAACACAGCTGAGAGCTTAACTGGGCCCACAACTACATGTTAAACCCTGATCACCGCTTACACGCACACAGATGTACGCGAGTCCTTTAAATACAACTCAAGAGGACATTCAAACGAGCAGAAACTTCACTCCGTCGTCCTAATGCCAAAGAGCAAACAGTGAACACAGGGGCCTGGAGTTTGACTGTGTCCAACAGCTCTCGCCTTATTTGCTCCTCCTGAGAGCAGACAAGTCCAAATAAACTCTGTAGCACAGGCAGTGCTACATATTAACACCCACTGTTCATCTCTCCATACTGTTCATAATGGAGCTTACATGAAACTAAAGCGTGGTTAAGAAAATGTATAACGTGCTCTCTTTTTTTGATCAATTCAATTAGCAATATAGCTTGAGAGCTAATAGATAACGGACTGACTTCGCTACATAAACACACATAAAACGCTACTGTCATTCACCTTGAATAACAGATACGAGTGCGATATGGTCGGCAAGATTGTTAACACTGTTACAATGTAAGCTGTATTGTAGTTGATCCTGTAGGTGTTGATGTCTCAGCGATAAAATAGACTAGCACCAAAGCTAACTCCACGGGGGCTGAAACTAGCTCGCGATTGACGTTTTGTTTACATCAGAAACCCTTTGATTTAGATCCGCGACAGGTTTACACAAACTGTCCCTTGCCAAAATTGCAACCGCTATATAATTGCACAAGCAGCATCCAATCACACTGAGATAACAATCATCCAAACTTTAAATTAATACTGGAGCTTGTGTTCTCGTTTGCAGAGACAGATCCGTGCCTTCGCGTGCCTTGCCTCCGTAGTGTCACTTCGTGCCGTCGTCCTCAAAGCTCCGCACACAACGAGCAGACCCCGAGAGCCTCTCTGCTGTCTTTGTACTGTCTATCGGGCTCGGTCGGGTCAGTCTGCCGGGGAAAAATGGCTTACCTTCTCAGTCGCTTCTCAGCTGATCATGACTTCCGGTTTCTGACACGAGCGCACTCCTGTGGCTGTGCGCGTGTGGAGATGCCAACAGCTTGCATGGTAACAAGAAGCACCTCACCTCTTATTGGTCGAACGATATGCGTGACAAAATAGGCTACGACGGATCATGCAACAATTAGGCTTCCAATTGAGCACATTTCTTTTGAATCAGAAAGGCTGGACTTCATTTCATTTTATTCGGCTCATTAGTATCACAATGTTGAAAACAGCAAAATACAGTGATATACTACATGTTGCAAGCACACAATAGAGCAAGCCAAAAGCATAAAGGCAGCTGTCACATAAGTTGACATAGACCTTTTAAATTCATCCATCCACAATAATATATTGGATGAAAAATAAAATAACACATAGTATAAATAAAACTTTAAATTAATTAATTATGGTCAAGTGCTGTTTTTGCAGTAATTAATATTAATATATATTATAAAAAATATATAGTGCCAGAAGTCTACTCTTCTGCCAAGTAGCATGATCATACCAAGGCATTCGAGGCTCTTTACATGGGTTCATTATAATTAATGTATTCTCCGTCTTACTCTGATAGTGAGGATGAGCTACTTGCTCTGGCATTAAGGTGGCGTCTATTCTTTACACAAATCACCTCCCTAAACCCCACTAAAATCTTTATAAATAGCAAAATAAGTGAAGTGTCCCACCAGTGGACCCAAACCACCAACCTCCCAGAAAGTGGGCGTTCCAGTAACTTATGATCCATTGCGAAGTTATTTTCGGACCAAGATTTAGGGTTTGTTGACTATCTTGTCAATCCATCGCAAAAACTTACTCACTCGAGTATATACCCCAGGAAAGGCAGGATTCCCACAGCCATGGCCCCAGGAGATGACTCCAGTGAGAACCCAGCGCCCCCCCTCATCCTGACAAACCAGGGGCCCCCCACTGTCCCCCTGACAACTGTCCACACGCTGCTGTTCAGACATGCTGCCTGCACACATCATTCGGCTGGTAAAGCGGGCCCCATACCGCTTCTTGCACTTCCAAGAGGGAAGCAGAGGAACCCAGGCCTGCTTTAGAGTCCGGGAGTACTCAGAGTCTACGGGGAACACAAACACAAAAGGGTCAATATGAAATGTTTACATTTTAAAAGAATTTAAGCAACATTTCTTTCACAAATTGACAACTGAACCAGATACTCAAAATTAAAGATAAAAGATATTTATACAATTTGTCCTACGCAGAATAAAAAAAAAAAACCTGAGTACAAAGTGTATAACTGTCCATTGATAGCATAGGTACTGGAAAATATAAATAATATTTCTAATTTGGTCCCTCTATTTTCACATAAAAAAAGAATCTTGTCAAATGTGTACCTACTGGCTGTAAAATATTCTTCTGTAATGGAAAAAATGGGCGAATTGGACAAACAAGGTCCTAACCACTATCGTAATATAATTATGACAGTTTGACAGGCACCTTGTTATTATGCTCAACAACAACCAATGTGGGGTCAAACATGGGTATATCATGTTTTTGAGTTATTATTTTTGTCTCGAGATGTCCTCGATTCTTTTTTTATTCCAGCAGAGGGCACTAAATGAGCGGTAACAGCTTTAACTTAATTATTACATATGCAGTACAAAGCGGAGAGTTACCAGTGAATCCCCAGCCAGTGATGACACAGGAGACAGATCTCTTGTCCCACTTATGGCTGGATTCTGGCAAACACACAGCACTAGTGTGAGGGTTGAAGGCCACACAGCTCCCCTCCAAGCCTTTGAGTCGCACAAGAGCAATGTCATAGTCCCATGCCAGGTTGTGGTACTTTCTATGGATAACGATGCGTTCAGGACTGAGGGTCCGTTCAAAGTCATCTTGTTCCTGAGTGTGATAGTCGCCAAGGCGTAACAAATATCGGCTGGGATCAGAGCCAAATCTGCCATCAAAACATCATTATCATCAAACTTGTATTACAGACATGTTGACAGTTAAAAAACACACAACAGTTAGAACAAACTGTATGCTTCATAATTCCACAGAGTGTGCTGAATCCAAAAGGTCCAATCATCTGCTTTACAAAGTGCCATTGTGCTGTGAGTCAATTTTGACAGTGAGGATATTTCTGAAACACTGAACAAACATTACAAACTTACAAAATTCAATTTAAAGCCCCACAGGGTAAGAGTTCAGCCAATAAACAGATCATTATAGCAGTAAAAAAAAAAAAAAAACATGTACCCTTGCTGACTAGCACCATGTTTCTGGTGGAGGCTTTACCAGTTGCTTGTTTCCTTACATTGCTTCCAATATTTAAAAGAAGTAAAGCTATGGAGCCATCCAAGATCACTCCATATAACAAACCTATTATTTTAGTAATCAAAGGTTCACATTAAAGTGGGCTAGCTATGATGTGTAACATAACTGTGATGTAAACTAGAGAGGAAAAAAGTCTGTACAGCTAAATTAGGTCCAAAGTATTATTTTTGTGCACCGCAAAAGGAACTATTTGCGCAGACATAACTATGATTTGTTTAATGTTTCCCATACCATGCGAGCCTGCTTTTCCTAAAGTGCCTGACTAAAATGAGCCCCAATTCAAACTGAAGCCATTTGCGAACCTTTTGGAGCACAAACTATTGGCTGAACTCTTTGTGAAGATGAAACTCTTTAGTTTTGGCCTCTATACTTGGAAAAAAGGTCTGCTAAGAGAAATATCAGATTTTAAATTCCGCCTAAATTTTCTTTGTTAAATATATGAAGAGGTAAAGCTGTTGTCTGTAGCAGGGTCTGAGTGACACTAGTTTGTGCATTTTTTGGGTTTTGACAATTCCACTTTCAAAGCTGAAGTTAATTTGACTAAAAATTAGTTTTAGGGACTTGTATAAAGTGAAAAAGTCCATGTGAAATCCATATAAAAGTCCCATTAAATGTTTCTGAAGTTTAATGTATTTTTTTGTGTTCTTTTGGAGCACAAACTGACTCCAATTCATCCCAGAATGATTTATTTGACTGTAAGTAAGAGGGTTACAGCTTTCTTTTCATGTATAACATGTCCAGCATTTTATCAGATGGTAGATAAAAAGGAATAGTCTAAAGGCCCACCAGTGGGACATCCGCATGCAGAGATATGTTCTATGTTACCTTTTGAAGCAGTGGGCAGCAGACAGGGCCCAGCATGAGTTGATTAGGGAGGCTCCACACAGAGGATGATTCCCTTTGGATTGTGACCTGAGCCACAGGGACACCTGCCATGGCCATTCACCCCTACAAATAAGCACACTCAATACATGTGTATAACAATAAAAAATAATACATTTTGGTTTTTAAAAAAAATGTATACATGCAAGAACAGCATTGTCACAATACTACATTTTAAACTGAAATTAAATACTAAATTAAATATTTGATACAGATTTTGATGCAACAATGATAATGAACTATAAAGTAAGTTCAGGAAAGGTATCTCATTTCGATTCTAGTTTTGGTATCACTTGGTAATTAGGTATCAATATGTTTAACCCAGATTAACAGTGTAATATAGCATACACTAGCAAAGACGCACGGACACACTATTTTCAAGGGACCTCTTAAACTTCCTTAAACACCTTAAACCTTAAACACCTTCACTTGAGGGCATATTCAAGAGTTTGAAACAAATAAAATGAACAACTGAGTTTTGAATGACTTTATGAATAACTCAGCCAACTATCTCTTAAAGGAGACACATTGCGCTGAATTGACTGCCCCCTATCCCCACCCACTGCTCTATACTTACTTGCGATAATATAAGTCCCAACTCCAGGTCATCCAAGTGTAACAATGTTGTGTAGCCATTTTTCAAAAATAAAAACATGTAAAATGTTCTTTTTGCTTTTTGCGGGAAATGCCACTATGAAGAGGCCTACACCTACACACACACTCACACACTCACACACACTCACACAGGACACAGACTCAGGGCCCAGAGGAGAGATGAGGTCCACACCAAATCGCCAACCAGGGGCCCATGAGCCAGGGTTCAGCAGCCATGACCGGCTGCTGCTCCCAGTACAGAGGGCCCCTCCGAGGAAACACTGGAGGGTTTTAAATGGATAAAAGGATTCAAGATAGTAAAAACTAAGACCTAAAGTTAAAAGTAAAATCATTAAGACTAAAATAAAAAAAACTAAAAAACATAAAAACTAAAAAACAATAATAACTAAGAAATTAAATAAATATAATAAATACAGACTAAATAATAAATATTAATCAAAAGCTAAGCTAAAAAGGTGGGTGAGCCTGAGCTTGAGCCTGCTTTTAAAAACCTGAACGTTCTCAATGGCCTTGAGCTCCTCCGGCAGGCCGTTCTACAGACGAGGGCCGACATTAAAGTCGTAATTTTATGAGATTAAAGTCAAAACTAGAAAAAGTTGTACATTTACAAGAATTAAGTCGAAATTTTACGAGAATTAAGTCGTAATATTATGAGAAAAAAGTTGTAGTAAAAAAAAGACGTCATTTTTGTAATTATAAAGTCAACATTTGCGTTAGGGACCAACGTCAGTGTTCCCAGTAAAATAGACACAGACGAGTAATTCACTTCAGCCACAGCTAAATGAGTTGGTGATACATTTTTGGGGGATGCACTATTTGTGTTTATGTTGTTTTTTTATATTGTTTATTCACACAGAACACCAAAACAACTGTCTGCAGCACAGCATCTTAAAAATAACACCAGCGTAGCTAAAGCTAGAGACAAACTCATTTTGGTCACTAATGGCTGAATTATGTTGTATGAATCCAAATAATTTGTGTTTACTTCGGTTAGTTACCTGCCCAACGCTTGGACCCTGTTTGGTTCTGAAAAGTCAGAGCACCACGCACAGCCTAACAAGTGACGTTTTACAAACACGCCTCCTACATCCAAACTTTGCATCCTGGTCCACCGTCGGCTAACACAACATCAACTTAACGCAGAGCCCAGCCTGCTAACTACAATACTACTACTAACTACTATAACATATAGGGCCTGCACATTGCCATGGCATCAGCTCCAACAACGTGCACCGCAAGATCCCCGCACGATGTGCACGCGCACATTCAACACTGAAGCACATCGCCATTTGCACCAGAATTTTCATTTTACACATCTCAACTGTGAGGCTCCTTAGATTTTCCTAAAATTAACAAAAAACAAGTATTATCTTGCTCTCAGACTACTTAAGAAGAGCATCATCCAATTGCGAGCAATGTCTCCAAAAGTTCAGACAGTTATTGGTCCATCACTTTTATAATGGTCCTTCAAGCTGGATGAAACCTATAAATGGGCAAATTATAAATGGGAGCTGGAGGAACTATGCCGCCAGTGGCAAGAGGAAGAAAAGGCAGAGTGATGAGCAAGTACGAGAGGCATCTATTGCTCAGAATCTACTCCTCCATTGCACATCAAGGTCCAGAAGAATACGTCAGGCTGAGCAGGACCTGGAGGAGCCCAAGATGCTTTCATCACTCTGTGAGAGCTATGGTTGCATTCCTGAACACCTGGCCAGTATCAACCTTTCGAAGATGCAATCTGCTTTACCTGGTGCACTTCCACTATCACAACTTCTGAGACAATAAGATCAGCCGGCTCATTCTGCTCCACCAATCTTCATCTGTAAATCTGCTGCTAGAGTAGTTTCTGCTCATTCGGATCCTCTGTCTGCCCTAAACTCCTTCTGCCCACCTCACTGGCTGCTTGCCCCTTCCCTGCAGAAACCAGTGCAAGATGGGACCCCATGGTCTTCCACTGATCTAATGACCCATCTTCTAGCTATGGATGGCTCACAAGATAGTTTATTCCATGACTCTACAAACCTACATGTGCCTACTACTTCTGTACCTGTGCCCAATGTGCAATGCACATGTCCTAAGGTCACATTAAGCTTCTCGTGTGACTTCCCGGACGACTTTCACAATGGCTGTGTAGAGTCATCCCAAAAGACTGTTCCCTCTAGTGCCTGTAACAAAACTCCGCTTGACCGAACAGCATGACACAATAGTGAATAGAGTGTGTGTATGATGCACACAACTGAGCTACAGGATGGATGCCCCTTCCAGTCTCCTCATGCTGATTTAAATGTTGTTCCAGTGGTATTATACAGTTGTCAGAAGCACCAGACCTCCACAATTCTGGATAATTCTGAATCCAGCTTTCTGTTGAAAATGACTGATTGTACTGAACTTGTGTTATGTGACACCTCCTGCACCATGTCCACCACTCAGGTCCCGTCACTTGAGTCAGATCTCCAGTTAAGCTCTTCCAGTTTGGCTCAGTGTTTAGATGCAGTTTCTTCCGCTGGTTCTGAACATCACCCTCATGTGGGCGGTTAGATGACTGGTCAGGCTATCAACTGGTTGAGCATGCAATGGCCATCAATGACACTCACAAACACCCATGTTCAACATTCCTTGCCTTTCGTCGAGGTCAAGGTTGAGTACTTTATGTGACTCAAAACACAAGTTTTGGGGGCAGCTGTCACAAATTAGACATATTACAGACTAGCCTCAAAGCTGCATCAAGGTGGAGAAATGAAGCGCTCCCACATCTCCAGCTCCACCCTGCCACACCTGCACTCATCTACCCTCTTTATAGTGTGTTCACTCTTTGTCTGTCCTTTGTCCAGCCACTACAGGTGCATGCGTCCAACATTAAACCATGCCACATTTCACCAAGGACCATAAACCATATTCTACCCTGAGCCTCCTCCATAGATGTACATTTATGGGTTTCTGTTCTCACCAGCACTTCAATTAATAATAACATTTTGCAGGAGAGGTGCAGCCAAACCGTAGTAGCAATATGTCTGATAACGTGCACACATTAAATATCAGCATTTTAAAGAATGGCATAATTTGAAGGCTTTAATGTAGCCTAAACTTTAAAGTTATCCAAACTCATTTAGGCGTGTCTAAAGTGAACTTTCTCCTCTGTCAATTTGACACAGAACATTGATGTCGGTTCCTTACGTATACATGTTGTATACACTACTTTATAAGTAGTGAAATTACGGCTTTTTTGTCACGACTTTTTTCTCATAATAGTACGACTTTATTCTCGTAGTACTACAACTTTATTCCCGAAAAAATACAACTTTATTCTCGTAAATGTACGACTTTTTCTGGCTTCGACTTTAATCTCATAAAATTACAACTTTAATGTTGAAATATTTAAAAAAATTTCTAGCTTCGACGTTAATCTCGTAAATTTACTACTTTAATGTTGCAATATTAAGACTTTATTCTCATAATATCCAAATATTTTTATTTAGGATGGCCCTGATACTCCATCGTACTTCAAGAAGTGACATATTCTCTGAGCTCTGTCCAATCAAAGCAGGCGAAGCAGTGTCGTTTTGAGTGTTTGTAAGTGTAGAAAGAAGCAGATACAGCAGTGAGTCAACAGCGCATGGGGACGATCAGAACTTGTGCCGCACTAAGCATTCACATGTTTTTTTTTTATGTTACCAATTATAATTACATGCAAAAAATGTACTCAATTACATGTACATGTTTAAAAAGTGACAAAAAAGTATGATTACTAAAAAAAATGTACTTAATTGAGTAATTATAATAAAGTTATTTTCCAACCCTAGTAATTAGTCTTACCTGAGTGACTTGGCACCCCCGATAATACGCCGAAGACGGCGTTTCTTGCTCAGATTCAGACCACACATGTGAAGTGACATCATATTGTCTTGCAATGGCTCCAGAGTGTATTGGCAGATGACTCCAGCATCCTCACTATGGTGACAGTTGTGCCCCCCTTGGTCAGACTGACATTGGCCCAGCGACATCTCCACCCCTGAGCATCGGACGTTGTCCAAATGGATGGGACCCTGGCCTGGTCCGAAGTACGCCATGGACCGAGCCTTAGCAGTACCCCTGGACAAGAAATACATTCTTAGATATGAGACACTTGTGTGCTTCTAAAAGTCACAAGTAAAGAAATAAGAAGTAAGAAAATAATATTAGTAGGGGGAGAAGGTAGAGGACGCTAGTGTGGCTTTTGTTGTCTCTGACCCTTACTGTGTGCTTTTTAATATCACTGGTTTTATTCAGTGAGAGACCTCTGTGAGAACTGTGAGGAAGCACCCCTGAAGTGGCTGCAAATTTTTCAAGTTTTAAGAGATCTTCCTCCAATTGTTTTACTTGCCCCCTGTGATTTTATCATTGACAATTTTAACAGTAAATTCCAGTCTACTCTTTACCAGGTGGCCCTACCAAAAATAAAAAAGATCCATACAAAACCAATGCCCCCATGGAGAAATTGAGAAAGCAACTTAAACTACTAAAAAGGAACTGCAGGGCAGCAGAAAGTAAATGGAAGAAAAACAAAATCACAATAAACAAGCAAATCTTTAACAAATAACAAAAACTTTATACTAAAACAATGAGAAATGCAGGAAATGCAGACTTCAGTAACTTTTAAAACATTTTTAACCCAGATTTTAATAAACCTCAAGTAATACCCTCGGGTTCCCTCTGTGAGGAGTTTGCAGACTACTTCAGGGGTAAGATAAACTCCATTAGATGCAATGTCTCTCGGGCCAACACGGAGACCCTGATGCATTTTGCTTTTAACTCCAGTCGTATAGACCAGGGGTTCTTAACCTTTTTTACCTTGAGGCCCGACTTTTCCCGTATAAAGTAACTTGAGGCCCAATCTCATATTAAATGTATTATATTTTAGTGATTGTGCGGCCTTCAAGGAGGTGCTCGCGGCCCTACTTTAGGCCCCGGCCCTATGGTTAAGAATCACTGGTATAGACTACTGTAATGCTCTCTGGTCTTCCCAAAAAGAGTATTTCAGGTTTATAATTATTACAAAATTCAGCAGCACGTGTCCTGACTAAGACCGGGGGGCGGGACCACATTACACCAGTTTTTAAAACACGTGTGTTTCAGGATCAATTTCAATGTTCTTTTACTGGTTTTTAAATGTTTCGGGCCTTCTCATCTTTCAGAACATATTTTATTTTACCATACGAACCCTCGCGGCCCCTGTGCTCCTCCTGCAGCCGGAACACACACTCACGGTGAGGCGTCTTTCCAGTACTCTGGCCCTCATCTATGGAAAGGCCTGCCGGAGAACCTTCAGGTTTTAAAGAGCAGTCTCAAGACCCACTTTTTTAGTTTAGCATTTGATTAATATTAATTTGTAAAGTCTTACTTATATAATTTATTTATTCTATTTATTGTGTTTACCTATTTTAGGATTTACTATTTCATGTATTTATTTCCTAGGTTTACTCTATTTCTACCCATTTCCACCCCTGGTGGTGTGCATCTCATCTCTACTCTAGGCCCTGAGTCTGTGTCCTGTAACTGCCGGTGACTCTCTGCTCCGGGTGCAGATGGCTCTTTTGATGGTGCTTCTTCAACTGGTTTATCTGTACACAGCCTGTGCCTGTGTGTGTGTGTGTGTGTGTGTGTGTGTGTGTGTGTGTGTGTGTGTGTGCGTGCGTGCGTGCGTGCGTGCGTGTGTGTGTGCGCGCGCGTGTGTCTGTCTCTATCTCTGTCTCTGTGTGGGTGGGTCGTTTGGTTGTGTGGGCCAGGCAGAGAAGTTTGGAGAAATGTGGGCATGTGTTTTTAAAGGACATATTCTGCTACAGTGACTTTTTTGAGCTTTTAACCCTGTTCTAACAATGTTCTGTCATCAAAAACATCCCTGAAGTAGTATTCAGTTGCATTCATGCGGTTTTGAGGAATGTTCATTAAAAAATCCTCCCCCATCCGAGCATCAAACACACGTCCTGCTGAACTTCCAGGATTTTCGGACGTACTTTCAGACTTCATATGTAAATTGTAAATGGTCACATATTTATATAGCGCTTTTCCACCTTCGAGGCACTCAAAGCGCTTATGTCACTTATCACTTATCAGTCACTTATCAGAGAGTTTTTAGTCCTTAAATCATCACCAAACACGTTCTAAGCATTTCTGCCGTCTAAACACGATAACTGTTGCAGCAAATCTGCGCAAAGACGTCTTTGCTAACTTCACTAGATTGTTTATATAGCGCTGGCGCCATCTACTGGCTGGATGCACTAAGTAAGCGTAATTTCATCGTGACTGACAACACCGGTCATAGAATGAATAAGAAACTTTTTTTTAATTCAAAACATGAGTTGGCAAATTTAAGGCACTCAAGGACATGTTTAAAGGCTAATTACAATATTAAAAATGCAGAATATTTTTTCCTTTAATGCACTGTAAAGCACTTTGTGTTATGTTTTTATGTATGAAAAGCGCTTTATAAATCAAGTCAAGTCAAATCAAATCAACTTTGATTGATTTGATATAATAAAGCAGAATAGAAATTATACATTTTCTAAATATTTCACCAAGGAATGTCACATTATCCATTTTTTAAAATGAAAAATGTAATCATTTTGCAATTGTTCACAATTACTGAAAACCCTCATATTTAATCCTTAATTTACATTAATTTACCATTCCCTTCCTCAAGAAGTATGTGACAAGCTTTATAAAATCAAACTCTCCGAATGATGAAGTCAAGTTAACATGACATAAACAGCCAGATTGTTAGATTTTGTTTTGTTCTTTCTAAAATACATAATTTTACTTGAAATTAATACTCTTTGACTATACCGATGTGATGTCTTTTAGCAGTGTTTGGATCTTCCAATCATACTTACTTAAATCCCAGCTGTCTGCATACTACAGCAGCATTAATGTCGTCCCATCCATCGTCACATACAGTTCCCCATTGGCCATTCATAAACACCTCAACTCTGCCCTCCTTTGGGCTCTCCCCAGCCACAAGCCGAATTACAGGGCCTGCAAAAAGGTGGCACAAAGTCATTACAGCGTCAAGACTAAGCATGTGGTATCAGCGTTTCAGTTTTATGCACATTTAGAGCTGGTCTTCTTGTTGTGATGTGAGACAGGCCTCCACTTTGACAATGTTCAAATCTAGGCTCAAAACAGATCTCTTGTGACAATACATTTTATCTACACCTCTCTCTCATAAAGATCCTTTTATAATGATCATTTGTCTTTTTATTTGATTGTATTGTGATTTTAATGGATCTTTTCCTGTTCTGTAAAGCACTTAGAATTACTTTGTGTAGAAATTGTGCTCTACAAAAACTTGCCTTGCCTTAGAAACTAAATACATAACATTTTTGACTGTCAAAAACTGTGTCCCATTTGTGTACATACTTGCCAGGAAGGACTTGTGGGTGGCAGGGGGACTCCTACGGGTGCCAACTGGCCTTTGACAACGCACTGCAACATCTTCACTGTGGGTGCAATCATGCTTGCCCAGGACGGAGTGGGAACAAGCCAAGAGACTATGCTCTGTGCCTTTACACTGCACCTCATCCAGCAAGATCAGCCCACGACCCTCTTCATATGATCCCTCTGGTGCACCGTCCCTCTGACCACTGGTGAAAGCAGAACAATGTAGGTTGGTAGCGCACTGTTCTGTTACTTATAGCCACACGTTTAATGTAGACTACTACCAAATACAGCCAAATTATTCTGAATGTACGGACAGAATCGGGTGAGAAACATGCACCTTGTCTTGTGTGTCAACTGACCTGAAGCCCAGCTGTCTACACACCACCTGTGCATTCAGTTCTGTCCAGTTATCGTCACATACAGTTCCCCAGTTTCCCCCTGAGTAGATCTCTACACGGCCCTCCCATGGTCCATCTGCCCCCACCAGACGAACAGCACCATCTGCATGAATAAAAATTGTATTGTTATTATTAATTATTTCATGGGAATTAATACAAAAATGAAATTAAAATGTTATGACATATATATATATATATATATATATATATATATATATATATATATATATATATATACATATACATATACATATATATATATATGTATATACACACACACACACACGCACACACACACACACACACACACACACACCTGTGTAGGGGTTACAGGACACTCCAGCATCTTTTCTGTGCTCACAGTTGTGTAGCCCCCACCTGCTCTGAGCACACTGTTCCAGAGCCAACTCATTCCCAGTGCAGTGAATACCAATGAGGTAAACAGGACCGGAGCCCTTGCCAGAGTGGGCCTCTGACCACGCTTTAGCCACACCCCTATCCCCCAGAAAAGACAGAGAAGTTGCCATCATCAATGCACACCCTGACACACTATATATAATTTTTTTACTCCACTTAAAGCTCTTACCCAATACCCAGCTGTCTGCACACCACCTCAGCATCGGCGTCATCCCACTCATCACCACAGACTGTACCCCAAAGGCCGTCATGATACACCTCCACGCGGCCATGGAAATGCTCCCATCCACCAACTAGTCTCACAGGGAGGCTCTCTGAGAGATACACCAATACAAACACCAGTACAACACACAAAGCACAGACAATGACAAAGCTCGTTTCAGTGTCTGATATTACAGAACAAAGAACAGCACACAAGAACATGCAAAACAGTGGCCAAGAATGTGGGACTTGAAGGGTAACCCTAATTAGAACAGTAAACCAAATGACTTTCTCCATGTATTCTATAAAAGAGAAAGGGGTTTGGCCCCTTGGCTTTACTGTACTGGATAGTGTAGCGTGAAAATAGGGATGAGAGAGGGAAGGACATACAGCAAATTGTCATAGCTGGAGTTGCACTTGGAATGCGCATGGAGCCTAGCATGCATGCTATCCATGGGTGAATTTCTTTCTATGGAATACAATGAGAAAGTCATTTTGGCTGGCCAGAAAGAAACAGAGAATGAGGAGCATTATGGTGAGGTTCTGTTAGTGCTCTGTTAACAAGTATGGTAAAAGTTGCAGTTCTGTTACCTTCAGGCTCAGCACAGGTCATCCTTGCATAGTTGCCATGGTTACAGTCACCTGAGACAAACTTCTGACTTGGACACTCCAGCAAGGATCTCTCATTACCATGGCAACCCAGACGCTCATAGTGAATGATGGAGCTGAGGCCGAAAAAGGAGTGAAATAGGGCCTTTCCAAACTCACTATGAAAAAGAGTTAGATTTATCAATTTGTGGGAATATATGAAGACATGTAGTCTTAGAAGAAGATGGATGGATGGAAGGATGGAGTCTTATAACAATACAATACAAATTTTCCTACACTACTCCTGTCTGATTCACACATTTTATGGACTGCTTGGCTATTAAATGCTGTGCTCTATCCCCAGAATGCTGTCAATTTCAAATATGATACTAGGAAGAAGTAGTATTGTTTCAAACAATGTTTTCTGTTTATGTTTAAAAGATACATTTTTTGAGGCAAGTTGTGCCTCTCACCTGAGCCTCAGCTGCCTGCAGACCACACTAGCATCACGATCAGACCAGTGTGTGTCACACACTGCCCCCCACTGGCCACTGATGTAGACCTCCAGACGCCCACTGTTATTGGAGGGACCTCCTACAAGCCGGGCCTCTCCTAGCACACGAAATGTAAACCAGAGGCAGATTTCACTTCATTAAACTGAAAAAAGTGCAACAAGTGGCATTTTTTTTTTTTACATGGGATCTGTCAGTCCACAGTTGTTTATTATCAGTAGTAGTTTCACCGTAGTTGCAGTCACAGTATGCCCAGCTGATAGCGCCAGACTTCTGGCGGTAAAAACACCAGGGCCGCAGCTCTCTGTCTGGATTCCTGCAGTGTGTGTGCTCTCCCAGGCCACCCTCTGGATACTGCTGTATGTAATCGGGGAAGTCTGTCCACCGGAGGCAGGGCAGACCAGCCTCTGTCACTGACATGGACCCAGTGTAGTAGCCCTGAGGACTGAGGCTACCTGAGCATGACAGCCCATCTGCACAAACATTATGCAAGTCAAGCATAAAGCAGACAGCACCAAATCCCTTCTGTTCCCCTGATTCTCTCATACTGGCACCTTTATGAGTAGAAAATAGACCAAATTTGTGCAATATTAGTTTCAGATAAAATATATAATTCTTTTTGCTCAGAACATCAACAAAAAGATTGATGTTGTTGTATTTGAATCATCACTATCTAATAAATAACAATAATAATAATTTAAAAAAATTGCAATCAAGCAATTTTGAGTTTTGGCTTAAAACAATGTTTTAAGTAAATCTTAAGTCAGGTTACATTAAGAATTAAAACAATTCATGGATCTAAGTATGATTACAAATACTAAATTCTCAATGGATCCCTGCCGCAGACGATTGTCGTTGACTTTCAAATCCCCAGCCCACAAAGTTTTTATTAAAAGGTGCCAATATTCACAATATGTGACCGATGATTCTGACATATTCATACCTGCCCAGTGCACTGTGTTCTGGTTAATAATGCTTTCCTCCTGAGAAGAAAATACAAAAATGTCTCAAATTAAAATATTTGGTGTCAAAACTCACGACCAAGACAATCTGGACAAAACGTTTATGAAGTCATGCTGTTGATCTGAGTAAAGTCATCTGAGTAAATATCATGTTGCTTGCTGTGGACAAAAATACCTAATGGAATCAAGACTGAGCCTAATAACACAGGTCCCTCCCAAATCAAATGATAAGAATAGGCTATTATCAGTCGACCTAAGGGTAACAATTATTGTATGTGTCAATTATGATATTCCGATAAAGACTGCTAGGACCAAAACGTGGTTAAAGTCCAACCAAACACAGTGCATGACTAAGTGAAACCGAGCAATGGAAAAGTTGTGTGGGTACTGGGCAAGGTGGCACTGGCACAGGATGAAGATGCATTTTCCATGTTGTTTCTGCCCCCAACCAATAGATAGATAAACCTAACTACGGGTGACACTGAAATTAAGATGTCACAAAATATCCGTCCACCCAGTTTTGTCTCAGTTTCACGCTAGTCAAACTAATTTCTACCTATATCAGATTATTTCCCCTGTAACTATAGGTGTGTTGAAACTTGCTCCCATGTTTTACTGTAAGGAGTCATGAGTTCAGTCTATTAGAATTACTTTCTATTTAGGAAGATTAGCGTAAAAGGAAATATCAGGGTTTTTTTTTTCTTTTCTTTTTTTTCTTTCTTGAAGTTATGTTTACCGCGTTATTGGCACTATTCGGGTAGAAGTAACCCTTCAGAACTCTGCCAAGACGAGTCTAAATCTGGACCAGTGGCACATGACAACACCAGCTCTTGTCAGGACTAAATGTCTGCTGTAGGCTGTAAACGCTTACCTCCGCACGCACGCTCACGAGCAACAGGACCCAGCACCAGCCGGGCGCACAGATCCACATGAACACGGTTTGGCTCCGCTCCATAGCGCCGTGCGAACCATCTCATCCGAGTCCCAGCCGTCTTGCACCAGCCATACCCCCTAAAGCTCCACTGCACACGCGAAGTCTATCCCTGAAGAGCTAAAATTAAAATGACACGCCGCTGACGAGAATCCCTCCCTCGTCCCTCCCTCCCATGCACTCTGCTGCCCGCTAAACAAACTTTACCTTTTTATGTCAGGGGACAAAGGGACTTGTTCAATCGTTCAAAATGAACATTTAGATAGCTTCCTGTGATAAAGTCAATCATTAAATTAAATTATGTCAGCTGGACAAAAGTTTTAAGAGTGAAGACGTTTCGTCGCTCATCTGAGTAAATCAGGGCTATTGAACTTAATTTTCCCGAGGGCCAGATTTTTCGGAGGACTTTGACCTCTGGGCCGGATTTATGCGCCACTACCACCACTTTTACTACAATTTTAGATCACACAAAATACCCACAACTTAAGATCTGTTTCAGTAATGATTAAACACGTCTGTTAAATTAGATTTTGTGGAAAAATAAAATACAAAATGCTTCAACATGGTTCTAAAAATTGTCAATCAGAACTAACCCAGAATCAGACTAGACCAGGACCAAAACATGTCTAAAGCAGAATTAAACAATAGCTATAGAGGGTCCAAAGTAGTTTAAACCCAGAATTAAACAAAGAAACAAGAGGAAATCTGTGGGCAAAGATGGGGGGCCTTAAATTCAATAGCCCTGGAGTAGATGAACTGAATGAGCGGCGATAAATCTTCACTCTGAAAACCTTTGTCTAGTTGACAGAATTTAGTTTTCTTTTGTCTTCGAACCTACCTGGACGACTGAGGCCAACATTATTATATTTATATATAGGGAAAAGGCCCTGTAAGAGCATAAGGACTAGGAAACTTCTCTGCAATAAGGGGCACTTCCATTTGACTCCAGATTATCAACACTTATCCAGTCCTAGACATCTGTAATCTGATTTCATTAAAACATTAATACAGCAGCCAGTTAACACTGTTCCATTTAGGCTCAGTGTATATGGTGGCATTGGCAACCCCAAAGTAAATCAGTAATTAAGTAAGTAATATGAATACCAATCCAATAGATTTTTTTTATTATTAGTTACAGATATATCAACATTTATTGAGCTATTTGGAAGTTTATTTCACTAATTCTCTACAAAGACACTGTAAGCATTTACACGTAGCTCTTCATCCTCAAATGATGCAATATTAAAAGCTTTGCTCAGCGTCCAGACGTCACTATGAGGCAGGGTGCTTTGGGCTGCTCTGGACATTGGGGAGGAAGTGGATATAGGCGGGAAATGTTTGTGTTAATGATGGACGCACAAATAGTATCTCAGTGCAAACACTAACTACTTCCTGTGGCCTAGACAAAACATGAAAGCACCTCTGAACGGAAATGTCATTATGTCCATGTCAACACATTGGCTTTACTTAGGTCTATCACAGAAAGGGCCCACAACACAACCACAGAGATAGAAGGAAAATTCTCAGCTTCAGTTGTAAAACTGAAAGTTTATTCAGCTGGGTTGAAAAAGGAGAAAAACATTGTCAGGTTATATTCAGATCTGACACACACAAAAATGAAACTGGTAAAAATATACCATTTCTTATTGTTCTCTAATTTTAGGAAAATATGCGCTAAGAACTTTTATTTCTTAATTTTTCCAAGACTCAATACTTCAGGTCTACAATAAGTGTGTTGGTGCCACCTGTTGCTAACTAGTAACTGCTTTAAATTCACATCATAACAGGAGCCTTATATTTTTAAAAGAAAAAGAAAAGAAGCAGCAAAAAAAAATTATACATTAACATTTATTCAAGAGCATTGAAGATAAATGGCCCAACCTTTGAAAACAAACATTTTCAAAGGTTGGGCCTCAAGTCCATGTTGTGATGTTGATGTAATAAAACACAGTAAGCACAGGTAAAGGTCAAATCTCAGTTCTGAGGTTGGGAAATCTTTTGAGCAGGGTTGTGGCTTGTTTGGGGAGCAGACGTCCTGCGTCCTGACCAGCTCCAGCAGTTTTATTTCTCATAGCAGCCTAAAACAACACAAAAAATTGGTATTTAGGGTACTTGATGTGACCTACATATTTTGCATTCACATTCAGTTTAAAATACATTCAAAATAATGTTTTTCTTCCTCCAAAATTATTCTCTGTGATGCACAACAATGGCTTCTATAAAGTACAAAATTTCAGAATGAAGTTCTGTTCCATTTCTTTGTATTTTTAACAGAAAGCGCTAAAATGTCCTGCGGTGTGACTGTAAAAATTTCTCCCAAACATTTTACAAGATACTTGTGTCAGAGACAGTTTATAACAGGTGTTGGCATAAAGATAAGACGGGATACATTCTTTACTAAAACTAAACTACACCATTGTTTAATGTTGTAATTCATGGTGTGTCCTGAGCTCATCTAGTATTCATGCCCGAGGACAAACTTGGGCTTCAGGGTTTTAAGCTGTAGATCAAACAAAATAATTATATATTTTTATATATTCTTATATATATATATATGTATATATATATATATGTATATATATTTCTTATTTTTGTAAAAGCCTACATTTCTGAAAAACGTTGCACAAAAAATTTTTTCTATTTTCATTATTTCTATTTCCTAACCCTTTTTTATATATTTTAGTATGGGACAGTTACTATGTACAACGCTTTATTTTATTCACAAAAAATTAAAATTTATCTCGTAATTATGAGAAAGTAGTATTAGGTTTGTAACTATGGACATAGGTAATTTAATACGTTTTTTAACATAGCAACTTGAATGTATGTGAATGTACTGCGGTGTAACAGGTGACTTCACATTGCATGTTAAAATGTCGAAAATGATAAGCGTTACACACAAAATGATGTAATGCATGTAAAAAGCTATCCTTACTTATTGTGGAACTGATTTGTTTTTTAAAACAATTTTCATGTTTTGCTACAAAGGCATGTCACCAAACGAAAACAGTATTACACACCCAAATGTCAAGTACCCATTAATGTTTTACTTTTTACATATTGTGAAGAACTGCGAAATAGTCAAACCAAGAAGAATCACAACATTTCTGTAATTTTGCAAATTGGTTTTTAAGTGTATACAACAGATTTTTCAGTTTTTCTCATTTTGGTCGGATATTATCTGTGACAAATATAATTCATAGTTTTATATCAATGAAGCAGAAGTTTGTGAAGAAAAGCTGAAAAAGGTTGAAAAATATAGGAAATAGTGCTGCGTTCTAAAATTTTGATGGGATTTAATTCAAACAGAGCAGAATTCCAAAAATAAAAGTCAGGCGAATATTATGTGCAAGCAATGCATTTTTCTAGGTATTTAAAAATGAATTAACTAATTTTATAAATTAGGCACGCCTTTTAACAGAGCAGTGGCAAGGTAACAGACAGTTGTGGAATGATCTCTGCTGCTGTTAACCATGTGTTTGTTTTTTAATGAGTAATCTAACCTGCCATGCACTTTAAATCATAATCATCCCCAACTTGTGATCATTTTGCTTAGTGCTAACAAGAACCATAAACCATAATTGATTGTTTGTGAATGTAACATTGCATAAATATAGTAAGCAGTCCAGCTCCTCACGCACTTTAAAAATTAAACAAACTTTAAAATGTTTAATTTTAAGTATCGATTGCTTGTGTCTTGTATCATAAACCATTGTGAATCACCGCATACAGTACTCTGTAGCAAATCATTAAAACAAATAAAATATGTGAAGCATATTTTAATGTGAGTAGGATGTGGAAGTGGCTGACCTGGGCTTCGTGCACACAGGAGTAGAAGTTCTGCATCTCAATAGAGCACATATCCTCCACAAAGTTGTTCTGCTTCCAACAGGCCATCATGAGCGACATCTCTGTGATACAAGTGGCCTCTGCGGGTTAAAATAGTCATTAATGATGTCTTACTCTGTTCTGTGGACCTATAGCCTGAGGATACGAGATATACACAGAAGAGAAGTATTTCTACACAGTTCAAGATAGATTTAATTGTAGTCTACATATCTTTATGCTTTATGAATTACAATAGACCAATAAATATGAATCACGCTTATTCGTTACATCCGGGAATGAAAAGTAAAAGAAATAATAGGAAAGTGGTTAATTTCTATAGTTTTAAGTGCAGTTCAAACCATGCCATAAATATTATATATGTCCTCAAATGCGTTATATGTAATTATTATTTTTGTTACCTCCTTTGTGAAGCTTGCGGTTGGCCACAGCATCCCTCAGGCTGAGTGGCCTGTTTGGCCGGAGCACGGGTTTCCCGTTCTCTCTACTCAGCAAGCGGCAAACTTTGTCCTGAATCTGCATCGATGGGTTCGCCATATTACAGGGACAAATACACGACACGTCCAGGGGTTTCAGGGAATTCTAAATACAGACTCGTCTGGTTTTCCAAGCCTCTAGCACATATCATTCTCGTCCTTCAGCGCAGCGCCATGTTGTACCATAAAGAGCAACTAATTGTCGCAAAAAGCTTGCAAATCAACGACATCGCAACATGCGTCGAACTGCTACAGCTGTAATACTTACTATTAAATATCAATATAGCCCAATAAGCATGGAGGATGTAGTGTGCCACAATGAATTGATTAAAAATAAAACTCGCAATTAATTATATATGTCATTAATTCATTAAAAGTGTGCACTGAATAAATGGAATATACATTTTAATAATTAAATGTAATTAAATACATATATATATTTTAAAAATATTTAACGCTTAGTCTTAAAAGTAGTTTTTAATTAATTCAGGATTTCATGAAGCATTAAAAGAATGTGTCATGCTCACTCGTCAAACTTAGAAGGCGGGATTTACACTGCTCTGGTCGAGCCCATTTCTCTACAGAGGGGTCTATCGTATCACAGCCCTGGAGACATAAAATGTAAGGGGAAAGAACAAATCTAGAATATTAGAGTTCATGACATGACAACTACTAAGTCAGAAAATGTGTTCTGTATTCAACTCGACAAATTAAGCTATTTCCGGTCACCAAACTAAAGGAACTGGACAGAAATCGTCACAGAACCATGAGAAGTTTTCTCAGGATCTTGAGATCTCAAGAAGTTTTCTCAAACTTACCTTCTGAAGGTTCACGCTTAGCGGGGCGCGGTGGTGCGACACACCGGACAACATATGCCGCTCAGGCTTATGAAACAATTGTTTTGAACGTTTTACAGAGTTTTGTCTGCAAATTATGGACAAAATGAGAGACAAATGTGGAGTATTACTTATATTATAAAATCCAAACAATACATATGTATATTTTAGAGACAATTTTAAAAGTACATGGGATTTGACAAATTGGATATTTTTTTTCCAGAAAATTACACTGAAATAGACATTTCCAAACAAGATGAACTGTTGTTTCTTCTTCTAGATTATAGAAATAGCAAGAACAGTCAATGTCTTTATGTAAAGATTTTCTTAGCAGGATAACATCTGTGGAGAAGTTTGAAGCACACATCCCGAAGTTTGTTTGTGATAAAATACTTAGATGTTAAAGTCCAAACCACTGTCCATTTGATATCAGGCACAAACTGTCTCCAGTAATGCGGTATATACAGTGGAGATGTCCTTTTGGAATAAATGTCAATTTTTTTTTTCTCTTGATGCAGGACTAGAAATAAAACATATTTTGCCCACTGCGGTCTCAAATAAATCTAAAACCTTGAGGAATAGCGTCCATGACAATAGCAAAATCTCTGGGGGTAAATCTGATAAGATGATACAAATTATGAATAATACCCATTACCCACATTAAATACCCCTCAAAATTAAGGAGTTGTTTTACATAAACTATGTTGTTGTTATACCAATTTAAAAAAAAAAAAAAAAAAAGATTTGTTTTTGGAAAGAATAGTACAGTTATTCCAAATTTTAAAAGTACGTGGTGAGAATGAGTGTGAGGAGCATTTGTTTGTGATAATTTATAATTTATCAATCTTAAAGTTAGAGTTTAAAACTAATGAAAGGCCACCAATCTTAGAAAATATATAATTAGGGATAAAATTCCACATAGAATTTGGGTTCAGAAAAAGATTCCTGATCCAGTTTATTTTAAAAGTATGATTTAAGGTGATGAAATCTAAAACATTTAATCCTCCAGCATCAACAGTGTTTGAAAGCACTGTATCTTTAATGTAATGAGTTTTATTCTTCCATATAAATCTACATAACATTCTATCAATGGTTTTACATGTTGACGAGCTGACATTCAAAGAGAGTGCAGCATAAATTAATCGGGAAATCCCTTTTGCTTTGGATATAAGAATTCGACCTCTCAGGGAAAGGTCCCTTTGAAACCAGTGATTTTGTTTTCTTTTTGTTTGCTTTGACAGGAATATTGCAAAGTGATGTTTCATTACATAAATTGATGGGCAGGAGCTCACACTTGATAGCGTTGAGAGTAAGCCCTGATGCTGCAATTTTGAATAAGATGAAAAGCAATTGGAATTTGAGTAGAGTCTTTCAGAAAAAAAGCGTGGTGTCGTCGGCCACTTGACTAATAAGAATTTGTCCATCAGCAAGTGAGATGCCACACACTACATTTTCAGAAATATACGTTGCAAGAAGTTCCACGGCAGTTAAAAAAAGATAAGACGCCACAGGACAGCCTTGATATACACCCCTGGAACCTTGGTGTTGTTCCATGCTTGAGCTTAATTGAACAATTACCATTATAGTACAGAGTTTGAATGGATTTAATGAAGATTTGCCCAAAACCACATTTTTCTAATGCATTGAAAATAAAACCATGTTTTAATGAATCAAAGGCCTTGTAAAAATCTAAAAACAAAATAAAACTATTGTCTTTTATTAAGTCAATGTAGTCCAAAAGGTTCAAAACAAGAGCGAGCAATAACATTGGAAGCATATAAAAATAAAATAAAATTGGACCTAAAATAGAACCATGCGGCACAGGTAATGGGGGCTGAGGAGGAGGTAAAATTACCTATGGTGACCCCAAAGGTTCTGTTAAAAAGATAGGACTAAAACCAATTAAAAGCAGTGTTTTTGATGCCAACCCATCTTTGTCCCATTTTGGGGTAATTCCACTGTTGCAACACAAATTCAAGAAGACCCAGGCATTGATGAAGTGGGATTTATTCCAGCATCACATTCTGTGATTTTTTTGTGTTTTTTGTTTCTCTAAAGGTCCTTACTATTCAGTTCAGTTCAGTTCCGTTCATAATTAAATACAGTGTATGTGTATATATATATATATATATATATATATATATGTGTGTGTGTGTGTATATATATATATATATATATATATATAGGGTTAGGCTAACCGATTGTGAACGATTCCTCGCTTACAAGAGTGCAGTCCTATCCAGCTATCGACCAATAACCTGTCTCTCCACAATCCACAACATTATGTCAGGCATCCTTGCGGCAAAGATGAGCACATGGATCAATAATCAATATATGAGCAAAGCACAGAAGAGCTCATCTTTCTCACGCCAGTTCTACACATCAGTCTGGACAGGCTCTTGAAAGCAACCTGAAAGCAAGCATGATTGGTCACCATCCAGGATAAAACATCCAAGATCCACAAGTACATCAAGGATAAGGCCCCAGGTGATGACGTGCTCAGTGAACGGCAATGAGGAACAGAGAGGTGCTGGAGGAGGAACCACCATGGGAAGACAAGCCCCTACATGGGATGTACAGTGGTGGAAGAAGTATTCAATTTTGCTACTCAAGTAATAGTGCAGATAAGTGTGCAAAAATGTACTCAAGTAAAAGTAAAATTATTACTACTTAAGTACACATGTTGAAGTGCTTAATTTTGGTCAACAAAGGTCTATTCAAATTAATTTCTTAATTTTTGTACATAATCTTATATGTTTTTGTTTGCTTGTTTTGAGCTTCAGGCAGAATGTCACCATCAACGTGCTAAAAATAACCCCTCAAACAAAATGAAAAGAATACAGTTAAAAAATGTAGTGGAGTAAAAAGTACAGATACTTGGTCTCAAACGTAGTGACGTAAATGTAAAAATGATCCACTGTAAAAAACACTTAAGTAAAGTTCAGATACCTAAAAACTTTACTGAAGTACAGTACTTTTACTTTTGTACATAGTTACTTTCCACCACTGGAGATGTACCACCGGAACATAACTCAAGTAACTGACATAAAGAAATCCTACCAGTGGCTAGAGCAGGCCGGACTGAAGGACAGCACAGAGGCTCATCATGGCTGCACAGGAACAGGCCCTGAGCACCAGAGTAATAGAGGCTCAGATCTACCAGACCAGACGAGACCCACGGTGTAGGCTGTGCAAAGAAGCTCCAGAGACAGTCCAGCACAGAACTGCAGGGTGTCAGATGCTGCAGGGAAAGCAGACATGGAACGCCATAACCAAGTGGCTGGCATAGTGTACAGAAACATCTGTGCGGAGTATGGACTGGAAACCCCAAGATCAAAATGGGAAACACCACCAAAGGTGCAGAATGATCGAGCGAAGATCCTGGGGGACTTCCAGATACAGACAGAATGGTAATGGCAAACCAACCAGATGTCGTAGTGGTGGATAAACAGCAAAGAAGAGCTCGGAGAAGAGCTGAAGAAGGCCTAGAAGGTGAAGGCCAAAGTGGTGCCCGTGGTGATCGGACCACGCAGGGCAGTGACCCCCAAACTGCAGAAGATCCCTGGAAAGATATCAGACCTCTCAGTCCAGAAAAGCGCAGTGCAAGGAACAGCTATGATACTGCACGGAATCCTCAAGCTCCGTGGTCTCTGGAAATTCTATATACACACATCTATACATATACTACATAAACACATGTAATAATAATAGCTATAATAATAATAATGATAATGCATTATACTTATATAGCGCTTTTCTAGACACTCAAAGATGCTTCACATTTCATTGTTCACTCCCTCCGCACTCGAAGGTGGTAAACTACTATAGTAGCCACAGCTGCCCTGGGGCAGACTGACGGAAGCAAGGCTGCCAGTGTGCCACATTGGCCCCACCGACCACCATCAATCATTCACACACACCACTCTCATACTAGGCAATGTCAGTGAAGAGTCTTGCCTAAGGACACAACAACATTTCCTCCTCCAGTCGCCCCATTGTACCACCTGGTGTTCCAGCAGTCTATCATCCAAGTACTAACCAAGCCCTGACCTGTATACAGTATATACATATTCAGTTAATTTCAGATTTAGTAAAAGAAGTAAAAGGAACGAATATTCATTCATTTTCTACCGCTTATTCCCTTTCCCGGGGTCGTGGGTGACTTGAGTCCATCCCAGTGACTTTGGGCCTTAGGCGGGGTACACCCTGCCGAATAACAGTGATTGATTAGGCCGATTGAATATATAATTTTACATGCCACACTCCAAAATTCCACTATATGCACTAACATAAATTTTACTTGCCAGACTACATGGTGTAGCGCATGCTCACTGCTAATGATTGTGACATTTGGGAGAATGCAGGACATGTCCCAACACTGGTCCGAGTCAGACATGTTCTGTTATGTGTTAGCACAACCTGCTTCAGTTTATTTTAATGAGATCATCTGATACCCCCGAGCTCACGTTGACTTCCTCACCCCTCAATGTCTGCAAGAGTTTAGACACTGGCAGATGGCGCACTGGCACCAAATTGCTCATAGATCAAATTGAGGTAAAATTATGCCACTGTTGTGGGTAAAGATATAGCTAAAAGTGACCGTGTCAAACAGTGCCACGTTGTTCTCATGAAACCATACTGTCTGTCTGTGACTGTCTGTCATGCCTGTCAGGTTGAAACACATTCTGGTATACTTTTTTGTTTTATGATGTTTTCCATGCCAAAAGTCTAGATGTGTCTGGGCAGGGGTCCGTTACGGACATACATCTTGAAACAATCTGGGCCAGCAAAGCAGATTAAGGTAGACCTAGGTTAAAGTTACCTGATATGCCTGTCAACTGCTAAGAAATGTACAATTGGTGGCAGTGTGGTTGATCCCAGCACACAAACGCTATCCTTGGGACATTCGAGCGCCACTCGTTGGCAGCTCTGACACTGCCTCTTAGGCATCTGTCAATTAGGTGAGGAGCGACTTATTACGCATTTACATATAACCAATAAAAACACAGTGACAACAGCTTGCTGTCTCCAACTAGTGGTGTACAGCAAATTAAGGCCAACACATTTCATTCATAACCAAGCTTAAAAACGTTCAAACCCCTAAAAATAACAAACAAAATACAACATTATTAAAATAGTTTTACAATACACACAATGTCCAAAAAGGAGATATAGCCATAGCCTAAACTAAAAGAATTAAAAGTGTAGTTGTTTTACTCTCGCTTAATAAATGGCCAATAACAAAGCGCAGGCGCAGTTAACGCGTGCGGGGGCTGGGATGAGGCAGAGCCGGACCTTGCCGGTAAGCATCGTCTGGTGTCTAGGCGTCTCTGGTGCCTCGTCTAGGCTGCGCTACCCCGGACTAGGGTGGGCCTGAAAGCACCAGCAGTGACCAGAACTTGGCCCAACTGAAACCATGACGGACACCAGCGCAGACACAGGTGCGTGTCCAGAGCGCAATCTTGCCATACTGGAGAATTTTAACGACCCCTCCTAGGCCTTTGCGTGGCTACTGCTGAGGTTTACGCGTTCCAAAGGCATGCGCGACTGTGCGAATATTTCACAAGCAGCCTCTCAATATGGGTGCCTAGAGGGGGTGAAAGGGGGAGCAGTACGACATGAGGCTGCAGGTAGCCCACACACTGGGGCTACATAGTTACTCGCCGTTAATAAGCGCTCACGAGGCTATTTTCAATAGAATTAGCGCGGATTAGCCGAGCTGATTAACGCGCACTGTACTGCTGCTGCCTGTTTTGTTAGCAGAACAACGGCACATAAAAATCTCATCCCAAGTTCAATTTCCATTGGTCTGATAGGCCCTTTAAAGCAAATGTAGTTTACTAAGGCTGACACATTCAAAACGAATCTAAACACATAAGCCCACACAGAGCCACTGACCCTCAGAGCTGCCTATAGTCCGGAGCTCGATGTGCTGAATGTGTTATTGACCACTCTTCTATGAATGAGGGATTACATCAACACTGAGAATTGTGTGTGACTTGCAGACTCCTTGAGCGATGCGTTGAAGGCCATCACTGTGAGCACTGAGCTGATAGAGGAGGAGCTCCGTCCACATCTGGACACACTTCTGAAGACCCTGCTGGACAAAGGTAAAAGCTACCCCAAGACAGACAGTCACTTTACTCACAATGTTAGACCTATACTGTCACTTTTAGCCTACCCGCCCATTCAGCAACATGTTTTCTGACATTTTAATGAATGAGTGTAAAAGACAACAAATGCCTGTGTGGCCATGCTTGTCAATGCCTGAGGTCGTCTGGAAGGTAAGCAAGGTTGGGCCCGGTTAGAGCTGGCATAGGGCACCACTGGCACCACCATGGATGGCATGTGCTTGTTGGTGGTGGGTGGGGGATAAAATTGGCAGAAAGCTTCTGTCAGTCTACCTCACTGCAGAACCAGGTTTGGTTTGGCCTGAGTATTGTAGTACACACACTAGAAAAAATCTTTTCACAATACAGAACAAGTCCAACAGTTTTGTGTGATAATGAACAAATAAAGATGCCCGGGTTTGTGCATTGTGTCATTTTCAGAGGAAGGGGCTGCAGTGCAGATCTGCAGAAGTGGGATTCTGCCCACTCTGGCCCAGGCTTTAAGGACTAAAAGCCCCCTGAGCTGCCATGTCGCATTGGTGGTTGCAGAAATGGCTCGTGAAGGTAAGTATTGTTGACATTGTAGTTGACAGATGTGTTGCATATTTATTACAAAATCTTATCTTAACGTTGGTGGTCTAATGCCTCCTAAATACTATTCCCTTTGTTCTAGCGGCAGTTAGAGAGTCATGCATTCAGGCTGGTCTGGTGAAGGAACTGCTCCCCTATCTCCACAGTGACAACCAAGAAATGCTACTGAATACTGGCCGTGCTATTGGACGCATCTGCTTTGACAATGGTGATTGTGGCATACAGTGCCCAGGCTAAATATATATATCTTTTTTTTTAAAATATTTTTATATATATATATATATATATGCATGTATATATATTAGTGGTGGGCATAGATTAATTTTTTTAATCTAGATTAATCTCACTGTAATCTTGGAATTAATCTAGATTAATCTAGATTAAAATGGCTCATTTGAATTCTGACGAAGACATTCAGAATATGTGTGCTACCCAAATAATGACTAAAAGTAAGTCTTTGAGAACGGGTTTCTCAAGCTAGGTGGTGCATTAGACCAGGGGCTCATCACATCAGTGCTTGGCCCGGCATTAGCTCAGGGATGCTTTGCGTTTAGGTGGTACTTGAGACTGGAAGAACTCCTACAGTAAACTAATTCCGCATTGCACAGGGTGCAAACAACCTTAGTCTTGTCGAGATTTCCATTGGGAAGCTTCTTAAAAATACATTTTCTAGTCAGTGTTTCTCTGTGAGCTGCACTGTCCTCCTCTCTCTGATCACAGCCCCTCAGCTATAATTTGGTTTAGGTAGAATTAATAAAAAAAAAATGGATATCATCATTAAGTTGTGTTCAAATCAGAGTCATGGTGTTTTTTCCTCCAAAGCTTTCAGTTTTCTGATGCATTTAATATAAAGATTGACTCTTATCCAGCAACACTTCTGTGCAATATTCATTTAATTCTGTATTAATTTAATTATGTGCTTACATTTCCCCTGGAAGCCTCTGGACCAAGTAACCTGTCTGTCATGTTTAGATCATAAGACCATGTTTCAAATAGGCCTAATGATAATTTACAGTTAACTCTTGACTAAGGATGTCATTGATTAGACTTTACTGTAGCTCTGACACAACAAGTCAGTCTTCAAAGCCTAAATAAACCTTCCGTCAGTGGCCATTCATTTTCATTCTTCCAGTTTTCACTTGGGATTATTCTGTGCATAAAGCACCTAACGCCTCGTTACGCACGCGGCTAATTTACATATCAATCCACGCAAAAACTGTGCAAAGCGCTAAACTTTGTGACGCGCTGGGGCGTTTGCTCTGATTGGTTCATGATTCTTCACTGGAGCTGAAGACAGAGGAGTCTGTGTCTGTGCCGCTGCTCACGGCGCTCACGCCGCTGCCGCGTAAAGACGCGCGGAGACAAGTCAGATCCAGAATGAATGAACTCAAATCAAGTTTGTCATCGTGAGTTCTGAGAGTTCAGGGTTGGACTGATTAAATCTCCAAAAGTGCACAGCCTGACCCTGGATTAAGTTTGTGTCTAATGTGATGGTTTGACTCCAGAGGTCATGATTTCAGTGGGACTACTTTTCCGTGCGTAAAGTGGAGGAGCTCGTCTGCTGGTACAGCGTACTACCACCAAATGTTTTAGGGGTCCACAGTAACGGGCCGGAATACGTTACTTTCAGTCCTGATGGGGAGCGCGAGTCTTCGCGGTAATTTGCGCTATTCTAGACGCAATAGTTCGTCAGCTGTTTGTTCTCAAAACTACGAAAAACACGAGGCGGGTTGGTCCAGAAGAAAGACTAGTTAAAAGCGTATGGGATGTAGGACTTTAGTTCCGAGCCTTTGATTTGGCGCAATGTGTGTGTAGCTCGCGCCTCTCGCTCTCTTTCTCTCTCGTTTTCTCTCGTGCGCGACAAAGATTTTCTCTGCGCGATGGGAGCTGTGTGCAATTGCGCACGCGCGCAGTTTAGAGGGAACAGTGCTCCCAACCCAACTTTGAGAATAGATTAACGGCGATATTTTTTTTATCGCCCGATAAGAGTCTCACGTTAACGCAGCACGTTAACGCCGTTAACGGCCCACCACTAATATATATATATATATACATATATATATATATATATATATAATTTATTTATAGATAGATAAATAGATAGAGATACGTCTCTCTCTCTCTCTCTCTCTCTCTCTCTCTCTCTCTATATATATATATATATATATATATATATATATATAGTACACGAATTAGCCACCTCAAAAATCGATTAACATGGGGCCAATGGGAGCCTGACCCGAAAAAACAAAACAAAAAAACCAACATGTACCGAAAAATATAGTAGGTCAGGAGATCCAAAAACTCCTATCATGACCCCACCCTAAACCATAAAGGAAGTCGGCCATGTTGGATTGAACCAGAGACTGACAAAAGTGCACTGCATACTTTGGCAACAGTTTTTATCGAAAACACTTGTGTTATTACTATTATTATTTAACTCTCCGAAACCTTCTTTTCTTTTTCTTTTTTTTTGGAGGTCGCATACCAAAATGTTGTAAAATAGCTCTATAGCACCCCCTCAAAGTTCAGTGCAATTGTTTGTAAAGTTTGTCATAGACTCTTGAAATTCGGCACACACATCCTCCTTGACATACTGAACAAAAAAGCCAATGTACCTCTATTTAATACCATGTTACCATGGCAACAGCAAGAACGTGTCATTGAAATATATGGGATTTTATTGAACTTTTCATTGTTGCCAGAAAAATAGATGCGTAAAACTAAGCCAACTATGACCTACAGTTTAAGTTTCCTAAAATAAGACTTATTCAAAAAACAAAATACAAAAATATTTCAAAATGGCTCCCCCTCAAAATTCAAAATACATTACAGGTATTGACCTTATTCCGGAAGTTGCCGTACGCGCCGCGGTCTTGTTTCCGTTGTATTAGTTTACACGGAGCAGACGAGCTCAACAGAAAATAAGTTCTACATGGACTAAAAAGCCGTTTTCAGACTGACCAGGAAATCGTTGCGTTGTTGACTTGTTGTTGCTCATGTTCATTAAACATTTTACACAAATCAATCTACTTTATGTAACATTTTAGCGGCAAGACTTTTCCCTTGTTCGTCATTAGCTTTAACGGAGTTCTCGTCAAACAGAAGTGCGTAGATAAACAACAATTGTCTGAAAACATAGTCCATGTCAAGACAATCATTTAATTATATTATATAGCCCCGCCCTAAGACCTACGGGAAGTTGGCCACATTGGGCAGAACCATGTTTTCACAAATTCATACCCCATGTATTTATTATCTCTCCATCTTAGATTTTCACTCAAAAGGCTTGAGAAATTTTTAAAATCACCTAGACCCATCTGCACTTAAATGTTACTGTTTAGATATTGGATGAACTCTAAACTGTGGGTGTGTCCAACCTGCAAAATAACAACAAATTTTGAATATTGAATTGCGTTGGGGTGCATGGAAAAGTTGTTAACAAGGACGGCCTGAACAAAATGATACAATAATTTATAGGGCTATGGTATAAAATTGCTCTGCAGCGCCCCCTTGAAATTTTTAATGGGGCCACAAAATGTGATTTGTCACAGACAAATGAAATTTGGCACATACATTCTCTTTGCTATACTGAACATAAAAGCCAATGAAGACCAATCTCTATCTGTGTTACCATGGTAACATAAAAAATGTGCCATTGAAATACATGAGTTTTGGTTAATACAACTTTTGAGTAGGATAAAAAAAATTCATCATAGACAACTGAAATTTGGTACGGACATTTTCCACATCATACTGAACAAAAAAGCAGAAGACGACATACTTCTATCTCAAAGCGAGCAGCCGTCACAACATCTGAAACTGTCTCATAGCAATGAATGGACTAGTTTAGGGGGGAGGCGGGGAAGGTAGGAGGGTTAAAATGTGTTTTTTTGAAGTACAAAAAAAATGAATTATGCAAAATGACTCGCTAGCGCCACCTCCAAAATACATAGCGGCAATAATAACAGGCCCATTTTAGCGTGGACATATGAAACTTGGTACAAACTTAGCCCATATTAAGTGTAAAAATTATTATTATGACCCCACCCTAAACCCTACAGAGTGTCGTTCCTTGGTGGGCGGAACCTGACTTTGGTAAAATGTTACACTTTTTACACTTTGGATTTTCATTCAGACAACTTGAAAATTGGTTCAAATGAACTACACTCCTGTGTGACACCTTTATCTGCAACCGTGTTACTGTGGCAATGAAAAATATGTGTCATTGAAATCCATGGGTTTTGGGTATATATTTTGAATGGGGTGGGAAAAAATGTGTATGTCATAGAAAATTGGTAGAACATTCTTCACATCACACTGAACAAAAAAGTTAATGAGGACATATCTCTATCTCCAACCATACGGCTGTGACGTCTGAACTTGCATCATTGTTACGAATGGAGTAGTATATAGATTCTGTTTGTGGTTGAGGGGTGATGCAGGCGAGAAAGACAGGAGATTGAGAGGCAGTTACGTGTCCTCCGCGGTCACAATGGGGCTTTATCACTGTGCACGGCTTTAATTGTTATTGTTATGTTGTAGCCCAACAGCAGGAGCAGCTGGTCCAGAGCAGTGTCATACCCAGGCTCCTGTCCATCATGAGGGAGTACCCAGAGAACGACCCCCTGCTCAATGTCTGCCTATTGGCCTTGTGTAACCTTGCTGATCTGGGTATGTATGTACCTGCAGTTGTCAGTTTCATTGTTTGATAGTGAGATTGTTAGTTTCCACTTAATCCATTATGACAATGAAGTAGAGGGGGCACTGCTTTGATGAGAGATAAATTAATACGGTACTGTTCTATGCTTTTGTGTACAGACTCTGCGAGGGCAGCTTTGGCCTCTCTGAACGTGGCAGATGTACTGACCACACAGTTGAAACGGTCCCCTGATGCTGAGCGCCGGCATGTCATTCTGGAAATCCTTGGCTCTCTGGGAGAAAGTGGTGAAGATTGCACCCTTTTAATATGTTTCCATACAGTATTTGAATCAAATATGCAAAATTAGAAAGTGTCTTTTCCTCCTCCTCTCCAACAGAGGTATGAAATATTGTTTTATATGAATCATCTTAAATTCACTGTCTTGTTTTTTGTGGACAGAGACTCTGAAACTGCAGTTTGCAGATTCTGGGGTCCCGGAAGCCCTTTCACAAATGATCTGGGCTCTACAGGGGGAGTCTGACCCCCATGACCTCTGCAGCATCAAAATTGCATCCAACCTCATTGTCTCCCTGCTTTTAGGAGGTGAGGGCTTCCATGTCAAAAGAAGTTATATGTCTGTGACTCTGATGATTTTGACTCTATGAACCTTCTGCACGACAACACAACAGTACAAAATATTGGCTGGAGAATACTGGGATAACCATAATGTGTTGTGTTGTTAGATGAGTCGATGCAGAAGTGTTTTGGGGAGGGCTCAGGAATAGTGTACCAGGACGTGCTTCTGTGGCTGCAAAGCTCCAACACTCAGCTGCAACTATCTGGAGCTCTGGCTATCGCAAACTTTGCTCGCAATGGTGAGATCAGGCTTTGTATAAATGAATATTGTACATGGATGAGTATTATTTTTCTATTTTTTTAAGTTTCTCACAAAAACTGTGAATAGATTTCATAGAAGAGAATTCACCAGTTTTTGATTTTACCTATGAGGATTTGTGAGGGTGTCCTGGATCTTGTCTCAGACTGTAACTGTGTGAAGATGCTGGAGCTAGGGGTGGTGCATCACCTCCTGACTCTGCTAGAGCAGCACGTAGACGAGGGCGACGTGTCTGTGCAGCACGCCGGGCTCAGTGCACTCAGAAACTTGGCCATTCCTGGTACTGCTCATCTTGTCTACATTTATGTTCTTGTATGTTACCGATGACATGCAATAATAAATACAAATTTCTGTTGTAGCGACCAACAAAGTGCGAATGCTGCAAGATGGAGTAACGGAGAGGATAAAGAGCCTGCTGCGTTCTGACATGCCCCCAGTACAATTCAAATTGCTGGGTACACTGCGAATGATGGTGGACGGACAAGGTAAAGTACCACTGAACATTATTTATTTAGGTACATCATGTTGATTGGTATTCCATTGTACAAGCTCTTTTAAAAGACGTAGTTATTTGAGAGTCTGTTATATTTGTGTTGTCCTTTAGAGGATGCTGCCTTGCTCATGGGCAAAGACAGTGTGCTTCTTACTCGGGTGATGGAGTGGTGTGAAGCTAAAGACCATGCAGGGGTGCGAGGAGAGGCCAGTCGACTACTGGCTGCGTTGATCCGCCACAGCCGTAGTCCTGTACGCTACACATCACAGATGCTTTCATGTTTTACATAAACCTGTGCATTGACTCTTTCTGTGTGACTACAGGAAGTAGTCAGTGCTGTCACCCGAGCAGATGGAATAAAGCACCTCATTACCATGGCCACGAATGAACATGTCATCATGCAGAATGAGGCTCTGGTTGCTCTGGCCATTGCAGCTGCCATTGATATTGGTACAGTACTGCTACCTTTAGATAATGCATGCAAGCTCCTTTTCAAATTAAAATGTATTCTTTTTTACTTTAAATGTATTTAAAATGTGCAGAGTCCGTAAAGAGACCCATTCGTGAGGCTTCACTGTTGACAGTTTTAAAGACCACTTTGGAGGACCCAGCAGGTGCCGTGGAAGTCAAGTTCAACAGTTTAGGGCTCATCTGCAGCTTGGCTAACTCTGGTACAGATATACAATTTAAAATGTTCCAAACTGATTACCTATAAATGTTGAATGTATTTTTAATGAAAATTTGAGGGTAAATTATATGCAACTGGTGGCATTTAACAGCAAAGCAGCAGAGAAGGCATTTTATGTGTATGTATTTATTTTGTGGAGAGTAACTATGTTGAGCAATTCTTGTTACTGTGAAATGTGCATTATGGGTCACATTGAGTGCAATCAGCTAAATCTTTCTTCTTTTTAGTTTTTTAGAACTTTCTATTTCTTTTCAATGTCATCCTTTTATCAGTCTGGTTTTGAACCCCTAGAAGGGAAAAAAAAACAAAAAACAAACATAGTTCTTCTCACAGGTTTCTGTACTTATTTTGTCTACAGGTGCAATGAAGGAAGACCTGGATTCTGTGCATATCCAGGAAAGTCTGAATCAGCTGACCAGTCACAGCAGCAGTAAGGTGGCATCACAGGCAGAAGCCTTACTGCACACATTAGGAGAGAGAAGCTGAACCAAAAGAAGAGACACAAGCACAAGGTGTACATGCACACATTTACTGAGAGGTTTACAAACTGCAATATCAATATGTCAATGCCTAGCCATATGTAATTCTTATTATTGTAAATGTTGCATATATAACTTATTATTATTAATAAAAAATAAAGAGACGATGGAAAAGTACAATCAAAAGTAGTCACTTGTAATGGTGTTGTAAACTTTGCATTGCTTTTTAATCCTGTCTGTACATGACTGCGCTATTTTGTATAAGAGAAATTAGTTATAATTGTATTATTTTGGTGCCCGAATGCAACACAAGACTGGAAGAAAGACTCCTCAGTCAGTTGCCAACAAGATTACATTTAAAATAAGAACAAGAAAAAAAAAACTTGAACTGCTGAAATCACTTTTCTTTGAGCCAATAACAGTCTACTTCATTAGCTCACTGGGAGTAGCTACTGGTAGCAGCTAGATTGAAGGTGACGAGGACAATGGCTGCATAAAACCAAGTCCTGCTGCTCACAGAGGACTTTAGATCCATGCTTTAGAGTCAGCTAAGCCCCGTGGTAAGTCTTGTATTATGAGCAGCATCACCTCCTCCACTCCAACAGGGAGCGGTAGGAACATTAGCAGCTCTGCGCGCACACAGAGTAAACAGAGGACCTTTGTCCCCCAGTCAGCAGCTGTGAGCACACATCTGCACTATGATCTGCACCCCCGCACGCTCATAACTAGCAGAGGATCCCGAAGAAAGGGTAAACAGATTCTCACCTACACTTATTGTTCACTATAATGGTCAATTATCAACAAAAATTGACACACGTACACACTTTTTATTGTGCCGCCTGTTTAAGAAACGCCGTTAAACTACTCACTGTGCTAGCGTTACCTAATTTACAGTTAAATTAAATAGTTGGGTCATTGTGGGACAAGGTACCAGCGGATATAGTTTAGCTTAAGTATTTTCTCAGCGTCGCTTTAAAGCATTATTCTTCCTTTTATTTTGCCAAAATAATATATACTAACAACAAAGTAGTGTCAAACTTTTGGATGTATTTGAAAGTGGAAATCACCTGTTGTACCCCTCACCAGTTTACCCCCAGTCCAACTATGTTAGATACAGACCCAACACTTATGATAAGTATGATGAGTCCCCACAATGGCCCAGCACTGCAACATGACCATTATGAATACACTATTAACATCACAATGATCTGATTTTTGCATTTATACTTAGTTTAGGCCTTTTCTGCTTACAGTCTACAACAAAATTAAACATTTTAACCAATAAAGAGACTCTCTTTTTCTCTTCGAAATACAAAAAAAAATAGACAATTTATTTTTAGGCAAAATTGCCCAGCCCTACTTTGAAAAGCCTGAATGTGTGAAAAATTGCTGATTCAATGTAATTTTCTGTCAGGTATTTACACTGCCATGAAGACCTGATGGCAAAGGCAAAAAAAGCCTCTTTTTAAACATGGTCGGGTTGTTGAGTTCAGCGTGCCACTGCTGCTGAGGTGGGACAAATCAATTTCTTAAAAGATCCTGAGGTTTATTGTGGAGCACCCAAAAACGTCTTAAAGCTTTGGTTGAGACTGTATAATCTGCAACTTCTTTCTAGATACTGTAAGTAGTGGCTGTTTTTTGATGTTCCATCCCGAGATCGTGACATCACACATAACAGAATTTTAAGAGTGTTAATTGAAAAGTATTCTATTCACCTAATTACGGAAGTTGCCGTGGGCACCCCCATCTTTTTCCGTTTGTTATGGTCTTTAACAAAATGAGAGACACAACTCATAAGACAATCATATTAAGACACAGAGTCAGAGACGGATGTTTGGCAGATTTATTTGCAGGCCAAAACATATCATTACATAAAATTGGTGGGGGGTGGCATGTGCCAGTTGTGCCAACAGAACAAACTCAAACAAATAACAAAACAGGGCCCAACTAAAGATTAGCCTGGTCTAAGAAAGAAAAGAAAGCAAAAGCCTAAGATAACTGATCTAAAGAAAGGCTGTGGTACAAAAACAACAAGGGTGGCAACAACTGAACCTAGTGTGTATAACAAATAGTACTATGTGTTGAAAAGTTTACTGGGTACCCACTCACCTAACCCAGTGGTTCTCAAACTAGGGGTCGGGACCCCGATGGGGGTCACGCAATGATTTCCAGGGCTCCCCAGATGATGGAGAAAAACGGATACAATAGTGTTAAACAAGGCTTGACACCCTTCAAATGCAGTGGTAAATGCAGATTCCTATTTGTTGGCCAATCAAAGTCATTTTTTCTAGGTCTATATTATCAAAATAAAATCAGACATTAGATATAAGGCTAATTTATCACTTTGCGTGTCGCCTATTTTTTGCGTTTTGGGGTCTCGAATGTGAACTATTGTTATTTTGGGGGTCGCGACTGAAAAAGTTTGAGAACCACTGACCTAACCAACCTCCACCAAAATTAGTCTGCTACAGTCTAGCAAACCAGTGAGAGAGAGAGAGCTCGGCCACACAGCTCTCCTTTTAAAAATTTCTGTCCATCCTCTGAATGGCCACCAGCACACCAATCAGCCAATCCTCAGCCAGATCCCGCCCACAGCACCTTCACACAAAAAAAAAAAAAAGCAGAGGGGAGGCAGGAGCAGCACAGGACAGGAAACTACATATACATAACACTGTTGTAGTTTACATGGAGCAGGCAAGCTCATCCGAAAATAAATTCTACACGGACTAAAAAGGCATTTTCAAGCCGCCCAGGAAATCAGTGTGTTGTTGACTTGTTTTTGCACGTGTACATTAAACATTTTAGGCAAATCAATCTACTTTATAATGTTTTAGCGATGTTTTAGCGATGTTTTCCTTCGTTCACCATTTGCGTGAATACCGTTCACGTCAAACCGGAAGTCCCTTTACTACAAGAGATTAGATTAGATTAGATTAGATAAATACTTTATTAATCCCGAAGGAAATTGCATTGCTGTCCGTTGCTCACATTCATACATACATAAAAAAAAAAAGAAAGACACATTCAAGTAGACATAAAAGATTAAAAGGTGGTAGTTAATACATACCACACTAAACAGCTACAAGTTAAGTCCATAGGGAGTTAAAGGCATTGAAATCAGTGTCTTAAAAAAACAGCACAACTTGTCATCTCCTGCCCCTCCCTGAGGTGGCTGCATTGTACAGTCTGATGGCACGAGGCACAAAAGAGTTCCTCAGCCGCTCATAGACATAAAAAAGGCAAAAGTGGGGTGGAATAAGGTGAATATGTTGATAACTGAAGAAGTGACCCAGCAGCTTATCACCTACTTCCATGGATTTTTTTGTTCACTTTTTTACATTGTTTTGGCTAATGTTTCTATGTAAGATTAGCACACCAACAGCAAGCACGGTGGATTTCTTTGGTAACGGCTGTTTTTTGATCTCCTATCTGGGATCCCCTATCCCGAGCTCTGATTTATGCCTTGCTCACGGTGCTGGAGCAGTCTGTGTGCTGTAGGCCACACGAAGAGCGGAGCCTGCAGCTCAAATAATCGTAAATCATTATAAAACAGTCATTACAAATACATATGTTCTTTTCTCTGCCAATTTAAAATATCTTTTGAGGACACAGATCCCATTTCCTGGTATGGATCCTGTTACAGTGGGATAGTGTCTCTCAATAAATAGATCGTGAGTTTGAATCTCGGACCAGACCAATATCACTCAATCTCTCTGAGTGGAGTCTGCATGTCCTCCCCATGTTACCTTGGAACTCTCTCCGTGTTCTCCCGCTTCCTCCCACCGTCCAAAGACATGCATGTGTTCAGGTTAATTGACAACACTAAAGAGTTCATAGAGAATGACTGTGAGAGTGAATGGTTGTCTATCCATGTCTATGTGTTAGCCCTACGACGAGTTGGCCACTGTCCAGGGTATACCCCGCTTAAGGCCCAAAGTCACTGGGATAGGCTTCAGTCACCCGCGACCTCTGACGGGAACAAGCGGTACAAAATGAATTCATGAATAATCAGTCTTTCAGCGTGCTCTCTCTTACCGTTAGATCGAGCTCCGATATTGTCCACATTCATAAATAGTTTTGCAGCATGCAAAATCATTTATGTCAGAAATCATTCTGCTGACACGCAATCCAATTGACAAGGCAATTCTTTCCTCTCCATGACGTCATCATTCACCACGCTTGCTCCACACATCTAGGACATCTAGGACATTTTTTGATTCATTTTGATATTAATGATCTTCTCCAAAGACCTTCTTGGACAGTCAGGAGAACCAACCCAATGTCTTCCATCACAGTGCAGGCACTTTATTTCTACACCTCTTTCCACACAAACCACATCTTCATAATCTCCTTTTCCATAGGTTACACATTTCCCCATACACATACACACGCAAAACGAACATATTCTTGACATCTCAGTGGACTCCACACAAAAGGCCTCACAGGATAGGACACATAATGTAAATACACTTTGTCTGGCAATTCTTCAGCAGATGTGAGGCACAGAGAAGTGCTCTCCTTTTTAACACCGTCAGAAAAGCTTGTCACGCGCTTTGGTCCATTAACTCTATTAACTTTTATTGATAGGAGCACACCACTGATAACCCCTCTTACCGACAGCAGAGGAAAAAACAAAACATTTTACACTTTTCCAATCTCCAAAGGTGTCAATAGCTTTTTCCATTTGTTTTTTCGTGCAACATTCGACAATAACGATTCCAGTTCTTCAGTCTAATCGCAATAATTACAACTTCCTCAGATCCACTCTTACATGGGTGTAATTGCCTCTACAGCCAGTAGATGGAGCTACAGCTAAGTCAAAATGGTATCTCCCAATGCAGCTGTAAAAAATGTTTTTCTATGTAAAAGCATTTTATTTTTATCTCTAAAACATGACATGTCCAACTGAACACTCTCAAGAGCATGTTTAAAGGCTAACAACAATACAAAAAAATGCATAGTATTAAATAATATTATCTCCATTCTCCGCCTTCTCCAAATTAATCTTGTAGTAACTAAAACCTTAAATGTCCATGTGTTTTTGTTTGACAGATGGTGACCGTGATAACTCAGGAGCCCTGGGGTGAGGCTCCGGGGCAAGGGACTGTGGACTTGTGGCGTTTGGAGTCCCCTCATGTGAAGGTAGAGGTGGTCACTCTGGGGGCTACACTGAGATCTGTGCTGTGCAGAGGAAGGGACCAGGAATGGGCCGATGTGGTGCTGGGATACTCCAACATTCAGGGTGAGATAATGATGCCACACAAACATACTGTGCGTTCTGCTCTGATACATTCTTAGACTATTCAATGTTGGATTGATTAAATTTTTGTCTTGCACCCTCTTCTGCAAATAGTAATGACTGTAGGCTTAATATTGGCTTAAAGGAGTACATTTAAGAAAATATATTATATATTAAAATTGGTTTTCAAGCTCAGTTTTTTTCTATGCTTGTTGTGTGGACAACCTTTGTTGGCCCTCCGGCAGTTTCTCTGCAGCCCCCCAGTGGGCCCCAGACACCACTTTGGGAATCGCTGGCTTAGACAGACACTAAGTAGACTTGTAAAATTCTTATATTCAATGAAGTATACACCTTTGCGGCTGCTCTGTGCACTGTTTTTAGGATATCTGTCAGACAAGCGTTACCTGGGAGCTGTGGTGGGCCGTGTGGCCAATAGAATTGCTAAAGGATGCTTTGTTCTCGATGGCAAAGAATACCAACTGGATATCAACAATGGACCAAATGCACTTCATGGAGGGCTGCGAGGGTTCAACAAGGTAACGCCATTCAAAGAAGAAAGTCATGTTTTTGCTTTGATAAAAATGTTACATATAGTTTAGTCTTAGTGAACTTCTATTCAATTACATTTTAATCAAGATAATTATAAGATACTGTTCAAAATATGTGTTTATTTGTCTATATCTGTATGAATTAGCTGTGTTCATCCCTTACTCAATCAAAAATAGTGTAGTGTTGACATTTTTTTTTTTTGTCTTATGTAGCCCCTAAGCTTTGTCTCACACTCTTGTGTACCTTATATCGGCAACTCTGTCTTTTTAAAAATAGTACAGTCCTGAAAAAGTTCCTCAAAAGTTTAAGACCAGTTGAATAAATGGCAAAAGTCACATTTTGCATGGTTGGATCTTATCAATGTTCCAAGTAGAGCTTCAAAAAACAATAAAAAATGCAAGTGTGTTTGAAGTAATTGTTGATCACTTCAACATATTGGTTGTGGCATGCTTGATGTAAGCGTTTCCAGGAGGTGAGTGGGAACATTTCTCCAAGTGGAGAAGATGGCCTCTTGAAGGGCATCTACTGTCTGAAACTGCCATTCATCCACAACGGTTCTCAATTGGATTGAGATCAGGGGAACATGCAGGATGGTCCAAAAAATGATGTTATTCTCCTGGAAGAAGTACTTTGTCCTGCGCACTGTAGCGTTGCGAAACCCAGTAGTTACCACAGACGAGGGCCCTCAGTCATGAAGGATACTCTCTGCAACATCTCCACAGAGCCAGCAGCCGTTTAACCTCCCTGCACCACCTCAAGCTCCATTGTTATACTTGGAGGAAAAAGAACCCCCGATCATTATGGTGCCACCTTTACTGTGGCGCGTAGAAAACATCTCAGGTGGATTTGCTTGTTGTGCCAGTAACGTTGGAAGCCATCAGGACCATCAAGGTTACATTTTTACTCATCAGAGAATAAAACTTTCTTCCACCTTTCAATGTCCCATGTTTGGTGCTTTCTTGCAAAGTTCAAGTGGACAGTTTTGTGGTGTTTGAGGAGACGAGGCCTCTGAAGACGTTTTTGATATATATACTATATATCTATATCTATCTATATATATATCAAACTTTGTACATACTTTGCAGGCGTTATGGAAGGCTTTACCAGTGGAAGGAGGAGTACAGCTGAGCCTCACCAGCCCTGATGGAGACCAGGGTTATCCTGGAGAGGTGCAGGTCACTCTCACATACCTGCTACAGGTAAATCCAAACAGATGCTGGGACACAGGTGGGACATAAGAAGATCTAAGGCATGGGTGTCCACATTTTTTTTCTCAGCAAGCCAAAATGTATACGTATTAGTGTGCAGCAGGCCGACCCTAATTTCGGGTTGCATTTAATATGTTTATTTGCAAAGATATGAGGATTAAATTGCCTTGATTTGGTCTTTTTCCAGCTTCTGTCTTTTTAGAACAAAATTTTATCAGATACTCATAACAAATCTCAACACCACGTCGTGAGCCAAATTAGATCCCCTGGAGAGCCAGGTTTGGTCCGCAGGCCCTACTTTGGACACCCCTGATCTAAGGGCCTTGTGGTTGTTTATATTAATCATGTGTTTTTTCAGGGTGAAACACTGACTGCTGAGTATCAAGCAAGGTCTACCAAAACCACACCACTCAACCTCACCAACCACTCCTACTTTAACCTGTCTGGACAGGTGATTTCACATTTCACACTTTCAGCATGTCCGTCTGTGAGAGTAGAATCTCTCCTTCACTGTGGTTCTCCCCGAGGTTTCTACTTTATCCCACAGGCTTTTCAGTAGTTTTAATTGATGTATTATTGTTAATTATGTGTCATGCATCAGGGCTGGTGAACTATTCAACTATTAACTCCAACAACCTCAGATATGTACATAAATCTAAACCCCCAAAAATCCTGCAATAAATCAACACATTGAATACGACCCTTCTGCTAATTAAGTTTTTTATCATTCATGACTTGATTTTAGACCATAAAATGTATTGTTTGCTTTTAACTGACCTGGCCTCACCAGCTGATTTTAATTTAGCATTTTTCACAAGTTGTATTCAGTGGGAGACCTCTGGGAAAACTGTGAGGAAGTGCCATCTGACCCCTGAAGTAGCTGCAAATGTTATTGATGTTTTAGGAAAATATCCTCCAATTGTTTTACCTGCGCCCTCTGCCCTGTGATTTTATTATTGATAATTTTAGCAGTAGACTTCAGCTTGCCCTTGACTCTGTTCCACACCACTAAAATAAAAAAGACCCCTAAACTTGGAGCCCCCTGGTGAAACGAGTGGTCCAGAATTCCAGTTGAGAGGTGTAAGAAGCCTCTTGATGCTTATAGAAAGCGATTGATTTCTGTTATTTTCTGGTGTGCAACCAAATATTAAGTTATGGGTGCTATTAGTTTTGTCTGACCCTTTTTTAATTTTGTTTTTTTCTGTTGTTTTTTTTTTTGTTTTATTCCAATACACACAAAGGAAATAAATGTGTATAATAAATCATGTGTAATTGCAATACTTTTCTGAGAGAAATGGTGCATTTTCTGGAGAAAAAAAAACAGGGGTGCCAACACATTTGGCCATGACTGTATTTACAGTTGAATCAAGAGTTTATTGACAACAAACCTCCCTAAACAACGACAGACACAACCCACTCCTGTGTAGGTTTGAATATAGTCAAAAATACACGTCTCCTTTGAAATCTCTCTTCTTCACACAAAAATGGTGACAAATGTAAAATTTCACAGTGCATTTATAATCAGGAATCCATGGATACACAACACTATATTAAAAGATTATTTTGACGCTTTCTCTGTGGGTTTCCAGGCTGCTGATAATGTGTATGACCATGAAGTGTCCATCAATGCTGAGTACTACCTGCCGGTGGATAACACCTCCATCCCCACAGGTCACTTCCCACACTGTACAGGCTGTAATAGTAAATAAAGGTGCAAAACACCTTTATTATAAATACAAGTATTTACATTTATGTGGGCAAATTTATGCGGGTTTATAGTTTTTGGTGGCCACATTGTTCTATTGTTATATCTTATTTCTTCAGGGGAGCTCAGAGCTGTGGAAGGGACTCCCTTTGACCTCAGAAAGCCGGTTTTGCTTGGCCCAAGGCTGATGACTTTGCCAGGGCCTGGATTTGACCATAACTTCTGCCTGTGTTCCAGTGATGAGCCCTGGGCAGAGAGGCCAGCTGCTAGGTAGGATATCTCTGCACTCATCTGTGCGTTCCACTGTCTAACTGAACTCTTGGCTCCTCATAGGGTTTGTCACCCAGCCAGTGGCCGAGTCCTGGAGGTATCCACCAACCAACCAGGCCTCCAATTCTACACTGCCAACTACCTAGATGACTCTATAACTGGGAAGGATGGGATCAAATATAGCAAACACTGCTCCCTCTGTCTGGAGACACAAAACTGGCCTGATTCTGTAAACCAGGTATCATTCAGTTTACTCTCTGCTTCAAATGAAATTCTAAGACATAATAGTAACATTAAATTACAATGTTTTTGTCCCATTAAACTTGTAGCGTTAGTGTTCTATCCCATGGTACATGACCACAATTTCAGTCCACTGCCAATTTCTTTCTCTTATTTCACTGAGCTCGTCAGCGACTCATAACATTCAGGCAAGTTGACTAGTTACGTCTTTTAAGTTCAAAAGTACTTTAAAGCTATGAGAATTCACAGTAGAGCCCACTGGGTGAGCACAGCTCAGACTTGGACTTCATCAGGACATGATTGTGACTCAAACTCAAAAAGTTGTCACTCGACCACAACCGAGGCCAGTATTTGAGAGGGTAACAGTGCTAGCTGGAGTGTTTCAATAAAAACATAACGCGGTGGTGGATTCTTGTCTATTTGTACTGAATGTTAAATACAACTTTGTGGATTTGGCTTATTATATCTCCATAGTATTATCGCGATTTCTTCATTTGAGTTCTGTTCACATGAAATATATGGCTAATGTGCTGATATTGGACATCCAAGAGGGCTTTGGTGATGTATTGTCATATCTCTGTCTTCAGACCTCATTCCCTAACTGCCTGCTTCGCCCTGGTGAACTGTACCGCCATGTGACTCGCTACACATTCACCACCTGCTGACAGCCACATATCTGAAAATACAACCAGCATCATGTAATACTTAATACAGTTACAATAACATAACTACAATGATTTGGAATGTACAAAATAAAATATCTGTTCTGCGGTTTGACTTAAACAATTTTATTGCCATATCCTTATCTTATCTTTGTGTTGGAAATCTGCCTCTTGAAATTTCTGAAAATGTAGGTTGGCATTTTTAGACACTGCTGTACAATTAAGAACACGATTCTGTTTATTAATTGCAATAGCAGAAAATAGTTTAGTGGAATTTCTTAAAACCATCATCAAAGTTAACAGTAGTATCACATGAACATTCTTCGCCAATCTTGACTCAGAAATATTGTCATTCAGTCAATATAAAAGCATTTATCACTCTCGGAAGATAAATACATTTTAAGTGTTATTTTTGAAAAAGCTGGAAAGCTCACTGTATTTTTTTCTACATAATTGGTCCAAGCAGCCCAGAAAAAACAATCATTTGTAAAAAAAAAAATAAAAAAAAAAAAATGCAGCTTATCTATTCCGTTATGTCTCTTGTGGTAGCAAATTTGCAAAGGAGATAGACTGACGTATCTATTTGACCGATACATTAAATATTTGCCAAAAAGTAAACTTATGATCAGACCCTGGGATGATTCTAGACTTCCAAGTTTAGGGGTGCTCAGCACACAAGTTTGATACGTCTGTGCGGATGTTTATGAATGCGCTGCGCGTTCTTTATTATCTCTAAGGTTCCCAGACTATGGTATAACTTCAAGTTCATACAGTCAAAGCTGAAAGTGTTGGCACCCCTGAATTTTCAACAAAAGTATTTCAGTATTCGTATTTCAACAAAATTCTACATTATTGGAACAATTAAAAATTTCTCCAAAAATGGGCCAGACAAAATGATTCATACCCTTACCTTAATACTTGGTTGCACACCCTTTTGAAAAAACAAATGAAATGAATCGCTTCCTATGACCATCAATAAGCTTCTTATGCACCTCTCAACCAGAATTTTGGACCACTTTCCAACTGCTCTAGGTCTCATATTAGAAGGCACCTTTTCCAACAGCAATTTTAAGATCTCTCCGGGTGTTCAATGGGGTTGAGATCTGGACTAATTGCTGGCCACTTCAGAACCCTGTGATTGGGGTCAATGTCCTGCTGGAAAACCTATGATCTCGTACGCAAACCCAGCTTTCCGACTCTGGACCTTACATTGCAGCCCAAAATCCTTTGGTAATCCTCAGATTTCATGACGCCTTGCACACAGTCAAGACACCCAGTGCCAGAGGCAGCAAAACAACCCCAAAACATCTTTGAACCACCAACATATTTGACTGTAGGTAGGTGTTCTTCTCTCTGTAGAGCTTATTCCGTTTTCGGAATAGTAAACAGTAGAATGATATGCTTATCAAAAAGCAAAATATCAAAATCTTGGTCTCATCTGTCCACATCTGTCTGTGTGTGTGTGTGTGGGTGTGGGTGTGGGTGTGGGTGTGGGTGGGTAGGTGGGTGTTTTAATTGTTCCAATACACATAAAGGAAGTAAACATGAGTATAGCAAAAATGTGGAAATGGAATATTTTTTGGAGAGAAATACTTAATTTTCTGGTTAAGTTTACTTGTTTAATGTGTCAGGTACAATGCACGTAAAAACGTTGACCAGGTTATGATGATTGTGCCAGGTTATAGCAAAGTTGCTCATTTCCACCCTAGGCAGCTTTCAGCCATGACTGTCTAGTACACATGCTTCTGATATTGTTTGAGTCAGTTCCTGCTTTGTAATCTGAGCATGATGTCCATGGTTAAGTCCTCCTCAGTCCTTCAGAGTCGGCAAAGTGAGAGGGAGAGAGAGATGCGGAGGAGCGATCGCAAATCAACTTATTACAATGTTGAAGCTGCTGAAAGCGGTACAGTAAAACAAAATACGGGGCATTTATTGCAGCTTGGCCTCCTCCTAGACTCCCAAAATGATCATATTAATTTAAATTAAAAGACCTATTAATTTTTGTGCTGCAAAAATATTTTAGGGGTGTTTTAGCACCTAGTGATTTAGATGTGCCCCTTGTTTTTATCATATTATGACGGCGGCACTCTTCAGAAGTGGCACTTGGAGTTGTGACGTGTCTGGTCAAACTGTCTTCATATTTGGAGCAGTGGTACGACAGCGCCATCTGCAGTCTGACTTCTTCAGAACTGTATCCCAAATGTGAGAGATGCCCCTTCACCCTGATGTACAGTGTGCTGAGCACGTTACCGGATCTCGATGGACTCCCTGATCCAATATTAGTGGTAGGATGACAGCGCCGTGTGCAGGCTGAATTCTTCAGAACTTATGACTGACCAGACACGTCGCCGCAACATCATGTGACACTCCTGAAGAAGGTGCGGACAGCACAGGTAAAAGGTAAAACAGAAGTTTGAGCATGAAAAAAGACATATCAGCAAGGCATGTTTATTTGTAGAACACAATCCATACACAAAGTAATTCATAATGCTTTACAGAATAAGAAAGCTGCAGAATAAAAAATCCCAATACAAACTAAGAATGATCTTTTTAATGTCCTTTCAGTCATATGCACAACAAAACAGATTTGATCCTGGATATGAACAATATCACATAGAAATATAGAGAGATGTAGTGATGGATAGAAGACGCGGACATGTGTCTTACACATTTCCCATACAGTGTTGACACTGTTGTGCGTTGTGATGACATAAATGGCGGTGCACAGAAAAAGGCACTGCCATTTATGTCAACACAACGCTGAGCTCGTTGATTCAAAAACGTAAACACGTCTTGTAAACAAATATGCCTAATGAAACCATATAACTGCCTATTGTACTATAAGGTAGGCTATAATAAGTGATCCATTGACTCGAACTGAATGTAAAATTGTAGTAAAATACACAGTTCTTCTTATGACAGATCGTACGTGCGCGCGTATATATCAGTATATACAGTATACACAGTATATAGCGTGAGTGTCAGTTTAACTAGAATCCGTAAAGCTTTATTGCCAAAGTTTGAGAACAAGATTCACCAGGACTGTCCTTTGTAATATGGTGCAACATAAAACATAGAATAATAAATATAAAATGTAAAAATGTATAAAATAAAAGGCATACATGCAGGGTTTTGTTTTTATTTTATTTTTTAAATGAATTAAAGAACCACTGACCAAATGTAAGTACAAAATATACAATATGGATAGAACTACAGTTCAAAATTAGCAGTGCAAATAGATAACTGTGCATGAGTCCAGCAGCAAAGTATAAACTATTAAAGATTACTGTAATTTGCTCAAGTGCAGTTTTATCATGCAGATTGACTTTGAGTAGGACTTTCAGCCTAGTCTGATCAAGACGGCCATATCTCCACTTACTTGTTGTAACACTAAAAACGTTCTTTCTTTCATTCCTTCTTCTGTGGTGTGTTTGCTGATTCTTTATTGCTCCAAGTTATTGTAAACAGGAAAAGAAATATGATATATCACAAAACACATCATAAATGTGATTAGGTGATAAGATATTTTATAATAGGCTTTGCCAAACAAACTATTAATAAAGTGTTGTCACTGCAGTAGCCTGTAGTGGATATGTAATGGTTAACATGAAGTGTTAAACAACATGTAAAAGTGATAGAAATTACACAAAAATCACCTCCTGGTTTGCTTTCGGCTTGTATCAGCCATGAGGTGTCTCTGTTTCAGCTTTGTCCCAAAGTGATAAGACCTACATAGATAAAGTACACACAGTCATATATAAGTACTTTTAGTCATTGGGGTATATCCTCTGCCCTTCAGTGACCTCTCTGCTCTTCTGGTACCTGTTGTGTCCATGTTCTGGCAGACAGTTGGTGAATGTAACACATCCTTGCTACAGGCCATAAGCATTTCTTTACAGAGCCACTTATGAGCAGCAGTATTCTTTATGCTTTAGCACCATGTCGCCACACAGACAGCATTGTGACAATGGATGTGCCAACTGTTTCTTTCTTGTAAGGCCTGTGGCTTCTGGTTTGGAAGTTGTTAGTTTGACTTTATTCTTAGAAGGGACAGTATTTATGTTGAAGATTTAAAAATAAATCAAACTAGAAACTCACTTTTTCAAATGTGAAAAGAAGTTGCAAGAAAAGTACAAATCTGAATAATAATTGTATAATACTGGGTTGAAAGTTTAAAAGAAGTAAGAGTGTATAAATGGTAGAAAACATGTAGGAACTGAGGGTAGCAGAGTACCTTTTGAATTTGTATATGTACAAGTGAAATACTGATGAGGTGTGAGGTTATCTATAATTTTAAGGTGAATTGTGGTCCAACTGAAGGGAGATTGGGATGAATGTAAACTGTATTGTTCACGATGAAGAGTGGATAATTATGGTACATTTGTAGAGCTATATTTAATTAATTATTTGTTTATTTTTAACTAATGAAAAAATCTTGGCAAGCCTTTTCTTAGGAGCAGGGTGAGTGGCCAGGGTCAGTTGTTTTAAATGTTAATGGAGTTGCCTCCGGGCTAGAGACACTTTGCTGGAATGATTGCAGCACTGGCCAATAAGCATTAGGACAGTTGCTGCAAGACTCACATCATTAAAGGCACTGATATGTTGATTGCAGCCTTTCATTACACAATGTGAATGTGTTAGGGTGTTTTTCCACCTGCTGCCTTTCAAGGGTCTTGGTTATAGTGGATCTGCAACTCTGCATGGATTTCTCTGAAAGCACTAAAAGGAACAAATATGATTTTGTGTAGTCTCTTGAGTGCAGTCCTATGATTGGGATGTTTTGCCTTAAGCAAGCTCCTTATCTTGTCTGATCTTTAATTTATTATTTTGGTGGCTGTTGAACCAGGCCTACAACTTCATCCATCTATCCATCCATCCATCTTCTTCCGCTTATCCGGGGCCGGGTCGCGGGGGCAGCAGTCTAAGCAGCCTTAGACTTAGTTGTACGCCTACAACTTACAACTATTATATTAATTGATTTATTTGATTATTATGTTTGTGTGATTAATTGTTTAGGTATTTTAATTGCAAAAGGCCTATGAATGTAGGATTTTTACTAAATTTGACCAAGATGAACCTAAGTGAATCCACTTAAGAACATCCTGATGAAGTGCAATTGCAGATGAAATGTCATTTCCATCAAAAACACAGTTTACTGTGTCATTGTCATGTATTCTTGCTTTGTCTAAGTCCTAAAACCTCCTCTCCACACAAAGCATATTTTGGATTTTGTGTATAGTCCAGAAAACAATTATTTAATTACCAAATTAGATGGTGATTATTTCAATAATTGATTAGTTGCAATTAATTGATTAACTTCAACCGTATTTGGATCGTAACACCAGAGGGCACTGCTGGCTCATGTTGACTGCTGTGAGTGATAGGAGAAGCAGGTGGACAGAGGCCTGAAGGCAGTCTCTATAATGCACCATCCCATACTGCTGAGCTCACACAGGCATGTCATTGGGCTTCTCATTTACAACTCTCTCACTAGAAAACTGCATGACCAATACACAGGTCAATACACAGAGTCTTCACCAGGCAGCCTTTTCTTCTGCTGCAGAGGTTTACCTTGAAACTTTTTTGAAGTCATTGTGCCCTGGAGCTGTTCATTGTATAGCTCCTCATCTCAACAAGTAGCGACAGTTCACAACTACCTGTAATAGTGGATCCCCCGAGACAACTCCAAAGGGAGGCCTGATTGTCCACTTCTTACGAATAACAATACAGCCATTTCCCTGTAGTAACCCCAGTTTAGCCCCTATAGGACCCTAAACTATGCTTAGAGGACCACGAGAAGCTTATTTAACTTAGCTAATACACAAAACTGCTTGGCACTACGCATGCACGATGATAGGCCTAACAAAAGCTGTAAAGCATGTTTATTGCCTCACTGTAAGGAAATCAGGTTGTAGAAGAGCTACAAAACTCAATACACAGATCTTGCTGTAATTTTTTTTATTGTAAGTACAAACATAAATATGATAATTGGTCAAAGTTTGCTCTCCTCTGTGCCCACAAAGATTAGGCCACCAAGATCTCAGACTGTCCACCTGAAAATGTTGCAGGGAAGGTAATATTTTGCCTGCATCACATGGATGATCACATGTCCTCCCGGATAAGTGTGGTGGAAGTCCTGACAGGACAGTTGTTTTGGATGTTGCAGATGTAACATTTGGATGTACAGGGACATGGTAATTGTCTGGTCAGAGGACTGTGATTGAAGGTAGCAGTGCGGTTAGAGCCAAACGGACCCACTATAACCTGTGATTTGAGCCGTGGCCACACTTTCGACTGGGCCCATAAACTCTGGCCAATCTGAGGGTGACCTAGGTCAACTCTATAGTCAGCTTGTGACAGTGAAAATTAACATATGAACATTACGTAACATACACAATCCCACTCACTTGATCTACTGATCTTTAGACATTTTTTGTCACATTTTATTCAAAATATTTAAAAATGTAGTTGATTTAATGAAATACAATATAAAAGCAGAATCCACCAACAGCACAGAATTGGTTTCTCTCTGTGTTAAAATCACTCAACCTATTCAGATGTACCCATCAAATTGCTACAGTTTTAATCAATCATTTTAGCAGCAGACATCCACGCTCGATAAAACTGGTAATGGTGGTTTTGCAGAAGTGTAATTGTCATAATTTGGATTTGGATGCTTGTCTTCCTGTTGTCCTGCTCTTTCTTCTGGCTCCAGCACCTAAGATCCAACCATTGTTTTTTAGCACAGAAAAGTAAATACATCTCATTGTAATTTGTTGAGTTCGCAGCAAAGCCTAGATGTAATGAGTTTGCCACCACAGCCATGAAGATTAGAGTGTCAGTGAGGAGAGCAAGCGGGCCACAGCCACAGCCCAGGATGGGAGGGAGAGCGGGCCAAGGGGAGGTGATACAGCAATGTGGTGAGTTTGTGTCAGAACATGGACTTATATGTATCCCTTCAGAACCTGTTTCGGTTGTGGAGTGAGAGGAGATCTGCCCTATGCTCCGAGACTGGATACATGTGAGAAAACCTCTGTCCACAGCTGCACCTCAGGATCACTCATTTGAGCAGTATTTCCGACTCGGCAAAACAAGTCAGCAGAAGCTATTTCAAATATGTGTAGTATGCACGAGAATTCCTCCCTCTCAGACAGTGAAAAAGTTTATCAATAAAAATATGTCATAGGCTTGTTTTAAGGTCATATGTGCATTCTGGAGCAAAAGAACTCGACCACTTAACTAAACTTAAATCATGTTTGCTCATACACAGAACATAGTGTTGCAGACTGGAGTGGTCATATAGTCCTCCAATGTCTACTATCTGTACAAAATCTCTCAGATGGCAAAATACTATATGTATGCTTATAGTAGGTCTATAATCAACACTGCAACATCCAAACTTGCTAACTTCTATTTTCATAATGATCAGACAAAGTAATGCATATAATATTATATTTTGTTTGCATATCTTACCTATCTTTTTTATTATCAGTATGCACAGATAGAAAACATGGCTGACCATACATGCGCCTCTGGGTCACGCTCACAGAGTCCTGCCGCTCCAAGTGTGCATTAGCCTCATTAGCATGTAGCCTGGATGTAGATGGATGGCATCCCTGTTGGGCTCAGTCAGCGAGTGATTGATCTGTTGACTACTGTTTCCCTCACAGAGCTGTGACGGACTACAGCAGTATGGGGCTAGAGGGTGGCTCTGTCCTCAGCAGCCTCAGTGGGAAGCCTTTGGCCTCTTTATGTATGTCTTCTTCTTTACATATTCATTCTCCTGCAGTGAAACAAAGGGCCACCATGCCCTTTCACCCTCAGAGTTCCAGGCTGTACTGTAGTGAGAAGGCTTCATTATGAATCTCCATTAGCTTCTTCACATGTAAGAGTACCTAGGGCTGCAGTTGGATTTCTCCAAAACAATATGTGTATGTATGGGCCTGTGTAATCTGTCAACTGGCCTTATCTTAAGTCCACTGTACATAAACCTGCACCTGTCTGGAGGAGCACTTGTACCCGTGGTAAATGGATGTGATTGGCGGCGGGAGGGAGAGGTTTGATTGATAAGGACCCCCCCTGCTATTCCAGTGACAGCTCCTGTCAGAGAGGCTGCTTGCGCCACATCACATGGATCATTTGGTGGCCCTTTCTCCAGCCCATGCTACAAACTGTAAGTGCAACATTTACACAAGCAAGCCACTAACACTCATTCCAATAGCATATTACTTAAACATGCTGCAGCTGTGGCACAAGAAGAATAAGATCAAACAGAAAGTAAAAGGGACTTGAAGTCAACAAAAATATTTCAATAATTGGTAGCATTTTCACTGATTTTACAGGGAGAGCAGGGAAAACCTGCACTCTGCAGTCATCAGTTTCTTCTCTATCAACTCAGTCAACTGAATGTATACACTGTATGAGTCTCCATCATTAACTGAAAATATAATTTTTAGAAGTCACGTGGGTTGCTGTGGGGTAGAACGTGTTTCAGGATTCAGTTGTATTCCAAATGACTTCACCTTTTGAATCCTGATCTGTGTGCAACATCTTTCCTGATAAAACAAAATCCAGTTCTAATAAAAGAGGAAGACCCTGTTAATCCTTTCTCACTTTTTCTTCTTGTCTCATTGGATAACAGCTCATTGTTTGATGAACCTTTCTCCCCTGGTGCCTGGTCTTCTGGAGCAGTTATGTAGTTTGGACAGCACGTGCTGAAGCCATTACAACACTGTCTTTTAAATCCACCTGTGTGAAAGTCATTCAAAATAAGCGACAGTAGACCAACATTGATTCAAGCTGTAAAAGTTAAAATACATTGATAATAAGAAATGCCCAGTTTAAGTGGGACTCAGCAATCAGATGGAGACAGGAAAAGAGAGAGCAATATGCAGCCTCCATTATTATTTATGTCTTTAGTCAGAACCTAGACTACAATTTTGATTATTATGACAATTCATGTACAGACATCTGCCTCCTCCGATAGTTCACACTCACTGTGATTGGTTAAATTTGTCACACAGATTTGACCAATAATTATGTTTAATATAATTTAAAATAATAACATCATATTAAACAAAAAATGACTGCACTATAAATGTCTTCTACAGATTGGAAAGGGGCAGATTGTCACAGACTCGTATCAAAATATGGTATCTGTTCTATTTGCCTCCTCTTTGCTTTGAAAGTTATTTATGACCATTTAACGCACTGTGTTTTAAGAGTGATGATTCTGAAAACACATGCAACACCTTTCCAATATGTGGCCTGCGTCTGTGAAAGGTGCTATACAAATATACTTTACTCTCTTACTTACTTTTGTTATGTACAATAATAACCATAACACCACACACACTCATTACCAGGGCAACAGTACCAAACAGTTAAATGTTACTTTTAAATGTAATTTTTGTTGAGTTAAAATGTTTGGTGGTATTAAAGTATTAAAGTAAAGTAAAGTGTTAAAAATACTACAAAACTGTTTTAACAGAGAGACAACCCTGTATTTTAGTCTTTTTCTTATATAAACACATAATGAAATTAATATGAGCAGATCATAAGAAAGGGCACGGCACTGTATCCTGTGAAGCTATACTGATGGATGTTGTGTTCCCAGGGTTTAAGGAAAGGCTCAGAGGGCAAAAAGTGCACCTGTAGGGCAGGTGTTGAGGTTACAGCACTTGGATGACCAAAGGTCCTGGCAAAGACACATTCGTCTGAGGGAGTAAACACCCCAGAGAAGCCCTTTAGATAGAGCAGGCTAGTTTTGAAACTTGGAACTTACAGTGTAGTGTAATAAAATATGGGCTTGGATGAGTTGGCCATAAACATATACATCTTTTTGAGCCATGACAGATGCTTATTTGACTAGTGTTCTTTTATTATGATTAACTTATCTTATAATTGTGCTCAAAAAGACTTGCCATAATCAAACACATTCATCTATAACATGAAAACACAATCTTTCAAACTCTGGCTGCTGTGGTGCGGTTGCAACCTATGGTTAGGTTGAATCTATGAAGAGCAGTAAAGTGTGAATCCCATGGGACTTGACAGAATCAGTGTCAATGTCATGTACATTGTTATCTGACTGTTTAATGTTGGTGAGTTTTTGTGAGAACTTAAAACGACAGTTATTTGTTTACGGTCGACACTGATTACTAATTAATGGCGCACTCAAATCAATCAGCAGCGCAAACAATCAAAAGCCTGTAAGTAAAAACACAATGAGCGACCAACTGATGCGCCTTCGTTGTTAATCTCTGTCTTTCATATCATGTTGAGTTGTACAAAATGTCAGTTTGAGTGTTGAATAATATTGTGAGTCAATACCCACAGTTCCCAGCTCTAAACAAGTAGCGCGCTGATGGGACGCCTGGGTGACCAGTCTGGTGAGTGAGGTCTACTGATGCTAAACTAATTAATATCTGATTTAAAGTGGTTCTGGCCTTCCTGCGCAAGGCTCGCTCCACACCACAGGTAAAGACCATTTGAGAGGTCAGGGGAGAGCGGGGGGGTGGGGGTGTCTGCTTTTGTTCTACAGAAAAAGGGGGCCTGTTCTTAGTGCTGCGACCTACCATTTTAACCGGGGGTGTGAGTCTGACGCGGGATAGATGTGAGAGAACAGAGACGAGTGCGCATCGCGGAGCTGAAGCGGAGACAGTGCAGGCGCAGGGGACGGACTACGGCACCTGGACACGGTCTGGACTGGGACTTGATCAGACTGGAGCTATAGTGTGATGGACTGCGTGACGCGGAGCAGGTCCTAATCGGACAAACCCGGGGCTTTTCTGTTGGGCTTTTGGATTTGTGGAAAGGTTGCGTCTACAGCGGCTCAGAAGGAGTGCGGGATGATGGTCCCTGCATATAATTTTCGGCACCTGTAAGTGAGGCTCCGCTGCCGGCTTGGTCCGATCCAGTTGTTTAAATAATGCACGCCCACATGAACACCCGACTTACACTTCTCTTCTTGTTGTAGGTTGGTGCATTTCCTGACATTCTGCTATTACGCACAGGTAGGTTCTTTATAGTTTGGCTACTATGATTATGTCTGTTAGGATTTTGATTCAGTTTTATATAGTCTATGTTATATAATGAAAAGTAGCCTTGTCCATTTTTTTTTCCGGTAAAACAGACATAGGTTTCGTTAATTTAAACATTAAATCAAATAATTTAGACCACATTTTAATGGAAAATGCGCTTAGATAAATATAACCTATGGGCCTATATCCTAGATATATATACTATTTAAAGGTATATCCGAAGTATGCCGTTTGTTTACTGGGCCCAAAATAGACTTGGGCTCCGTAAATCTGGCTCTTGTGGGGTTGATGATAAAAGAGCAAAATGTCTTCAACCCCTAAATTAAGCTACATGTCCTACGCGTCTTGTCGTGTCTGAAGGTGGCATTTAGATCTTTTAGTAAATTGTAATGTACTTTACGCGGTTTGCAGAAGCGCTGATTGCTCTATTAGAACAGATACTCATGCGGTGCCGTCTAATTTCTGACAGGTAACCAATCAGTCCCCGCCTAATTTCACGCAGCACGTGAGCGAGCAGAGCCGGGTGACGGACCGCGTGAGCCGCAGACTCATACGCATGTACCAGCTCTACAGCCGCACCAGTGGCAAGCATGTGCAGGTCCTGCCCAACAAGAAGATCAACGCCATGGCTGAGGACGGAGACGTGCACGGTAAGGCCGCAGCTCACACGCACACTGACCCTTTAGGGCCGAAGGCCAGTAGGTGTTGCGGTGGTCCATGGCCCGCTCCAGGGGCTGCAGGCTGCGAACTTTTAATATTATATAGTACTAGTTATAGAGTATTATTGATTTCCTGGACTGACATAATATCATACTACAAGAATTATCATTTATCGTGGATAGATATATAATTTAAGATGTCTCTTATTAGTCACATAATTTCTTACACATTTTAGATATGAGTATGATTATGGATCTCTCTTCTCTACTGGGATTACAAGGACAGGACTCAAAGTAATGTACAGTGATATTAAAGTCATTGTTTATTCTTATGTGATTTTAGCAAAACTTGTGGTGGAGACGGACACATTTGGCAGCCGAGTTCGCATCAAAGGAGCAGAAACAGGCTTCTACATCTGTATGAACAAGAAGGGTAAACTCATTGGCAAGGTACGCAAGCCCTCACTCAGGAGTACTTTATATATGTATGTATGTATGAATGTGTGATCAGCACTCCACAAACAAATTAACCTTTTGGGTAAAAGTAAACCTTCAGTCAGACACACAGTGCTATTCGGATTCATACACACACAAATAACTGAAATAAACTCACTCATTTGCATCAACCTTGTTTGATTCTAGCTAACAGTCAGTGTGCGGTAAGGTTGTATGATGAAAGAATGTGGGGCCCGGTGTGAGCTAACCCCACCCAGTGACTCCCTGCCTGGGCCACCATCTGCCCGGAGCCTGGTCTGGCCGGGCCCTCTGTGTCACCCCTATTTTTATCCACAGAGCTTTTCCACACGGTGCATCTTGGCCTGCTGCTGTGTATGCACTTGCACTGAGCTCTAATAATGCTTCACTTGAACAGTTAATGTAGATCATTCTTTAAATGTTAACTGCTTATTGCCTCACAAAGCAATCAAGATGAAACGTGGTAATTTGTGTGAAACTACAAAAATACGGGTCATTGTTTAAACCAGTGTTTCCCAATAAGGGGTACGGGGACCCCTAGGAGCAGTTACTAGGGAATACTTGGATGGTATCAGGTTTTTAAAAAAAATTAATGACCTTTTATCTGAATAAAAATGTGTCATTAGTTTAAAATTTTGCATCTTTTTGGATTATCTTGGACCATAAATATAATAATTCAAACTAAAAATAGAATTGTCATAATTGACAATATGCAAATAGTAAACACATTTATTAGACTAGAAACTCAAAGTGAGGGGTACTCTGAGTGAGAGACAAAGCTTAGGGGGTACTCGAGACAAAAAAGGTGGGGACCACAGGTTTAGACTGTGGTAATATGGTTATTGAAAATGTTGTGAGTGGTCAACTGTGGTAATGATAACTATGCTTTTTTCAGAGTAACTACTTTAACAACTCATAATCTTTTATAGTAACAAAAGCCTTAAACCTCGCTTTGAAATGGTTTTGCTGAGGTTGGCTGTCTTGGCTGTAATGAATGCGGCACATGTTTAGAGGTGTCCAGTGGGGTGGCCCACACAGGCTGCTGAACTCATCATTTGTGACTTACATTACAGAAAAATGGCCAGGGTCGCGACTGCATCTTCACAGAGATTGTTCTGGAGAACAACTACACAGCTCTGAGGAATGCACGTTATGAAAGCTGGTATATGGCATTCACTCGGAGAGGTCGACCCCGCAAAGGCTCCCGGACAAGGCAGCACCAACGTGAAGTCCACTTCATGAAGAGACTTCCCAAAGGCCATCAACACCCACAACCGGTCCACCACCGGCCCTTTGACTTCATCCAGTACCCCTTCAACACCAGGACTAAACGCACACGATACTCATCCGACCGCTGACACCAAAGACTCCGTGTCTCCTTTTCACACAGGCCTTTCTACTGAGCACCACGGTTTTTACACTGTAGCTTTTCTACTAATGCAATGCCAGAGGTGTAATTAAACACTAAATAATTATATTTTTGTATTTTGGACAGACTATTGTTCTGAGACCAAAGATGTGTACACTGTTCAGTTGTATCAGGGACTAATTGACAGTTGTGCTGCAGTGGACTTAAAGGGCTCTTTGCAGATTCATATCGTTCTCTCAACGTGGGGCGCTTGGTCTCAGTTTGTCCTCTGAGGTGCACACTGCAGTCTTTACTTGTGAATAAAGGACCACTGCTTAGTCACATTTGTGACCAATGTATTTTTTAAAGTTCTTTGAAAGTGTAGTGGATTCAATGTTGTGCACTCCAAGTATTCTATTATAGCAATAGTCCCTGAACTCCACAAGGGTTATTGTGTGAATGTAGTTGTAGATGCTGATCTCGTTAACTCACTTTGAAGATTCACACAGTTCATTCTTTCATGTTTAAATGTTGGAATGAGGAATACATGACTGACGGAGAAGTGAAACACAGCATGCTGGCGCCAGGCTTGTGATGAACTATTGTGGCAGCTAAACAACTCTTACCCCCCTTTGTGTGTCACTGTTTGTATGTTTTTTTATACATATAAATATATTTTTATTTGAAAAGTTGTAAAAATATGTATGAGATATTTATTTATAATGTGTAAAATGTACAATAGAAAAGTGATATTAAAGTCTTGTTTGTTATAACATTGTCTTGAGCCATGTCATTTCTGAGAGAAAATTTTGTTTAATTTGTACCCAATATTTCCCCTGATTCATAGTCTGCTCACTCCTGTAACTGCACATAACGCCATCTCTTGTTGAAATAAGATTCATAATCCCCGATCCTACCATAAATGAAATCCTCAACATTGTATAACATTTTTCTCAATAACGCAAATTGAACCCCACACATGTGGTAAGATCAAGCACTAAAAGATCCACTGCAGTGGTCCAGCTCTTTCAGATCTATATAAATATGTGTAAACAAACGATAAACAGCTGTCCTCCTTGCCCTGTACAAAAAGTCTCAAATTTGACCCTAAAAATATGATGTTTGTGTGCAACAAATAGCATTTATTATGATGTCAGTGATGGCTAGAGTGGCCAAAAATGACTTAATAATATTACTCAAGTAAAACTTAAATATAGTTGTCAAGGAAATTACTCAAGTAAGAGAAAAAAGGTATTTGGGTAAAGTAACTCAAGTAAGGGATAACTTTAAGATTTACGTTTTGAAGTCTGTCATTTGAAGGACAAAACATGAAATAAAGTTTTGTATTTTTAAAGGATAGCGGATATGAAGTAACATACCAAATGTGCAGATGTAGGAGCATATGTACTGAATGCATTTTCAAAGGATAAGGATTAGGCTTAGGGTTCCCACAGAAAATTTTAAATGTAAACTAGAAGCAATAGTGCACAATTGTGTACATGAACACAAATGTTCATACTATTACATTGTCAACATATAAGTGTTTGCTTTACTTACTTTACTCAAGTAAATGTAACCGAGTACTCTTCAGCATGACGCTGTCATCTATTTTTATTAATGGAAAATGACGATCAGTGAGATTCATTGTCTTTTTTTCATTATCTGAAACTGAAAAAAAAAAAGCTAAAGTAAACAACAATAGACAATTGAACTGTGCTATAAAGACCACCAAACTCAAACAGTCACAACACATTTACAATGAGTAGGCAGAACCTTACACATGGTCCATAGACAAATCCTAAACCCTTTATTTTCAGAGACACATGAGGTGAATATTGATGCATTTATTTACTTTTCTGTTATAATCTGAATATGACAATATCAATATCTGACAATATTCCAAAGGGGGGAAATAGCAAATTTGGGCTCACAGTGACATAAACACGGCCAAAATGAATAAAAATTAAGAAATGAAAAATTCCTGTGAAGTAAGCTTCTTCCTCTCAGGGAGAACATTCAGCTTTGGGGCCCTCTAGTGGCTTCACGGGGCCCCCATGTAAGAAATGGCTCTGTACTGTAAAAAAAAATTAATATACAGACACAACTGTGGGTTTTCACCACCATGAAGGAACAACTCACATATAGAAATGACTTTACCTGATCTTTTTATTTGAGATATGTTTATTGACATACGATTCAAATTGAGCCCGGTATTTGAGATTACTCTATATGTGTTGATGAAGTAGGGTAATCATGAAAATTATGATTGTTTTCTTTTTCTTTTCAATAAACAGGTAGTGAATTAATGTAAACATTGGACTAGAGGGGCATCCACAAACTTTAAATTATTTAATGTATCTATTTATAATGTATTTGTTAGCCTTCCTAATGTGTGCATACAATATTCCCAAACAAACCCATTGCAGAATGTTGACTCAATTTTATTTATTTCCTAACAGTGTTTTGGGGAATATCAATGTGGCTTAAACTGCCTGGTGTGCTTTGAAAAAAAATCTGTTTCCTGATGACATGGTCAATTTAGCATTAATCTGCCATTTTGGAGTGCTTTGAAAGAGAACAGAACCAAAAAGCCTCTACCATTGCAAAAACCAATGAACAAGACACAGCGACACATACATTATGTGCACCAATTCCTTTTGTGTCGTTTGGTATTTTTCAGGGGTTGGGGTGCTGTGACATCTTTTCAAGCAAAAAGTGTGCCATGACTCAAAAAAGGTTGAATTTATTTCAATATAATATGCTTGCAGTGCTTTCAATGATGATGCACATAATTAATGTATATATGTGCAGGTCAAACTCTCCTTATTGCTGAACAGATTAAAAAAAAAAAAAACATCAGCGCTTCACATGGTAGCTCCCTCATTAGCCCTCTTTCTCCAACCACAATTTTTTTTTTTAATACATTCTTATTCTAGGGACGCTGCTCTCAGTGCATGCTCTGAACAAGTGAGTGGTCTTCAGTGAAGTAAAAAAGAAAAACTATCTGCATATTGGCATTGTGTGTGCTGTGCTTAACTGATCAAAGAGCGGTCGGGGTCCATTAGCTGTGGGCTGGGGTCAGTTTGGAGTTTTCTTAGGGAAGAGCTCAGATTGATGTTGCAAAGGCTAAAGTGTAAGTATCTCATTAAATGTCACAAGGTCATTAAATTTTTGGGTTAGGGTTAGGGTTGGCATGCCTTGTTTCAGTGCTTCCTGACACATTCAGTTCATAATAATAAGCTACGAATTGTGGGCAGTTTAAAGACTCATATTACTGGCCCAAATAGGCCTTGCCCAATACAAAGTTGCACACATTTAAACAAATAGGTTACATCAGCTTGTAGTTGAATCAATAAATATTATATATATATATATATATATATATATATATATATATATATATATATATATATATATATATATATATATATATATATATATATATATATATATATACATACTACATACTGAGGTGGAAAGAGTACAGCAAATTTGTAGTCAAGTGAAAGTATAGTTACATGACTAATAATTTACTCAATTACAAGTATCCTACAACTATTGCTGCCAATTTTTTTTTTTTCAAAAGTGACAATAAGTGACAACATTTTATTCAGAATTAAAATTCAATAAATATTTGGCAAATTAAAATGGTTTAAACTGAATTAAGTTGCTTTACACATATTCTCTGAGCTCTGAGCAGGTGCAGGAGCAGGTGATGCAGGGCCATTTTGAGTGTTTGTTGAAAGAAGCAGATACTTACGGGTAAAGAAATAATAAGAAGTTATCACAACCAAACCATTAAACAAAGCAATACTGACCACCAGAGTTTTGTTTTTTTATTATGGCATATCAACTTGTGGGTAATAATAACTATAATAATAATAACTATACTCTATATCAGTCACTATATCAGGCCCTGAGCACCAGAGCAATAGAGGCTCAGATCTACCAGACCAGACGAGACCCAAGGTGTAGGCTGTGCAAAGAAGCTCCAGAGACAGTCCAGCACAGAACTGCAGGGTGTAAGATGCTGCAGGGAAAGCAGACATGGAACGCCATAACCAAGTGGCTGGCATAGTGTACAGAAACATCTGTGCGGAGTATGGACTGGAAGGTCAAAATGGGAAACACCACGAAAGGTGCAGAATGACTGAACAAAGTACTTTGTTGGACTTAGATACAGACAGAGAGAATGGTAATAGCCAACCAACCAATCATTGTGGAGGATACACAGTACAGGAAGGCTGCTGTGGTTGACGTGGCAATGCCATGTGATTGCAACATCAGGAGAAAGGAACTAGAGAAGGGCTCAGAGAAGAGCTGGAGAAGGCTTGGAAGGTGAAGGCCAAAGTGGTGCCCGTGGTGATCGGAGCACTCGGGGCAGTGGCCCCTAAACTGATCTGATACACCCTGATCCTGCAGGACAACTTGGAACTTGTTTGGGGCTTATCCACCATCTGGACAATCCTGCGTTGCAAGCTTTCATCAATTTGTTTTTTCCGTTCACATCCAGGGAGAGATTAGCTACACTGTCATAGGCTGCAAACTTCTTCATTATGCTGCGCACTGTGGACAAAGTAACACCAAGATCTCTGGAGATGGACTTGTAACTTTGAGCTTGTTGATATTTTCCCACAATTTTGGTTCTCAAGTCCTCAGACAGATCCCTTCTCTTCGTCTTTCTGTTCTCCATGCTCATACACAGAAACACAATGTGTGAGTCAGCTTCTCTACTTGTTATCTGCTTTAAGGTGTGATTTTTATATTACCCACACCTGTTACTTAACCCAGGTGGGTTTAAATGAGCATCACATGCTTAGATTAAGTTATTTATCGCGTTATTTATCCACAATTTTGAAAGGGTCTCAGTAATGTTGTTTGGAGTTTTGTGTAAAATTATGTCAAATTTGTATTTTTTTCACCTCTGTTTTGTGCACACAAAGAAAATAAACATGTATAGGAAAACGTGTCACATTTCAATACTTCATTTGTCGGGACTATATATATATATATATATATATATATATATATATATATATATATATATATATATATATATATATATATATATATATATATATATATATATATAGTCCCGATCAAAAATGTAAGACCAGTGGAATGAATGGCAAAAGTCACATTTTACATGGTAGCAACAAAGCAACAAGAAATTCAAATGAAGTGGGAAAGAGAAAGTAGTTAAAATGTTTTGAAAGAGTTCTGTTGGAAAAGTGTGTCACCTATTTTTATAACTCCGTTCAAAGTGCTCACTATTCACAAGGAAATATACTGTATAAGCTGGAGAAACTGTGGTTGTCAGGAGGTTCACCATTACCATGTGTTTTGGGACTGTTCTGTTGCTCAGAAATATTATCATCACCAAACATCCCACTGAATTTCAGAACTATGTATTTGGGCCTCAATACACCTGCCATAGACACAATAAATTAATATCTTTGTAACATACTCTTGGTGGACAGGACTGACATAATAATAGGCATTTGAAAAAAAAAGGCATTCTGCCTCAGTTTGAAAATGGACAAATTTAACGGAATTTAGACTGGACATTTGTGGAGTAGTATGTGCTCTAGCTTTTTTCCATGTCTTTTGTTAACCTTTTATTTTTGTTTGCTTTATGTGTTATGTTCAGCGTTCTTCTTTTTTACATTTTTTCCCCCATTTGCTTTTGGAAAACTGAAAAAAAATTAAAATACCTAAAGAAAAAGAAAGAAGCAGAGCAGTGACAGCTTTGTATGGGGGACAATTGGGACTCGTACTGGACTCACTTCTCACATGATTTTAAATGTAACTAGTTACAATAACATGCTACAATTTTACTTTACTAATTACAAGTACATGTTACACATAATAATCTAATTTTACTTTAGTTATATTATAAATTCTCAAAATGGTTCTCAATTACAGTAACGTGAATATTTGTATTCACGTGTGCGTGTGTATGTGTGTGTGTGTGTGTGTGTGTGTGTAAGAGAGTCAAAAGGTGAGTCGTAATTGTGGGGCCTTTGCACCTTGACTGGGCCCCCCATGACCAAGTTACGCCACTGTATTTTGGTTCATATTCTCAATTTACTTGCAGAGGCAACACGCTTACCGTGATAAATACCAACTACAACACGAACACCTTCAAGCACAGACCAACAGACTTTAGTTGGTAAATAAATAAAAATAAAGCGGGGAGGGATACGTCATTACGTTTTCTACGTCGTAACGCAAGCTGTAGTAGCTTCCTGTGTTTCCTTCCTGCGGTATGACCATGGCTGTATGAACTTCCATGAGATGAACGCAAGTTTTTCGTACTAATGAACAGTTTGCTAAAATGAGCAACCACCGAGAGCATCTGGCGTGGTTTTGGACAGCGGCGGTGGGTCGCCATGCTTTTGTCTCAGCTGCCAGAAGACGTCCTTTACCACATCCTGGCTTACTTAGACCACATATCCCTTAGCCGCTTCTCCCAAGTTTGTAAATATATCTACAGTTTTGTAAACCGTGACAATGTGTGGAAGAATGTTGCCAAAGAATTCCTGAACACCGGGATTCGTCGTGATGGATCAGATCAGTGAGTTTTGTTGTAGCTTCTACATGTGGCATTTGCTAGCGCACGAGCTGCTACCTGTTCTATTTAAGCGTCTGCTTCTCGACATGTCCTGAATATCTCATATCCTCCCCAGCTTGTGTTTGACTAGTCAGTGGTTTGAACGCCCCTACAACGTGCTAACGGCCTAGTAATCCTTCTGTGCAAAATAAATATCTTACTTATTCAAAATCACAGTTACTGTATAATACAATACATCCCTGCCAGACCAAAGGCTCTGTTGGGATCCATCTCTACTAGTAGCTACCACTTTACAAATGACTGTGTATTCCCTGTTACAGATATCCCAAAATCCCACTCAAGGATAGAGTGAGGACTGCTCAGAACTGGTCCAATGGGCTTTGTACCAAGAACATCCTTATATTATGGAGAAAAAAGTAAGTTGTGTCTTGAATTACTATTTGATTACAGTCAATGCCTTCAGTTTCCCTGGGAGGTGGTGGGGCAAGAATGTTGTCGCTGAACTAAAACTTGGCCTGTTTACCATGCAAACAAATAGTAAATCAGTAAAGCATAAACTCAGTTAAGGCCATTAAAGGTCCATATTCAGCGTTGTGTTTTGTTTAGTTCCATTCCAACATATTTAGTTTGATAGTAGCCCATGAAGTGCTCCCCCTTCAAAATCCATTTCAAATCCATTTATCTTCACCACATTGATGGTAAAAGGTACCAAGAGTGCATGCTGGACTTACAAAACTTAAAAAAGATGTGTGGTTTCCTATTATTGTATTGTACTTGTTTTGTAATGTAATTGTGTTCTCTGTCTGCCCCTTAGCCTTTTGCCATGGCTGCAGATGGATGGGAATATACTTTTTTTGTCCCAGGCTGCAGAGATCCGAGCTCACAGTGTGCACCAAAATGGCAAGAAGATTCTGAGTCAGCCGTTTCAAATCTATTCTGGTCACAATGGCGATGTGTGTCGTTTTGTTCTTAACAACTCCTATTTAATCAGCAGTGGAAGGTATGTCAAAAAGTTGGTATTCCTATTAACAATTAACATTTACTGTATACCTCACAGCTGACTATCATCAGAAAAAATGAGAATGTGCTTGTTTTAATGAATGAATCAAAAATATTATTTTACCTATTATTTTTAACTTTTTAACTTTCACAGTATATTTACTATAGGGCTTTACGATTATTATTATTTTAGAGCAAAATTGTATCTGTAACTCAGATATTTGGTGTTTGGATGTGACTCTTCACAATCAATTTTCTTCAGTATAATTTTATATAAACTGTTGGTAGTCTTACAGAATTAGCCAAATAAAAAAGTATGAGAACCAAAATATCTTACATAATATTACAAACTACAAACTAGTTTACAAATACTGCACAATACTGCTGTCGTGGTTTGAAAGATTCTGGTCAGCTAACGATGCACACGAAATGATGCACATGATCATCAATGAATGTGAAGCACAAAGTTATATGATAGACAGCATTATAGATTTCCATCTGAATTATTTATCATTGCAAACCTGATGCTTCAGGGTGTTCTCTTTTACCAGGATTAGGAATCTTGAAAATGTGTTGATCATAGATCAACCTAGAGTAAAGACTAAAGATCTTGTGATGGTGATGGCAAATTCGTCAGAAAGAAATTACATTGTAAAAGGGTGTGTTGGGTGTGTCCCAGAATCATTGGAAGCTGAACCCCTTTGGAAGAAATCCATGTTTTCAGCTCTCCACACAGTTGTGTTCCAATCCCCCCAAACCCCCCACATCCTCAGTCACTTTACTCGTCACTGATGCAACATCAACAGTTTAATTAACATTCAAATTAGGCCAAAACTTTCAAATGTTTTGGAAAAGTCTGCTTTAGTGATGTCAAGATTATTCGGTTATTCCTCCTAATTATTGTCTAGCTCGATATAACATTGTCAATGTAGGCTATGTCTGGATTTTCCTAGGGGATAGAATGGATCTGTTAATGGTGAAATTACTTTTTTGTTAGGATAAATAACAACGCAAATCATTCACATGGCGACAATTCATTTTTATATTTTTTATTCATGAAACAGGAGGACGCTTCTGGTAACTTTCCAGTAGTCGCCAGAGATGGAAAAGTAACCCAAAAAAAAGTACTAAAGTAGAAATACTTTACTTGAGTGTATGTATCTGTGTCTATCTGTATGTGTATGTATCTGTACTTACTTTTTACTGTGGATACGTTCTACTTTACACTCCACTACATTTTTGACTGAAATGTCTTTTTTTTCTTCCTGCGGTTTGATACCAATGGGTTATTTTTTTACCACATCCATGGTGAAATCTTACATAAAGGTTTTGAGTTCAAGTCCCAGATTTGAGCAAACAAAATATTTTATTATCATCATCATGTGTGTTTCTGGAGCTTAGCGAGAAATAGAGCTAAGGTTGTAAATGACTTTGAATGTGACGTGCTTTTGTATTGAACGTGGTATGTGATGGGGAGCCAGTGGAGCTGTTGTAGGACAGGTGTGATGTGTTCAAGATAAGAGAGCCTTTATTTGTCCTTCAGTTCAAAAACAGTGGTAGACTATGAATATGCAATTAAATCTGTTTTAATTATTAACGTAACACTGCACAAATGTAAAAGTATAAGGCTACAACACTGTTATGTACAATGAGTGGCTTTGATTGATATGTGGATAATAGACCATAGCCCAACCATAAGATTGGTTTACCTAGAGACGTCTGTAAAATTGAAATTACCACTCGGTGTCTGTGTTTTTTGTGAGCATTTGCAGGAGATCAGCAATGTCAGTAATTCATTTGTTTTTACGGACTTTATTCTGGAAATGGCGGGCTTGCAAACACATTTAATATGGCAAGAGTTTCAGCATTTGGTCTATTTTCAACTGCTTTAGGTTATTTTCGTTACGCAACATAACGAGATGCCATTCTTGTTGTTGCGATCAGAATGACATCCAATTTTCCCAAAAGAGCCTGCTTGCTGCTCTGTCCTTGGTTGCCACAACAACGGAGTTGTACTTCTATTTTATTTTTATTTTTTTGTTTATTTGAAATGGGGCAGTGTATGTTAATCAACATGATCGCCTGTAAATATGCCAGATTTAGCCATAAAAGCTAATTTACATCTGTAGTCCTATGGCAGCTTGATGTCAGTACGATCGGCCACAAATAGTAATGCAAAAATTGTCAATTAATCAATTTGGGGTTTGGGGGCCCCAATCAATTGCTTTCCTTACCTGTCCTGTAGCGACGCCTCTGAGTGCAGTGAGTAATAATGTTGTACAACTCTTTGTGGCATTCAGACTGTGATGGTAAAATAATTCAGCTGATGAGACCATGCACACCAATACTTTGTGACAGGATTATGAAATGTAGTACAAATTATAAACTACCATTTTCCCTATAAAATGTCTAATGTTTGAAAAATGTAAAACACTTAACTCAAGAATGCTATTTAATTATAATCTCTATAATGTCAGGATCATTTGTGCCAAATTTGTCTGCATGGTCTCATCGCCTGAATATTTTAACATCACAGCATTACTGAGACAAGACAACATGACATGAAAATGCATTAAAATTAATGTACATTTCACAAGTAATACGTGATAATGTCTCAATAGATAGCCCCCCCTCCCCCCTTATTTATTTATGCTTTTTAAATAATAATAAACCAAAATATCTTTACACACTATAAAACACTACAGTACAAAAACATTTAAATAATAATAAAAATATAGATGACAAGAATCGTTCTGAATTAGTATTAAAGGACAAATATTCTGCATTATTTGTATTGTTTTTGATCTTCAAACATGCTCCTAAACATATCCACTTTGACACCTCATATTTTAGAACAGAAAAATAAAATATTTTTACAAAGAACAATATAACCTTTAACTCCTTATGGACATAACTTATTTTGTAGTTTAATTGTTTAGTGTGGTATGTATTAACTGCCACTTTTTAAGTTTTTTGTGAGGTCTTTTTGAATGTGTCTTTCGTTTTTTATGTGCCAGTATATATGAATGTGACCAACTGACCGATTGCAATGCAATTTCCCTTTGGGATTAATGAAGTATTTATCTATCTATCTATAACTTTATCACAGCCTTGGGAGATGCCATATCAACTTGGGTGTGGCTTCATCTACTGGCTGCAGACTTATATCCACAATGCTTTGCAATGCAACATTTCAGAGCTGTGACACAGCTGCAGTGATCGTGTCTAGACGGCAGAAATGCTGAGAGCGAGTCCGACGACCATTCAGTAAATAACTTTTGATTAAACAGAGATGGAATAAGCTGACTGAACATGCCTCACAATTACGCTCATTCTGTTTTTTTAATTTCATGTTGCACCGATCATATGTTACACATTGTCAAATATTGTCTAAAAATGACTTGACATTATAGAGGGATTAATGTCAAGTTGGATGCGCGCGCAACCTGAGTGTAGAAAGAGCCGCCCTGCCTGCGTTTCACAGTTACTTGAGGTTGCAACAACGGACTTCCATTCCCACCTGATGGACACGCGTAGCTTTTATTCCCTTGCTGATAAGCTAACGCTAACAGGCTTATCTAAAATGAAGTGATCGCTGCACATTGTTGCATTTTTAATCATCTGGGTTAGGGTTCCCTCATGAGAATGCAGTTTATTTACAAAATATTTTCTTCAAAACAATTCGTCGGTGTAAACCCTCATTCGTCCAGGTGTGGTCCATCGTAGGAAAGGTTTCAGAGGTTGTCATCCGGACGCCGTTTGAAGATCGAGACGTTTCGACTTTTATCCAAAAGTCATTGTCAATCGGAAAGCTGGTATGGGAACTCGGGCTTATATGCTACTCTAAGTTAACTAACTAGCATATAAGCGGCGTCCGGATGACAACCTCTGAAACCTTTCCTACGATCTTCAAAACAATGTCTAATAATTGGAACCCGATTTGCATAAACCTCCATTATGTTACATTGCTGTAATTCTTATCATGTTAGTTTTTTTTTTTCCTTTCCCAAATTTCATGACTCCGTGACACTGGATGTGACTATTGACCTTTTTCCGGAAGTTTCCGTGGGCGCCGCAGTCTTTTTTCCGTTGTATTAGTTTACATGGGCTAAAAAGCCATTTTTAGGCCATCCCAGAAATCGCTGCATTGTTGACTTGTTGTATGCCATGACTTTCCCTTGTTCGGCATTTACATGAACAGGGTTCTCGTCAAACCGGAAGTTTGTTTACTACAGGAGTGCAGATCTGTGGCAAAAAGAGGCAAAAGTGGGTGGGGTGGAATATGATCAATAGTACCACTTTTTACTCACTCTCAAAAAGGGGTTTTGGGAGTCCTGGGAACAAAGGGGATGAGATGAATCAAAAGACAAACTTGTAATGACCAGAGGGTTACACTAATGAAAAATAACAGTAAGAAAAAGGTAACAAAATGATTAAGTAGGAGGGAATGACTATGGGTGTCATCTGTATAGAAGTGGATGTTGTGTTTCCGGAAGATGTGACTGAATAGTAGAAGGCAGATGATAAACAGCAGGGGAGCAAGGACAGAACCTTAAGGAACACCCAGGTGATGAAGAAGTAAAATTAAGTACCTCTTTCACCACTGCTAGTAACAGATTTTTTTATTTTTTTTATTTAGCGCAGTGTTTATCACACATGATCTGGTCAGGTGACACGCTGCAGTGGCTCACTCCCAAGCTTTTACAAAATGTACTTTCATTCAGAAACACTCTTTGTTTTTAGCTTGTTATAATCTGCTTTATTTTTCATTGTGCCTGCGTGTGTGAGCCTAGTGCCATCTTCTGGTGTTTTTTCATGATTACATCCCATTAATTAGAAGACCTACAGGTATGCCAAGTTGGGAATGTCCACATACATGAAGAAATGCGAAGAGTATGGTATCAAATCAAAATGCATAATATAGGCCCTTGAAGTGTCTTTCCTCATACTGATCCTTACTTGCAGGTCTTCTCCATTTAAGTTCCCAGAGGTCTTATATGACTTTAAAAGCCTTTTGTTTCAGCCATCTTCCCATAATTTGTTGTTTTAACATTATTAGTAATTAACTAGAGTACAATTACTTGTGCACACAGAACCAGTGAGGTTTGGATTATTTGTAATCTTTTTCTGAATAAAGCCATTCTAAAGATTTTTTTCATGGCAGCTACATGCAACTGCAGAACATCTTGCCACTAAATATATTGTCCAGTTTACATAATTTTAATTGGCTTTTTCCTTTACCTCTTACCCTACTAGTGGAACGATCACAACCATATTACTGATATGATATCCGTAAACACTGTAAATTTTGATCATTATCCCTATGTTTTTCAGTGATGGAACTATTGTGGTCCACAGCAGGAGAAGTGGCGTTCAGACCAGGCTGCCGGGGCACAGCCAGGAAATCAACTGTCTGGATTCCAGAGGTGAACTCATTATCAGTGGATCCAGAGATACAACTGTCAAGGTCAGTGTGGATAGAGCTCAGACCTGGAAACACTATCCTTACACAACACAATCAATTACATGTTAAAACCATATTGTAATTAAGAATAGATGGTGTAATAGTTAAGTTTATTGCAAAGTAATTTATATTTGTGTAGGTTTTTATTAAGTTATAATGAGAAAATAATCCAATACATTTTAATGATCTCATATATTAACAGATTATACAAACATCTGACATTTTAAAGGAATGGTAACCTGATTGCCCAAGAGGCCTGTATTACGAAGCTGGCTGAACTCAATCTAGATAAGTTTCTTTTACCCAGGTAGCCTAACCCAGTCCCCTATGGATAAGTGGTAATACAAAAAGGGTTCACAACTGGCTGTGTCAACTCTAAATTTTCTCAATGAATCTGTGCGAGTTCACAGTGTGGGGGGGCAGGATTATTGCCAGCCGACAGCCAATTAGAACATTGACGAAGGAAAGAGCAGAGTACTTCAAACATGAGGAACTGTCTTTCATAATCACAATCGTATAGGAAGAAATCAGAGATAAACTATAAGCCAGGCACTGCGTTAATGTGGAGTCAGCACATGGCGACTAATTTCAGCCACGCAAGTTACACCACAGAGAATGTTCATTTTATTCATCAACAAAACGGACTAAAGCACAAATGTCATGAATGACAGATGATGCAGTGTCATGGACTGAATAAACGGCACTGATGTCTGTGCAGTGAAGTGGAAAGACGCACAGACAAATGTGCACAGTTACATTTTAATGTTTAATTCTGTACATATTTTAATAGCATATTTAATGTAATACAGTATGATTTAAAGATAATGGGAATATTCCATCTAGGAATCACCTGCATAAGCTAAGTGTAACCTATTTGAATATCAGTCCTCCCCTTTATAAACTATAAAAGATTACTCTTGGTCGCTTATATATTTCCTCATTTCTCTGCGATCCTCTCACACTGGACGCTTGCTCGGTTGGATTTTAGTTTTTTGAGGAAAGAACTACATTATAGAGAAAGCAACAGAATCACAACATCACCTAATCACGAAAAAGCATGTGGTCACATGATGGAAGTCGCGATTAGATCTTTATCGACAAATTGCCCAGCCCTATAATTCAATGTGATTTGGGCAAAACAGAATAACCTTTAACAATGATATATTTTAGGTGGGTTACAATTAACATGGATTATAGTTAGGGATGCACCGATACCATAGTATCGAATATCGGTGGCGATACGTAAAAAATTCTGAATTGGGTATCGGCTCCAAAATATCGGTTCAGCTGATATCCAGGTTGGGCCTATAAAATGATGTAATAAGACTATTGACTGGCCCTTGTTGGTCCAGCACCTCTCATGTTGTTTGAGGTTTTATCTATACAAAATTGTTCTGTAGTTAAATGAAGAATAAAGAACAGTTACACAACCCATTTGGATAGTTTGTCATACTTTATAAAGAAAATAATGCATTTTTCTGTCTCTGCAGAGTTATGAGTTATAGACTGATATTGAGTATCGGCAGATACTTAAAGCATGTATCAAATATGTATCAGATCTGAAAAAGTTGGGTTGTACATTTGCAATGCAATTATACTGAGTGTGTTCTTTTTTGTGAAGCAAAGGAATGCTATTTTTTTGTGGTTAAACTGCACCAAAAAATTAACACATCAAAATGTCATTGCATGTCCCTGAAACTAATACATCTTAGGTATGTGGGAAAGGGTTTCTGCTTGCTTTGTATTGTGGTGAAAAAAACAAAAAACAAAACCACACAGCTTACACTACTGGCTCCCAGACCCACATGAGGAAAATCGTCCCCTTGATACTGCCACATCTGTGTACCATTTTTGTTGGTATGGTGTTCTTTGGGTCATGTGCAAAATTGGTGGCTGTTAGATTTTATAATGTGATGATGTCATACTCCCAGATTGGGGCCAAGAGCAAGTTTTCCCTATTAATTAAGTTGAACTTTGCATGAAATTTTAAAAATGTAAATTCACAGAATTTCGACCTGATCATTTCTATTAGTGACTAGACCCAAGAGCTTGCCGTATTACATCAAAAATCAGCATTTTAACAATATATATTTTAGCTGCCCCCCATTTGTATTAAATATTTCTGGATGATAGAATGCTGTGATGACATCAGAAACCCAGCAATTGTTTGGATCATGGCTTATAAATGGTTAATTGGGAGCATCAGATCAGTATTGATAGCAATATTGATACTGGCATTAGCATTGGTGTATCCCTAAATTGTATCATACAGTCAGATTTTAAAACAATAACCCTCCCTACAAATGTCTGTGTGTTGTAGCTTTGGACGTTGACATCAAGCTCTTCGAGAGAAACCATTTCCACTTTCGACAGAGTCTGGTCTATTGCCATTGATCCCTCTGTCAGGTAAGGCCATTTTCACTTTATTGTGTTCGCAATAGAGTTGTGACTTGGATTACAAATTTGGAGTTGAGCCCAATGGATTGGATTATATCCAATACATATTATATAGAGGGGTTTATGCCTATAGCCATAACCTAATGGTGTATACATTTTGTCATACAATAGTAAATTGTTCATAGGCAACTGATTATAAAATATAGGTCAGGCTCTTTACAGTTTTTAAATTGTGTATTGGCTACTTTTACTTTAATATATTACACCAGTGTTTTTCAACCAATTCAAATATTTTAGTAAGGAAAAAAAGTGGTATATCAATGTGGTATAATCTGTGTCACTGCCTGGTTCTTTAAATGTGGCAGTATAGACTGCTTTTTTTGGTACAGTAGTTTGCACAGGACATTCCAAAAATGGAAAATTATTAAATAAAATCTAGTGTGTAAATCAGTTTACTCAAACTGGACTTTTTTCAAGGCACACCGGGAAATACCTCAAGGCACACTTGTGTTCCACGGCACAGTGGCTGAATATCAAGGGTCTAGACGACTATTGAATTGAACAACCTTATTGGTGCAGGTGGCATATCATATATGGCATATATTGATATGTATAAATGCTGACCATTAATGGCTCCTTTCACAGCTCACTCACAGATCAGTAAACCTGGATACAGCCACAGTCACTTTACTGTGACACTTAAACACAACCTCAAGGATTAAGAGAATGAGTTGAGGGTGGGAGTAAAATAAATTTGACTTCTTTTCACTCCTTTTCAAGGTGGCTTAACTTGATTTGTTTATTAATACTGTACATTATTGCAGTGGAACTTGTTTATTACCAATTATTGATGTTGAATGAGCTCGAATAAACTAAACTAACTTGACGCTTTGGTAGTTTTCACTTCAATTACAAGTTACGCAGCGGATTAAAACCAAACACGTGCTAGTCTGCAATAGAGGGACCATAGTGAGATTCAAATCAAGACACCTCATTCGTACTTAACGGGTTTAAATGTATGTTGCAAAATCTGTTTAAATTGTATTTGGCCTCTTACCCGGTTTTCCTGTCCTGCATTTAAACATGGTGACTGTGTGCACTTAATGACACAAACCTCTGTGGTTGTATTGCCCTCGTGACAGACGACGAATGTCTTCGGAATGTCACCATTTGGTCCCAGCATAAGGCCAAGCTCAAAAGTCTTTAAGAATCTGTCATGCTTTACCTCAAACATTTGTTCCTGTAAGGGACAAATGCCATGTAGTGGAACATATAGGCCGGGAGCCAGCCCCCTCTTACGTAATTATTTTGCTACCTTTTTCTTACTATTATTTTTCATTAGTGTATACCCCTGGCCATTGTGAGTTCAAGTCTTTTGTTTCAACTCGGCCTTGTTCGGTCGCATGGCCTCCAAAACCCCTCTTATGAACTAAGCCTCTGACAGAATTCTATGAATGAGTAAAAAGTGATTGTATAGTCACATACAGTGTCACATAGTAATTTGGAACAAAGAACACTGGAATGATGAGGAACGCAGCAATATAATGTGAAAGGAGTTTATGCATATTGGTTTCCAATTATCAGACAATATATTGAAGAAAATAATTTTAAAAAGGCATTCTCGTGGATGAATCCTCTTCACAAATAGTTGCATTGTAACACCATGCCTTACTGTTCCATCTTAAATAGACAATTAGCTTCAAATTTTGACCAAGATTAACTCAAACCTCAAACGGTTCACCTGCTTCCATACACCCATAGTGACACACAGTATAGAATTTCTACAGAAAAGATATATATATATATATATATATATATATATATATATATATATATATATATATAAGATAGAGCGATAGAGATCGAAATAGAGATAGATATATATAGATATACAGTATATAGATATATACATTACAAAAAAAAGGCACCACCAAACTGTGCTATTTGTGATTTATTGTGCAGCTCCACTACATGGACGGCAGACTTTTATCAGTGTCTGTTGTTTCAATCCTCTTAAGGTTATCAAGGGAATTGTTTTGGCTGTTTTTAAAGGCCAAGGCTGCTGACAAGACACCACCCACTCACTGCTCCTGAAGATGAACCCTGATTTTCCATCAATATGTTTTGTAATGAAACTAAAAATATAATTGACAAGTATGCTAAATAAATAAATTAATACATAAATAGGTGTGTTGGAGAGCAGCTAACCTAGAACATATTCTGTCTGCAAACTGGCCAGACAGATGAGAGGTTTAGATGGCGACATGACCCAGGTAATGGCTCAGCTGGCTTTCTTTAGGGCAGGTAGATGAGAGGGAGAGATACTGTCACCATGCGGATTTTTGCAATTTTCCTGATCTTTGAAATCCAGCAGAGGGGCTGGAGAGCTTGGAACCTGCTGATAAGTTGGTTGCAGGGGTTTTCCAGGGCTATCTTTGTGGAGTGTGCTTTGCAGCTTCAGAAACATTGCTGAAGTGAGCAGAACAAGTGTTATCCAGGCCTATTCTAGGTGGCTGATGAGAGGGAGAGCAAAACAGTCAAGTGGAGAAGATCTGAGGGATGGAGGTGGTGGTTCCAGGACGCTGGTTCCACCGTCAAGCCCCCCAGAGGTGTTGTGGGGTAACTGACCACACACCAGTGAAAGTCCCAGAGATCCGAACCGCTCCGCTCCAGGAAGATGTCTGTGATGTTATTTAGGCCAGTCACCTACAAAAAAGTGTATAGACCAAGTCTTGTAATGTGTGGGGGATGTGATGTTATATTGTTTTATAGATCTGACAAATACAGCACACATGTTCATAGATAGTCCTGTAAGACTGTAAGGCAAACAAAAAGGACTTAGGACAGGACTTAGTTTAGAGTGTACTGGGACTCCTAATGAAATTGACGCCATGTAATAATTTCAAATGACATAACATTTAAAATCCGGTTTATTATCTATTTGAGTAGTTTATTGTGTATATATTGTGTGGAATAAATAGCATCATAACCTTAATTAATTATTGAATAGCACCTACTTTTCTAATATTGTGAAATTCTAATTCCTTTGACACAGGATTTTTAATGCCATTATTTGAATGCGCCTCAGCATTTAAACATTCATTCTCATTAAATTCTATTTCAATTGCTTGTTTTATATTTTGGGATCCTTAGGGCTTTGTTGGAAAAATTATTAGGTCCTAGTTTATTAATTGTCTACAAAGGTAGCAAAACAGTTAGATTGAGACACTGTACCATATCCTATACAAATCTGATTTGACGTTGAAGTATTTGCTTTAACAGTCTTATAAAATAGTGACTTGTGCTGTGAAGGACCGGGGCCCAAACCCAGTGAAGGGAGAAGCCCCCCAGAGAAAGCTGGGGGTGGGTATGGAATTGTTTTGTCTAGAACTCCTCAAGCACAACTACAAAGACATTGCTGGGGCCAAAAGCGCTTTTCAACATTTCCAAAAGAAGAAAATGATTGTTGGATAAACCATCCCAAATTTGCTTTTTTCTCACAACCTCCAGGGAGGGTGACCTTTGACCCTGGTATCAAAGTACAGGGAAACTGCATAGGAGCCACCCAGTGCTCAGACTGCACCGCAGCCACTGGCCACACTCCACTTTTCCCCCCGTCCCCTTCACCAATCCCCAATAGAAAGACTAGAGCCATGTCCGAGCCATCCCCGCTGCTCTGGAGTCAAGAATTCCCTTAGTTAAAAAAGAAAGAATGGAACAGGGCTCCAACAATGAAGCAATAAGGGGCAGAATTTGCATTCCCACACACTAAATACAGGCCAGGGCCCACAGAGCCAGAGGAGCTCCACCACAGGAGGCAGGAATAATCACAGGTCTCTCCGAACCCCCTCATTACATACGCACACCTTACATTCCACACAAACGGACAGACAGAACCACAGAACCAGCAGCCACTCACACGTCCGGCACAAACTGGCGGGACAGGTGTCCCACGCCTCAGGCTGGGTCTTTACAAATACACACTTTCCATTAATAGGGATGTAGGGATGTGGATGTGAAAAATACTATTGATATTTTATTTCTTTGAATCTGAATTCAATCTCATATTTTTTTCTCACGACACAATTTACTTTGCTTTTCTATCTAATAGAATATGTGTCATATACATACATGCATACGTACATGCATGCATACATATACATACATACACTGTTCTTTTTTGAAAGTATTTTTAAAAATACATTTTTAGCGCTGCGCCTCAGTGCTTGGTACACAATAGGTTTTATACAGAGAGACACTTGAGGAACCTGTGTTTGGGGAAAGATTGTTTGTTAACTGTGATTTGTTAAGTGAGAAGTCAAGTCCTGAACTTGCGAGTTGCTACAATTAAAGTGAAAAGGAATTTTGATAACAATATAAGGTTTGGAATATATTTTATCATATTTTACCTGTGCTTCTCATTGCTCAGAATGCATGGTCTCAAACTGGTTTTGCATGGATGTCTAAAGCTAGTCCCATTGGTAACCAACTTTTGTGTTTTATCATTGACAATACACTTGTTACCTTATTGATTGTCAAATATTTCAGTTTGAAATATTCTAGCAGAAACTACAGTGCAATATTAAACTCAATCCTTGTTTGTTGTTTTGTGACTGTGTCCACATCATACGATTGCGCAGTAGGACAAAATTGACATTCTTCTTATTCTTCTTCTGAAGTTTTTTTTGTGCTAAATAAACCAATTCAATCTTGATTCAAACTCTAATCATGCAAATTTACAAATACACCCTTAAAGGACAATTGTATGTAATTAATATACAATCCCTGAAGCAAAACATGCCTGGCTTGTTTCAAGTGACTGCTCAACATAAGGAGGAGCTACAAGAATGTACGGTGACCCTGCACACCACACACACAAACGGCACCAAAAGGGCTCCAGGGGTGGCAATGGGAAAACGGGGGCCACCAGTGTGTACCCATGCAGAACAGTGTGAATGTATGACGGGAATCTGCATGTTTGTGACCATTCAGAGGTTTGCCAATGCAAGGCTTCATGTGAAAGGGCTCATGTGGTGTCTTTAAGACTGACTTACATAGAGAACACATAACACCAATTTTACAAAGTAGAAACAAGTCAAGCACAAAGATCAGAGATTAGCACAACAAATTAACACAGACTTTTTGAAATTGTATCATGGAAATGGGCCAAGACCAAATTTTATTTTATTTATTTTTCTTTAAAGCTCAGATCCTACGGGAAATTGTAATCGAATATATTAGTCTATTCATTTGCATTGCTATCAATTAAAGTCAATGTGTTGCCCATTTCTAAGCACCAAATTATTGAAAATAAGTTTTCCACTCACATATCCAAACGTTTGTGTTGCCCTGGCATATTAACGTCCACATATGCATGTACTTGATGAGGTTACTCAAATGAGAGCGAGGGTTAGTAGGCTGCTAATGATGAGTCCTGACCTAGCTGCTATAATCTCACTACAAGCCAGTCTTCAGAGGAAGAGGGTGACATCAGTGGCCCTACTCTTTTATTGTGGGAACTGTGTCCCACAAACTGACTACTAGTGGCTGGCCCACTGATGAGTGAGTAATGTGAGTAATGGAGAGTAATAAGGTGCAGATATTGAGTGTGAGCGTAACCCTATTGTATCTTGTCAGCGAGGTCAGAGGTGACCTGCGGAGCATACTCAGCCTAGGCCTGGCTGACCCATTTGGGCCATAAATGAGTTTACCCAACACTAATTACTAGGGGCTTGCCAATGGACCACACTGCTGAACAGGTCTGACAGCTGTCTCGGTGCAATAGTCCCATGGCTTTTCACCACAGCTCTGTCCTGTGACGGCCATCACACCAATGCCGCTCACTCCATTCTGCTTATAGTGGCAAATTTGAATTGTATATTTTAGACTATTTTTAAAGTGACATTAACAATAATAACGTTTTACTTCATTTTGCTGGTGGTAATATAATATCAAGGAATAGCCCCTTGAAATGATCTATCTCATTTTCAAGGAGTCTTCAGTTGTTATGCATTCTTTAGAAAGTACATGCACATGACATTCTTTACTTGTAAAGCTAAGCTAAAAATATTGAATTATGAGTGAGGAATATTAGGTTTAAACTTTTGGCTCTACCTTCATTCCATCTATAACTCTAATTGCATCATTAGTAGTTTTTGCTACTAATACCAGCTGCTAATACCAAACTACCGGCTAGTGATGGGCGATAACAGTGATATTTGTTTCGATACCAAGTTATAATACCAATACCAATGAGTTATATATTACAATGCTTTAATACTCCTCTACTCTAAAGAATTTTACCTTAGTGTATAGAGACACATTTTCCCTCAGCCCCAGCTGTAACTAGTCTAAATATTAAATAAATATTCAGATGAATGTAAATATTAAAAGAATATTTTAAAATGTGTAAAAAAAAAAAATAGATACCTCGTCACTATCGATATATTGATTTTGATATAAATCTTCATCACTAGCTTCTGTTAAATGTTTATTAAAATGCATAGATTATCATTGCAAATTAGCTTTGGCTGTAAATTTTGGAGGGTTACATGTTTAATGTACATACTTGTTCTAAATAAATACATAAATTAAGATCAGAGTTTTGCCCTTCTTGCTTTTAATGCACACTTAATGGTGCTAAGGACATTTTCCTTACGCAGAAGAAACAAAAGCAGGGTGCAGGTTATCTTGCTCTTCTGCTTTGTCTCGAGTCCCATAAGTATGATGTGTGTAAAAGTGGTCCTCCCTCATCAATTATCCCTGTAGGTGCACACTGTCCACGCTCTGCCTAACAGAAGCTCCCAGAATCACAACACCCCCATGCAAGTGGTTGACACCTTTACGCTGCTCACCCATCCCCACCCCACAGCACTCCTTCTTTTCTGGACCCCCAGCTGTCTGTGGGAATGGCAGTCACTCATCACACGCACCTCCACTTAAAGAAAAGCCGTCACTACGGTCAGTGGAGTGACTGACTTTATGTGCTCTGATCAAACTACTCGAAGTCATAGTGCTCCTCAGCGACTGCTTCGTTTATGTGGGCTGGGTGTATAATGGCATTCAATCAAGCAGGGGATTACTCCCCCACCATAGACTGTAAAATCAGAGAAAGCACTAGATCAAAGAATCACCCAGCAGACTTTAAACATGGATCATCTCATTTAACAGATAAGGCCTTTGGTGTGGTCTCCTCTAGCTAGCAAATTCTTGAATATTTAATTCTATTCACAGTTTTTCACAAATATCCGTTATGTTGACAAAAGCACCATTAATGTTGCAGCCTTTGTGACTAAATAATGCCACCACTTTTCGAAGCTACCGTGGCAATAATTTCACCTTTTTTCATTAACTATACCAAGAGTAAGAATCTGCATTTTGACATTTAAACAGGAAATTCTACCATAGAATTCTATAGAAATAGTTTTAAATGTAGGCATTTCAGAATTGTTTCAAGTTTTTTCACTTGAACCCATCCTATTTCAAAACCTTTCAACTTTCTGGATCCAAAGTCCAAAATACTATAAATGCACAGATTAAGGTCTGAAACATATTTTGCTCAAAGGTTGCTTGGTTTATGTATGGTATTATGTTAGTAAAGAGGATAAATCAACAAGTACTGTAATTTAACCAGAGAACAGCACAAAATAATATTTTTGGCCAACAATGGATCCTGACCTGACCTTGACCACAAGGTATACAATAATTTTCAAAACATTAGTGGTTTTAACCATTATTAATTGTGCATGTACCTGTAGATTTTAACAAATGATTGTTATCAATATAATTTAAATTTATCATAAATAATAATACTATGTATTTTTTTACGACAGCATTGACAGTCCAGTGTTTTATCTTCTTGTATATGTGTCTTTGTGGTCAAGGGCAGATGCTATTATTGCTATGCTAGTATTGTCTGCTGTGGATGTCAGGACTTTCTCAATGACTTTTTAACCCTCGGCCCTCCTGGAACCATTATATGGCTTGTCGACTTTTGCTCTTATTTTGTAATTTTTAATCCAATACTAATACTAATACTGCACTCTACTGACCTCAGAGTTTGTTCCACTATGTGTATGTTTGGTTGTCCTCTATGTGCTTTTTACTTGCTCAAACTAATAACCAATAACCCCTGGTGGGAATAATAAAGCTGTCTGTCATATGGGAAAAGTAGCAGTTTTTTTGGCATGTGACCTTTTTTGATGTGATGGGTGTTTTAAGGATAAAACTGTGAAAATGAGCTTACTTTTTATATTTGTGACAAGGACGTGGATTAATGATCAAAATGAACCCATTAAAAGAGTGGAAGTTTTTTTTAAGGAGGACCTGAGGGTTAATTTAATTTTCTCAGCTCTTATCGTGTCTCCTTTTGTCTGTGCACAGTTCCTTTGCTGTGGGTACTGCATGTTGCCGGACCCCTTCTCCTCTTCACATTTGGACTATAGAAAGGTAAGGAACTTTCAAATCTGTATCAAAGTATTCAAGTATCTATAGGTGGCAACAATACCCCAAAAATCTTTTTGTAGGCCATGCTGGGCTGAAACAAGTTAGTGCGTGTTTCATGTCAATAGCATCCTGTAATAAAGGCTTTTTTAATTTGCCCAATAAGATTCCTTCCTCTCCAATTGAGCACCTGTTGACAAAACAACAAGGTTTGTCCACTGAAAGTCCCTGTAACTTTGCATTTGTACTGCCCTACATGTGATTGCTAGATTCAAGATTTAACATCAGCCAGTACTCCAGGTTTCATTTTAGACGTCTAAACAAGATTCATATCATTCCTGCCATGAAAGGGTCAACCCAAATGTCTTTCTGCCCCAGACTCTGTTCTACAAATTGCTGCAGCATTGTCTTATAGCAGTAAAATCTGTGTGTGACATTTTTAAGGTGCTCATTGTTGTGGTGTGCCAGCCTCTTTGTTAAACAGAGCCACATTCCTGCGGCCCTCACAGGGGCTCTCTTAATTGGCTAGATGTGCAAAGGCCCACACTTAGGCCCTGAGTTTGTTTTAGGACTCAAAACCTCAGCAGGGGCCTTTTCTTTACCTGTCTGCTGCTTTTGACAAGAAGACCTGTCAGTGCATCCCGGGCTCCGTCAGTCACCCCATCACAACAAAACGGTCACTGTGTTTCTCCTGCCTGGCTTCGGGCTAAGTGCCATTTTTGCCAATTTATTAATGACAGGTTGTGTGTGTGGCCCCAAGCTGCTGTCTGTCCTGTGGAGCGGCCCAACAGGCTCATTTCAGCGTTAGTCCTGACTTGGTGTGTCACGCAGCCGCAACCCTTTTTAACCTTCAATGAGACTGTGCCCCCCACTGCCCTCTGTCTGATCATCTCCACAAATCACTCAGTCTGTCCCAGGCTCAGCGATGAGGACATCTAATGAGACTCACCAGGTTGCATTCTGCGTTCTCTCACTCTGTTTACATGCACAGCTTAGCTGGGCTCCACTTAAAGCTCTATTAGGCTGTTAAACAAGGTCAGTGCCTCTGTCTATGTGTTTCTGATCATAGCGGAGCAATTATTCATATTTGTGTAAAATTTTCCATAAGAATTTATAATAGGGGGTGCACAGTGGGTTACAGTGGGTTCTCTCTGGGTTCTCCAGCTTCCTCTCACTGTCCAAACACATGTGTAGGTTAACTGGCAACGCTAAATTGCCCGTAGAGAATGAATGTGAGAGTCTCTGTGTTAGCCCTGCGACGAGTTGGCCACTGTCGTACCCCGCCTAAGGCCCAAAGTCACTGGGATAGGCTCCAGTCACCCTAACGGGAAAAAGCAGTAGAAAATTAATGAATTCATTTGTAATAAAAAATAAATAAATAAAAAAAGCACAGCAAAGAGAAAACTATAACGCCAGCTGTGTTTTATAAAGATGGAATCTCATGCAAAATGGAAGTATGGATTCTGTACCAAGTCAATGCATTAATGAGTACCTCTAAAAGACCCTAATGTTGGGACTCCATCCTCAATATAACTGAATCTAAACATCTAATTCAAGGTAGTGACGTGCATTTTAAAATACTTGATCATAAGTTTTATTACTAGTTTATGACTTGTACATAAAAAGAATAATTACGAACAAAAGAATACTCTACTCTACTATACTATTTTAGCTGCTGATGTATGCACCAGCCCAAAAGCACACAGTCTTGTTTGTAGAGTCTGTTTAATTGCTGACCCATTCATGTGTAGTGCTTGCCCTGAGAAGGGACTACTCTTCAGTGCAGTTTTGACATGTCTCAATGTCACTAATGTGCACAGTGTTTTTATTTTTCAGGAATTCCAAGCTTATTCTAGGTTATACTGCGGGTTATATATTATATTTGTGAGAATGATTTGTTTTGGTAGTTACTGGGCTGGGTTGTTCTTGTGTGGTGATGATAGTTGTTACCTGGGGTATAGCTCACTTCACAGCAGTTCGTGTTGAGGATGCTGTATCCAGAACAACAATAGTCCACTACCCCACACAGACTGGACCTCATTGGACAGTGTTCATCATAAGAGCCTTGTGCTGATGAAGCTTTCACCCAATCAGGCGCCCTGTGGGGAGAGCTGCAGTGTAATAAGAAGACCCCCTGTGGTCCAGCGGAGGGATTACCAGCTCTGGCCGAGGGATTGAGCTGCTGGGTAAAGGGGTTGGGCACCAGTTTGAACACATGGCAGCGCAGTCGCCAAGGCCAAAGAGCCTCTCTAAATGGTTGCTACGGGGCAGGTATCAAATGGTCCTGAGCTCTACACAGTCACGCTCATGAAGGGAATTAAATGGCAACAAAGAGACAGTTATTCTGCAATAATGTGCCCTGCTGACTGGAGGTTATTCTCCAATAATCAAGAGACTAACTGGACAAAGCTGTGATCACAAGGCCATGGTCCCGCGTAGGGCCAGACTGTGAGTGACATGCCACATTAGCTAAGGACTCGCTTCACACAGACTCTCACAGCTACCGTATTAGTAAGAGGAAAAAAGGTAAGGAACAACCAGCTATTTGAAGAAAAGACTCCTCATTTATTTTTGGTCTGAGAAAAATGTTAATTTGATACTGCAATATTTTCTTTTGTGATACTGTGAGCGTCTTAACTTTCAGCTGCAATGCTATATTTTCAAAGTCAATATTGGACCTTAAGAATTATTATTATAGTGAACAGCACTGCAGATAAAAATACCAAATACTCTGTTGATATAGAAGTGGGTAATTTTTTATTTGAAGAGAAAATGAAATTATAACTTTTTTATTGTATATAAACAAATAGCCTTAATATTTTATACATTAGATCACCCACATTGATTTTCTTTATAATGTTTAGTTTTATTTTATTAGATTATTAGCCTTTATACATATATTTTTATAAATCAGGTATTTTTATAATAAAATCAGGGAGTACTTCAACTACATTAACACTTTTATTTCCCAAATGATACATTTTCAGGTTGACGATTTTGTGAAATATACAAAATTATGTTAGATAATAGACAGACCTGATCAAAAGCTAAAAACCAGTTGAATAAATGGTAACAGTCATATTTCGCATGGTTGAATCTTAACAAGGTTCCAAGCAGAGCTTCAGTATGCAACAAGAAATGTTGCAACAAGAAATGTTGCATACTGAAGACAAAAAAAATAAGTTTGAGTAAACATTTAATTGAAAATAATTAAACGGAATGAATCCCCCTCAAAACAGAAATCAGAGTCCCAAATATGAACTCATATTCAACTGCATATTGAAGCTCCACGTGGAGCCGTGTTAAGATCCAGCCATGCAAAATGTGACTTTTGACATTTATTCAACTGGTCTTAAACTTTTGATCAGGACTGCATCTATTCAGCGGTTTATAGTATAATGAATACAGTATTGTCAGATTACCCAAAATACCAATTATTTGTCACACCCCCAGCACATAGTTGCACAATATGTCATTAAACTAAATTATTGTCCTTGCCCGATCATCATGATGCTTGATTTGAGGCATATCTTGATTGACGCTCTTGACATTGGATGACACTGAGACATCCATTAACTTTCTCATTTTTGTGCCCTGTGTCTTGTGTCTGCGCCCAAATACTTCTGTATGACACTGAACTACTATGTTGTATAGCTAAATTTGTTTTACAATGTGCTTCTTTTCCCCAGGCTGGAGTGTGTGTGCACCCTAGGCTCAGATTTTCGGCGTGGGGCAGGAGTGCTTGATATCGTTTTTGAGTCTCCCTTTCAACTCCTGACTTGTGGCTATGATACCTTTATCCGCCTGTGGGACCTTCGTCTCAGTACACGGTAGGCATATGTAAATTCTGTTTGCTTACAAAAATGGATTGGAGACGATGTGTTTGATCTAGGGGTAAAAAAAAGATTTACACCTAGACCTGGTAGAATAATTAATAACAAAATGAAACTATAAAAGCAATTGAATAACATTAAGTTGAAGTCCAAAGCATCAATGTAGTGTAGAAATGACTAATGTTCAGTATATGCCACAAGTATAACTGAGTCTGAGGCCAAGGCTGCTGCATCTAATAAAATGCACCCATTAAAACATTGGGTCAGCTGACAATTGTATGTGGGGTCCCTGATATCGTAAAAGTTGAATGCATATCCAACCGTGCATGTTTGTCTGCCACAGTTTAATGTATGCATGGAATTTGCGTTCTGCAGACAAGTTAAAAAATAGAGTGAAAGTATTTTCATTTAATCTTTTCTTGCAGAAAAATGAAATATTGCATTTTATGATTAACTGAAAGCAGCGAACTTGACCTTTACAGATAATCATAATTAAAATGAAAACAAAGAGATCTTAAAGAGAAGGACAGAAAATGTATTTTATATAAGAATCAAGCACAGATCATTTGTACATTTGCTACAATTAACATAAACCTCCCTGTTGGCGCGGACAATAAAAGCACACTTCCACAGCTCTCTGTTTGAAGGACCAGTGAAGTAAGACAAATTTGATGTGATTAGCAGATAGCTCTGGGGGTTTGGCTCAATGCAGGTTAGCAAGGGGGTCCCTCTTAAGATATCAATAATTGATCCGGTCTAAATTAAATAGGTTCAGGACGCAGAAGGTCAGACACAAATGTAAGGTATTTGGCATGTTTTAAATGTACTAACGTTAATTATTCGTATTAATCTTGTGTAAAAACTAGCACATCATATTTTGGGGTTCTGTATTTATTAACTTTGATTTAAGTACCCTCTATGACAACTTTTTCATCTCTAATTTTCTCTGTTGCTTGACCAGACCATATGGGGTTCAGTAACGTCTGCATAGCCTTGCTTTTCCTCGTGATGTTTCTTCAGTTATTTACAGAGCTTACAACAGCTCTCATTTCAGTTTACGAGAACCTTGGTTGCAGTTGCTGGTATCTTCCCCTTAACTCAGACTCTGAACACAAATCAATATATACTATTAATAAAGGCACATTTACAAAATTCACATGATGCGACACAGACAAATGCCTCATAATAATGCAGTTGTGCAAGAGCCAGAGAGAATACCGTCCAAATACTAACTAACTCTGTAGCTTTGACATCCATTTGTCCTTTTTATTTTAAGTTTGGAAATATCCTTCTTTTCTTCCTGATTTTGACCATGAACAACATAGACGTGTGTGCGTGTATGCTCACGCCCAGACATATCTGCTCCCCTGCTGTCTGCCCCTTAGTGCTACTCTCATCTCTTATTGATGAGCCTGTGCTAATGGGCGATCAATGACAATATCTCTAGTTTTATTTTTTTAAAAAGCCATTGTGGTAATGTATGTGTTTTTGTGGTATGTCTGACTGAAATGATATTTGACTAAAGCAAAGTTTGTATTTTATATATTTCAATGTAGTGGATGTTCTGGACTGCAGATGGAGGATTTACAATTCAAATGTAATTCATTTTAGATGTTTATAATGAATTCAGATACAGATGCAGTAGTTGCATTGGAAGTAATAGTGTATTTGTTTTTCTAACAAAACAGATGTGCACATAATCAGTTTTGTAGCATCACTAAATGGGCAGTGTCAAGTGTCTGAGGTGCAGACTAAGAAGGTCTACAGTTGGGGGATGGGATAAGGAATGATAAATAAGATTGAAGACTTAAGAATGACATGGTGTTATTGAACATTTTTTCTTACTAAGGGTTGTCTTGGCAGGAAGTGCGTGATGGAGTGGGAGGAGCCTCATGACAGTGCACTGTATTGCTTGCAGACTGATGGCAATCACATGATGGCCAGCGGCTCCTCGTACTATGGTGTAGTCCGTTTGTGGGACAAACGACAAAGCCAGTGTTTACAGGCAAGTTCTTGCAATATGAGAGGTGGTACTTACATGCAACTGGTCTATTTGTTACGTGCATTTGTTTGACACATTTGGGATTTACTTGGCTGCAAACAAACAATGCCTTCAACTAAATTAACTTCTCTAAGCATTTTTCACGAGGTGTAGTTGTCAAGTACTGTGTGGGAACGGGTGGCTGACCGTGTGACTGTTTTGTGCAGGTGTATGAGCTGAGCGCCCAGCGCCCCAGCAGCCCAGTCTACTGCCTTCGCTTCAACAGCTCTCATCTATTCGCTGCCCTGGCTACCAGCCTACACTCCCTGGACTTCAGGCAGAGTCCTGGTTCTAGCTCCTGACCTCAGAAGCTCACTCAGAGACTATTTCAGGGAGACTAAAGCACAGAACTGTTTAAGGTACACACCTTAACCTGGGTTACTGAAGTCTTGTCTTTCAAGGCATCAGTTAAATGACAGGTATTCACAGCTGTTCAGGGAGTTTTTTTCTCAACCCACAACCCTGTGCCGTTTCAGAATATTTTGAGGCCACTTAAAACAGCATCTAGAGATAATTTCCTATGTCACATGCGGAAGACACTTGTCTCAAGAGCAGCAAAAATATTTGATGTAAAAGAAATTCAAATTTGCATAATCTAAAAATAACAAATTATTTTTTTACTGTGGATTGCTTGATTTAGATGGAGTTGATTTTTAAGATTGATCATTGATCATATATTATGTAAATTATGTATGGTCCTTTGACTTTTACTTGGGTAAATGGGCACCTCAACAGTGGCAGTTAAAATGAAACTGAAACACTGGCTTATTTAGTGATGTTATGCTTCCCCCTACTGGTGGTCCATGGCAGGCCACTGTTAATTGACTAACAATAATTGGGAAGAACCTTAACAGTTGTCAGATCTGGGTACCCTTAAAAAATGTAATGTAAATGTAATTTACATAAAATATATATTTTACAGGAATGGTCATTTATGTCTATGAAAAAGCCAGCTAGACAATATGAATTACTACTTTTTCCTGAAGACTTTTGTGATTAAAAATATACAGTTACTTGAAAAAAAAAAAACCCTGTGTGTTCCTGATTGTAAAAAAAAGGGATTCTGCTCCTCTTTGAAGTTCTGAAGAGCTTAGTGTTCTGACAGAGCCGCATCATTTCTGTTTAGGTTTACGCATATTGACCCCTGCACCTGCACAGGGAACTAAGCCACACATGTCAACCTCTAATCCAGCTCTTGGCACACTTTTTCCACTCCTACCAATATATTTAATTAGAGGGGTTTGAAGAAACAAACGGCCAGAGTATAATTTCCCAAACACAATTAAACCACTTTAAACAGTACTACTGCTTGTGGACAGGCATACATAGCATGTCGACAGCAACACAAATCCATAAATCCAATTGTGGTTAGATATTGACTGGCTGTGATGTCTTTGTTTTGTTTCCTTGTCACCCATATCACCACAGTAACCTTACCCATCACATTAACAGTAAGGCCCCCCTCACACACACACACACACACACACACACACACACACACACACACACACACACACACACACACACACACACCCTCGAACACACACGTGCATGTTGGGTTTCTGTGCACTTAGCAGACAAGCATAGAACAGAAAGAGTGGCCTTTGCACATCAGTCAGTGGATACCTGTGTCATTGTGGAGTCCGAGCCTAATCCTATTGTCCCTGGGATGGATTTGTCTGTGTGGACCTGTGTGCCTGTGGCTGGGAGCTGGAGAAAGGCCAGATTAAGGGGATTAGTTTGTATCCTCCTGACTTGTCAAACTGGGATGTAAGGGCCCATTGACTTTCTGAGGAACCTTGAATAAGTGAAGGCAAAGAGGTGTCCAAAGCAGAAGTCATGAAAGGCTGTGAACAAGCACAAATTCCTGCTAGAACAATGCGTTTTCTTTGTTGGCTGAATGTTCCGAAGCTCCCCAGCTCGAGCTGACCAGCCCCAATGAGGCAGGCAAGTGGGAACAGAGCCCCCGCTCAAATCTGCACACCCACAGGCACGTCTTTGTTGAGGAACAGTTTTTGGCTTTATAGCAGCCCAAGCATCACCACAGAACTGCTATTGGTGTAAAAGAAATGACTACTTAGAATGTTACAAATGATTAATCTGCATTAGTTATCGTTTTTATGATAACAGTTAATGTTTTAATGACGTCACACATTTTTGCAACAATTAAGATAGTGAAATTTGAAACTGCTAAATGTATTAATTGACAACAAGGAAAGGCATCACTTAAAGTAAAAAAGTATTTCACATGATGTTTGAGCATGACAATTGACACAACTTGATAATTTTTCTAACGTTATCAGACCAGGTCAATACTTTTTATTATTTACTTATTGATGTCATTACAAACACCATTTTTACTTGATTGAAACTGACACCAACATATTTAAGTAAGCCTACTGTGGGGCAAAGCGAATGACAACAATAAATGGTTTTAAACCAAAAATCGAACTTATTTTCAAGACAATTCAATTCACTTCCATACAACTAAGCTATATTTTCCATAAAATGGACTTTAAGGCATGTGGTTGTCACACATGTGGTCTTCTCTCTAAAATGGTTGTCAACTTTCTGTTTTTATTTATTTTTATTTATTTTTTACTTTTCACCAGTGGCAAGAATTGTGTATAGATCTTTAAGATAATACGCAAGTAAGATATTGAGGAAGAAAGAATGGCAGTCAAGGAAGATGTGGCTTAGTGGTTCTGTGATAACAGACCAGAGGTGTATTTTATCAGCAGGTGAATCTGTATTATTAGTGTCCGAAGCAGATTGCAGTTTATTATTCATCAAAGGTCACTGTAATTACATTTTTATTAAGCTAAGCAATTTGAACCTGAAACCACTTGTATTTCTAATCCAACTTTTGAAAAATATATACTTCAACGTGGGGTGTGTATATATTCAGAATCATATTGTAGCCATACTTGCTTGCCAGTGCCTGATTTGATCTCAGAAGCTAAGAAGGTCGAGGCCTGGTCAGGACGTGGATGGGAGACCGCTGGAACACCAGGTGCCACAGAGGGGCTGCTGGACGAGGAAATGTTGATGTGTCCTTAGGCAAGACACTTTATCCACATTGCATGAAAGTGGTGTGGGTTGTGGTGGGAGGGGCCAATGGTGCAGATTGGCAGCCTCGCTTTGTCAGTCTGCTCCAGGGCATCTGTGGCTATAACAGTAGCGTCGACTGGAGTCATGCATGTCATTTTGAACAAGCTACAAACTAACCAAGTAGAATACATATAAATAGTGTAGAACTTCTAGCTACATAGATCTTATCTTTTCTAATGTAAAGGACACGTGAGGGGATCTTAAGTGTCTGCTAGGTGCAGTGACCATTATACGGTGGCCATAATGGTAAGGTAAACTAAGTGTAACCTAGTGTAATATTATTTGACTGATGTGTGTACAGAAGACCATGCAGAGAATGCTCTGACCGCTTTTGAAAATCAACAAACATGCTCCGATTAAAAAAAATTTGTACCATGAGACGTAAAAGAACACCATGGGTATGTGTGGAACTGTCTTATGAACACAGGCTAATTAGACTGAAAAGGACTAGAAAATATACTACAAAATACTACAATGACTAGTGTGAACAGAAAAAAACAAAGATGATGGGAGGAAAACGTGGGCTACCATAAACAATATTTTGGGAAAATATATATTGAGTCCAATTGCCAATACACTTGACCAGGCTTTGTGAAATGCAAATTATTTTAACACAACACACAAATTGCCAAAGATTTTATCAGCCATATTAAAATACCACTGTCAACAATTGATACAAAGCAGGTGGGAAATGTATACATTCCTTAAAAATAAATAAACCTGTTGCTTTCGGGGTAATATGAAATTTGAAATATTGTGATAAACTAATTCCATAGGCACTGCAGCTGATTTTCCTCACAGCTGTGAAGGGAAGCAGACAAAGAATACACTGACTGTGGAGGCTCTGCAGAACCTAAAACACAACAATACTGACCGAAAAAGGCTGTGAAGAGTGGAAGCAGAACAATCTCTTCAATATCCCAAAACAAGTTAGTACAAATACCACAAATGCCACTATATTTTGTTTAACAATTTTAGGCTCTAAGCCAATTTTAAAGTGCCATTCAGGCTGTCAAATTCTTTCCCTGATCCATCTCCATTTTTATTTTATTAAATTACCTTGTTTAATGTGTTTTTCACCTCCATATAAAATTAAAGTTAATTTGGTTTATAGATTTAATAGCTCATTTGGGGATTTCTCTTGTAGGCAGGATACATAAATCTAGTTTTCGAAGTCATTTTTCTTTGCATGCCAGAGTTTAATGGGGATATTACATGCCCTAGATATAGCACATGGTTTTAGTGATAAAAAAAAAACCAAAAACTTTATCAAAACTTGTTGCCTGAGGCTTTAGACAAAGTATCAATAATTTGGAGTATTTTAGGGATTTCATTCAGGTCGTTTAAAAAGATGGTTGTATAGTCATCTTATAGAAATTTCATCATCTGCTATTGAGAGTTTGTCAAAGTGGGCATTTTTAATTCATATGGAAAGCATTTCAGCTGCAAGAATAAACAAAAGAGGTGAAATTGGGCACCCTTGTTTTATACCTTAGTTTACATAAAATCTCTGACATGTTCCATAAGGTCAACATACAGCTGCTGGTATCATCATGATTGATAATGATTTTGATTATTTTAACAACATTAATAAAGTTACTCCCAAACCCAAAGGACTGCAGTGCTTGAAACATAAAATTATCTCAATCATATCAAAGGCCTTGTAGAAATCTAAAAATAAAATTAAACCTTCATTATCAATTAGAAAATCTCAATTAAATCTAGAACAAATAAACTATTGTGGATTGAGCAACCTTTTATAAAACCAGATTGAGTTTCAGAGATTATTTGGGTTATGCCTTGTTTGAGTCTGTCTGTTGAGTCTGTCTTGTAAGTTAAGATCTTTTAATTATTATTTAGAAGAGATATGGGCCTGGGTCCAAAAGAACCAACGAGCAAAATAGAAAACCCTCCTGCATTAATGAGGGTGAAAACGTCTCTTCTTTATGCAGGAAACAATGAAGCCAATTACAAAATAAGTATCCTTGGTATCTATATTTTATAAAAATGAAAAGCACTGAAACATCTCTACTCCTGGATCATTGATGACAATAGACTGCTAATGTTTTTATGCAGTTTTATTACCAGAATAAATAAAGCACATATTTTGAAGCTTTTAGTACTATATTCATAGATACTTATTTTCTGTTTCTATTATGAAACTAAGTATTTATTTATTCAAATACACCTGTACAACTAGTTTGTTGTGTTCGACAGCTCTTAGCAGCAACAGAATCTGCCACTGTGTGCAAATCTAGTCTTTTTGACAAAAAAATACCTCTTCAACAGTATACAAACAAAATAAAATGCTGAATTACATGGAATAAAATGGCTTAGAACAAACTATCATTTGCTAAACAGTGAAACAAACATTTTCAATGATACTGGCTTACAATGGTGCTTGCAATGTGTCCATAATAACTAATAGTTAACAGTTATTATACTGTATTATAATTTAACATAACTGACCAAATTAAGTTAACTTTCTCTGACCAGTTCCCGAGATTGAAAATCACTTTAGGATGTACAAAAGTCCCGTCATCATCTTCCAAGTGTTTCTCCCATTTCTTCATTCTTACTGTTTGCTTCAGGTTGAGTATTCAAAGATCACTTCAGACTCTTCTGTCTGTCCCAGCATGGACGGGGCAGGGCACTGACAAAGTACTTGGTGGGCTGGAGTACTACCCCAAATTTGCCTTCTAAATTGGGCAAGGGATCTCCGGGACGCACAGCCAGGGTGAAGCGCTGTAGCACAGTGGAGAGAAACAGAAACAGCTCCATCTTGGCCAGAGCCTCGCCCAAACACACCCTGAGTCCTGCTCCAAAGGGCAGGTAACTAGGAGAGGGGATGGCGAGTCCACTGGCGTCACTGTTTAAGAAGCGAGCTGTGGGCACAAAGACCAGTGAGCGTGAGAAGTGTTGGTGGCTTTTAGATTCTGCAATGATGATTTATACTTCCAGGTGGGAGCCAGTGTTTCTCTAAGGATAACATGGTATTTTCAAAATTTTACTGACAACTATAACGACTAAATTACGACAAAATAAACTCTGCATATTAACAATAGCAATTTTACTTAATCTGTCATCTGTAATGTAAGAATTAAAGGTGCACTATGCCACCTTGTCTCCATTGCTTTGCCTGGAATGTTCCACTGTATGGGATTTAACTGGACGAGCAAGTGACTCCACCAGTCCTAGATCTGTGGAGAAACCCCGCTAAGCACATGTTTTTCAACGTATTTTTGAGCAATAAAAACACCTGTAGCCTAACTAAGTATATAGACCGACTGATAAAGTTAAATGCCATACTGTGGAAAGGCAATACCATCTCCATGGCGACAAGCAGGTAGAGGTTACATAATGTACATTTGAAGTGCATAAGGTTAGTTACATATTTCACTCATAAACATAATGAACAAGATTGTATTTCAGATTTAACAAAACTTTTGGCTATTTTCCCCCAGTTTGACATTTTTGGTGAAGTTTATCATTTTACCTCCTAAACATGAGCAGTAGCTGTGACATAGTTAGAGGTAATCCATATAAATTACACAATCATTAAGATTTGACAAATAATAATAGTACACTTTTATTTTGTTAAATGATTGTTTAAACTGTAAATTGTCCTTGCATTTTAGATGGAATGTCACTTATTGATGACAAAGGTAGTGAGATTCCTTTATTTTTATATTTATATTTATTTATTTTTCCTGTAATTTTCAACTTTTATTATTTGTAGAATTTTCGACACAAACTAGGACTTGACTGATGTAAAACTATGATAAATACAGTATATACCGCAGGTTCTAGCCACCAAACTAAGTAATAATTAGAAAAACATGACCCTTAAGGCACTTTAAGTTTGTCAGTGTAATGTACATACCGGGCTCAAAGCTTTCTGGGTTGGGCCATTCCTTTGGGTCATGATGAAGAGACCACAGGTTAATCACCACACGAGTGCCTTTCATCACATTGAAGTCTCCAATGCTGCGAGTGAGACATGAAACTGGGTATTGTTGTCATCATCTTTCTGAATTTGTATCAAACACCCTTTTATTCCCTAATTACAATTGAACTCTCTCAATCTATTCTGCCAGTCACAACCAGATCCCCAGAGATGCATCAACTCTCCATGTTTTTCTTTTTTCTTTCTATATCATAAGAAAAAAAAAAAGAAAAAAAAAACAGAACAAGCCCAGATAATGAAAAATAAAATCAAAAGGAAATAGACTAGCCCAAAGAATCAACCAGAGATAAAATGTCATCCAGGTGTATTCCCCCTATATATCTGTCCCAATGTCTGATAAATGTGTCTATGTTTAAGTTCAAGTTCAAGTAAAAGTCAAATAATTCTGCAAATTAATGGTTATGCTTTTTTTCTAGTCTTTCTAGACCAAATCCTTAGGCATCCTTAACACATACTTTATTTTGGCAGAAAAAGCAGACACTGGAGGTTGAATGGATACTGTAAGTTTAAGTAGTAACGTTTTGTGCACTTGCCTTGATTTAAATTTCATCAGGTTCAGAGTGAGGACTTCTTCTTTTAGCACCTCTACTCCACGTTATTATTCAGGCCAACTCTTAGCACACTACTTTAAATTTGTCATAAAAAATATTTCTAAGCACAAAGGCATGACTAATTCACTGTCTGAACACTAGGTGTCGCTTTGAGAAAAGGAACAGATCTTTGGCACAACCCAAGTTAAGAATATTAAGTAAAAGATAGTTGGAAAATATGGTAAGGAGCTCAATAAAGGTTGTGAGCAGAATAAGTTGAAGAAAAAAAAACAGTGGAACAACACACTGCATATAAATAAGTAAATATCAATGATGTATTGTATACAAATATTATTTGGATGGATTTGCAATGTTTTTAATGCAACATCCAAAATCAGAAATGTTGTAATGCCATTGTCAGTGAACCCACATTTACAAACTAGGAAAATGTCCAAACATTGCCCTTTTCTCTGATGTCTTTTTATTTGAATCCTACGGCTGGTTTAAGTGGTACAGATTATGACGACCAAGTTGTGGACAAACACTGACTTGATCAAATGTAAATAATGTGATGTTTTGTACCTGGTATCGCTGAGTGCAACATGTGGGATGAACAGAGGGGCCACGGGGCGGATGCGCAGCACCTCTCTGATGGTGGCCTCAAGGTACGGCAGGCTGCCCCGGTCCCTAAGCTGAGGGGCCCTTTCCAGCCCCACTCTCTGGTCCAGCTCTTCTTGAATGCGCTTCTGCACCTGCACACAGTAAAGGATCACAAACTGCACTCACACATATTGTTTCTTTTTAAATTGTGCTTTATAAATCAAGATTATTATTATTATTGTCATTTCTTATTTTATCGCGTTTTTCACCTAGTGAACATTGGCGAAAAGTGCCACATGAGGCTATTGCCGCGAGCGCCTCTGAGAAAAATTTGATAATTTGAGCGTCTCGAGCAAGTCCGGCCTGACCCGAACGAGCAGCGCCGGCCAAAGCGGGACCCCTATGGAAAATGGGAAAATAGCCCGACGCGCACGAAATTCGGAACAGTGATCGTCATCGCCGCACTGGGGCTTTAATTATTATTATTATTTGTTCTTGTAGAAAAAGGACAAATGTGCTGGTACCTGCCATAGCAACTGAGTGACCACAAACCTGTGGGTGGTGGATGAGGTAAGCCACAGCCCACTTGAGCACTGTCGTGGTGGTCTCCACTCCAGCCCCGAAAATGTCCCCCACTGTCATGAGCAAGTGGTCATCACTGAGGCCCCCGGGTCCCAGGCTGAGCTCTGCTGTGTTGTTGTTCTCTGCACTCCGCTTGGCTCGGAGCAGAGCATCCAGAAGGTCTCTTTGCACATGGTCACTGTAGTCTGCCTGCCACACATACAGAAGAGCATTTAACTGCAATCACAGTCTAATGTGTTTTTCATTTTTGATTTGTAGTAAATGTCATTTAAACATAATTTGTTTTTTAAAAGTTACTTTTTTCGAAGTACCATTTGCACTCCACAGTCATGAATCAATTCAAGTGATGCAGTGAGATTCTGCAGTTAGTGGCGGCTTACCTTGTGCTCATCATATTTCTTCTGAAGGAGCTGGTCTCTGATGGACACGCAGTGCTTCAGGAGTCGCAAATCTTTGTTGGGAAACATCTGCAACACAAAACATGAAAATGGGGGCCTATCCAAACAAGATAATGGTTTTCTGTCTTTTTAAGATAGGATAAGTCCAATTCAAGTTAAGTCAAGTTTTGTCCTTGCACCAAGGGTTGCAAGAAGAAAATTACATAATTTTGTTCTTACAGCTGCTGTTCTGCAATTCTTGCAGTTTGTTCTTGACACATCGTTTAAGGAGAACTCTGTTCTTGCAGGGCTGTCAGACAACAGCGCTAGATTTTCATGTGGGTGTGGCTAATAAATGTATTTCTATTTTGTGACAAAAAAAAGATTAAAAAACAAAAACAATTTCAGCTATTTTAATTAACATTCATTCATTTTCTATTGCTTGTTCACGTTAGGAGTCGCGGGTGACTGGAGCCTATCCCAGTGACATTTGGCCTAATCAACATACATATAAAAATTGTGCTGCCACTGTACTGCTGATAATGTCCTACAACAACATAGCAACAGCTGCGCCATCGGCCCTTCCGACCACTACTCATGCACACACCGCACTCATACTAGGCAATGTGGGTGAGGTGTCTTTTGCATAAACAATAGAGCTTGGTCCAAGCAGGAATTAACCCTCTGACTTTCAGGTTGATGGATGAGTCACTGTCGTCCCACATGTCGCAGTACCTGTAACCAAGGGAAGATGTCCACCAGACTGTCTTTAGCCACAGTATCCACGATGCCTTGGCTGTAGAGTAACATGGCTTCAAACTCCGGGTCCCCACGACTGTATGACGAATGGAAGCACAGTGCACAGATGACATTTGTGACGGCTCGAGTGAGTTCAGGAGAAAGGTCCAGAGACAAGCCGGCTGCGGACGCCTCTGACAACAGGGAGCAGAGAGACTGGGCCTCTGCACAAACTGTGCACAAAAACACAAAGTGAGCACAGCACATGCACAGAGAATATCACTCAAAGACCTATACTATAACCAAAGTAATCAATTTATGTAGACAGTCTAAATAAAAGAGAACAACTCCAGCGACATCCAACCCACACACCCAACTCAGCAGCCTTAAAGACTTCCTAATATCTTATCTCTACTACCAACATGCAGCTGGTGTTTCAACACTTAGAATTGTCAATATGAGATATGCTGATATCTGTACTGTAATTTACCCCCACTTTAATATTAGTATTATTAGTAATATAGTACTTACCCAGTTTGTTAATGTACAATACAGCTGTATAAGTATGTGAATTGGTTTTACCACAGTGAATGGTTATCAAGGCCAAAAAACTTGAAACCAAATGCACAATTAACAAATTCTTTGATGAATGTGTACAGAAGAGTGTTCACTCACTAATGTTCTCGAGGGAAGCTGACCCTTCTCCAAACATACATAAAGCTCCATGCACTATTTTTCTGTGGAATCTCCAGGTGTCACTATAGTCCCCAAAGGCAATGTCCTTCCCATTTCTGGTTAGCACATCTGTGGTCACCTGTAAATAATTAAGAAGTGTATTAAGCTGGTATCACAGTCACACAGAATGCCCTTATACCACCAGCATCCAACATAAAAGTTAAGGGCTGACCAAAAAATCAGTTAGACTGATTGAAAGTGTGAAGACATTGGATGCAGATATATGGGACAGTTAATTAGTTGGACTAAATAAAGAAATCAACTGGATTGATGGGAGACGCACAGACATTACTTGTCCATACGATGGACGTATTAACAAGTTATTTTAGTTTTGTTTATTTTATTGCTATGTTTTTAGTGTAGTTATTGTATTAAATATAGTGTAAACTTAAACAGAATAACACTGAGACTGTCACAGATTTAGCTCCTATCTGACAAACTTAAAGGACCACTTTGACTATGGCGACCCCTCCACAACCACTCACAACTCATATTGAGGAAATTAAGTAACTACTTCTGTCAAGGGAAGCAGACACTGAAAAGGCAACAAGGCTGGTCAAAACAATAGAAAAGAATACACAAAAAGGAAAGGAGGCCACAGCCCCATCTAAGGAATAATGGGAGACCATACTTAATTATGACCAAGGAAAACTACCGAAATGGTAAACACAACCAATATGGACAAGAAAGGGCAGGAAACTAAATCAGGACAAAATAACTTTTCACCAAGATTGCCTCAATTTTGTACAATACTTGAAGAAACTGTCTAAACAAATCACAGAGAAACATTACGGTACTCATGACAGAAGGAAGAATCATGGTAACAACGTACAAACATGATAAAGAATACATAAAGTTACATGGTGGCAAGGAAGAAACATTCACAAAGAAGAAAAAATATTCACAAAAATCACCAGTGCCTTCAGAATCTAACTCAGAATCGGAAAGTGCCCTCTTCAGTGGAGCCTCCGCACAACCATCTCCTCAGGTCACAGATAGACATTTCAGCCAAGGCTCCTCCTCCAAACAACTGCACGAGGAAAGACACTATCACTTACCAAACGGGTTCAAAAGATTTACTCTGAAGGAAGTAATTCATCCCAAGAAACACGTTTTTATTCTAAGCCAGGTTTGGCTCCGAGCAGTCTTCAAGCACAGAGCAGGAGAAACATTGAGCTGGGGAGATCTACAAGCAGTGCTGGTCAGAGCGGTAGATGAATAAGCGGCCGAATACATCCGAATCGAACTGGGAAGAAGAATGCATGTGCTTATCCGCACCAACACACCACTGCATGTCGTCAAGCTACAGCTGACTGAGATCATGAGAACCCAATACCCAACACAGCTGACAGACGCCCTTTTGTCACAGCAAGTGATAGATGGAGAAGACTATTTCACATACAAACAATGTGCCAAAGCTCTATTTCATGACGCAACTGGGGAGGCCCTCACACCAGGCACTGGAAATACTCTGGCCTTCTTCTCAGCTCTGATCAAAGGACTGCCCGAGCCAGTTCAGAAAAGCCTTGCAGAAATAGTGTGCTTATACTCTAAGACTGAAGAAGAAATAGATGTATCCAGATGTATCCAGATTACTGAACAAAAGAAAGCAATCAAATGAACACAAGCAGCAAAAGGAAAATTGTAGTTCTAAAACTGCATCTGAAGAAACTCCAAGAAGATGCTAAAGACAAGAAGAAGCCGACAAACGTGATGACAGCATCAGCACAAGCAGAAGACCCAGATGCACCTGTCACAGATAAACAACTAGCTGCAGCTATCAAAATAGTTCAGACCACTCCAGCACAACAGCCACCTCCACAAACTCCACAGCCCAACCAACCAGATCAAGAACAGCCAGTAAATGCTCCCATTGTGATCTACGCTGGAAGAGTAGGAGTAAGTGACAGAGGCAGACCAGGAAGAGGATAAAGACCTGGGAAGGTTAAGCCAAATCGGTGTTTGAGCTGCTTGAAGTTTGAATTGGACCAGAGACGGTCCCAATAAACTGAGTTCACAGAATTCACAGCAACAAAAAAATACCTAACACAGCACTCAACCAGTTCCACAGCTTCAGCATAGTGACCAATATGCTTGCAATATGTCTACGACAAACATTATTATCAGGAAGATTGTTGCAGAGGTCCAGAGACTCAGAGTTCTAGGTGTAAAGATCTGAACCACTGGTGACGCTACAAGAAAATAAAAGAATCAACAGAAATTATGCTTTGACCAGTAAGACCTGAAAAAGACATGCAAGTCCCCTCCTGGAACCTACTCCCTGCCCAACATGCCTTTTGAGAAAATTGAAATGGACTTTACTGACATGGGACCTGACAGACAATTGAAAGGGTTTAGATAAATTGTTAGTATTTACTGATGAATGTACTAAGTGTGTAGAAGCATTTCCATGCTAAAAATAAATAAATAAATAAGCATAAGTTATTGGGGCTCCAGTTACTGAAATAATTCCTAGATTTGAGGTTCAAAAAATATTAAATAATACAAAATTTTAACAAAAAATATCAGATCTGATATGAATGGGATGATGAAAATAAAACTGTAATAATAACACTTGTTGTTGACTGGAAGAGAAATCCAGTGTCCAGTACAACCACTGAACACTGAGAAACCAGAGCAATACAGTTTACACAGGTAAAACAAAGATAAGACACAGATATACACTGTCAAAGAAATGTTACATGCGTTGCAAAATTTGACATTTGTGACATTATAAACTGCAGGTCCAATCCATGTGATTATGTGACTGTGTGATTGTGTGTCATTTTTTCACAGGAGCACATTCGTCACCTGGACACAACATATACTTACTCTAAACGCACCATTCACACTCTGCCTTTACTAGTGATACATAAGAATGAATTACAAGCAAGTAACATAGGACAAGATTCAGCTGAAGGAAAAAAAAAACAGAGTTTGGTAATTAGACCCTAAAACATTGCTCTTTTGGCTTCCTGTTTACTCCTGTATTTTTTGTTATTGTCCATGTGTGATGCCTTTGTATGGATAAATATGTTTATAAACTATATGCCAATAGCAGGTTATCCCTTGTTTTTGTATTTAGTTTTAATGTGAATATGTACATGTTTGCAGAATGCAAAATTATGTGTTCATAACAATATTATACTGTTATTCTGATGGTGATCACATGTGTGATCATAGGGGGAATGAAGAAATAAGCAATATTACATGTTATATTTACTTTTTATAGTTTACTCCATTATATGTGCTTGCTATAAAAAACACTAAATGTCAAACAAGTTCCTATTCAATAACATCTGCTAAGTTTCTTTTGCTCAATGTCTCTTCTACCGGTGATAAGCACACAGCATAAGATATTTCCAGAACTTTTTGACCTTCAAGTCCAGTGTGTCTTAACTTCATGCTTCTCTTTTACTTAGTAACAAACATTCTATTGGATGAATACACTCAACACAAACAAATCAGAAGAGACCACACCTTGTAACAGAAATGTATAAGACCTGTATGGATCTAACAAACTTTGGACTTCTGGAACCAGAAAGCGCCTGTGCTTCTACTGCAGTTCCCCTGTATGTTTAAATAAAATAATTTGACTGGCCATTGCTCCTTGTGATCTGTAAAGCAGAGACAGAAGTCCACAATTTCCATGTGACTAGTTTGCTGTATAGCAATCCCGATTGAAGGGGATTACCCAAAGATACAAAAAAAAACAAAAAAAAAAACAAAAATAACAGCAATGAAGTGAGTGGACCTTTGTGGTGGATTAAGTGAGAGGTTTGGATCAACATCTCCATCAGCAATTAACAAGAAACTACAAACAAACTGTAAAGGATGCACAGATGAAAGACTTGCAATGTTACTACTAGACGTCGATTTCAGAGTCATGAAAATAATCAGAGGCACTCAAGTGTGAAAATTAAAAGTTGTACATTATATTAGCATGTACTACTAATGTGTATCCTTAGGACAATGAGCTTTTAATTTTCACTCTACAGAGTGCCTCAGATTCTTTTCATGACTGCTGTGACATAACATAACAAGTCTTTCATCTGTGTATCCATATCACTGGCCTCATCCTTACAGAGCACCTGTAGATCACCTTTTTTGACCCCTGATGCACTCACTCTTTTGTCTCTTTTTCAAACAAATTGAAAACTTGAGCAGAAAAAAGGGAAACTCAAACATTTAGGACAGAAAACGAGACTCAACAGACATTAATAACAATAAACCAATGAATTAATATAATCTACTCACTGTTCGAGGTCTTCCAGCAAATATCTTGCCTTTCTTGAGCAGAACCTCTTTAGCATGTGTATGGTGGTTGACCATAATGACCTTATGGGAGCCCAATTTCAGAGAGTACGTGGCCCCATACTTGGCCTGCAGCTCCTTGAAGAGAATATGCGGAGGGTGTGGGCCCCTGAGGCTGAGCAGGCTGCCGATTAGAGGCAGAGATGGAAGGTAAGGGGGCTCCAGGGAGTTGCATTGAGATGCCCAAAGCGCTGACAGCACTGCCAAGCTTAAGAGCACAAGTGCGCACAAACACAAGACAAAAGGCATGGTACCAGTGCAGTCACATCACACAGCAGCACCCACTTCTGCACACTCGCTTTTATATGCCTCCTTCAATGCCATATCCTTGAGTCTGGATATTTAAGGCTGAGCCAAATTAAACAAGATAAGCTTCAATGGATGTGCCGTGAATTCCAGCTGTCTATGAGTCAATGAGCGTTTGGCAACAAATTAAATGAGTCAAAAATGTTCATTGTAAAAATAAAAATAAAAACATGTTTTCTGCAAATAAAATTATTTTGCATAAAACTAAAATGAATACAGTTGGTTCAGCTCACTGTAACCTAAAGTCAAATTTAATTATGCCTAATACAAATTTGCATTTTTGAGAAAGCGATCAAGAAACAAACACAAGATTTATACGCACACAAATATCAGGTTCCCATGCTTTGTGAGGACACATGATTTTGACTTACATTCATTTTGACATAAACCCTTAACTTAAAGGTGCATTATGTAACTTTTCTGGTGGGGGGTCCGACACTTGCTTGTCTCTATAGAGATGTTATTGCTTTACCTGGAATGTTCCCCAGTATGACATTAAATATGTCCATATTGCATGTATTACATTACAGGTCTTTTTATTTCTCAAAATAATCTATAAAATACGTATTCTCACAATTAGAGGGCTCGTCTCTTCACAGATCTGACCTGTACAGTGCCCAGAGGTGTCACCTTGTCTCCAAGATAGATACGTTAAATGCCATACTGTGGAACATTCCAGGCAAAGCAGTAACATCCCCATGAAGTCAGGCGATAGATTCCTTACCAGAAAAGTTACAAAGTGTACCTTACTTAAATTTACCCCTTATCGCTTAACTTCAACGTATTGTCTCATTGATCTAATGGAGGGAAGAGTCCAATATTGGGAACACACCACTCAAAAGCTCCTAGGTCAGTAAAAGCTCCTGGACATGGGCAGTCCTGCAGTCACAATGTGGCCTTGTAACTTGATATACTTGAATACTTAACATGTGTGTGCCTTACTTTAATTTGCTGTTGTACGTTTGTACTAATTTATGCTTTGTTGTTTTGTGTCTTGTCTGTCCTAACATTAATGGGACTAGATGAAAATTAGCCTTCATGGCTAAGTGTAAATAAATATGCACGGCTCCATTTTAAATAAACAAAATATAGATAAAACTGACTTACCTCAGGGATCGCCGATCCCAATCCATTTGGGAAGAAAAATAAATTCACGTAAATGACGGCGGAGGCGCTGTTGCATTAACACGCAGCTACGACGCCAAATAGATAACTGAGGAAGACGTTTGTTGTCGTTTGGTGTCGGTCCAGTTATGTCTTCAGCTGAGTCCCAACCGCGGTTCGGTCAGTCCGTCAAAGGTTTGCTGTCTGACAAAGTGGGCTCGTGTAGCGGCGACGTGATGGCTCTGACCCGCCAGGTGCTGAAAGGCTCCCGCAGTCAGGAGGTGAGCCCACCCTGAGTCTGAGGGTCTGAGGGTCTGCAATAGCTCCGACCTCCTGCTGGACAGGGAAAAGGCTGCAATGTCGTGTTGGTGCTGCCGTGGACTGAGGACAAGTTGGTTCTCTTTTAATTTCTTGGTTGCTTCCGGGTTTAATAAATGCCCCACATGCTCCCTGTAAAGAGACAATATAAAGGATTGTTGGGATTTTGACAACTGAGTGTGATATTTTTCAATGATTTTAGGTTAGGCACAGTCTACTACTCACTGTCGGACAAAAGCAGTGTTCTAACTTGATATTTGAGCAGTGTGGATGGTGTTGCAAGTGTACTGACTGCAGATGTTGTTCCTTTAGCTCCTGGGACAGGCAGCACGAAATATGGTGATTCAGGAGGATGCCATCCTGCACTCTGAGGATGTGAGTATCATTGACCCTTATTGTATCTGTTTTGTTTTAAAGAACTTATGACAAGTTGGACTACACATTTCACTAAAGTGTAGTTTAAATCAAAATATTTCAAAATTTGCTAAAATACTTTGCAAACTGTATCCCGGTTTAGCACGTTTTTAGGTTTTTTGTTTTACTTCCTAGTTGTAAATGATGACATCACACTAGGAAATTAACAAAATAAAATAGCAACCACACTGTACACTGGGCCAACTGGCTAATGTCACAGATTTTTTTTAAATTTTGCAAATAAAAATAAATGTGAACACCTTTTTTGTTAGGTCAAGGGTCAAAAATAAGTAGTTTTTTTTGTTAAATTATGCATAACCTTTGTCTCCTTAGTGTGATGTCATCAGTCTGTTTACTTCCTGTAATTTTCTACATATTTTTCAACTTTTCCCCGCAATCGGCTATTTGATTGGTGTAAAACTATAATTTATATTTACAACAGGTATTAATACACCAAATAAAGACAACATTAGAAAATCATGAAAGCCTGTCATATGCACTTTAAGTTGCATTAATTTGTCAGCAATATTCTGTTCTCAGAGCCTAAGAAAAATGTCCATCATCACCACACATCTGCAGTACCAGTAAGTATCATTCACATTCATAAATGGTTAATGATTTACACCTAATCCTAAAATGTCATGTTTCTCTCACCCAGACAAGAGGCTATCCAGAAAAAGTAAGTCTGGACACCATTGTTTTAATTTTTGTGTCAGCCAACGCAAAGCTTTAACAAGTCTGTTTTGTCTCTTCAGTGTGGAGCACTCCAAAAACCTGCAGGACCAACTCCGACACCTGTTAAAGTGAGTCCCAGCTCCTTGGTTCAATGGCTGGACAAGGCTGTTCACAAAGAACTTGATGACCACCACAATATATTGTATTAATCTGGTTGTATATTTTGTTGAAAGTTGTTTGGAGCAGGTTAGTGTTCAGTTTCCATTAATTGATAAAATGACAAAGCCATCCAAACAATAAAGAAAGTTAATGAAGACCAGACGAACAGGGTTATCTGTAGCCTGAAGGCCTGGCAGCTGCCTGACCTCCAGCATGTCCCTGAGGTCCCTGTGCTGTGAGCGATCGCTGCACGTGACTGCTCCAGTGTACGACAGAGTCTTCGAGAAATTCCACCATCAGATTCTCATCATCATCTTATCCTTGAGTCAAAATAATGTTCTTATTAAATCACTGTGTGTCTTATCACAAAGCCAAGGTCTCAGGATACTGTCCAGGGACGGACTGCTGTCTGCCTGTGTCTGAACAAAAGTTGGATTGCAACTAAGAACAGAGGACTATAAATAATTTATGATATACACCATGCATAGGTCAGCAGTGGTCACCTGCTGAATTTGCTGTTTTTTTTACTTGTTTCCTCACACTGTTTCTGTACTTTGCAAACAAATGGGCATGTGAGCAGATTGAATAAAGAAAAGTAAAGCCCCAAAAGACTCAAATTTGATATTCAGGAAAAACATGAAGAAATTAGAACAAACAAAAGCACATTTCTCTTGTTTGAAAATTAACTTCTAATTAATTTCACTAAAACAATCACAATTACTTTACTATTTCAAGCTGATTTATTATCAGTCAGGAGTAAGACAGTTCAACAGCATAAACAATAACCACAGCAGCTCAATGACTGAGGGCTGACATGATATGGCTGATATGGCACAAGCTACATTCTTCTAGCAATCTTGTAGAGCTAAAAATAAATTGCACAGAATATCAAAGGCCAAAATGGAAGGACTGCAGACAGGGTGCAAAATGATTCAACAACAGGTAATTACAGCACCTCAAACAGTTTAACAAAGCACATTCATATACGCTTATGGCTATAATATGGACATTTCAAGACCTCTTTTACAGTAACAATAGCAGTAAAGTGATTGTGACCAAATGGTGGCACAGGTCAAGTAACAAACATGCACACGTATAATGTAATGTGCAAATAGTACAGCATTTGGCATTTTCAGCATAACAACAGTTTTAACTTTGCAAAGAGAAGAACATGGAACAATATAAAATAAATAATGAAATAATTAAAAAGTTAAAACAAATAAAAGGTGTGTTTTAAACAGACTATGATCATGTTTTATTTTTACACACAAAACACAAAAGAGATATTAACCTACAGATGTGTTGTGAAATGAGAGACATGGCACGTTAAAAGCAGTACAATGAACTGAAAATACTTCACAGTATAAAAGACTCATGCCACTGCTGCCTCATATCAGCGCAATGAATGTGATTGTAATAGATGGCCATAGTTCAAAATTAAAGCTTCCGGCTATCTACTCCTCTTCCTCCTCATCATCGTCCTCGTCGTGGCAGTGCGTGATCTCTTGCGGGGCCGTGGGGAAGAAGTGCGGTGGCTGGATCTCGCTGATGGAGCGGGTTAGCTGATGTCGCTTGCACTCCTCCCTCAGGTCCAGCTCATGTCGGTTTCTTGTGGCGAGGGGTGACTCGGTGTCCATGATGCTGACGTGGGTGTGTTCCACTGTCGATTCGTGCGGCATCTGGGCACACATCAAATGCAATATAAGAATTGAAAGAAGTACTGGTTTGATTTACAGCAGTGGTTTGCAAGCGTTTCACACCGAGGACCAATAAAAGAAATACTTGACTTTCAAAGTACCACCAGATCTTAAACAGGTGTATAACAACTACATCAGGCCTAAAACATAGGTCTAAAATAAGATTAAACCATGTTCTAAAAGAGGACTAGCTCTAACTAATAAAATACTGGATTAGTGTTGTTTTTTAATGGAAAGCAAAGCAAGTTGTCTCACCAGTACATGTGCTGCTCTGAACAGGTAGCTGAAGGGGTAGTACAGCAGATTGATGAAGGAGGCTGCATATAGGTCGGCATAACGCATAACTTGTGATGCAAACAGGGTCTGTCTGGATCCACTGCGAAACAGACTGCCCATCATTCCGTAGCACATGTCCATGTCATGAGTGACTTTCTGGTCAAGACACAGAGATAACACATTCCATGAACTATGCATGAGTATGGAGACACACTGGACTGGAGCACAGATTTTCATACCTTGATGCGTCTCTGAAGAGAGCTGATGTCTGGACGTTCATTACTGCTGCTGTCCAAATGTCTGTGGAAACAAACACAGCGAAGATGTTTGAATATGACATCTAAATCGTTTCAGCAAAGAACTGGGCTGTTACTGGGCTTACATATTGACTGGTCTCTTCCACAGTAAATAAAAAACTGTCTAACCTGGACCTGAATCTTAAACAGTGGAAAAACACTTACTTGTAAAGATCAGCGAGAAAGCAATCTAGAGACTGAAGCTCTTCAAATATAGCTGTTAAATAGAAAGTGGCATCATCACTGGCACATGAAAAAGTACCACAAAAGCAACGGAGTGTTAATTTGACTCACAGCTTTTGTCTGTCCACACATGAAGCTCCTGTGCAAGCTCTGGGATCACCAAAAATGTCCTCCAGCCTTGACGCTTCTTAGATTTGAGAATATCGCCAAAAATATGGTCTCCAATGTAAATAATGTCCTTTCCTTTGGCTCCCAGCAGGTCACATACAATATCTGAGGAACCTGTGGACAAAAAAAAAATCATTCGGAATGCAAGAGCATGCATAATTTATTTATTTATTGTTTTTTCTTCTTCATAAGAGCCGGGGTTAGTTCTACTAAATAGCTTTATTTAGGAGTTTGAATTTGTTTTTATCCTCAGATTTTTCACTTGGTCTTTGTGTACACCAGATGTGGTTCTAATGTTAGTCTCATACAAAAGGATGGTTTGAACATCATGACCATATGATTATGTTCACCACATGATAGCCATAAATGTGATTTAAAATATGACACAAAATGTGTCAACTTTTGGTTTATAAAATTAATCAATGCTGTTGAATCCCTTGACTGAGCGAAGTAAATATTTAAAAGATTATGCTGAGATCTCTACCTCCAGAGTAGACAATGCCGTGCTGGAGTGGACCTGTGTATGTTCCAATCTTTAGACGACCTGAAGCCTGTTAGAAACATGAAATTTATTCAGTCATATAAAATGTCTTCTGGATGAGACTTAAGTGGTTGTATATTGCTAAGCTTCTCACCGTGTCCACTTGGCGCAGCACAGTTCCTTCTCCAAAAAACAGAGGTTTGCGAGCATCCACCAAGATCAGATCAAAATACGATTGCCATGGCCTGTGGGGACTCCCTGGCTGCGCAACATGGCAAGAAAATTAGTAAGATATTTTTTTCTTTGACAGATGTTGAATAAATATCAACAGATTGTATGCTGGATATCACAACAATCTACATGTCACAAACTGTGGGTAAAGTGAAAGTATAACACTCTGAAAGTATAACACTTTGCAGGTAAGCATTGCCACATAACACTGACTCTGATTTAAAGTGCTAGAACAAAATGCAGATTGTGTCTCAAGTTTTCTTTGGGCTGAGAGAAAATGCGAAGCACAAACTGCTTTATGGTATCTGGGTTAGTTTTGTCTCATATGAACTATCAATGTTTAACTCTTAACCCAAACATACTGAAGCTGACAGTTTATGACATATGTTGAGTGCTAAGTTTATTAGCTAACACATCAAACTTACCTTTGGTCCATGAGGAAAGTCAAAGAGGTATGTCATAATTTTCTGCAAAACAAACATGGAACATAATTTTTAAAATGTACAAACATGACATTATGTAGCATTTGTAAATAGTAAAGATGAATGTCTCACCTCGGTATATTTGTAATCACTGTTGGTGGCCAGAAAAACTTTAGCAACTTCATTCATGCGACTCAGGAGAAGAGGAAGCTTTGGCTTGTGGTATAAAAAAACACACACATATTACATAAAACGTATGTAATATTTTTATCTATATATCTATATCTATATCTATCAAATGTGCCTGAACAGGATTTTATCAGTATTTTGCTGTATTTTTCAAAGCGTACTTGACACTGATACTGTGATGAGTACGTCGTTTTGGTTCCAGTATACTTCTTATTGTGTCTACAGTATATTGTGACTTGTACTGCTACAATCCTCTTGCGTCATAGAAATGTGAACTTACATCTTTGACAACATACTTCTCCAGGTTCTCAACAGTCTTCTCTTTTAATGACCCCTGTGACGAAACAAACCCATCCCAAATGAATACAAAATCAGTAGTGAAGCAGTAAACCTTGAAAAAAAGGACTACCTTGAAATGAACCCAATCCACCGCGTCTCGGACATCCTGGAACATGCTCTTAAATGACATGAAAAGGTCTCCATCTTTGAAGCCAGTTTCACAGCTTGAAAAAAACAAAACCAAACTCAAAGTTAACACTTGAATGTATTTACACTTGGGAATTAGAGATCAACATATGTACTCATAAACTAACATCAATAGAAATTCTTTTTAGATATCCAAGACCCTGTTTTATTACTAACCTATAAGAGAAAAAAGTAATCACATTTTGTTGCTCAAGTATTAAAATAAAGATGAATGTCTTTCTTTTAAGCAGTTGGTCCAAAAAAAATATTGGCCTATGCTGTAAATTCAAGGCAGATACAACAAAAAGTAAATATTAGCCCTTTCTCTATTGGGAATCAGGTTTAAATCTAGTGTTCTTTGTATTTGTTCTTTGTGTCATTTTAAATGCAAAACAATGACAATTTGAAGAAACTAAAAGGCTGCAATGTGAAACCAAGATTACAGCCTGTTAGGTTGTGGTTTTAAATGAACGTTCAATTTTACTTTCATGTGATTTTTTCATTTGGTCCTGTTTTACGTTTAAGGAATCCTGTTTAACAAAGCAAAATAAAATGTGATTGAGCATGCAGTACCTGGCATATCTGGAGCAGTTGCTGAAGAAGTCAACCAAACAGGCAAAGAGGTAGGTCTCTACAGGAAGAAACTGGATATTACTGATAATTGCACACAAAAAACTGCACTATGATACAACAAAAAAGCATGGTGTGAGTTTAGGACATGCCCGTCTTACCAGGGAGGTTGAAAAGTGTGTTGAGGATGTAGAAGCGATCTGTGTCTCCACGCTGTATGAACTTGTTAGGATACATTTCCCTGATGTCTGGTCTGCGAGGAAAAATGGTTTGGGGTCAGGATCAGATTTGGGCATAATAAAGTATATGTACATGCAAGTATGATAGATGTCCTGCAAATATAATCATCAAATTAAACTTACCAGTCCAACTCAGTGCAACATTACTGTTACGTCTGGCCAAAATTCAAAATGTTTCAATATACAATGTCTAAAAATAAAACATTTACCCCCTTATGAAGTTGAATCCATGCACACAGACAAGGATGTTCCCATAAGCATCCACTTTGAGCAGATTTCCATAGTAGGTGTCAAAAACCAAGCCCCTGTAACACAAAGAACACCCATATAAATAATGCATGCGTTCACAAAAAATACTCATATTGCTGGTTGCAGTCACTTCTGTCATTCTTACCTGGTAGGAAAGCTGGGGTCATAAACAAAGTTGAGTAATTCTTGAGGATATCCAATGGACACAAGACGCTCCACTGTCAGGTCAAAGCCCAGTGACTCGTACTCAGGGGACTTGTATACTGTACACAAGGACAGTGCAGACAGACAACACATCCTTAGTTGATAAGTGAGTTAGCCATATGCATTTCTTTGGAAAAATGTGAAGTTGATTGATTGTGTCAAAGGCAATGTTCTCATCAAACATAAAACACTGCAGTGAATTATATCTGTGGTTTGTCATGCCCTCACAACATGAGAGAGGATGAGAGGAAATGGTGATACTGATTAAGCAACTGAATTGAACTTAAAGCATGTCACACAGCTCTTGGTGAGTGTGCGGTTAAGTTAATTTGATCAATTATTATTTGTTTTGGGGCACCATCTCAATTAACCATTCAGCAAATTACCAATTCCCATATCAAATATCAAAATGAACAATTATCAATAAACAATTGCACATTGATCATTATTCATAATTAAACATTGGTCAATCTGAAGGTTGTAAGAACGTAACTGTGATACTGACTTCTTTTCTGGAAATAAAATAACACTTTACCAACTGTGTTATATGGAGATTTATTGATTAACATACAAACAGATAAATATGATTATTAAATATGCAAATTAGTCACTAAAAGATGTAAAACTAGAGATGGTTGTTCTGGAGCTATCTAGTTATGTATTGGAGTTAAATTTAATATTAATAATAATTCACAATAATTAATAATATTCATAATAATAATTTAATATAAAATGTATTAAAGCCAGTTTGTGTCTGTGAAATCTGTGCGCTTACGACCCAAGAGTTTCTCCTGCCATGTGTCTCATGGGACCTCAGGCTTAGATGCAGAGCCTCTGCTCTGGGCTGTGGAGGACATGGCTGTGGTCTGGAAGATTTTCCTCCCAAGATGCCTCCAGTGAAAGAAAGACGTGAGGAAGAGAGCGACGCTTCTCTGTTGAATGTCTTGGTCTAGCAAGGTTGTTGTTCTAGTCTGAAGAATCGCAAAAAGGTCCTTTGCTTGAAAATGCATGTGTGCAGTCAAAATCACGTCAAAAGATGGGTGCAGATCACTGAGAGAGAGAATAGTTAGCTTCTTGGGTCTTTGTTCCCCATAGCTGAGCTGATAAGCACGAGGTGCTCTCAGACTCTGTCTCCTCTGTTCCTTGGTTTTAGGAAGACTTGGATGGTTCTCTCCTGTGGAAACGACAAATCCTCCATTGGGACTCGTCCTGAGATGAGACTGGAGCTGGCTGCGCCCGGCAGAAGCTCAAAGTTGCTTGAAACGCAGTTGCTTTCTCCTTATCTGCTCCGAAGAAGAAATAACTCTTGACCAGTTCATAGGCTTATTATTAGTCAGTGTCTCCGGCTTTGGCGCCAACTTCCAACCAATCAAAGACTTGACCTGACTCAGATGTGTGTGTGACAGAATGACGGGTTGGACATTAAACAGACCTCCATTGTGTGACCATTAACCAAGTTAGAGACAATTTTTTTTAATGTTCACAAGACAATTCACAAAACATTTGAATCAACAACAGAATGTTAACAACATAACACAACATTGTAAATTTATCCTATAAGAGCCAGTTCATGAATTAGATGTTCAAGTTATTCAGTCAAACAGATAAGCCTTTTATCTGTGTTTGGATTTTCCTTTTCCTTTCCTTTTTTTTTCTATTAATGCAAAGTTTAATCCAGCTTCCAAAGTAGCATTTTTTTCTACTATTCAGCAAAGCTTGGAATGTGAATGACCAAGGTGTTCAAAGTGGTGGGGTTGGATAACACAGCATGCATCCTGTCCTGTTCTGGGCAAGATTTCTGGAGGTCAGCGATAGTTCGTCTTATCAAATCCTACGACACTAAGCACTCATGCTTGAACTAGCCTGGTGGATACAAGTAAATAGACCATAACATACTATGGTCTAATAGCTGCAAGTCTACATAAAACATATTAATGTCTTGAATACAAGGCTTCGGTGAAGGTCAGATGACATATCAGTGAGAAGTTACAGTGTTATGTATAGTTAACATAAGAATCACAGATAATGACCTCACCTGCAAGAGTATAGTCCATGTCAAAACCAAAACACTTGATCTTCTCCATAGCCAAGCTTCTGTTCACAAACACTCTACAAAGAAACAGACAACATAATGTCATAAAAAGGCAAACTTCAGTAAAAGTCACCTTTTCTGTAGTAAGATTAAGAAGTCATATCAAACCCATCTTCCAACCACAACAGTTTTAGGAATGAGATGAACAGGTGAGATGTTTTATGAAGGACAAAGAGACATCCACATGTCCATGTGTCAAAGGGTTCCATGGAGGTGAGGTCCGCACTCACAAACACGTACATGAGCTTCAGTAAGAAAATAAACAAAGGCTGGCATACCTCATGGCTGGATGAGCCAGTTCCCGTGGAAAGCTTTTTAACACAAAATACACAGCTGTTTACTACATGTTTTTGAGCAAATTGGTATTTTCAGGGAGGAGAGCCTACATAACACTGTTTGGACATACTGTTAATATTATCAGTTATCTATGGGTTCATTGCCATAGTGATAAACAATTTACAACAAAATATCTTTTGAAGGGAATAGCCCTCAAAATGTAGCATGTAAATAGATGATGAACCCTTGGAATAGTAAAACACGTTTAACAATTGGAGTTAAAGGAAGTAACATGTTTGGAAAATTTAACATTGTATGAACATAGTTTACTGTTGCACCACACTTCCTGTTTCAGCATCATGACTGTATAATAGCAGAACAACTGGAAGAACACAAACCTACCAAGCATTCAAGCAATTACATACTTCAAGATCAAGATGTGCAAAGGACCTCATGTGGGTTGTGTATGTCCAAGATATATCTCAAAAGCTATTGAAGTTAAAAGGACAGTATTGTGTATTCTGATATTGAGATCCTAATGGTTATTATTTGTAATAAAACTGTTGTTAAGTTTTTTTTTTGTTTTTTTTTTTGCAAATAAAATGTTTTGCCTGTAATATACGGTTTCTCAGGGTCGAGTCCTTACACTATCCATTAGAGTTAAATGTCACAGTAGATAGTGATGCATTAAAGGTGGGCTATTGAGGGTCCAAATCAAGATGTTTAAACTTCTAAATAACTCTTACTCACAAACTAAGTAGTAAAAAGACCGGTTTTAACATTGTACAGGTTAGATTCAACATAGGAATACATTCAATAAACTATACAATATCATTTTTTAGCATTTTATAAAAGGAATAGGTGTACTGCAGTTGATACAATTCAGTGAGCAGTATGAGCACCTGTAAAACTGTTGGGACAGAGGCTTAAATGGTTGTGCAGGACAATCAAAGGAGTGGTCATTCTGGTCACCAGCCTAGGACAACAGACCTGTGATGGGCCTCGCGCGTGTACTTCTTCAGGGCCACTCCATCCATGTTGGCGGGCAGGTCAGCGTAGTTCTGCAAGCGGTCGCTCCATGATGTTGTCATCGTTAGACAGGTTCTAGAAAATAAGGGCAGGAAGAATGTGAAGCAGTGAGCCTCTTTTCCACCAGACCTACTCTACTCGACCCAGCTTGACCTGGTTGTGTTCCCATTACTTTGTAGAATCTGGTACTGTGTCCATGAAAACTGCAAACAACAAGCCAATACCAAATGGAAATCTGACCAATCGGAGTCATTTAAAACAGTTTAACTTAGTACCTGCTTGGCCTGGTAAGAACCCGGGCCGAGCACTGAAAAAGTACTTCCTCAAAAATATATTTTACTTTTTGTAGCAGGGCAAATCATAAGGCCTAATTTGAGGTCAATTTGATAATCAAGAACGGAAAAATAAAGATATTTTTGTGAGCAGTCCACGTAAGACCATTGATTGACGTGACCAGACATGGACCCATGAAGCATGAGTGCAGTGCCTGCTCAGTGCAGCTGTCTGATTGTTATGGGCCCATCCTGGGGCCGCTCTTTCAACTAACGCATTGTACTCACATTAATGCTGCGCCTCGGGGGAGACAGACACTCTTGTGCGCTGTTTTTTCTATTACAGGGATGACTTGGATTTCTTGCTAATTTTGTTCCTTTCCGACCGATGTTGACAATTTGAAGGCTCAGATTTCTGCTGATTTTGCACATTTGCAAAATAACAACCCTACGTTAGCGACCCCTTCAGAGCTGGAGTAAAACGACCATAACAAAAAGTCTTATCTAGGAGTGTCCAAACTTTTAACATCGAGGGCCACATATTGAAACATTGAATAGATCAAAAGGGCCACCGACCAGTGAATCAATTTAAAGTTTTAAAGTGCCTCCACCCTTACTTCAGTCAGTCTCGGAACCTGTCTAAAACTTAACTAGAACAAAAAAAATGTATTGAGGTTATAATGACAGGCCGTTTAAATGAGCAGTAAGTACTTCTCAGGATAATGTTGGCCAATTCACCAGGAAGCCTGAGGGCCATCAAGAATTGGTCTCAGGGCTACATTTTGCCCCCGGGCCATACTTTGGACATCCCTGTCTCAATCTATTCAAACCCTTCTCTATTTCAATTTTTTTATTTGATTTAAAACCTGTACATACATTTGTCTTCTGTTGTTTTAACTGAGTAAGAAGAAGAAAATGTAGATGAATACATCCCAGTGGTCTTTGTCCCACAGCACAGGTTGGATTGACCATATTTTTATATTCAAAATGACTTGTAAAAAACTATATAGGCTACATCATCAGTACACTGTGCAACCATATTTGTTGCAAGTCTAACTATGAATAGGTCTACATCACAAATTAGCACAGTAATAAAATAACACAAAGGGACTTTGGCACTTCTGAATAAAGCAATCATAAAGCAAATGTTTCATAAGTTTAGTATGTTTATATAATTTAACAGAGAATTAACATAAACGGTTGTGCTACAGTTTTAATACAACATACTAAATCAACTCCCTCTGTAATAACTGTTATTACATGTTGTTAGAACATGCACCTAAAAATTTTAAGGGGTGGATTGGATCAAATAAATTATATATTTTTTTAAAGACAGCAACAAGTTCATTTTTTCATGGGGCAGTCATTAAAAATGTACAAGTGCTATACTAACTGCAATAAAAAAAACATGTCTTAAAACAAACAAAAAGACACAACAGAAAATCAAGTGCTTGTGATGCAAAAGCGGGGTTTGTGAATGAAAACCTGAACTGTTTAAGTGACATAAAAGTGTATAAGCCCACAAGCTAAACAGACATAAAGGGGCCTTGGGCAAAGGTCTGAAAGAGGGTTCTCCAACACATCAACACATTTTTGACCTGTTCGCAGATGACAGGAATGGCACATGCATTCCATATAAAAAGAGAGCCATACAACAAACGTACAAGACAAATAATAGTGCCTTAAGAAATTTACAATATCTCCATAAACTTTTTAAATGAACCAAAAAACACATGAAAAGTGCAAACCCAACATTTCTGTCTTTACACCAAGGTGCATAGGGCCCCTTGTTGAAACAATTCAGTTCAGTCTGTTCACATGTGGTGTGTGACAGCATTTCAAGTATTTACAGAAACACAATGTCCTCAGTAAGTTGCAAATACATGGTAGTCACCACCTCCAGTGGTGTGAAAAGTAATCGTTTTTCAAAAAAATAGATATCTTGTACCCATTTTATTAGATGAATGTCTCATAAAAATACTTGTTTAAAGAACTGCAGACAAAGATAGGTGAAAGGTGGACACTCACTTTCAACATCAAGGTTTGTCACAATGATGTCAGTCTAATATAAAAAGTGCAAATATTCACAAGGATAAAAAGTGGATGAAGTGAAGAGCAACGTGGCAATGCATGTTATTGCGTTCACTAAGAGTTTGATGTGGATGAGGTTATTTTCAACCAGTGATAATGACTGTGGTGAGGTCAGTCCTCTTGCTTTACTTGTGGGCAAAGACATAGATTCAATGAATTATCTCCGAAACTATGATGGTCGCTGACATGCTACACTTAGTGTAGTTTCAGCTTGTATTGCCAAAGTGTGACAAGTAAGCACTTTGAAAGTTAGAATTGTTCATATTGCATATTCCCTTAAAGAAAAGTTTATGTTGTTTCACAGAGTTGTTTGGAGAAATAACAAATATTTTGTCAAATGGCTTTTGACTAATCCCAAACTGACGAGTTCTCATAGGAGTGTGTGAGATGTCATGTCAGGTCATTTAGCATGCTGTGAGAAACTTCAGACGAACAGTATTGTGACCTAGATCTTCAGGCAGTGAAGAGGCCAATTGGTGAATGAAGGAGCCTAACTTGACAGAACGTTGGAAAACACCTGCTGAGTCCCATTTTGCACAAAAGCAGCCACTCAGCTCTGTGATGAGAGACTGATGAAGACCATATCAGTTTTCAGCAAGGGACAAGGCCAAAGCAGCCTGGAGAGCCGACTCTTCATCGATGCTATAGTCCTGCATAAAGTTACAAACAGAATCTTATGAGCTCCTCTTTAACACACTATTACACAGTAAGCAACAGAACTTACAACAAAAGTGTCATAGGAGAACTTGTGTCTGTGAAGCAGATGCTGAAGGAAGTTTGAGCTTTTGTAAGTGGGATCTCCCCATGGCATCGCCGAGCACACAGGACACACCTGTACACAAAATACATGAAGTAGTTGTTAATTTAGGATCATGATCCTAAAAGACCATGCTCTAGCTCTTAACGCAGTACAGAATAACAATAAAATAAACAAATCAGATCATGCAGGCCAGCAAAAAGCATTTAAACAAAAACACTGTTTATAAGGGTTGGGTTAGTGTCATTTATTTCATGTAAAATATGTTCACTTGAATATTCAATTATACAATTATGCACCATATCTTTATATCTTTAAGTAAAAATGCAAAAAAAGAAAAAAACATAGTTACATTCACTGCAGCTCTAGCTCTGTGTTATGTATAGTTAAAGGTAGTCTGGTACTTCTTTAATTGAATCTTATTTCAAGACAGGACTGAAAGGTTCTGGGTCAAAAATGACTTTTTAAATATATTAATGGAGATTGGTAGTACATTACTTCAAAATCCAGTGGACCAGATGCTATGCTTTTGTTGCTGGAGCAAAATATCTATATGATGTCAAGTCCATTGTTTTGGTTTAAAATATTCAGCTGCTGGATAAGCTAGTTCTTACCACTTTGTTGGGGTCATTTCGATGGTTCTCCATGCAGTGTTTGACCAACTCCTGCTGGTCCAAGTTTCTGGTTCCACAGAAAGGACACACAAATGTAGAGCGGTTTGGAATATTGCTGCAAAATATGCACAAATTAATAAACCAAGTCTTAATTAATGGCTAATCAATACATTCAGGTAGTAATTACTTTGCTACAATGTAACCAAGCACTGCGGTCAAAACTAGGTATGTGCGATTACAGATTTTTCACTTTCGATAAGATGCCTGGAATCATCAATACTGATTCAGATTTCAAATTTAAATATATACAAACATAAACTATATCTTATAATTTCCTATTTGCAGGATATGTTGTTTACAAACTACAAAATACACTCAGTATAACTTATTAAAGTTAATTATTCGTAACAGCAATATTCATAAAAGTTGTCCAAAACATTTGTATTTTGAAATGTCAATGTCTTGTTGATGGGTAACATTAATGTTAATGGATAATACTAAAAGTACTGTTTGTCATGTCAAATTTGTAAATTGTATGATGTTTTTATGATGAAAAAAATATATTTGAAATTTTCTTAAAGTATTCATAATTTTAGCAGCATATCGATACCATAAATTAGATCCCCACCAACCCACTATGTGACTCTTTGGGACAAATTACTTAGTTAATGTTAAACAGATTTTGAGCACATAGTTTACAAACACATACTCTTTCAGTCTAAAGATAGTCTATAGATGGACTACAGGCTGGAATATTCACCTTGGTATGGGCTGTGAAGTAGGCAGAACAGGAACAAACTTGGGGCAGTTAGCAATCTGTTCTTGAACTTTAGAACACGATGCAATATGGGACTTCATCTTGACCAGAGCCACCTAAAAATACACACATTCTGTAAAGTGACCAAATATAAGCCATAATGTATGTGGTATAGTGTTATAAAGACTGCTCTTGGCAGTCAAGAGTCCTTTACTGTGACGTTTTGTCTTTTGGTAAGATTTTTTTGTTTTTTATTTGCTGTTGTTGTTGTTGCTTGTTTGTTTGTTATGTATATTCGCTCTCTTCTTAATTATAACTATCTGATAACTATGTCAAATGTTACATTCAGTTTTATTCCATTTATAGAAACTGGGTCTGGGTCAGACTTGAACTTTAACACATCAAATAAATAACATCAGCAGCTTTTTACCATCTGAAGAACATTGCCAAAATAAAAAATATAGTGTCTAAACCAGTCTTGGAGAGACTTATCCATGCATTTGTGTCCAGTAGGTTACACTACTGTAACGACCTGCTCACTGGCCTCTGCAAATGAGCTTCAAAACAGCTCAAAACATTCAGAACGCTGCTGCTCGAGTCCTGACTAGAACTAGGAAGTACAACCACATTAGTCTGTGCTCAGGTCACTGCACTGGCTTCCTGTGGCTCAGAGAATAAACTTTAAAGCAGCTCTCCATGGCCAAGCACCAAACTACATCTCTGACATGCCATATGAACCATCTCGCACTCTGAGGACCTCAGGGACAGGCCTCCTGCTAGTACAAAACATGCTGCTAGGACTTAACATGTTTTAAAATGTTTTATTTAAATCTAGGCTTAAAACTGTTCCATTTAGCTGTGCATACGATTGAGAGAATTTTGTCTGCATTTTACTATTTTAAATACACTGTAATGTATTTATTTATACTTTGTGTGTGTGATTTGTATTGTGATTTTTTTATGATTGTAAAGCACTTTGGGTTACCTTTGTGTTATACAAATAAATGTTGTCAATACCTTTTTGCGGCAACCACGACATGGTGCTTTGAAGGAGGACAGCTGTTTCTCCACAACAGATGAACGATCAACTTTCTTGGGGTCAAAGGGGATGCGGCAGAGAGGACAGAGGGGAGAGGTGACCTGGAGGCAGGGCTGGAGGCACTCACAACAGAAACTGCAAGAACACAACATATTTACCAAGTGGTAGACTTGACATGTTTGCAAAATGTATAACCTGCTGCTTCAGAGGAACACCAGAGAAGACACAATGTTTCACAATCATCCATGAAGAAAGAAAATGGGAATGTAAACGAACAGGTCAGACTGGTCAGAAAGGTGTTGAGTTTTTGACTAAAAAAAAGCTAAAAATCGTATTATACTATAGCACTATACTTTGGTTCAGTGTATCAGGTGTACACATATGACCAAAACAATAGTATCAGTCTGAAAACAGTGAGAGAATATAACTGTTAGGATTTTCCGTTCCAAAGCGGGATCAAATTATAAAATAACAAAACCGAATAAATAAATAAATAAATAAAAAAGAAGACATCTGTGTTATTGTGATATGTGTCGTTTTATATCTCAGGGCCGCAGACTTTTGGAGGAGCATTTAATGTACTAGTGCACAACATTGGCATTCAATGTAATTATAATGTCTGTGGTTCACAATGTCAACAAAGAACGAGCACATCGCGTATGTAAAGATAATAAAAAAGAGAATACAAAGAGAGAAGACAAGGCTATACTTACGTGTGAGCGCAATTGGCGATGCTGACAGGTTTGTGGTAGACCTCCAGGCAGATGGGACAAGAAAACTGACTCTCAATATTCTCAGCAGGAACTACTGACCCAGAGCACGGAGCCGGCCCGAGTCCTGGTCCAGGTCCAGGTCCTGGTCCTGGTCCTGGTCCAGGCTGCTGCGGACGGCGGAGCTGGCTGCTGGCGGAAACAAAGCTCCGAAACATCGCCATCACGAAGAAGGAGCCAGAGTACAGTGAACCAAAGGAGAGCACTCTTCTTTCAATGGCTAAAGCTAGAGCTTATTATTCCGCTGTGTGACAGTCGAGCTAACACTATGGATGATGTGAAAATGAGTCTCCAAAAGCCACAGCATCACTCCGCGTTAGCGAACAAAGACGCGCCAGAGAAGTAAACATGAAGCAGAGACTGTGAAAATCTCCGTCTCAATTATAAAGCATGTGGATGAACGCCACAAGCCGGCTTGTCTAAATCCAGATACATTATATATCCGAGGCTGTAGCTACACGAAGGGAAGACACGAACGTACTGCACTGCCCTCTGGGTACTGAAGTCCGTCATTCTCATGTTTTCGTGTCAAATAGCTACATTTTGCGTTGGAGAACTACAATCTCGGGAGCACTTAGATATACATTTTATTATTTATTGGGAAACGAGCAACAACCACACGGTGCCTTTTCTTTTATTATTTTTGATTAATATTTATAATTTACACTATTTTATTACCAGACCGAGTATATCGTATGTGTTTGTCATCCGGGTCCAGTGGTGGCGCTGCAGCACATGTTGACCTGCATAACAAGATGGCCGTAAGCAGTGTGGTTTGATGGGGCTGATCTGGTCTGATCATGGAGCTGATCTGAGCCTATCTTTATTTTAAAACTGTATTGTTTTTGTGGTGTTTTCTAACGGGACCTATTCGTGATGTGCCAAGTGGATCAGGATTACGGTGGACACATGAGGCCTGCGGAGCCCCCCAGGTACAGCCAAAACAAGACCTCTCAAGTTTGGATCACACACATAGACCGTACATATCACACAACTTACTTTTAAAGCAATGTATTCCCCGAGCTTTGACTTTACAATCAAAGAGCCTGGTGACTTTGTAGTTCTCAGAGCTTTAGGAAAAGGTTTCAAGCTTTTATGATATTCTTTGTTTATTTTAAAATATTAGAATAAATACTGTGAAACTGCAATGTATACATTTTCCTAATAGCCTCTATATTATTATCTAGTGTTTCAAAGGTGTGTGTGAAATGCAAGCTGCACCCTCCAGCTGTTCTCCTCAGAGTTGGAGATCCTTACTGCAGGTAAGTACCAAAACTCTTTTGTTGATGTTATTTCAGCCGTACAAATAGGCCTAAATGTTTCTTCTTTAAATGCCAGGGGTTGTTTCCATGAATACTTCATTCACAAATTCAGGGCCATGTTGGGCAAAAACAGGGTTATTTTTCCCGGGGAAAAGGTATGGTTTTTTTCATGTTTAAAATATAATTGCATATGTTGTACACACATCCAAAACTAGTAAAACCTTTATGCTGATGCTGGGTCCAACCATTCAATACAACTTGAAACAATGTTTCAGTGCCTTAAAACAGTTTGTTTGTTCTTTGTCAGGTCCTCTTAGCTGTGTCTGGAGGCCCATCATCATGCTCAATGCTTCATCAGGTTCAGCAGGTACTACATGCAACATGCTGTTTTGTCATTTTCTCACTATTTCACAGAACTACTTTTATAGATAAAATGTATTCCAATTGGAATTAAAATTATATATTATTTATATTTTCTAGGGCTTAAGTATAAATGCTCATAAGAAGCTCAGGTTTACTCCGGGGATTGTTTTTATTGATGGTAAAGAAACATTATAATCCAGTGTTGAAATATTGCTTCAATGTGTAGTAATTGTAGATTGTGTGATCAGAGGGGGCTCTGACGGGGCATTCCTTGGAGGATCGACACAAGACGAACACTGAGATGAGGGTTCTGTTTGAATCCACTGGTTTTCCTTTTCACATCTTTCCTTTGGAACAAGTAAGAGTACCTTGTATCTTTTACAAATAGTTATTTCTATTATAGCATCATTGATGACATAAGAAGACTTAGCACATTTTATTTTCCATCAGTGTAGTAATGATGAGTAAGTGATCACTCAGCAGATTGACAGTAAAGCCTTTGCAATATACAAGATGACAGAAGTCAGTGTAATCCTTATTTTCATCCAGGATTGTTCCATCGTAGAAAGGGTTTCAAAAGGTAGTAAAAGGTAGACACTGTTTTTAAAAATCAAGACGCTTTGACTTCCATCCGAAAGTCGTTATCTGTGAGATGATGAAAGTGAAAGTTGAGCAAAGCTTTACATTTACAAAACAAAACATATTTTTCTTTCGTTACTTAACTAACAAACCAAAAATCAGTAAAAGCAATGAATGAATGTGTTGTATTTGTTTGTGTAGGTTTTAGAGCTGCCCTCCTCAGTCTTAGTGCGGCCAGACATGTTAAGCACAGACAACGTAAGCACATACAAAGTGGCTGTGGCGGAGTTTGATCAGAACCAGAGCCGTGCGGTTCAGCCTCCATGCCAACAGCAGGAACCAGCTGACATAAATAAAGCCCACACGCTGGAACTGCAGCGACTCATGGCTTCAGTGAAAACACACACAGCCCGGGATGAGCTGCTCAACATGTTAAGGTCAGAAGTAATGTCTTTTCAGATCAAAGCCAAACCTTCAGGTCGATGGAGGACTCCTGCCTCAAGCGGTGGAGTTTAAGTATCTCATTGTCTTGTTCATGAGTGATGGAAGGGGTTAGAGTGAGATTGACAAGTGCCGCAAATGCAATAATGGATCACTGTATCAAACTGTTGTGGTAAAGGAGCTGAGCATAAAGTGTCTGGGGAGGGGTAAGTGTGGGTGTCTCTGATAATACAGCTGCTCTCGTGACCTGGCCCCATACAATAAAATAAGATGTCTAAACCCTTTTTTCTGAGGAATACCACTGGTTATTGACTGTTTTTGTTGTGTGTTCACAGGCAGCACTTGTTGTTACATGCAGCTCGTACTGAGGGCTACAGTAAACTGATGCTAGGTGACAGTTGCACCAGACTGGCTGTTAAGTTGTTGAGCAGCATCTCGCTGGGCCGAGGAGCACAAGCAGCTCTTGACACGGTCAGATGGAAGTCTGCATGTAAGAACTATACCTGGAAAAACACTTTTTAAAATATCTGTGTTCAAACAGGGCTTTTCAGACTCTCGGTACGGTGATGTCATAGCAGTGAGGCCAATGAGGGACTACTCGGCAAAGGAAATTGCTTACTATAACCATTTATTTAATGTTCCTTCTGTGTTCATCTCAGGCCTTGACTTTAAGGTACAATTTGAATACAGCAATTGACATTTGACAATTAATTAAAACTAAGTTTTTTACAGACCTCAGAGAAAGACAGTATTCAGAGACTAACAGAGAGTTTTGTGACCAAACTTCAGACAGAGTTCCCCTCCACTGTCAGTACCATCTACCGGTCAGTACACACTGCATCAAATATACTTACAATTATACACGTCTTGATCTGCAACAATGTTATGTTGTTGATGCTAATAAGCAAAATATGAATGTACTGTACATAATCAAACCTAGATTTGTTTTTGTAATCTTATCGCCAACCGGTTCAGTTGATGGTTTCTTAGTTGACGCTTTATTTGAATAAGATGGACAGCAGCAGTGGTATGGAGTAAATTGCAGTTTTGGGAAAGACTGGACTGTTTAATCTAATTTATTATATACTAGTATATTTGCCAGTGCCACAGTGCTACCCCGTTTCTTAGATTAATCAATGCATGGGGCATATCTCCACTACAGCCCTAAAATGTTTGACAAAAGAAAGGTTGTGTAATACAGTATATTGCCAAAAAGGCTTCCGTATGCACAATTATCTATGAACTGTAATGTAACAGGACCAGCGAGAAATTGCAGTCAGCCTGTAAGACCCCCTCCGCTGTGGACACCAGTCCTAGGTGTGTGCTGTGCTTGTGTGCACTGGACACTTCTGCAGGTGAGGCCTCTTTACACATCTACCATAACTGTTTTTTGTTGTGGTCAGTACTGAACTTGCATTTAACCCTGTTTTTTGTATTAATCATTGTCTAGCGTGATAAAGCAGAATAATTACGTTCATACTTTCTTTGGTACTAAGTATCAGTAACAGTGACTATGACTGATAACCTTGTAACCTTCTGTTCTGTCATCAGAGAATGCTTCTGCTTTCCAAGCCACGCTGATATCAGAGCAACTTTCACAGAACAAATGCCCAGAAAATGACTGCCCACCATCTCTCAAAAATGGTAGTTACATTTCAAAATTACAACATTGGATATATTGACAAATGTTAGCTGATGTAGACCATTAAAGAAGAAACCGAATGTAACATTGACATAGAATATGGAAAATGTTCGGGTTTGAAACACATTTACTTTACTTTAGACCAGGCTCTCAAACTCGCAGCCTGGGGGGCAAATGCAGCCCATAAGAGTATTTCTGGTGGCCTGCAAGATAATTTTTTATTTGTATTATAAATGGCTCAGATCACTCCATCAGTTATCATTGGGCCTAATAATACCCTACTTCATTAATATCGACATGAGCTTATTACTAAAACACATAGTGTGATGATAGTTTGTGACTTATAAGGTATTACCCCTCCCAAAATGAGTTTGAGACCCCTGCTTTAGACTGAATGTAACAACAATTTGGAGGGGCATGTTGCCATGTTTTTGAATAATTACAATCTTCTTGAAACAGACCCAGTTAATTCAAAATATTTCAATTGTTGTTACTGTGGGTAACCAGCTTCATCATTTGGCTGACCCATAGTGTTAGCAATATAAGAGCAACATAACAAAGGTTGTGTACCAGAAACCAGCAGACAGAAGTAACATTAGGGCCTATGATGTTTTTTGTGCAGATACAACCAAGTCTGCTACAAACTGCTCTGATCAGTGTCATGGAGAAGGAAGTTGCTGCTCATCTTTGAGGTATTTGCATTATAAACATATACAAGCAAATCTTTTATGTGTATAATTGTTTTTTCTTGATGCTGCTTGCTAACCCTAATACATTAAATACATTTGTGTTACTGCAGCAAATTGAAGTCAGTGGAGCTTAAGACAGTACTGTGTTACAGCTGTCAGTTAACCATCAAAGATATGGTAAGTGGGAAAGGCTGGATTTGTATTTTTATTAAATAATGTACAGTGGATGAAGCTTTACAGCACATTCAGAGTACTTTTGACAATACAATTCTTGTTCCTCAGTTGCATTTTAGTCACTACTGAAAAAGTTTCATGTTCTTATTCTTTTTCTCAAATGTAGTCATCATTGGAACATTTGCCTAGTTACATTAACTCAGAAGCCCAGAGGAGATTGCGAAGGTAAGCCCTGACTGGAAATAAAATCTTAATCAGCCGTGGACAAAAATAAAATTAAAGTTGTTTGTAGGTCTCAGATGAGAGCAGAGATCAGCAGCTTTCTACTGGATTAAAAAAAACACTATGAAGATGTCTGAACAATGAATTATGCAAGAGCGTTCCTGTTTTGTAAACACAGTATTACATTGGAGGAATAAATAGTTACATTTTAATTCTGAAATAATAAAATTCAACTGTCACAACGTGCCATTTTTATTAAAGACTCAAGTTAAAGACACATTTAAATGTTTACACACACACGTATTTACAAGATTAAATTGCACAATAGAAAAAGATGCAATGACAATATTTAGTATTTAAATTTTGTTGATACTGGCAGCAGGCAGAGTGGACTTGTCCAAATCATCAAAATATGGGTGTGTCATGGCCTCTCGAGCAGAAATCCTCTTTGGTGGGTTGTAGATCAGCATTTTCTGTGGTAAATATTGTGTAGTCAAGACATTATTATTCCTAGACTAATGCAAATAATTCTTAAAACAATGCAGCTCATGTTTACATGGGGTGTTTTATAAATCAAAAGTCTACCCCAGCTACAAACTGCACAAAAGCCTTGTCCACAATGAAGCTCTAGCATGATATCTTGGAAAGTCAGCAAAGGGGAAGCTACAAATGTCTTATTGTAGTAAAGTCAAGGAGTGTACAACCACAGAGAAAATCTAGTACTCAAATTCAACATTTCTTGAACATGATCATTTTACTTCTATTTTTGAAGGGTAGTTTATTCAAACAAGCATTTTGATAATTACCTAACTTCTTGCCTGTACCTTAGGGAATGTGGTCATCATATTTTCTATCAAATCTATGATCTGTGGCATGCACTTGTGTCGCTTTCGCCTGCAGTGTACTGTATTGACCCCTAGTAGGGAATGACTTGACAGAGTGATTAATTATCTTAGAACAATGTAGTTGATACCAGATAATACAGTATATACACACACTGTAGTAAGAGATGACGCAGACAAGGCAGTATGTCATCTCTTACCTTTATTATTCCAGGTGAAGAGAGACTGCAATATGGCTGTATGCCTCCTAATTATGCAAGTAGACTTGTGGTCAGTTAACAGTATTTTCATTACTTACTGAGAGCAGGTCTAAGCCATTCTTATCCAGGTTTTTCACCATTGACGCTAGACTGCCTGGTTTCCATTTGGGAAATGTGTTCTTGTAATCAGGCAGGCTCTCCACCTCTGGCCACACTTCATTGTTGGGAGTTCCTAAAGTTCTGTGAATACCAAAACATTGCTGTTATATTGTGTTCATGGTTAGTTGCTTTACTTGGACTAAACATTGGCACTCAGTACCTGAAGATCCTGAAGAGTTGGTCTATTTCAGAGTCTCCATGGAAGAGAGGCTTCTTTGTTGCAAGTTCGGCAAATATGGTCCCTGTGCTCCAAACATCCACAGGAGTAGAGTATCGAGCAGACCCCAGGAGAACCTCTGGAGCCCTGTACCACAATGTGACCACCTGTAAAGACAATGATTATTAAAAAGAGCGCTAGACTTAATTTACATAGGTGTGTACAAATATGTATCCACATATGGATACATGGATACAACTGATACTGTGGAAATAAATTGACTGAGTTACAAGTGACGGATAAGTCTTTCTGACCTCATGTGTGTAAACTCTAACAGGAACCCCAAACGCCCGTGCCAGTCCAAAGTCTGCCAGTTTGATCACTCCCTTGTTGTCGATCAGAAGGTTCTGCGGTTTCAAGTCCCGGTGAAGAACCCGTCGACAGTGACAAAAGTAGATTCCCTCCAGGATTTGATAAAGATAGCTCTGTAGCAAAGAGAAGAAATGCCATTTTGAACATTAACAATAAGTAGTAAACTGAGATCAGATTAAGAAAGAGAGAAGCTAGAGTTTGAAATAGTCCTTTACTTCAAAATTGAAACCACAGATTTTCTGAAAATTCAGTTGGCCTATTAAAATGAATTAAAGTACATTTAGAAATCATTCAGACCAAGCAGGTGAGCAAACCCATACCTTGACGAGCATGCGGTCCATATATTGTCCTGATGGTATAGAGTCAAGGTACTTCTTAAGGTCCATAGACAGGAACTCAAAGATGAGGTAAAGACGGGACTCCTGCATTAGAACATCCAGCAGCCTGCAAAGAGTGAACATGACTTTCTATGCTCGGGTGAGTCTACAATTCCTCTGCATTTATTGATCCCTAATTACAATACTTAAAGCAAGTATACACTACCTTATAACGTTTGCCTTTATTAGACAAATATAGTTTGTTTCTGTATGACTGAATTGTATATTTTAATTCAAATATAATAAAAAAATTATTGTGAAAAGGCGTCGTTAAGGATTTTCTCACAAGAAGTATTTTTGCTTGATATTCTATGTGAATATCATCATCTTTTGATTGCAGACAGTATTCATTTACCATTAACTCCAGTCGGATTGAGGAGGTTTAAATCATGTGCACCACATACCTGACCACATTAGGGTGCTTCAACTCCTGCAGCAGGGCCACCTCTCTGACAGCGGTGCTGGGGACACCCTCATCCTCACTCTCCAGGCGGATCTTCTTCATGGCAACGACCTGTCCTGTGGCCTTGTGTTTGCCCTTGTACACTACACCATATGTGCCTGTTGAAAACCAGGACATATTAGCCTAGGTCGATCTAAATGGCTGCATGTAGTGCAGCTGAATATGCTCCATATCAAAAGCAACGTATCCCTTGTTACACGTGTAGTTCAAAATATAAAAACACACATAAACATAATAACATACTATGGTCATCTGAATATTTACGTTCAAGCACTCAATACTACAAATTACTACATAAAGTTATTAATCCATTCTTAACCTCCAAAAGCACACAGATTGCACATACCTTCACCAATTTTTTCTATTTTTAAGTAATCCTCCATCGTTGTCTGAAACAAAACACAGATATTTTACATTTATAGCTAAATGGGATGGCTGTGAAAGCAAGAGCAAAAAAAAAACTGCACACAAATTAATCATAACGTTAGCCTAGCGCTGGCTAATCTCAGAGTAATGGCTCTTTAACGCCGACTACAACGATCCTTCGATCAATCTGCTAATCAAAGCAAAGGCTACAGTAAAAGTATTCACCGAGTGCATTCCAACAGCTGTAAGGACACTTACGGTAAGACTAAACAGTCTTGTTGTTTTTTGAAGCGCTGTCGGGTCGGAGCCTGACTTCGCTCTGTCACAGCGATGTAAAAATGCAGCTGAACGTTTTGAAAGAACCGCATTACAGCAGTGGTTCAAAACAGACCAATCAACAGCATCCGTGGTTTTAAAACCCTCAAATCAGAGCGTGGGACACGGTCACGTGGGCTGAGCGGGAGAACGACCGCCGGAAATATATTTTTAAAAACACGTTTTAAAATGCATGATAGCTGTTCGGTTGATTTTCACATTTCCATCACTATTGACAATAAAGGATAGTTATGCGAATGAAAGAACTGTCCATACAACACATTGTTTGAAGGTTATGTCAATAAGTAACGCCTATTTTACACGTCTGTCACGTACCACATGCCCCAGGAGAGCAAAAGTTTCCATTGACACATTGTCAGATCACGGATGTGATCATGATTTCTCTTCGACTTTCACTGGTAAACAGCAAATAAGATACATTTTCATAAAGGGAAACCAACAGTCATACAAGCTAATGGAATTTATTTGCAGTAAAAGGGCGACCTCTGCTGCCTGTATTGAGAACCACATCTGCACAATTGAGTTAGCGGCCACAGCAATGTTTTGTATATGATACGGATTACTCCGTATGTGGTTCTCATGTATGGTAATTAATTATACATAATGCCATTTTCCCTCTTGGACGATGAGATTTGTTTTTCTCTTTTCACTTTGCCTAGCCTGCAAAAATGTTCAAAAGACAAATACTCACTGGCTGATGGGAAAATATATAGCTTACCAATTTGTTTGTTTAAAATGAGAGAAATTCATGTTTTACAAATATTAATACATACGGTGACATTTATAATATCACATATGAGTTTAATTTATATACCTACCCTTTGTCTTAACCTGAAACCCATTCACCTGGCTGAGACCAGTGTAGACTAAGATTGGTCCGTGATGGATTACACGAAGAGTGATGAGTTCCACTGCCAGCACAACACTCAGATTCAAGTCCCTCACAGATGCAAGATTTGCTAACACATTACATTTTTAAAGCAATGTGAAGGTAAGAGTACAACTGTGGGCTCTAACCATGGCTGTGCTTTAGGGCTGTCAGGAAGAATTGATAATGTAGTGTCATATCGCACCAACATATCCGGTCACATAATACGCAAGTATTTTATACTTTGCACCAATAGATGAATGTTTTCTCTGTTTTGTCATGTTTTTTTTTCAGGACTGCTCATAAGGGCGCCAAGGTGAGCCTGGAAAGGTGATGAAGTGAAGACCACATCTGCACATCTTTGTCAGTGTTACCAATGAGGTGGGACTTGTACTCCTTCCTAAAAGAGACTTAACTGCACACTGATTACAGACTGTGAAATTAATACATTTAAAAGGCAAAACAGTGACACACATAGGCTCTTGGCCTTTGATTTTGATCATTTTTTAATATTTGATCTTAGTTGTTCAGATATTGCCAGCCTAATTAAGGTAACAGAATATGCTTTATTGTTACACATGACACATTTACAGCCATTGCAAGGACATTGCACAGAAGTTGTAATACATCAGAGGTACCCTTTTGGAGTTGATTATACTGTGTGTGCAATTCAGGCTAAATTCACAGATATATGCCATACCCATAAAAAAGGTGCTTATCATGTAATAATAATAATTAATTTTAAGAAATCATTTGAAACAAATGTATGATTGTCTGACCTTTGTGACTATATTATAACCAATGCAAATGTTAATACAACCACAATTTTAGTAACTTGTGATCATTATCTTATCTTGAGATGAATTATCCTATATGTACTAAAATGTTGGATTGTCATCTAATTGAATGATTCTGCATTACATCATTTTATTATTTTCTTAAAATCATATTGGGTATTCAACTAGAGCCCTACTGTGGACAAAACATGTCCTTACAGTAGTGACATCTTTACAGTATTTAAATAATATTTTTATACAGTAACACAGGAAAATGTAGTACTGTTACAGCATGATAAATGTTCGTAAAATATTGAGTCACTGTAAAAGATGACTTTTTACAACACAGCAATTGAACGTCACAATGAAATACTAATACTTTGTAATAGCTCAGCTATTTGTTTTGTGACAAGTAAAGCTAACAGCATATCCTTAGGCAAAATAAAGAATCATTTCATAATTATTCATTTTAATATCCTTTAGAGTCATGTTGCAAAGCATAGCAGTATGGAGCTTTTTTTGAGGATAAAAAAAAAGGAAAAATACAATCTACTTTAACATTCATACCCATTCTTTTTCAAGAACTTAGGTACTTCCCAGTTTCTTAGGATGCATTCACACTTACACATACATTAAATCACATAAAAATTGGGACTTAACAAGGAATGAACGTTTGAAAAGACCAGAGTCCTGTATAAGTAACTTATCCTGGAGTGAACATGTCTGGATAAGGATCACTACGAAGTGGGTTCACAACTTGCTCTGTCAACCTGGATTTTGTGAACAAAGCTGTGTGCATGTACAGAGCAGGAGCCAACCTGAACGATGGACAAGACTGAACCAAGTCTTCAAAGCTCAAACAGGAAGCAAATATAGGACGTAGAAGTGTGGAACACACCCTTAAACCATGACTGAAAGAGACTTGCTGAGGCACTAAAGACATGGAAATGTCTCTAAATAGACTTTGTTTCCTCTTCCTTTATTCAGCTGGCTGCATACCTGTGATCCAAGGATCCACGATAGAGATAATGACGCTCCTCTGTCTGCACATTACAGGTGGGATGAAGTGGAGAAACACAACTTCAAGGTATAGGGATTAGAGCCATCTGAAACACATTTATTTTTACATGGTAATGGCAATAAAGTGTCACTACTAGTCAAAAGAACATATTGAAAAATGAAAAATATAAACATAAGCATTTGTTTCCTTTTAAGTATATAAATAAAATATAAAAATATATAAATAATAATTGTTAAAAATGCCCAACTATATTAAGATGCAATATTTTTGTTTATAAATAATTTTCTTTTGTCTAGAAAACCGTTTTAAATGTATGTGTGTGTGTGTGTGTGTGATGTGTGTGTGCGTGAGTGCATGCGTGCGCACGTGTGTGTGTAGGGGGGTGTGTGGGTGTGTGGCTCACTGGGAATCCTGATCTGGTAATGGTTGAGCACAGTCAGCGCCTCCACTGCGTCTGTTTTACTCTCAAACTCCAACAGTCCTGATATGGTTTTAGAAGAAGCTGAAACAAAGAAAATTGTTTTAAGAGTCCACAGCACTGGTACAAACAGATATTTATAGCCTACATACTGAAACTATCGTAAAACTAAGGATAATAGATTGCCACAACCTTATGATTTATATACTTACGTTTGGCATCAAAGACCTTGAATTTAACAAAGCCTGGCACACTATGCTCTGTACAGAGCTGAAATAGCAATAACAGAGAAGAGGCAGGAATGTAACGACTACAACAACAGCTATGTGTGTGTCCAAAATGTGCCTAAACTATACCTACATCTAAAGACAGCATACCTTAAGTAGATAATCCTGGGAGATGCAGGGAGGAACATTGTAGTAGTGCAGCACAGCAGACGGAGGTTGGATGATGTTCTTGGAGGCCTGACCAACACTGCTGAAGCGATTGTTCCGAGTCATGGCAAAATCCTTGTAGCTGCTACTGCTGTCTTCCAGTTCAAATACTTGACTGGGGATCACTGCATGCTGCTTTGAAACACTGTTAACAACCATGTTATATTGTTTTAGCATCTCCAATCTTTTACAAAACACATATACAGGGTGACAGTTAAAAAGTTTTACCAGACATTGAGTCTTTTGCCAAACACTTTGATACTATTGAGGTGAGTGATGGCTCTGTCAACTGCATACTCATCTCCCATCTCGACCAGTGCAGTCCCAGGAACACTCTTCATGAACTTCACCTACATTGATTCGTTGAGCAAAAAAAAAAAAAAAAAGAAACATATAATTGTTTTTTTATATAGATAACAATTTCCATTTTATTTCACATCAATGCAGTAAGAGTATTTTGTATATCTGTGTATATCTGCCATTACTGGGTAAGTTATCTGGATACAACAACAATCTCATTAAATAACATATCATCACAGGATCAAATCACAATTAGATTTTTTATGGCCATAATACCAAGCTTTAAATTCAGAAACCAGGGCCAGTAACAAGTAGGTTAAACTGTCCAACAATAATTAATCTGGTTATTCTTAGACCATACAGAAAACGACACCTACCTTTTCAATGTTTCCATAAAGGCAGAAGAGGTTGAAGATTCGTGTACAGTTCATTTTAGTCGGATGCAGGCCGCTCACCATGGCAACCGAACTGGGGGGCTGGCCATAGAACAGGCTGGATGATTGGGGCAGAGGGTATGACACCATATCTGGGACATCCACAGAAGTGAGTTTGTACCTGCCATTACCAGGCAGTGGCAACAGAGAGCCGAGTGAACCTGCACACATAAGCTTTCTACAATAATTGCTTCATATAAAATAGTTGTTCTAATGTAGCATTTTTACCATAACTACTATCGCTGTAGGATAACGGGTGTTCTCCTAATATGGCCTGGCGCTGTCGACCTTTACCACTTTCTGTAAAACACAATAGCAAGTCAGTAAACATAGACCTGAAGGGATGTTGTCAATGATAGTTTTACAGTTTAGGCCTCCTTTGTTTATGTATCTAAATGTGTTCAAGATTCCCAAAACACTCTCATCATAGGGTCACAGTTTTTCTACAATGAACTGAATTTGTAATTTTGAATGGATTTTTTTTGTGTCCAGCTGTAAAATAAACAACAGACATGAATAATAATTTATATGCGTTTGCCTTTAAAGTACATTAGTTGGCATTTACAGTATTCATTTATCTTTGGGCTATGATGTTTACTATTTTTGTCACTAAGAAATTACCTTTAGTGGGAATCGCATCGAAATTTATAATTTCATCTCTCCTTTTCTCATTAGGGATCATTTGTTAGGAGTGTCGTTCTCACAATTGTTTCCTCACAGGTATACCATGCATTCATACTCTACTAGGCTTCTCTCACTTGTCAGGCTTTGTGACAACTGTGACTGACCTCTGAGGGCCCAGAGTGGGATTCTCCTGCTTAGCCATTTATTAACATATGCCCCATTGCCTCCTGTTTGTTCCATTTAACCTTGGCAACATTGAAAATTATTGTGTCCCATATGCATATGATAAACTGCTTACCCTGTTTACCCATTGTGTTACATAGCTAAACAAAAAACCAAAAGATGTCAGGTTATGGAAGTAGTGGAGTAATAATTAGAAATGTGAAATTAGAATGTGTTAAATTCTCAAATTTCTGCTGTAATAAATATTGATGGCAGTGGCAACAAAGAAACAGACATTACCTGTAACCCTTTTGACGCATACTCCACTGAACTGCAGCCTTTTTTCAGCTGCTGTCACTCAAACAGCGTTTTACTGTTCCAAGTCCTGACAAAGTGGAGACCGAGGAGTCGTTAAAACGGATTTTACTTAGTAAGCGTGTGGCAAAGTTAAGTTTGATATTTTGAAACTGCATACACAACTTGGCACCTAATACACAATAGAGGCCCAGGGTGTTGGGACAGAGTTGCGGGTGGGACAGTTTGAGGCAGGACAGCAGGGGCCGAGTGCAGGCTGGTGGTGAGTGGTTTTGGGGCTGACTGATGAGAGTGTTTGATTGGAGAACGACAAAGGTGCAGGAGTCTTGGTTTTATTGATTATTATCCTATATCCGGAAAGGCTTACTTACCTCTTCTGACCAGGTAGGGTTTTGTGTAGTCCCAGCTCTCATTGTCATTCTTGATTACATTCAAACGCGTTGGCTGTGAAACAAAATAGGCCCAAAAACTCACCCAACACGCAAGGCCAGAGGGACATTCTTTTAGTCAAAGTTATTTTTGCTCTGTCCGAAGCCACAAATAAAAATATTTCAAACATTTTTGATCTACTTATTCAAAACATTTATTTATATGAAAATATTTGATGAAAAGACAAGAATAAACCCTCACTACTGCAAACTGACTACTCACCCGTGCATACTCGATCTTGAGGGTACAACAGCCTGCATATATATCTGCTCCATTCAGTGCTGCTTTGACTTTCTGTGCACACTGTACTGACTCAAACCTGAAATGTTACAGTCAAGGAGCTGTCTTTGTATTCAGCAACACACCCACACTCATGTAACTGCTGCAAAAGGATACTCCACCATAGCCTGGATCCCATTCCTTTTGAAAATTACAATTCGGAGCACATTTCCTATTGGATTGCACACTTTGTACAAGACGTCCTGCAAAATAAAAGAAGATACAGTATCATACCCACGCCTACACTGTGGAGGATGTGCAGTAGTCTGGTTACCGTGGTGATGGGGTACAGAGGGTTCTGAATAGACAGGAGCAGGACTTTATTTCCGCTGCTGGGGTCATCTGCATTGGTTGGCCTTGTAATTCTCTTGGATGTGGAGTAGTTAAAATAAGCTTGTTGACCTATAAAAGTAGAAGACAGGCATAGCTGGGAACAAGTATACAGCTACATGGCCATTAAATTATTTTTTAAAAGGCTTGCTGAATTGTGTGGGTTTATTGATTTAGCTTTAGGTTAATAAATTCAAACTCACAACTGTCTTAGGAGTTAATTTAAGAAATTAAAAAATTCCAGCCCAGAAATATTATTTCTTAAATCTATATGCTATATAAATTGTTCATTTAAGATTTAACTGTAGTGGGATTTTCACATTGTTTGTCTTATTTGTGGGTTTCAGGTTTCTGTTATGCACCATTTTTGAGGACCTTTCACCAATCAATCAAATCAAAATTTGATCAATCAATCAAAACAATATATATATTTATATAATATATATATTGTTTTAAAGTGTTTAAAGTGTTTCATTTAATTTAATTTACAGTTTTTCATACATTCTGAAACCCATGGATAATAGGTTGGGTTCACATGACATCACAACATTCCATCAACCAATGACATTTAATACAGATGGTGGGCAGCTAAATTTTTTTTACATGTTGTAAAATAATTAGTTCTTAGGTCTAGTCACTGAGAGAAATCATCAGGTTCAACATTTGTGAATTTACCTTTGAGAGATTTCATGGTAAAGTTCAATGTTATCAATAGGGAAAAGTAGCTCCTGCCCTCTATCTGAGGTTATGACATTATCACATTCTAGAACGTATACGGAACCTATACTCTACTTAGGTACAGCCACAACTTTTTTATGTTTACAGATTATGTAATGATTTACTTATTATAAATGACAACTCACCTGCAATGTACACAGTTTTCTTGGCTCCACAGGATACGCATTTATTAGCACTTTCCACATCAGAGAATTCCACCAGAGCCTGGCGTTTGAATGGCATCATCATCACATAACTGTTACACAAACATCATTGTTGGTACTTTCATGATTTACACTGACAGCACTGACACAATTTTGGAAAGGCATACGATATAGCTAAATACAGCCATTAATAAACCTGCCCAATACCATAAAACTAATAAGTCTACTCTAGACATGCTAAATTGATTTTCAGGAGGAAACATAAAAGTAAAAAAACATAATAAAAACAAATAAATAAATGCCTAAATAAATAAAGGAGTACTACGGGAAGAATTCAAAACTAAATCTTTATATCATGGTTATGCAATGTCACTAGCTATTTGTGTTGTAAATGCTGCTTTATTGCCACATGACTAATGTTGTTGTGTAACCTCACCATATGGAGCCAAACTTCTGCAGGGCATCAATAAGGTCAGCCTCCACCACAGCCTCACACAATCCCCTGACATGGACCACAGGACTGGGAGAGAGGCGGTGCAAGTCTTCTCCAGTATCCTGCAGCACAAGTTATGAATAAACGAACAATGCTGTTAAAGAAGAAGTAAAGCCCAAAAATGTTCCTGCTTTTCTTACACGTTTGGAGAACGATCAATTGTTTATTGAATAGTATAATGCCCCTCAGCTGGCTCTGAGCTAGGGTGACCACATCAAATAGTAAAAGTGGGACAAGTTGGGCAAGGTGGGACATGGAGGGAAGGATATGATAAATTTACTTTTAAAGACTTTAAAACAATATAGTTTTTCACCGCAGTGAAGTTTCATGGTATGATTTTCAATGTTTATCCCTTAAAACAAAGAGTTCACAAGAATCACAGATCATCAGATTACAACCCAGATAGACAGGACTGAAAAAAGTTATGTTTTGTGTGAGGAATATTTAATGTTAATCTGTCTGCTGTAAATATCACAACTGTATACCATTCGTGAAGCAACAGTGATAAAATGGAATATTCTCTAAAGTGGGATAAGGGACTGGGGTCTAAGTGAATGTGCAGGGCAACCAAAACAAGGACAGGTGGCCACCCTACTCTGAGCATATGCTCCATTTCTACTTCTTCATTCCAATGCAAAGCCGACGTGCACACCTGTGCCCTGCAGATAGAGCAGACAGTGATGTCATGTGAATGTGATGCATACTATCACCTTCTGCGCTGCTGCACGCGGGGTGGCTGTCCAGCGGCCCCGGCCGTCTGCTGCAGTGTCCCCTGTCGCGAGCGCAGAGCCTGAGTCAGAATCCTCTCCCTCCTCCAGCTCCTCTCCATCCTTCTCCTCCTCTCTGGCGGCCCTATCCCGATTTTCATACCGCTCGGTTTTAAGCCGTTTTGGGGGCCTGGTGTATTCTGCGTGCTCATATTCAACGCTTAAGTCCACCTTGGACATGCTGATGCGCCGCGACCTGGTCCACTCACACCTTCATAAGCGACCAAACTACTCTACCTCTATGTTAATCCCAAATTAAACGCGGTGACCACCACAAATTCCGACAACTAAAAGCGTCTGCTCTTTTAGCCCAGTGCCGCTGTCAGAGATATGCCCGTTGTTTTACGTGCGTGGGTCTCAGTGCGCCAAACGCCTCCCGCCTCCAACTCTGGTTGGTCAATCAACTGTCGAATCCTACAAAATGACGATTGATTGGTCAGAGGCAATGCGTCAACAAAAGCACGTTCTGCAGCAGAATTATAGAGGATGCGCAAAACATACCAATATATGTCATCATGGATATTGCAAGGTGGGCCTACCTTTATCGGGCATCACACGTGCATGTAGCAAGAAGAATTCAAATTGTATGCTTTTAATTGTCTACCACAAAATCTGCATTCATGATCCATTCGAAAGTAGGTATAACCTAAGCTGTAGACACATTGGAGCAAACATAAATAAATAAACAAATAAAAGAAAGAAAGAAAACAAGGCTTAAATAGGTTAATTTCTATCAAGCCTGTGATACTCATACCAAGATGCCATTGGGAAGACGGCAGAATCTAAAAAGAGATCTGGGTGAGGAGCTTGATCACCAAAGATAAGCTTAGAGTAGATCTGCTGCTCCTCCCCATCGACAGGGGAGAGGTTGATCTGGCTTGAGGCGCTGATGTGACAGTACAACACCAGATGGCGCAAAGCACTCACATGTCCAAAAACTAACACTAAACTTTGAATTAGAAAATTTACATGAACTCTCACTCCTTGAAATAGGCTCTACACGGAGTCAGCTGTCGCTAAAAATCCATGTTAAAATCCCACTCTTATCCCTCCTCCAGAAGATTGAGCGGAAGAAAAAAAAAGCTTTCTTTCTCCCCCACAACAAGCATACGCTTAAAATGTTACTAAAACAAAGTCAAATGGTGTAAGTCAAACATCTGTAACAGCCACAAACGATCTGTGTCTCACACCCACCACCCATGGGTGCATGGGTGGACAGGGGGCGCACCAGGCGGAGCAGATCGCTGCTGTGAGCTCGGATCATGGTGGAGATGGGCTGAGGGCTGCGCACCTCGAAGCACACATTTGTCTGAAAAGGCAGGAGTTGGGTAAGTGCGATCGGAGCATTTAGAAAGGATTTATTAGACAATGACACCCAACTCTATGTTTACAGTGAAAGCTTAAATACCATGGCACCATGAGTAGCATCAGCACGGTGTTAGCTTAGCCTTCACGCCACTTCTGTGGTCTTGTCTGAACACTTGATAAATAGGTAAGCAACAGCTAGTTTTCTGTAGTTAATAACCCATGCTCGTGTTTTAAATGGTCCAGTTGTTCAGTTTATGTATGTAACGCAAGGTAAAGTTAACATAGTAAGTAGACTGTCGCTGCTTTGGTTCCTGTACTCAGAGGCAGTGGGCTAGCAACTCAGACTGATGCTGCTGCTAACTGTGGTACTGACTTTTACATCGCAAGTGATGTCTGATGTTGAGTTTAAATGCATCTATTTAAGCATTGGACTGACGAGTTATAGACTTAAATTTACACCGTTGGTCTTCCGTTAAGGTCTAGTCACTTCTGTAATTGAAGAGTTGTTGATGAGGTTTTAAGCTCCATTAGCAGCTGGCCCTTTCTGTTTTATGGCCTGTCCACTGTGAAGCCAGTTGTCTGCATGTGATGACAGGCAGTGCTTCAAGCAGATGGAAACAGTGCCCTAATATTTTACAACACCACTTTCTGTACTCACGTTTCCCTGGTTCATTATACTGTGGTCTGTTGTAATAATTGAAATTTTTATAACAGTAACAAATGGTTGTCACTGTGGACTAATAAACTTACTGGTGCCACTACATTCACACCATGGATTGTGGCCATGCAACTATAACTGTCAACAGCTGACAACAGCAGGTCGCTGATATGGAATAATAATCATGTTGTGTGAGAGTAACCTGACACTGTAACAATGTACTCTACCAACCAGACGAACCATGTAAGTACTCACATTGCAAAGTATAACCTACATTTACAGTGTAGTGAAAAACTAAGTAATGTATTTCGCACATCACTGGCATTGCATTCTTCTCTGTATTAGCCGTTTCCTGTTCCTCGTCAATGTTTATTTCAAGAAACATTATTTTTCTACTGCACCTCCAGCTTGGATTTGGATAGGTTTGTTACTTGTTAATAATAATTATTGACTGCATTGTATGTACTTGATCCATTTTACAAGCTTTCTGTGGATTCTGAAAGCCATCTATGTGTGGCTCAGTTTGTAGAGTGTTCATCTACTAATCTAAAGTTTGGCGGTTCGATCCCAGCTCCTTCAGATGAATGCTGTTGCTGTGTCCTCGCGCAAAATGTTTAACCCGCCTCATACACCATGTATGAATGGTGTGTGTGTGTGAATAGATAAAATGCTTTTTGAGTGCCTCGATGGTGGGAAAGTTGAGTATTCACATGTTTGTCATAAAGGATGGCTCTGCACAGTACTGCTCTCCATGCACAACCACAAACAGGCCTTTTGTCCCATTCTTGCCTCATGCACCCACACAGAGGCCTGTAGAAAGAGAGCCTTTATCTGGGTTTACCAGAAGATGTTCTCACTCATAAATTTTCCCCCTCTCATTATGACAAGAGTAAAAATCGTAAAAATTGTATATTAATCAACTTATTGCTGATTCTATCAAGTGAGCCATGTAAAAATGCAGCTTTTCAACTACTGACTATATTTTAAATGAATAGCCAGTGGTTTTAAACTAATCTGGCTTCTAGGCTGACTGCAACCCATCGTTGTTATTTATTAAGAAAATAACTCAATCACTCAAGTCATCTGACAAGTGACTACAGTGAACTTTGTGATGCGTTATGGCAGATAGTGGGGGAGACATGAACCCACAAGGTGCAGTGCTCAATTTGGCGAAAATCAGGATAGTGTGGTTATCGAGAGTTTGTTTAGAACCCCACATTTACAGATTTAAATTAGTGCATTTCCTGTTTCTTAGATTTGATTGCACGTGAACTGTTGTGTAATGAGCATAAATGTGCTGGCCTATTGTAGGTTAAATATCATGTTATGTTTGGGGTAGTGGTAATGATTGGCCTTTTATTGGGATAAAATGTTGATTTTAGTAGCCTTTAGCATTTAGGATGTGCAGCCCGGCTTGATGGGCAAGAGGAGGAGACAGAAGGGGCCGGCCAGAGGCTTGCCAAATGGGATCATAGGAGCGGGGAGGAGGTGACACAGACAGACAGGGAGGGAAAGGGAGGATGGCACTCAAAGGCAGATGGAGGTAGAAAGACACAAAGCAAGCAATTTTGTAGGTGAAAGAAGAGGAGATAATGTGGCAAAATGGAAAAAGGGATACGATTTATAAATAGATTTGATCTGTGTTGTAGTTTGAGGCATATGATCTGATGTTTGCATAGAGCAGCTTAGTGAGGTGCACTCCTACATATAAGAATGCAGCATGTCTTTTATCTTTTTATTTTTTGATTAGGAAATCTCATCTGTATTAAGAACCAAGAATCATAATGCCCTGGAGTCTAAATTATGTTTTAGAGTTAGACCTGAGTTGTTTCTGATTTAAAAGCATCATCAACATTCCCCTTTCAGAGTGTATATCATGGTTAAATTGGCTTTAATCTATAACAATGGAGCTCAAACTTCACCAATGGTACAGTACTTGGTAGTAAATTATATATTATTAATGCGAGTATTAATTTCTACGGGAACTGATGTGTGTCTCCATTTTGACTTTAGGAATAGTCTGGTCATTGCTCCCCACACCTACCCATGCCTTACGTGGACCGGCAGAACCGCATCTGTGGTTTCCTGGACATCGAGGAAAATGAGAACAGTGGCAAGTTCCTGCGGCGCTACTTCATACTGGACACACAACAGGGCAGCCTTGTGTGGTTCATGGACAACCCACAGGTAAAATACATGCTTCAGACAACAAAGGGCGATTCAAGGTCAAGTTTTATTGAAAGTACAAACTGGTGTGTTCTTCAAACTTGTTTGCTTTGTTGTTACCTTGTTCTTTGTACTGAAAATGTGGTAATTTTAAGTGCGCTGTCTTATAAAGTATTTATAAATCTTGCACTATGGAGATTTTTCAATAATTCAGATGTCTATTCTTTTTATAGATGGTAAAGATTAAAAATGTATGTTGTTAAATTCCAAGCTTCTACTTCAAATCTTCAGTAAATATTAAGACACTGATGTACAATTATTGCTCTATAAACGAATATTTACTTTTATTAAAAAAAGTGTGTGACATATTTGTGAGAAGAGGATTATCTGAAATCCCAGACCTAACAACGCAACAAGGTGTAAAAGCACTCTAAAAACAATTAATCAATCAATCAATCAATCAGTCCAATGTATTTGTAGAGCTCAATTCTTACAAAAAACAATAAAGTGCTTTACAACCATAACAATAAATTTAAATCTCAATACAGTATCACAATACAATAGAAGAATAAATAATCACGTTAAAATGAGCACAATCTGTTCATAATTTAATATCACTAACCAAAGTCAGGGTTTTCCATGAATATTTTATATGAAACTAAATTTGTCCGTTCAAGATTTTCAATTATTTTCAATGTTAAGTTCAACTATTTCACGCTTGAAATAATTTGCTATATTTACATTTGTTTTCCAGAACTTGCCTGTGGGAGCGGTGTGTGTCGGCTCCCTCAAACTCACATACATCTCCAAGGTAACTACTACAGGATAAATGGTGTTGGTTAAAGTGTAATATAATGCTGTGATGTGCTCTGTCAGGTCAGTGATGCCACCAAGCTGAGGCCCAAGGCGGAATTCTGCTTTGGTAAGATCCCCAATAACTATTCAGGTTACATAAAAATCTGTGGTTATTTTTTTTTGGACTAAAATTCAAACCAGACAGTACAATTATAATGAAGAGTTTGTAAAGAATGTCGTAATAGATTCCTTTAAGTCTCATGACAAGAGGCAACAGTTGTGTAGCAGCATTGTTGTAATGTTTGCGCTCAACTATATCCTTCTTTACTACAGCCAAACCAGTAACTAGTTATTTTTCAAATGTTTATGCCTTTATCCAGAGCTAACTTACAACATTCTACTACAGAAAATGTGGATTTTTCCCTGCAGTTTTTAATACAATGTTTTGTATGTGATTTACTGTATTTTTTCTGTTTTGTTTAAGTATTATATTATAGTTCCTATGTTGTTTCTAATGAGACTATTGAGTCATATTGAGTACATTTTACTGTACTCTGTCCCCACATAACTAGACATTCAGAATGAAACAATGAAACAACGACTAAACATTGAGTCGCATTTGCACAGCTTACACCCACCAGTTTTGCTTGTCATCTGTTCATGTCGTGTATTCCCACAGTATAGACAGGAAATGATGAAGACGCAAAAGTGGTTTAAGCTACAAAACTGGAACATCTGAAAAGAATGTCTCACACTTACAGACTTCATTCATCTAACTCTAGATCAGTGGTTCTCAAACCTTTTACACCAAGTACCACCAAGTCAAATATTTGACCTTCTGATTACCACAAGATCTAAACCAGGTCTAAATAGTTCTACACAGTTACTGCAGTAGTTCTATAGAATGACTAACCTAAAGGAGGACAAAAATGTGAATCAAATTGTCTCTAAATTTAGCAAAGTTAGGACCTCCTCGACCTCTCAAGGGGGCTATCCTTAACCAAAAAATATATACATTTATTTGAAATGCAGAGGAATCCGCATACCATTGAAAGGAGCTTGTCACAATTTAGAACAACTGCCCTAGATGTTTTGATGTATTTAACCTGTTTTGCCTATTCAGAGGGCATGAGGGGATGAGTGTAGCAAGTGCAGAAATGTGCGCAACCAAAGTGACAATAGGAGCTGAATAAGACTCCTGGGCCTGGTGCGCTCTGTTCTAATAATAATGTCAAACAATGAGACTGCATTTGACTTAAAATACACTTTCTACATTGTCAGTCACTGATTTGAGAACCACAAAACCGACAGAACCTCTTTTTGATTAATTTCCCCAAACTGATGTTCTCCTCTCTGTCTTGCAATCTGTTAGTGATCAATGCTGGAATGAGAAAGTTCTTCCTTCAAGCCAATGATCAGCAGGACCTTGTGGACTGGGTCAACGCTCTCAACAAAGCTACCAAGATCACTGTGAGCCCATACGCAATGCTACATTCAACTTCATAATGTGACATACAGTGAGAAACAATACGTATGTCCAAAATTGCAGGTGCCAAAGTTGTCTGACGCCCAACACAACTCTGAGAACCAGAGAAGTTTGCCAGACGTTGTAGGAACCAAGAAACAAGTTTCGTATAGGACGGAGATCATCGGAGGAGTCCCCATTGTTACACAGACACAAGTAAAAAAGACTTACTCTCTTTTTAAAAATGAAATCTATCACCAGAACATTGGGGTGTGACTATTGATATTGTGGGCTGCTGTATCGGTGTATCTCGCAATAGATACTGACATGGGACAGAATTCTCACTCCTGCCCCAACTTTTTTCCTGTGAAAAAAAAATAAAATCCCATCCCAATCCGTTTAAGTGGGAAAAATATTCATGTCCCATCCTACTCCCACTAATGTTCATCCCTCTCCTGTATAAGCAAAAAAATGTTGCTGAAACGGGAATCTTCAATAAAATGTTTGGGGTTTTTTTTGCTTCGAAAAACAAATCAAAATATTGTCACTGTTCTTATAAATTCATTCTAAATTAATATTAAACCCATCATTTTATTTCAGAGAACTTGAGAACTTGTTCTAATTCAGTTGAGTTTTAATTCATATTGTTGTTTTTGTAGAAAGCGTCTTGTTTGTTAGCTCCGTCTCTCCAGCAGGAAAATGCATGTTGAGGAGAGGAAAGATCCTGTTGCGTGCGCAATAACAGTGCGCACGCCTTGACGTCTATCATATGTTTCCTTTCAGCCTATCATAACGGAAAGACGAGCTCACCCCTTTGATTAATACAGTCAGTGATTATTACAAGGTATTTCTATCATCCCGCTCCAGCCCGCTCCAGTCCTTTTTTTTCCCTGTCTTTTCCCAGTCACGGGATCAGTAAGGAATTTATTTTTTTTGTCCAACGGGAATCCTGTAAAATTGTCAGTCTCTATTTCCCAAGTCTCCTTTGGTGTAAATATCACAAAACAAATTTAAACTAATACATTTTACAGACATTTGTCAAATACACAAATACATTTAAAGACATTTATGTTGGATTGACATAATATCGTCTGAACATCGTTATCAGAATGCTCAAAAAATATTGAGAGATTCATTTTTGTCAACATCGCCCACCCTTACTCATAAACAACTTGTGCAGGTATAATATTAAGAAAGAAATACTGTTAGAATTTCTTTTGAAGGAGACATTTTATCCCATTTTCAGATATTTAGTGCTTAACTATATCATAAGGAGATCATTATTTTACATTTTGTTCATTGTAAACCCTAATATTGATCTAAAATGCCATAGAAACAGGTCCATTGACTTCTTCAGGGTGACATTTACATGTTTTTATTTTTGAAAAGTGGTTACGTGGCATTTTAGAACCCCACATGCATCTCTCAGAGTCTTCAGTTTACAAATAATCACAGCTAAGTTCAGGGAATGTGGGCGGTGATGAGGGATGGGTAAAAACAGGAATTTTCTGAGCACTGGAGCCTCAGTTACAGGACAATACAGGATTACTCAAACAATCATGAATCAGTCAAAACTGAAAAGGAAACTCAGTCGTAACAAGGTTAAAATCTCATTAAGTAGATTTTTGCATAATATGTCCCCTTTAACAGAGATACAGTATATTGTAGAACATAAAGTGAAATATATTGATTAATGCAATACAGTGCTATTTTGAGTGTCATGTATCAAATGCTAAGGACATGTTTAAAATGGTCTACATCAATCTTTCATTAATTCTATATTGTTTATATACAAATGCATTTCAAAATAACTGTATGAAGTGGCCTGAACATTTTTCCAGCAGGAAGGGGCTGATGGAGCAGAGAAAGGTGACCGCGAGACCATCCAGCGCTCCCACAGTCAGCTACCATACTTCCTGGGGAGACCTTCTCAGGAACATGCAGTCATTAAATCTGGATACTGCGTCAAGCAAGGAGCCGTGGTACGATGCTCCATACTTACAGCTACAGTTTATATGATATTCGTTTATATCTATACTTTTGAATTGATTGATATCTTGTTCTTACTTCCCAGATGAGAAACTGGAAAAGACGCTACTTCCTTCTGGAGGAAAATGCTATGAGCTATTTCAAATCTGACTTGGTAATATCACAATTTTTGTTTTGTTGTTCAATTCCCTAATTGGGTTTATTTTCTCAGTTTGTAGTAAAATATGTTTAGAAGCAATTCATGTTAATCTAGTGTAAGCAAGCTGAGACATGTTTAATTTGGTGGAATTCTTTGCATTCACAATACATGTCTTTGCACGTCTTGTTTTTACCCTCTTGGCCTCTTTGATTCTTAACATAACATCTCACAGGACATCCTACACAGTGCCCTGCTGTGACGGCTTTATTCTGTTGCCCAGCTATAATCCAAAGAGTCCAAAGACACACGGAGCTGTCCGTTTTATCAAATATCGATAGGAAGATTGTTACCTCGGGATTAGTTTGCTACTAGTAATGCCATGTCCTGGACCATGTTGTATATTAAATGTGAATTGTGCTTCTTAGGAAAAGGAACCCCTCCGAATGATTCCATTAAAAGAAGTTCACAAAGTCCAAGAATGCAAACAGAGGTATAACATTTCTTAACACATTCCTATTGTACAAATTTTATGAATATCTTTTGTATAGGATATTGTTGTTGCACTTTGATTTAATCTGAGGCCTGTACTACGAAGTTGGATTAGTAGGTTAGAAAGGTAACTTCAGGACTAAATCTGGTGTGGCGGTACTACGAATCTGGTTCACTTCCTACCAGAATAAATCTCTATGGCAGCAGGCCGCAAACTCCTAACCTGTTCTGGACCAGGTTAAGTTCAGCTCAAATAGAATATGTACCTAACCAATCAGATCTCACCATTGCTATGGCTTCACCCATCCTTCAGAATTCTGTCCATTTGAGCACGGATTGTACAAGGAGCGCTCCACAGAGAAAGAATTTTTAGGGATCGCCAATTAGATTTCTCTGATCATTTTTGGAGAGGTACTGGAGAGGTTCTTGTGAAGGAGTCTTTTTCCTCCAGATTTTTCCTCAATTTTTTCTTTCTGTTTGCTGCAAAGTTTCTTTTTATTTCTTTATATTTATTTTTATTTCTGGGTCTACATGCAAATAATTAACACACAGCTTGTCTTGCCTCATTACCTACCACTAAGCACAATATTCTTATACTTATTGCTTTAGTCCCATAGGCTTACAATGGCAGTAAAGAAGACATGTTCATTATTACTCAAACAAGAGCTTGGTTATAATGCCCCCATATTGTCCCGTGAAGAGCTGTCATGTTTGAATTGATTGAGCTTTGCACATAACATGTAGTCTACTCATCAAACTTATGCATTGAGTGAATGAGTAATACTTTCTCAGCCCTCTTTTCTCACTTCTGACTGCTATCACTGTGTTTCCCATTGTCAGGATTTTACTTTTTACTTCCTTGTATTTTTTGAGGATGATAGCTTGTTTCTCCTGTGAGATGTACGCCACTCTTCCATTCTCCAGTGTTTTAATTGGCCGGCGGGTGCTAACTACCGGTACACCCCTTTATGTGAAAGTGCACAGTGTCATTCAGAAAATCTTGGGTTAACAGAACAGAGTTGTGAACCCACTTCGTAGTATGGCTCATCCAGAGACACTTAGGTCTCGGTTAGTAAATCCAGATCTGAGGAACTTACACAGGATAAGTTAAGCCAGCTTCAAAGTACAGGTCTTTGGTCTGAGCTGTGACAAGGTAACATTTTCTTTCTTGTGCTGTAGTGATATCATGATGCGAGATAATCTGTTTGAGGTTGTCACCACATCTAGGACATTTTACATACAGGTACAATCTTGGGTAACTGTATGGTTGATTCAAATGTTTCAGTGTTGTTTTCACCATTTTTATGAAATCTGAACATGACTTTTTCCTCCTCAGGCTGATAGTCCAGAGGAGATGCATAACTGGATCAAGGCTGTGTCAGGGGCTATTGTGGCCCAACGAGGACCTGGAAGATCCGCTGCTACAGTATGTATAACATTCAAACACTACACACTGGTCTTTACAATTCATGTACGCATGAGAAATTTCTACTCCTCAAGTACAATCCAAGTATAATTTATCCATCTACCACACTCTTGCCATGTGGGTCCAGCAATTATCGATGTTCTTCAGGACCTACTCTGGTTTGGTGTCCTGCTCTGAATGGTCTGGGTATATTACACTACCGCTGCTATTTTATTGTGCTCCTTCAGTGTTTGATAGAGCTACAAGTACATTAGTACATTATCTACGCACAAAGGACTTTACTCTTGAAATCCACCGAGCCTTGTAAACCAATAGATGTCAATGTTATGTTCATTGATTTTGATTTTTATTTTTCACAGGCTGCCTTAACTTATACCTTGTCGAATTTTCACAATAGTTTGTGAAAATAGTGAAGTGAAAATAGTTAAGGAGTAGAGCACACAAAAAAATAATATTATTTTGACAAACATAATAATGATTTCATGCATTGCTATTTTTTCTATCTGCTAAACTGCAAATGACATTTAATGAAAAAGCACAGAGCTTATAATATAGTTCGAGTTGAGTCTAATTAGCCGAAGTCTGCATGCCTGTGTTTCTACAGCCTGTTTTCCCTCCCCTCACTCTTTGGTTTGTAGTGTACTCATCACTCACACTGTAGAACAACATTTCTCATTTTGCCTTTGTCGGCCAAAGCTGATTTGAATATACAGTAGTATAATGTGCACTGATGCCACAGTACTGACGGTACATAGCATTGAACACCTGGGCTCAAACACAGGTGTTTACAAATAGCTCTTTCTCCACTTTGGCTTGTCTTCTCTCTACTTGCCTTCTTCCTCAGTTGGATTCTTTTATGTGTGTCATTGTCCCAGTCTTCCCCTTCATCATCCTCTGATGGGCGGACACCGGTCTAATCCCGCTTTGCACTGTGTTGTTGCAGATGCGGCAGGCCAGACGGCTGTCGAACCCCTGTTTACAGAGGTATACGTCCCGAATCGGGGAGTGCAGCAGCACGTATGTCCGCTACTCTTAGACCCCCTTTAAACTAAAGCCCACTTTTCCCACTCACTGGCTCCACTGTGGTTGTACAGACAATATGAGCCAATCAGATGCAAATCTGATGCTCCTATTTCCAATAACTGCCCCCTGACTTTGGCTGCGATAACCAGAGACGTGCTCCCCCCTTCCCCACCTGTCCTTGCAGCTTGAGTTTCTTCATTGCCCTAATGCTTTTTCTGATCTCTGCTGAGCTTGCATTTTGTAAGGTTTATTCTCTTCTCTTTTTGTTTAAGTCCCACAGTGTGCTTGATTTATAAACTTTTGTATGCGAAAAAGGCTTCTATAAATCAAATACACTTTAAATAAAATTAAATAATCCAGTCATGCTGTAGCTCAATGCAGAATTATTTTGAACATTTGACAAAATTAGTCTTTCATTCTTACAGCATTGTAACAGGATCACCCTGTCCTTTTCCCATCATAGTGACAGCAAAACCTAAATGTAAACGCTTATGAGCTTCAAATGCATACGTTTTGCATGTCCAGCTGGAGCGTTGATGTATAAATGTTAACCTGTGTATGATCTGTCCATGTGTCTTCTGTGTGGTGCCCTGTCTCTGCAGCCTGCTGCAGCTGTGTACCTGTCTTAGATGTGTGACTTCCTGCTTATCTCTCCTCCTTCCTCCTGTCCGCAGCCTGTATGTTTCTCTCTTCTCATTCTTTACACTTGTTAATTACCTGAACTTATTATGGCCCTGTGTGCACTACTTTTGAAATGCATGATTCCTGATTTGAAAGTTGACCTTGTATGATTTGTGTAGTCAGTCTTATAAAACTAAAGCTAACTGATTTTTGCATCACAAGGAAAATAATGAAGGCAATTTTTTGAATTTTAATGTGATACTTGCATTATCTGTCACTAACTTTTGTCAGTCATCAGTATTGACTGTGAACAAAAGAAATGTGAAACTAAAAAAAAAAAACATGTATCTTGGTCTAACCAACATCACACGTTTACTAACCACGGCATTTGTGCTTCTGCTCTACTTTTTGTCTTCTCTCATGCATGCTGTTTTCTTTTTCAGAGATTAAAATGTGACAATGAAAAGCTGTGAAATGATGACCGCGCACCAATCCACCACTGCTTCTTACGACCCTTCATTCCAATCTTTTGAGACCCAAACCCTTAAACCTGCTGACATACTACAACTACTCCTTCTACCTCTAATGCTTCTTCAACTGTTACTACCACTGCTAGAACCATCTCCTCTGCTAACTTCTTCACCTCCAACTGTATCCTCTTCAGGCTTCAGAATCAGCACTACTAAAGCCGCGTCAGGCCACTCATGTTGGTGCTAACCCAAGTCTGTAGTCTTTCATTTCAGGACAAAGTTATTTCTCCCCAGTTCACCTTTGACTAATATGTAATTTTTACGTTCAGGAAAACAGCGGCCGCACCACTGCATTCTACCGCACACCTGCGGGTCCCCCCCTCCCTCGCTCGCCCGTATCTGCCGTGCCACCATGTTTCCCAGAGTGGGGGTCACGCCCACAGCCTGGCCTGGGACAGCGAGCACTTCATGAGCCTGCTGCCTCGGCCCAGCCATGTGCCAGCGCGCCTATCGTTGCAGGAGACGCGCCTAGCAAAGTGACCTGCCAATCACCCACCACTTCTACCACTGTAACAGAGTGTGAGGAGTCACCATGGCGACGGAGGAGCAGTTTTGAGCCCACAATGCCTGAACTTCCCCTAAACCTGGATGACGCTGACCTACCCGTGAGTCTGGTCTGAGCTTTATAGCAGAGTCTTCACTTGTGTTGAATTATTGGTGCGCATATATTTTGAACAGTACACTATTCTCCATTTGAAACGCCCTCAAGAAGCAAAGTGTCTCTTTGAACTGTTTGACCCACTCAACACTTCTTACCCTGTGCTCTTCATTGAAAACAGTGTATTTATTACCCTACTTGATGTTTTAAAGCTTGTATGTACATGTCTCATGGGAATTCAGTGCAACATTGTATTCTGTGTTAGCACAAAGAAAAAATTCTTCAAAACTATGCGCGCTCTAGGGACTTTTAAACCACATTTTACATTAAGGGATATTTTAATAAGTCACTGAATCTTTGTGAAACAGAGGGATTGTTCAGATTTGTATGCCACAAACACACACGAGGATACCACCTCATTTATTAGCTTGTACTGTATGATATTTCACACTGCTACCATATTTTTCCACTGGAAATATGTATTATATTAGGGCTCCTCCATTCAAAATGTCGACCAGCAGTTGTTTTCAGTGCTAATTATAAGTCTGCATTATGGCCCAAGACGTAAGTCAGGATTTGCGCTGCAATAATACTATAGATAATTCTATAACACAAAATAACAAAGTAAACCTTTTCTGCGTGTGAATAAAAATGCCAACAGTATCTTCTTAATATTCAAAAGAACAGTGTGTGTTGAACTTGAAGTGTGTAAAGTAGCATACTCTGTGTTGCCCCCCCCCTCTGGTGGTAGAGATGTTAAAATGGTCTGCAAAACCTTGTAGCCTTATTGAACATAATTTATTGTAAAGAATAGATGATACTGATGATGGAAGTTAATGTTTTTATTTACACCTTAACAATTATTCTCAGTCAAACTTATTTTGCATAAATACCACTTGTTACCTTGTAAGCTATATGGACGATTAACACATGTACGTTTACTTTTTATTCACTTTGTTTGTAGCAGGCAGCTTCATTTGTCCCACTAAATTCTTTCTCTTCTGCAGTTTTATCATTTTAGTGTCTGCTTTTCTTTAACTAATCAAATCTGAGCAACTCCATCTCTGTCCAATCTGATGTCATTCTTTGGAACTGTGTCTATTTATTTTATGGATGACTTGAAAGAAATAAACACTGCAAATGTGTCGCCGTGTGTTGTACTGAACTCAGCACTGTCTCTGAGCCCAAGCAGACTGTGGAAAGAAAACGAGACATTACAAAAGCATTTAGGCACAGGACTACAATCATGGTGCCATTTACTGCTTAAAATGGCTCTCAGTCTAAACAGTTTATCTCATCGTGACCATCTCTGCCCCCTTGTGGCGACAGATTATTGTTCACCCATTTCATACCTCACTCCTCAAGTAGTGTTTTAATACTTCTCCGCATTTTGACATAGTAAAATTGCTTTACCCTCAGTTATATATAAAACTGAATCCCTACCAGCTTATAATCGAGGAAGTGCTTTGGAAAACGCTTGATTTTAAACCAGATTTTGGTTGTAATTTTATATTGGATTTCTTTCTAAACAGAACCTGCCACATTGTCTAAAAATGGTAAACTATCATCCCACTGGGAACTGAATTTAAAATCTGTAATCACAGATTAGGCTACACCTTTTGCTAAAACATGGTGAATATGATTATATTTAAGATTTTACTAAACATTTTGCCCATTGGTCCTCAGTTTGACAGTTTTTGTGAAGTTTATACTGTTACTTCCTGGTTGGACATGGGCAACAAATATGACATTTGTCACTTTTTGATGACATAGGTAGAGGGGATTCCATTTTAGAACTCAGCTCTACGCCCTGTCATTTTAAACATTTTTTCTTCAAAATTTCCTCACAAACGGCAACTTGACTAATGTAACTATGATAACTATTTTCCACAGGTGCCCTCCCACCAAACTAAGTCATAGACAAACAGAGTCCCCAAAATCAGAGAAAACAAATGTAGCAGGCAAGTTCATTCGAATAACTCGGTGGTTTTCAATTATTTGTTTGGCCCTGTGTGCTTCCATGGTTTACAGTCATGGGGCTTGTGACAGAAGGGATGGTGTTCTGGGTTCACTCCTATTTGCTGCCAGCTCTAGTTACACTCTAAATCACTCAAATTTTTTTTTTTTTACATTGTACCTGTCACCTCATGTGATCAGGGTGAACATAGAGACACAGTTGTCAATCTGCCAAATTGTGTAGTTTTCTAGTGGAAACAAGCAACAATAATTCATCTTAGTATGTTTTAGAAAACAGGAGTAAAATGGAAGTAGGCTACCCCATTCACCAGAGTAACTCTGCTTTGCTCTCTCCACAGTCACACATGCAGACTGGCACACTGCAGCCTCTCATTAGGCCTGTACTGTGGAAACTCAGTCTAGTTATGGTTCTCAGGGGCCTCTGATACGGCAGAGTTCTGGAGATCACAGACCTCAGTATAGCAGCTCATGTCTGCTTTCACTGCCTCAGCCTCAGAATGGGTGTTCCTCACTGGGTTGTTCGTCCACATACTTTCCCACCATTTTCCTCCTGGTGTCCTCATGCCATACAGAATTCTGTGTTTAAGTTACAATATGATTTATAGAAGCCACTTTACTTTACAAAGCTTTAACAACCTGGTATTATCGATGAAAATATAACTTGCTACTGTTTCAGTCGCTCTGTGCTCTGCTTCTTGTTACTCTGAGGCTCCCAGGGTGCTTGTGCCCACACAAGTTTAAGGGTCTTAGGGGTATTTTCAGCAACTGCATTTAAAGCAAGTCACTTAAAAAGGCCTGTCCCATAATCAATCACTTTGTCCCAGGATGTTTTATGGATGTTTTTTTTAACAGCTCACTGCAGACGTGTGAACTTAACAAGGGTTGATTGTTCACCTCTTTACCAAGAGCTAACCAAAAGTCACATAACTGTGAAGTCTCCCTTAGCACCAGCAGTGTCAGCAATACTTAATGGATTCATACTTAAGACTTTGACTTACTCTGTGACTTGGAACCTATACAAATATTTAATTTGGTAAAATAAGCTAGTGAGAACAAATGACAGATAAAAGTAAAAAGAAAGAAATAATTAGAATTTATTAAAGTAGGTCTACAAAAGCATAACTTGGCCACTGTAAAATGTCCATGTTCTACTATGCACCAAGCATACTTGTTTACCATGGGCCCAATGCAGGAAAGGGTCCCTCTAAAAGCCTAATGTGAATTTTTCAAAGAGAACCTGGTGTCCTATGGCGCCCCTACCAAGATGGTTTGTGCCCACTATGGTAATATTCATCTTCTTGATTTTAGGCAGACAACCTAGTTTGTGCACAGTCCTTTTTAAGAGGTAAAACATAAATAATCCATTTTCTGCTTGATTATTTTTAGTGATGAGGCACTGAGGCAATGGTGCAGTGAACTTATCTTTTGCTGCACTGCGACTAATCAATTAAATTAGATAATTTGTGTTATCTTAGAATTTATTTCTAAAACAAATTAGGCAGTGTGGACAAGCTACATCAATTCTTTCTAATCTAAAAGTTAAACCATTTGTTTTTCCATAACCAAGTTTCCTAATCAGTTGCATGCCCACAACTAGGCTAAATGCCATGCCAGCCATGACTAATGCACATTATGGGCAGTAAAACCCATGCAGGAAATTGGCCCGTAGAATGCATGGAGGGCTCTGCAGTGTATAAACATCAGCATTCCACTACTGGTTTATTGTTTCTAATCGTTCATGATGATTACAGCTGGGAAAGGCATCACATCTGCACCTTTAAATGAGTCAGCCACACACCTAAGTGCTGAGCTGATGTGGAGCTGACCTTAAGTTCACATGACAGAGGCAACGGCAGAAGGATTCTCAGCAAAGACCAACATGCATTTTCAAAGGACTGTCTGTTCACACAAGACACAGAGATGTCCTGAGCAGTTTGTCATGCAAGTGAATAGCCTACTGAAGCAGCCCTATGTATTTTATGTTATTTCAAAACATCAATTTAATATTTCCGTTAAGCTTAGTATTTTGTATGCTTTTTGAAACCAAGCGTAATTGTTGTCAGAGCAGTATCCTGGGATAGACAGAATGCACTCTGACCACTGGGGGGCCCAGAAGTAGAGAGTCAGTTTAGTAGAATTTATCAAATCAAATCATTTATTTTTGTAGTGCCCAAAATCACAACAACAGTTTCCTCGATGGGCCACAGGTAGAAAGCAGTTTAAATAAGCAATGTTCAAGAGAATTTAGCAATTGACCCTCCTTCTCTACAAGGAAAATTTAAAAGTAAATGCTTTACTTTGGTGACAAATATGGTGAAAAAAAAGCTTTCTTTTTATATTGTTTACATTTTCTTGTTAAGTTATGTTTCAGATTTTCCTCCGTTTTGTGCACAGACATGATATAAACCATTATCACACCGACATGACAGCTCGATCTGCATATTTGCCTCATTCCAGACCCGAACATGCATGGGTGCTTTGGCGCATTGGCACCTACAGGACATATGCAAGGAGTTGCTGTGTCGTGATGTGAGTGTGCTCTGAAGAGTTATGTGCAGACAATGATTCTGTGTCACAGGTTCACATTTTTATCTCAATCACTTTAGACCTCTGACCTGCCTGGACTTAGACCTACCTGTAGGTTATGTCCCAAAAAACAGCCTTTATCGCCCATAAAATGCAGGCTGTCCATTAGTGGCCTACACTGCCACAGAAGTAGGGGTCATCAAAATGTGTTTTTGTTATTTGCTTATTTTTATTGTAGCCTGTTGCATCTCAAAAATAAGATTGTGCAGTGGACGCGATCTCTGAATGTAGGGAAGGGTCTCCAAGAAGCACGTTGTACAGGAGCCAGGGCCCTTACTCCACAAAGCTAGATAGGGCCCGGTTTCTTGGACACAGAAGAATATCAACATATTAAAAGTGTAATTACAGGCTCTGGTATGACAAACTATGTATGTCACTATACTTGCAATTTATTGATTTATTTTAATATTTATGTGCTCCACGTTGCCCCGTCACGTAGACGGACCAATCAGGCGGCTTGTTGTCGTTGTTCACACGCACACGGACGCGCGCCAGCCCACTGAGAAGTGGAGTGGGGCAGAAGAGTAAAATGCCTCTTGAGTCACTGCCCTTTCTGCACTACTGAGCTCTCTCATCTCACTGCACTGCAACCAGCGAGCGGACGTTTAACTTTTCTACAACTCTGTAACTTACTTTCTATAATCTTTTTATTAACTTTATTAGCCATGCTGACCCAGCCACTTTTCTGTGTTATTGTCGCTTTTCTTTCTTTACCGGCTGATGGACAAACGTCAAACCGCTTTGTTATCGGATGTCCCGCTCGCTGTGATAAGTCCATGTGTCCCCGGATAGCGGCAGACTGCTCCACGGGACAGACCCTTGATGCTTGCGGCTGCTGTCCGGTATGTGCGTCCGGTGAAGGCGAGTCTTGCGGCGGCAGTGGCAAGCTGGGTGACCCGGTGTGCGGAGAGGGACTGGAGTGCTCCGTGCCCGGGGCTGGTGTGGCTTACACCGCTACGGTCAGAAGGAGAAGTAAGAGCGGGCTCTGTGTGTGCAAAACCACGGAGCCAGTCTGTGGGAGCGACGGAGTGTCGTACCGGAATATCTGCGAGCTGAAGAGGGTCAGCCACCGCGCGCAGAAGCTCCAGCAGCCACCTGTTCTCTTCATACAGAGGGGGGCCTGCGGGAAAGGTATGTCAGCAAGTGTCATACTGCAAGCGTCCAGTAAGAAGACAGTTCAACTTTACAAACTGTTGAGGTGGATAGAGTAACCAACATGTGTACTCAAGTATGAGTAACGTTACCTTCAGATAGCCTATAACTGATAGAAAAAAAGTCAACCCCAAATAATTATGCAAGTAACACTCACTCTAGAGTTTAAAAACAGCCTGGACATAGAAAGTATTAAAAATCTGGTGTATGATTTATGAGTAACTTTAAATGGACAGAAAAAACGTTAAAGAATGTACAGATTCAGGTATTTTCAAAGAATAGACCAAAAAATTACAAAAACCAAATCACATCTGAAGGTGAGTCACTTCAAATGAAATCCTAACAACTCTGAAAAGTAGGCAGCAACTTCTTGTAAAAGTTACTCATGTAAGTAAATAACTACTACCCACCTCTGACAAAATACTACTACTTCCAAAGATGTGGCCTAGTTATGAAGCATATATTTTACAAATCAAAATCATAGCCATTTTTCATCATCAGTGTGGAAGAGTCTGTGGAAACTTCTTTATTTCCTCTTTTAATAGATGGACTGCTGGATAGTTTCAGCCATTGAAGCCTGTCTATAAAACCCCCTTTGAAACCCACCTTGACTTTCCATCACTCTTTGACCATGACCCCTTTAAAATACCCATTTGGCATCACACTGCGCACATCCAGCTGTATGCAGTGACACAATGCCCTTGTGTCTAGAAAACAAGTGGTTCTTTTGACAGCTGTCCTGTTGGTTTTGCGTTAGAATTACAATTAGATTTGATCAGAACAGTCTAAATGTGAAGATCCAAGTGGGATAATGTTTGGAATGCAGCTGTCACAGGACAATAATTGAGTTGAGCTTTACGTGATCATTACCCTCCATCATTGTAATTGAAACGTAATAGCACATACGTTAACACTTTCATTCACACATGTATACATTCTCTAGGTATGATCAGTTAACAAAATTACCAAAATACTGTATGATTAGGCCTTATTTATTATTGCCATATTGGCTAAGTTTAGTATTGTACAATTTGGGTACAATTCTTAAAATTTCAAAGTGACAATATTCTTCATTTTTCAAAGGTGTAATAGTACATTATAGTAACAGGGGCTGCATTTTTATCTTGTGTGAGCTTTCATGTACCTCTTCCATCTCTGCTCCATCTTCGGACCCTTCACCTTTGAATGAATCCACCCAACACAACACCTGTTCATTCAAGTTACAAGAAGTCACCTCAAGGCTTAAAAACCCAATGTGTAGTTCTATCTACTGCCTTCACTCTTCTTTTCTCTCTCCTCTTTCTGTTGTCATCTATAAATCACCTTTTAACAGTCACATGTAGGAATCCTTGGCTCTGATTCAAAACCACAATTCCTTTTCAGTAGGAAGACAGTTCACAACAGGCTGGAGTGCGCACAACACCAAACCCATACTTTGGCTGAGGTTAACGTGTATATTAACAATGCAGCGGCTTGACTGTATTTGCTGCTTTTGTTAGTCACTCATGTAAGCAACTCAAGTCACATCCTGGCAAGAAGGGACCACGTCTGCAAAACTCTATTGATTTTCCTGCAGAAAATTTCCATAGCAGGCAATAAAATGTGTCATGTTTCACTCCGTCCCAGTGTAAGCTGTTAGTGGACAAAGCTGTCTACAGTAGTGACTAGTGATTAGGGCTATAGGTTTAGACAGGACTGCAAGGAAAAACAGACTCCCCATTTTGTACAGCATTATGAAAACACATGGTCCTGCACTTCTCATGATGTCATGTATGTCTGGACGTGGAAAATTAGGTCAAGTGTGACGGTAACTTTGAGATCGGACTGGTTTCAAATGGGTCAGTATTAGCAGTGTAAAGCCACATTTAGCAAGGGGTAACATTATATAGGAATAATAACAAAGGGTAAATAACAAAGGGTCAATAATCATTCAATCAGTCAAGTATAACTTGACAACTATATGTTGTGCTATTACTACAACAACCAAAACTACTTACCACTGCTATGATTATTAATACAACAGCTGCCACTACTTTTAGAGTAACAAAATTCATACACGTATAAAATTTACTGTGTTGAGAAGTGGGCTTTTTTCAGAGAGAAGAATGAGAATTACATCCGTTTGTGGCCGCCACAAAAACAGCAGGAAGTGTGTATGGGAAAATTGAGGAAGAAAGATGAGGACCTTGTAGAGTTGGTCTGGAAGGAAGCTTTAGGATCCAATCACCTACAACTTGACTAAATATCACAATATAGTTTTTGTTCAATTTATTAGACCCATCCTAATGCAGGAAGGTGTAATCCCTCATTCGTCCAGGAGTGCTCCATCATAGAAAAGGTTTCAATCTGCAATCTTGATTAAGAATGACTTTTGAATAGAAGTCAAAATATCTTTTTCAAAACTGTGTCCAGATGACATCATTTGAAACCTTTTGTACCATCCTAATGCATAATAATAATAATGATAACAATAATAGTAATAATAATGTGCTTTGTATAATTAATTTAACTATTGACAGAGCACAATTGTTGGTATCAGGTATTCCATCAAGGCCCAATTTAAAATCTGTTTTTGTGTGGCCCTGGGCCATGTTTTGGACTTGAGAGCTGTAGACTGATAGCCAGCGCTGAATATACAGAATATATCATAGAGTGGTTGACCGGTGAATACAGGAATTTCCCCTGAAGGCTCAGAAATCTGCTCTTCTACAGTATAATTTAGTGGCATTCGTTATGGCATGATGTTGCTCATTCCATGCTTAACTTAGCTTAGCTGCAACTCAAGCGGAAAGTGTTTCTCAACTAAACTCTCCGCAGCAATTTCTGTTATCCTTGGGATTACAGTCTTTTTGGGATTACAGTCTTCTTCCACTTCTTCCACTGCTCATTCTTCGGCTTTCACTGCTTTTGCTTTTACTTTTACTAACACTGTCTTTGTATGACAACCTGGATGTAGAGTTCAGTTACCGAACTTACATATACACACATATGTTATATGTATGTATATGTATATATCTATACATACATATTGTTAGTATACATACATAAATACCTAAATGCATACACATTGTATTGATTATGCGATATAATTGTGACTAGTCGACTGTTAATAATTGCAGTCGTTTTTTGATCATCGTTATATGGACTATACAGTCTCTAAACAAATACCCAAATCTTAACACACACTGGCATTAATAAATAAAAAGTAATTTTATCAATAAAACACTTTATCTATATATACTCTCAACCTAGAAACCTTCAGTCACCATATTTCAACCTTTAATTGTTTCAGCATTTCAAAAATATAAAGCTAAAATAGAAATAATTGTTTGACAAGTTGACTAATTAAAAACAAATTATTATTTGCAGCCCTATTTGGTTTCACAAGCTTGAGAGCGAGATGTAAAGGGTACATTAAGCACACCCTTCAACCTCCACCTTTTATTTATTTATTTTTTAAATTTATATAAGGTATAATTGTTTCTGCACTAATATTCAAATATACTTGACTTGTGAGAGAGAGAAAAAAAAAGAAAATTCTGTAGCATTGGCCCTAGGTTTTTACAGCTCTAATTTACAGAAACTCACAAAATGAACTTGAACAGTGCATGGTGTGCACAGGCTTGATTTACAGTTTGGGCTGAACTGATTTCTGAGTAAGGTTTATTTACCAGTGAAATAAGACAACATTTCCTGAATTGTCCCCAGAGATAGAATGGGTAATTAGGAGCAAAATAACATTGAACGGTAATAGGATTTTACAACATTTAAACATTTGCCTAGACAGAATAACTGAGGGTCAAGGTTTTGCTGTATGTGATGTGGCTTTGATTACATGTGATGCAAACTTTCCCATCCACGTGAGCTGTCATCTTTCCCCACTTGTTTTGATAAAGGGCGTCACATATTCAAGGGTTTCCCTTTCTCTTCCTACTTTCACTATTTTTGTGCATTGTGTGTTTATTTCCAGCCCAGGACAATCCAGACAGCCCGAGACACAAATACAACTTCATCGCCGACGTGGTGGAGAAAATTGCTCCTTCTGTGGTTCACATTGAACTTTACCGCAAGTAAGAGATTCGTTTAGCACCTGTATGTTTGAGTCTGTCCCATTGCAAACACAACATTTACAGCCCACCTGTGTATGTTTGTGAAAGTAGGCCACACTGGCGGGTAAAACACCTTCGAAGCTGTCTTTGAACAGCTTTTTCATCTCGTACTTAATTCTGCAGTGCTATCATTCTGTGTCACTGTATCGACTCTTAGCTTGACATGTTTCTTTTAAATGTTTTTATTTTTCAACTTTGACTGAAATTACACAGTAAGAAGTCACACCTTTTCTAGTACAATCCTTTAATCCTGCTTCACTTTGCAGAATGACATATTCCAAGCGAGAGGTGGCAGTGGCCAGTGGGTCCGGGTTTGTGGTTTCAGAAGATGGACAGATTGTGACCAATGCACATGTTGTGGCCAATAAGCATCGAGTGAAGGTGGAGCTGAAGAGTGGCGCCTCCTATGATGCAAAGATCAAAGATGTGGACGAGAAATCGGATATCGCACTCATTAAGATTGACGCACCGGTTAGTACATTTTTATTACCATGCTGAAACTCAGACAGAACAGCACAGAACAGAACAGATTTATAGGACTCAATCTTTTTAAGGGCTCAGACCTGGCCCTATTGAAATCTCAAGACTCATATTAGACCAGTACTTGAAGACTCAGCCTTGAACTTCTGCAATATTTAAAACATTATGCATCAGGCAGCAATACTAGTAGTAGCAGAATAGTAGTCAGTCAACAAACAAAATGTTTCCTGATGTCTTGATCTCTTTAAACAATTAAATGTCTCAAAAATAAGTTCCATCTTATAATGATTGCTGTAATTTTTCTTGTTGAAATTTTGAATTGGTCAACCAAGACCCAAGCTATGATTACATTTTAACCCCTCTACTCAACAACAGTGACATGTGGGATCTACCTTGAAAGATCCTTAAATCTTGAGGATTATATGGCTTGTGCGTAAAACTCTTGTAAGAATGCAGGTGCTGCCACATGGGGCTTTTAACTTGCCTGTTCACATCCTTCTTGGTTAAAAAAAGCAAGTCAGTGACATGAAGCTGATTTTGCATGGCTTTTCTCCCATGCACCACTGACGCCTGTATCAAAACTCAGAGCCATTGAAGCATCGCCGTTCCCCTGCTTCATTAAACACTGGCCACGTTTCCACTTGTACCTCTTTCACATTGACTCGTACATTGATCCAGTGAGATGCTCATTCTAGTTGATCTCCGCCACCAGTCATCTGAAGGAATGTGCGACGTGGAGCCAGGCCTCATTGACTGGGAGTGACTCCAGTGCCAAGTGCATTATGGTGCATTACTGTGCTCTCGCTCATGGCTGAGTGACACGGCTGAATAGATGCTCATGACAGCAGCGCGAGGTGGGTAACAAAGACAGGAGCTTCTGAAAGGACTTTGGAAACATTCAGGTTTTGTTCCCAGATACAATGTGGGAGAAGAGTGCGGAAAAGAGCAGTGACAGACGCTTTGTTTTTGTGCATCCTATCATAGGGCTTGTTTTGTGAGCTGATGATAGGTTTGTATTCATGTACGGAGTTTTCCCTGCGCTTGTTTGCAATGCATGCTCACTTCAAAGATCTGTGTTAGAAACTGACTTTTTCATAACAGCGTATTGCTTCTGAGGGCGCCACAGCAAATCTTCTGCCTCCTATAAGATGTACAACCATCTGCAAAGGCACTATAATTATACTTGTTTTTGTGCAGTTAAAATATCATAAATTATCTTTGGACCAGTAACATACTCCATAATGTCGTCTACATGCAGGCCTCTCAGGTAAAGTTAGCATGTTGTCCTTACCTCAGGTTACAATGGTGTAAATCCTCATTTGTCCAGGAGTGTTCATTTGCAATTCTCAGATTGAGAATGACTTTTGGATGAAAGTCAAAACGTTTTGATTTTAAAAACAGTGCCCAAATGACTACCTTTGAAACCTTTTCAACGATACTTTCTGCAGGTTCTGTCTTCAAAATCTTCTCTCACCAGAAATGAACCTGAAGAATTGTTACAAGGCATTAGGGATTGGTGATAAAAACAAAAATACTATCTAACAATACTATCTAACAATATTCAGATGATATTTTTATGTATCAAAAATATGCTATAATTTTCCTATAAATGTCTTGGTTGAGTTTGAAGTGTAGCACAAAACGTGAATGGACCTTGAAATTAACCACAAAAGGGCAGAAATATTACTGTATACCCATGATTAGGAGATAGATTAGAAATTTCTGGTATTTAATAGTTTTAATTATAGATGATATACTCTATATTCTGCTCGCCAAAACAACAATTGCAACAATTAAAATATATATCTCCTACCTCTAAAAGGCATGCTGACTGCAAAACTGATTTTGTTTGTGCACACTTGCAGAGATTTTTCCCCATATGGACAGTATTAAGCTTCCACGCCACGAGAGTCTTATTAACTTTAGTGCCATGGGGTGCGTTTGTTGCTTTGTAAACAACAGGTGAATGTAATAAAGTGGGTAAATGCTTAAGTAACATTCAGATACAACCAGATGTTGATAGTTAATGAAATACTAGTGGGTCATTGAGGACGCCCAGTGGCACATCAAGAAACTTTGCAAGTGGAGACTTTTTGGTAGCAAGATAATTTGGTTGTCGTGTGGAAGTGGAAGACATGTGTGACTAGTGAGAGCTAATATGAGGGGAAATGAGAAGAAGAGTGGTGTATAATGAGAGGGTAGGACAGAAAGTGAGCTAACGTTGTCATTTTAGATTAACAGGGAAAGTACAGGCAGCTCCAGGGTCTTAACATTTCACTACCCAACAAGAAAGAGTTGTGAAGTTATTAACCTTTGGAAAAATGTAATCTTTGATAACTATTTATCGACCAGCATATTTCAAAATTCCATAAATGCTTGACAGATTACAGGCCATGAAGTCCTTCATGTTTAGCAATTGGATTTAAAAAATGTGGTTTTATTTATGGGTGTATTTTAACATTTAACTCTTTTTTTTAAACAATTACATACAATTTTATGAGTGGGAAAGTCAGTTAGAGAGAGTTTAGCATCATGCGTTTCTTTGTATTTTGCCTCTGTGTGAAAGTGGAGTCTATTGGTAGCAGTCAAAGGGGTCCACCCTTCAGCTCTGGGGAACGCATTAATCCGTCTACAGCAGCTGTGACTTCAGAGGAGCATGGACTGAGGGGAAAGAGTTGCTCTTACTTGTCCCTGTGCAGAAGAAGAGAACAGAGGACAGGCAAGCAGTCCAGGCCCTGAAAATGAATCCATATGTCAGTGAGCTAATGAGCAAATGAGTTCCCTGTGTGGTTAAGATAGCCCTGGTCGTGACTAAGCTTTCGGCTGGCCTTTCATTAACCTCTCTCTGCTACTCGTGATCTGGCCATGGCCCCTTTCACTTGGAGGAGTTGGGGCAGAATTGGAAACTTTTACCTGGAAGGACTTTGAAAGATGCTTAATCACGTTGACCCTTGGAGCCACAGAATAAGTCGTAATGTCTTGGAAACAACTTCAAAACTCAGATTTACAACGGGAAAAAAATTTCCATACGATACTGAATCATTTTATGACAGTATCTGGAGGTTGTGGCGACCCTGGTTTCATGGGCCCCTCGGTGTTGACCACATGTTAGGGCTGGATATGATGATGAATGCATGACGAGTTGACCACGGCTTTGTTTTCAATTTCAGAAGATTTGATGCTCTAAAAACCACACCTTTTACATGTGTTTCTCAAACTTTGCATTTCATTTGTTTATGTTTTAACCGTAATGTGAAATCTTATAAACAATAACTGTATTCGATTTATAGTGTTATCATGAAGTTTATGAATATACATGCTTTGTCTTTATGCTCTTCGACCACCACGTCAAATATACGGATAGCACAAGTTAACTCGCTTCTTATTATGAGCCCTGCTGCTCTTATGAAACAAAATATACTTCAACGTAAACCATTGCCCTGTTCTACTTGTAATCTAGTATATGCATCTGACGTCATTTCTCACAAAGCTAAACACTGAACATGCCTCCTGGCTAACACTGCTGGCTGTCCTGCTCGATTACAAAATGCAAGCAAAACTGTAGGCCAACAAAATGTGTCTTTTGACCCAACAAGGAGAGAGAGTGTGTATTTTCTTTGGCTCATTTCCTATTAAACTGCATCTTCAGGCATGGGAACCAATTTTCTTACAGGGACATGAGATGAAGGAAAAGTATAGGCCTGGAAAAAAAATGGAAATGATTAATTTCCTTTGCTCTTTGTCTCAAGGACGGCTGCAGTGTCTTTCCACTGGCCATGAGGCAAAATGTCCAGTGTGCTGTCTGAAACATATCATTAAAAAAAAAAAGATTTGGTTTGTTTCTTACAAAACAAAAAACTAACAATTTAATAATAAAATCACAGTTTCTCCTCAAAGAAATTAACAATTTATCCCACACATTCATTTTTTTCCCCACACTGCTCCACTCATCAGACATATGCCAATAGCAGACTCGTCCAAACCAGCATCAGGCAGGCTTCCCAGAAAAAATGGTTTGGGGCTGTTAATGCTCAGTGGTGATGGGCAATGCAGAGACAAACTGTGTCTTTGTTACAGGAAACCATATTGGAAGCATAGGGTGACTCATCCTGCCTGTTAAGGTTAATTTAGGAGAAAAAAATAACATTTTTTACAGTTACAATATGACCTACATACCAAGCTTTCAGCATACATTGTAAAACCAAATGCAATCATCTGCAAATCTCTTAAAGCATATTTCATCCACTTGGAGCAGCATCTCAACACAAAGTCTTGGATTCAGGAATACACAAAACAAAGTTTGCCATAATTTACTTTGTGACTTTTTGGGTTTAGAGTTTGAGCATAAAATGCATGACTTGACCTTTTGCTCCTCAGCTGAAACGAAAGAGTGATCACACCCAGCATCTTGGCACCATAAACGTACCATTACATTGACAGCCAGTTAAGTTTTTAATTGTGTAATTGCCTTATCAACTGCAAATCCCATTCATTTAATCGTTCATTGTATGGAAGCCAACCCTCAATGTTCAAATTAAGGTTTGGCAGTAAGGTTTAAGATATAATATATAATAACACTGTGGTATGCTAAATCATTACTCACTTTCAAATCTGCTTTAGGTAACGTCAAATTAATCCAAGTAAGAGATAGTAAAACAGTCTAGACTAGATCAGCAAGCCACCACTATAAGAAATACAGTTACTGTCATTTCTGGGTCATGGCTTCATGCATTATATGTCGTCATTTCCATTAGTCTCCAGCACATTGTTCAGATCAGGTAAAGGGATGTTTCTAGTAAGACCTCATCACATTGGCATGAGGCGTGTGGTTCAAAGTGCTGCGGTACGTTACCAAGAGCCAAGACGCCCACGAGTCTTCCCTCAAACTCTCGTGCAGCTTTGGCGTAACGTACACACCAGGCTCGCGGACATATGTTTGCTCTTATAGTCAGTAAGACCTCCACAACACCATATGGAAACTATATTGGCTTCCGCACTGGTGTCACTGAGGATACAGTCTACTCTGTGTGATTCCAATATGTTGATTTTACCCACACTGAGGAGCAGGTCAGTGGAGTGGAGTGATGTGTTGACAATCACTGGCTGTGGTTTGAATAAGTATATGTTTTATTAGCGGAAGTGCTTCCTGTGAAATCACATTATGAAATCTCATTAATTTACTGCTTACTGTAATACAGTCCAAGGACAAGTTGTGAATTAAAATCTTAACACATTCTGAGCTCAAACCACATGTAAACAAAAGTAATGCATATATTCTGCAGTATTAAATATCAGATGTTGAGAAATACTAATAACTAATTTTATAGGTTGAACCCATTGACTTACGTCCTGCTCGTTCTGCTTGTGTTTAAAGATTAAGGTTCTTGATTCCCTCTGACTCATATATATATATATTTTTATAAAATTTTACTATTTTACTATTTTTTAATGCATTTAATAAAAATGCATTTAATAAAAAATGAACAACAAAGTGAGAGGGGTCTTGGGGTTCGCCCTTAGGAAAATTTTAAAACATCATAAATCATTTCCTGTATTCTGGTGCATTTTAGGGCCAAGTCCATTTTATTTAACAAGTCAATGCTCATTCAGGTCTGATTTACTCAGTAAACTTCAAAACATTCTTCTATTCTAAAATGCTTTGACATTAACTTTGGAAATAGTTCAGTGGCAAGGGACAAGCACTTCTGGTGCCGGAGATACGAGGTAGAGATCACATCACATTTAAACTCTGTTTATTTAATGTAACTATGAGTGTGCAGAGCGCTGGCCCAGACATGCATGGAATGACTCGGGTTCAGGTCAGGTCCAGACAGTGTTTGTGCCAGCTCGGGCTGGGTCAGACGGGATTTTAGGGCCCAATCTAAACTCTAATGCCATGGTAAAATAGCCAGATTCTTTTTTGAGGTCCCCCACTGGTGATGATAATAGTAGTTTCTCATGTAGTTGGAGTACACACGTATTTATAGAGATGTTGAATTTTATTTCATTTATGAATTTCTTTCAGTGTTGATACCGGCTCAAAAGACTCAAAAGAGTATCTAGTTTACATTGTATTGTTTTTTTATTTTTATTTTGCTTAATCGATTGGCAAAAAACTTGTGAGTGACTCTGCTCCATGAACATGTTTGTCTCACTGTTGTGTGCTGGTGGTCAAAGCAGCAGGCACAGTTTCTAACCTAACAACAATGACTTTTTGGTAAATGTAATTAGACTAATTTACAGTTATCAGTTAATCAAACTTTTAAACAATCAAACAAAGTGCTTTTCATACAAAAATGTAACACAAAGTGCTTTACAATGCATTAAAAACATTCCCAAACATACCCATATCCCACCCAACAACCAACACCACTATACCTACACACGTACACTAACATACGCACACGCACACACGTTCTAAAATACATGAGGCTGAGTACAGATACACCAGTTGAGGAAGCACCATCAAAGGAGCTGTCTGCACTTGGAGCAGAGAGTTGTTTGCAGCCACAGGACACAGACTCAGGGCCCAGAGGAGAGATGAGGCTCACACCAAATTGCCAACCAGAGGCCTATGAGCCAAGGCTCAGCAGCCACGCCCGACCACCGCTCCCAGTACAGAGGGCCCCTCCGAGGAAACACTGGAGAGTCTAAACGGATACAAGGATTCAAGTAAATAAGTACAGAGAAATAAGTAAAAACTAGGGTTGTCATAGTTAACTATTTTGCGATCACTTGCGATGAATCATCACAAATTGACGCGGATTAATCACGCGGTGATTTGAGGAAACATGCTCTTTTAGATTACGCAGGAAGCTTTACCTGAGGATGAAGGAACAGGAACAGCTGTCATCACTAGGTTCATTTTACACATATAATCCATCAGTCCTTACGTAGATGAGCGCAGAGCACTCATCGGCTGATGTTTACAAGCAAGCAACAGTGTACAGCAGTGCAGCTTTGATCTGCGCTGCAGAGCAAACCAAACACGTGTAGAGATCACGTGTAGAGCCGTGTGTGCTCCATGATGAACACAAAACTCATGTGTGAACGCTAAAAATAGTGAACTGGACCAAACATGTCACCAAACTATTACAGACAATTGTAGACACCAGATCAACACCAACAGCTCCATCTGTCACCATGAATTTCAGTTACTGTTGTGTAACTATAGTTCTATGAGTATCTATTTAATCTATTTAACCCATAGTTTGGTCATGTGGCCTAGATTTACCTGACACATAAAGCCACAGATTTAGCATGAAATGCAATGTCTAGAGTTAATTTAGTTTGACTTTAAATAATAATGAAATAATAAAAATATTTAATTTTCAGGAGAAAATGTACAAAAATACTTCAAAATAGACATGTTAATAATAACGCTGGAAAAGGCGCGTGGTGCGATTGTGATTAATCAGATTGATTTTTTTAATCGTTTGACAGCACTAGTAAAAACTAAGACCTAAAGTTAAAAGTAAAAACATAAAGAATAAAACCTGAAATAAAAAACAATAATAACTAAGAATTTGAATAAATATAATAAATACAGACTAAATAATAAATATTAATCAAAAGCTAAGCTAAAAATGTGGGTCTTGAGCCTGCTCTTAAAAACCTGAACGTTTAATCTAAATTGGTAACTTAAAAGTGAAGAAAAAACCCTGTTCCTCTTTCACAACTTTATGTCAATAAATAATTATTGTGGTAAAATATCAGACTTTCATTTGTTATATGCTATACAGTGTATTTGCAGCCACACACACACACACACACACACACACACACACACACACACACACACACACACACACACACACACACACACACACACACACACACACACACACACACACACACACACACACACACACACACACACACACACACACACACACGCACACGCACACACACATTATCTCTTCTTGGCTTGATCTACTGATACACTTGAAGTTGTCTAGGAGCAAGTTCAATCCTGCACCTTTTATTTGCGCAGCCATCCCAGATCCCAACTGTATATGTTACTCAGAAAATCCGCTGGTGCGACCTTTAAAAGGGTTCCCTGCTTTGAAGTGGTGGGGTGAAGGAGCATAGAGAGCATAAGTGACTTCAGTTTAGACTTTGGCTTTTACACACTTCAGGCCACTTTACCGAGCTGACCAGGCAGCCTTTATGTCTCTATGTCTGAAAGAGTGTGTCTCCATGCTGCTCCTAACAGGACAGTGCACGCGTGGGCTCACATTTACCAATGGCAGTGCCCAGAAAATAGCCTTCTTGCTATTGCTTTCTCACATCTATACGTGGGTCTGCAAAAGGCATAAAACAAACCATGCCCGACCCACCCCTGCTGGACTGTAGTGTAAAGTTTGCACCTGGTCTTTCAGCTTTAAAATGGTAGTTAGCCTAATAGCAGTTGAATGACCCTCCAAGCCCTGAAGCAAATAATAAACCCAGATCGTTATGTGAACACTGCCATTTTGAAAGTGACCCATCCACTCAGCCATTCCTCTCTTTCCCCTTTGCCACTGAGCTGTGATTGCATCAAACTAATCATCCAGAGTGAAGGCAGAGGACTCAGAAACATGGAAAAAATGTAGATGCTTATTATTGTGTCTACTGTATAAGCAAGCAAGGCTGTTTATTTTGTCTGGATATAGTATCTAGACTAATCTAAACACATCAAAGGCATTCAATGGCTGTGATTGTTGAATTTTAGATATTGTTTTCAAACCCAAAACACAGAAAACATAACCCAATTTGGAGGAAAGGCAGAAAAATACAAAATAAATATGCAAAAAATGTTAAATACAATTGACAATTTTAAATGAATTATATTTAACATTTTTATCATTTCAATAAATGCAGTGTTTCAACAAAGACCACCAATATTCAATAAATCTGATACTGATATTTGTATAATTTGTATGATAGTAGAGTGTTTGCAATCATGCTAATTACAATAATACATATTCTGTATTAATTACTTTAAGAGCATTTGTTTTATCGTCGACAAGTCTTTCAAAACATACGTATTTTCTCAACATTGCATAGATGCTTCTTTTACAGGCTATCAACAACAGACCATCTCAATGCACGGACCGGTGTGATTTCAAAGATTTTTTTCACCCCACATTCCTGAGCTCTTCCTGTGGGTTGCGGTGCTCGGTGTTCCCCCTCGTTCACCTTGCTCCTTTAAGTGTGTCTGCGGCGTCTGGGATGATGCTGCCTTGTGCATCCAGAGCAGAAATAAGAGGGTGACTCATTGGGTGGCCAGTGCAGACCAGCTCACATGGGGAGAGGATTTTTCCACCCGTCGTCCCATCCTGCTAGCTACTTTTGATTAGTAAGCGATATGTAAGCAAACGGTGTTTGCTTTCTGTATGTTGAGTGGTTGTCGCCTGGGTGCTGTTGGGCCTTTTCACTTATGACTTTTCAGAACGCATTGTGAGTTTCTGTAAACCTGGGCAGTGTGGAGTCATAAACCAGTGTTAAGTACACGAGAATTCATGAGTACTTAACTTTTCCAAGCTAACATATACTTTACAAATGGAGTACTTTGTTTTAGCACATTGTGAATAATATACATCTGTGTGATACTTGGCTTTATTTGTGGTTTCAATGAGGTTTTCCCTGCCTGCTTTATCCATCATCATTAAAATCTACAGTATCCTAGGCCAGTGAATAGGCTGTATCACTGGACAGTTTTCTGGCGAGATAATGTGACAATAGATGACTTGGATTAGGACTCTGAAGTGGTGTGTGCTACCTATGTGCTTTCTTGGCACACATCCTCCAGGACATAAAATACAGTAGTGTCATATTGCCTGTCAGCGCTATGTGCTACAGGATATGATCTGGGGACATTCACTCATGATAAGTGGCCACTAATGGTTTTAGTGTTACAGGCAAACGGTGATACTGTGTAATTTTATGTCTTGCATACATACTGTATTTCAGTTTTTATATACAGCCAATATCTTACTGCATACAACTCGGGCGTTAGGGCGTATGCCTTAAAAAGTGAATGCAACTAAAAAAGGACAATCTCATAGAAGTCAGTGCCAGGATCAAACCAACAAAATCATAGCTAGAAGTCTTTTTCCAGTTTGTAGTAAACACAATTACTGCATTTTATCCATACATTTCTTTACACATTGCATCTGTTTCTATTTCTATGTAATCCTACATTTGCACATTGCCTATGTTTTTGGCAGTGACTTACATCCACCTGATCTCCCTCCACACACTCACAGACAGCACTCAGCTGTTTACTCACTTCCTCTCCATCTGGTTTATCTCTTATGGAATGTTGAGGAGGAAGTTTGCAGTCTGCAGCATGTTTGGTGCCTGTTGGGGAAGTGCGGCACGTGCAAGGCATGTTTTATTCATTTCCTACATGCAGTTATATATTTGTTTTTAATTCAATTTCAATTTATTTTATTTTTTGTAAATCCCAAAATCACAATAGTAGTAGCCTCGCAGAGCTTTTCAAAATGGTTGATTTTGATCAACAGAAAGTTAGAATCTCAAACAATGAAAAAGTCATTAGTCAGTAGTTAATTAGGTCAGTAGTAGAGAAGCAGTAAAGAAGCAGATTGACAAACGTTCACAGGAATTAAGCAAATGGTACTAGAGCATTCCCTCTTCTTAGGCCTTCCTTCTCTGCAAAGGAAAAACTACAAAAAACAGACCTATTACAGACCTACTTAACATATTATCCGGTTAGGACAGCTAAGCTAATGTGATATATTTATATCAAGAGAGCTTCATCATTGATAAGGTGATGTAAAGGCTTTGTGTGTGGAAATGGAGCATACCAGAACACCCTTGGAGGTCCGTTGAAGCATGCCTCCACCTCATGATTTAGAACCTATATTTTATGTTAAAGAGTTGCATAGTGTACCTTAAACAAATCCAAACATATCCAGAGAAATATGTGCAAACATGCATGAGTAAGTCAGATACTGCTGTCTGCAGACATGCACTGTCATGTGTCATGTATTTAGTAATACATAATAACCATATGCAATATACAAGCGATTTTTCCATCTTTTATTTATGTACATTTTCAGATCCTATTGGCTAAACTTCAGCAGAGTTTGTAGCTCTGAGCTGCTATTTATAAGCATGAGTAAGCAGCCTGTCTACACTCCTCTACATGTATTTTTCCTCAGTCGTGGCTCTCTGACATAACGATGTGTGGGTACTGTCTGTGCACAGCCTCAAAGCAGAGGATTGTGGTTGCCCAACATGGATGATTTCATTCAGAAAAGCAGAAACTGTCACTGTGGACGGATAAATATACCCATGCTGTCTGTGTGTCTCACAGTAGCCTAGGTCTGATTTGTCATTTCTGTACTTCAGTCACGTTTCCCACATGTGATCTTCTGCCATCTGATCTCCATTAAAGGATTTGTCCAGCTTATAACTTTTGATCTTATTGTTAGCATAATGAGTTATTTGGCTTTTACATCACATCATTATGGAAAAGAACTTGCGGGAGTAGTGCCATGCAGCATTGAGTGGCACTTAGCATTAGTGGTTTTTGGATAATAATTTTCCATTCACCAGTATCCAACTCATTAACACATGGTCTACAGCACCTCTGTAAAACACTTTAAATGAACACTTTAAAATGGCACCCACAGTAAATTACTCATCTCACTGATGTAAAATGTTTTGGTTTGTGTAAATAAACAGACTGTACAACAGAGGGTTTCGTGTGGGAGCGGCTGTGGCTCTAGTGCAAACTGTCGCAGTGTCCTTAGGCACCCACCTTGCCTTGTGTTAATGTGTGCAGGAATGATTGGTAGCGGTTGGGAGGGCTGATGGCACAGATTGGCAGCCTTGCTTCCATCCAATGCACTGCATAGTGGCCGAGCGGTTAGATCCACAGCCTCCCAATAAGGAGATCGCGGTTCGAATCCTGGACCAGATCAGCGTCACACGATCTCTCTGGGTGGAGTGTCCTCCCTGTGTTACCGTGGGGTCTCCCTGGGTTCTCCGGCCACCATTCAAAGACATGCATGTGTCAATTTCCCTGACTGAATGAATTTGAGAGTGAATGGTCCATGTCTCTGTCTCTGTGTTAGCCCTGTGACAAGCTGGCCCTTATCCAGGGTGTACCCCGCCTAAGGCCCAAAGTCACTGGGATAGGCTCCAGTCACCCGCGACCCCTAACGGGAACAAGCGGTAGAAAATGAATTCATGAATTATCAAACAATGGTGGCTGGGTGGATAGCACGTGTACGAGGCTCTATGTGCAGCTGGTTGTGGGTTAGATTTTGGCTCAGACAACTTGCTAAATGTCCATTCCTCTCTTATCCCCTTTAAAATCTTTTAAAAGATTTAAGAAGAGATTTAATTTGCCTAAGATCGCCGAGTTCAACTTATTTGTTTGATGTCGTTTAACACTATTCACATGTTTATCCCATGAAGGTTTTGTGCATTGTGGTGGTTGAACTTGATTTGCCAACTCAAACCTCAAAAGAGCTTGTGGGTAATTCTTGAGCTCTCCAAATCACAGTTATGGCTGCAATGAACCCTGAAGGTGCCTCTAACACTACACTATTGTTGGATAGTTGTTAGGCCAAGTATTGTTGACAAATTAAATATAAAATCTCCTTAATTTTCTTTTTCTAACCTTGTGCAGACTAAACTCCCTGTCCTCCTGCTCGGACACTCCTCAGACCTCAGACCAGGAGAGTTTGTGGTGGCTATCGGCAGTCCCTTTTCACTCCAGAACACAGTCACGACAGGAATTGTCAGCACCACACAGCGAGGAGGCAGAGAGCTGGGCCTCCGCAACTCAGATATGGATTACATCCAGACTGATGCCATCATCAATGTAAGAGATTACAATACATACATTACACAGAACATACTCATAATTACATATTATATATTTATCTTATAGTATGGAAACTCTGGAGGTCCCCTTGTGAATCTGGTAAGAGCATTTTTCTTTACTAATGTAACAATTTAAATTCTATGGGTTATGATACTGTAAACGTTTAAAAAATATGGTACAGCAATATGGCAACAAATGCTTTTCTCCCCTCATATCAATAGATCATAATAATAGCTTCATTTTTTATCACTATGGCTTTAAATATTACTTACAATATTAAGGTTGTTGAACATAAGCAATACACACTTTTTGTGTTTAACTGCCACAGGACTGGTTTATGGACCATTTCGATTATACAGCCCTAAGATGACGCAATATGCAAACATTATTTTAATAATAATTATTTCAGTTTTAACATTTAAAATAGATTGTGGCTTCTAAAAAAAACTCTACCATCAAAAATGATTAATTGTAAACTCAGTTATTCCTGACACCCCTATTTACATATTTGGAATTGGAAATATGGTAATGTGCTCAGGTCATGACTAAGCTGACTTGTGCTCTCTCAGGACGGTGAGGTAATCGGGATCAACACTTTGAAAGTTACAGCTGGCATCTCCTTCGCCATTCCCTCGGATAAGATACGGCAGTTCTTGGCAGAATCCTACGACAGGCAGTCCAGAGGTACCACGTTCCTGCTGACACATCACATTATCCACCTCATGTTAGTGCTTTCATCGTATCATTCACTCAAAATGTTGGAAGCCCATTTTGGTTTATATCTGTGAGAGTTGAATCCAAAACCAATTGGCAAAGCACAACATGCAACAGATCGACTCAGCTGGTGGTTCACTCTCATTCTTTGATAGATTTGGTATAACTCTGTTTCCAGCATTACCTAAGAGAATGATCACACAGCAGAGGTAATTAAGTACTCTACTGCGGGTGCCAGTTTAGAAAATCATTTAAATTTGAATACAGTTTATCCTTCACGTTATTCATTAGTCTTTCTTGACACACCAATTTGAGATATAAGAAAATAAGAAACCATTTTTAAATTCAGTTACCATGAAATAAAAATAGGATCTGACGATGAGATAATAGTACAATTTTCTATCATATCTCATATTAAATCCATTCATTCTTCAATATACTTTCTTCTAATGTTGTGCTTTTTATGTATTTATGAATCTGAAGGGAGGACAGCAGCAAAGAAGAAGTACATCGGGGTGAGGATGATGACGCTTACACCAGCGTGAGTTGCACTTTTTATGTTCACAAAAGCACTAAATCATATTTCCACTCTGTCTGCCCAGTATTCAGTTGTGGTTTCTTTTCTTGTTTTTCAAAGTTTGGCTAAAGAGCTGAAATCCAGACACAAAGACTTCCCTGATATCACTTCTGGAGCATATGTTATGGAGGTTATTGCAAAGACACCGGCTGCTGTGTAAGTTTGACAGTCTGTGTCTAAACGTATAGTTCTCAGCAGATGATAATGCTACTCTTAGAAAACTGTCTCAGAATATAAATGTAGTTGCATTTTCTTTTTCTGCTAACTGCTATGACTTCCCTAAGAGACATCTTCTTCTACTTTCCCGCTAACAATGCAAATATACGTGATTTTTCATTTGCTACGGTCTCTTGTGTCATATGCACTGTACTGCGACTCCTACACAGTCTCCTACACAACTGTCTGAGGGGAACATACTTTTCATGGCTCACTTCGACATGCCTGAAGTGCCTAACCCTCAAAATCGCACCACTCCTCCCCCCAAATCCCACTCCCATCAGCCACCACCACAACTCCAGCAGAGTGGGGCCGGCTAGGAGACGCTGAGCTCAGCTATTTCTTCCAAAACCCCATGGATGGAGGGTACTAGTTGCGCTCTGCTGTGGTTTTCCTGCTCCTACTCTTTGAGCATGCTCACTGTAGTTATAGTCATCATAGAGGGCCTTGTTACAGTGTACCTACTGTTTAGCCTTGCCCCTATTAACATTCTGTGGTTCCGTTTTGAAGGCTACACGTTTGGGCATCTGATCCTGATGTATTGTAACATTTACCCATGCAAAGGGTTTGGTAAGGTGTGAAAAAAATATGAGATTGGAGAAATAAAAATTACCTTAAACAATTTTGTTTATTCAGCTATTAAATATGATTTGTCTCCATTTCAATAGAAATAAAAACTATATTTTATAAAACAAAAAACAAAATATTAAATATAATAAAATGTTCTTTGTTCTGGATCTGGGAAAAATGCAATCTAGTGTTATTGCACGTTACTCCATTTCCAGCCCACATCCTTGTAGTGTCGGTATGTATCCGAGCTTAAGCAGATTGGTGTAAATGAAGGTGTGGTGACCTGTTACACATGTGGCTCTAATTACATAGTGAAGCGTGTTTGATTCGTCTCCTCATAAATGCTTTGGCCTGTGTGTGATTTCAGGTTTACTACTTTGTTTTCTTTATGGCGGGTGCCTGTTTCTGCCCACTATGTTTTATAACTTAGCACTTTGCCCTGGCTGTGCTATGATTCCACCATCATCACAACTTCATTAAAATGCTTTAAAATGTTTCACACATGTTAACAGCTAACCAATGGCTTTCTTTCACATGCCAAACCATCTGTGAGAATCAGAGTGCAGTTTGTGCTTAACAATGCCACGCTAGATACAGAAAGTGCATTTTTGTTGCGTCAATTTGCAATTAAGTAGAATAAACAGTAGACTAAAAACCCTAGTGAAGTAAATATAAAAAAATTTGTTTTTGTTTTTACTCATGTTTTTCATGAGCTGGACTAAAAGATGTAAAATATTTTCTATATACACAAAAGATTTTTTTTGAAAACTCCCACACACTTGTCTCACTCTTCATGAATTATTGACACCTCTCTGACCTTCATCGGGTTAATACACAAAAGACCAATTTCTCTCAAATACTGTTCACAAATCTGTCCAAACCTGTATTATAGAGCACTTCTCCTTTGCTGAGGTAATCCACACACCTAACAGGTGTAGCATAGCAAAATGCTGATTAAACTGCATGAATATTGCAGAGGTGGGCTTTAGGCTGGCCACAATAAGTGTTCCTGTTTTTTATTAAGGGGGATGGTTGTAGATAAATGGCACAAACATGGGCCTCAGGATCTTGTAACATATCTCTATGCATTCAAAGTGCTGATAATAAAATGAACCCATACCACCATCAGCCCTCTCGATCCACACCGTTGACATCAGCAAACCGTTCACCATCTGCCCTGAACAGTGAGAACTGGGATTAAGAGAGAACACCTCTCAGACGTGCCAGACACCATCAAATAGGAGTATTTGCCCCCTCAAGGCAGTTAAACAACCATCTTCAGTCAGGTCGAGACCCTGATGAGGACGACGAGCATGCAGAGGAGCTTCCCTGAGATGTTCCTGACAGTTTGTGCAGAAATTCTTTACTTATGCAAACCGGTAGCTGCAGCAGCTCTTCCGATGGCTGGTCTCAGCTGGTCTCAGCCATGGATGTGGAGGTCCAGGCCTTTGGATACACAGGCAACATCTCTGGTGGACATTCCCGCAGGCATCACGCCAACTGAACACTTCCTCAAAACTTGCGAAATCCATGTTATTGTGCTGTATGATAAAATGTAACTTTTCAAAGAGTCTTTTTATTGTGTAATATTTTGGTTCATCCTAAGTGAATTTTGTTGAACTCCATATCCTAGGTCCTTTGTTGATATAGTCTACACACACACACAGAAATGTATGGTTTGGATCAGGATTTTAAAAAATGCACCAGTTTTGCCACAAAGCCAGAACAATAATAAAAGTATAATGTATTCTCTTGGCCAGGATTCAATCCATGGCGAATCTATATAACCAATCTAATGGTAATACATTTTTCTTTTCTTTGTCCCTGGTGATTTATAATGTTTTATTCTTGCATTAAAACATCTTTCCGTGACTTTTTAAACTCCATTGCATACAGTTCATGATTTTACCGTACACCATTTGCTGACGTAACTGTACCAGATGCAATATTTACTTTATGCAATATTTTCTGGACTTTCCTTCACTTAACCTTCACTAATTAATTTTTCCTCACAGTGGGGGACTCAAGGAGCATGATGTCATTATCTCCATCAACGGACAGAGGATCTCATCAGCCACAGACGTAAGCGCGGCCATCAAGAAAGACAGCTCACTCAAAGTGGTAGTCCGCCGTGGAAACGAAGATGCCATTCTCACGGTTGTTCCTATGGAGATTGACCCTTGACCTTCTACATAAACTGGAGTTTTTTGCCAATCACCAGTGGACGTTGTATTTTAACTGGAGAGGTTTGAGTTGTTTCTGAACTGCCCTTCCCTCTGCAAAGGCAAAAGGCCAGTGACAGCACATGTCCAGGAAAACTCTGGCCTTGTCTTGAAAGAAACGACTGTGCAGATGCTATTACAGCTGTACTGTAATTTTCAGATTTTTACTCAAATCTTTAATGCTTTGATCAATGCTACTGTTTGGTCAGTGTCTAAAATGTTGTTTTTATCATATTGATTTGATGTTTTTATTGTTTTACATTTGTTCAAAGTCTTGTCTAATAGGAAAAATTGTCAGTCCCGCCTCCAACTGCAATGTTAACATTTTTTAAGTTGCTGGGTTAAAATATTTTTAATACCTGATGTTCTGTCACGTTTTTTTTTTTTTTTTTCTTTTTTTAAGTACTGTAAATATATTTCTTGATTCTGTGATGTAAACTGAGAAGAAAATAAAGGGTTTAGATTGTTTTGACCCAGAACACATTTTCCATTGAATTTCAACATAAATACACACATCTTGAACCTGATGCGTTGCTATATTTGCTTAGCTATTACTCATAACTTGAAACCAATTGGGATCTGCCTTGGAATTGTTTTATTGCATGCATATGGACTCGATAGTGGTGTGGTGGTGTGATTTTTGGAGAAGAGGCTGTGATGCTGTGGCTGCAAATGTGGGTTTTTTATTCAGTCCAAGGGATTCACAGCACCATTACTTTATAAAAATGTACAAGAAGATGTGTTTTACAAACGCCAAGATGGTCATCAAATCAAAAGGTGGTAGGCTTGGTTTGTCTCTTCTATTTTATGCAATGTTATTATTTTCTATTGCTGCTGCCATCTCATGGCCCTGCCCTGGCATTGCATTTGCTCTTTTCTACATAACCCACTACTGCGTCTTCTATTTTAAAATAAGCAAAATAAAATGCATCGCTTTCAAGCAACATTAACGTGTAATTAATTACACATTTTTAACTTGGCGACTTATTGGTCCAAAAAAAATTCCTGTATTTATTTTCTTTTTTTCTGAGCGTCAGGAGTCGAGACTAGTCTGGATATTACTGGAGGCAAATGCATTTTAATACACTAATAACACGGGCGGAGCACTTTAACAGTTTAAAATTAACTCTAAGACTGATCAACTCTGACAAGAATATAAATGTGTAAACAATATGAAAAACGATACCTAAAACAAAATTTCTCAGAAGATTGGCGTAAAATAGAAAAAAAAGTGTACACAAAATATTGTTTTGGCAGAGTAAATCAGATGCTTGTACATCTCTGCACTTGTACGTTCACATTATAGAAAAGCACTTAAAGTTCCCATCGAGAGCTTTGGCTCAGTTTCAAATCAAATGTAGGCGGTCCTTTGCTGCCCTCTGTCGTTTATTTTGATTACAGACACTAAACCAATACGACGCCGTTTTACTTGATCGTCGGACAACATCGGCTCTGCTCATTGGCCAGTCTGTATCTTGAAGCACACGACCTGGGAACGAAGAGGGAGGGGACATTTTAATGGCCGCCACTACCACTGCTAAATACAAAAACTCTGGATTATGTTGTCTACAGAGATCGTTGCTGAAGGACTTCACTGCAGTGCAACTAAGTATAACCTCGGGTTCAATTATCTAAACATACTCGGCAGAAAGATGACTCTATAGAGTAGTTTTTGCGGCGCTGGACGGACTTTACCCGCTTGATCTGTGCGCGACTGGGAGCTCAGGCCTAGCCGGCTGGCTAAGGAACAAGCGGAACATCAGCTACTTACTGCAGCTTATAGGTGATATGTTTTTTTTTGTGTTTAGAGATGATCCGTTTTTCTTTTAGCTTTGTAGACTCGCACGTGTGTTTAGCCAAACGTCACCAAGTCTTCTTTCATCTGTTAAAATCCCCTAACTGTCCCGCGGTGAAGGTAGCACAGATGGCAACCAAGCTAATGGTAACTTCAAAATAAGTTTACTGCCGGGCGAAACAGCCAAGGCTCTCAATCATATAATCTGCCGTGTAATCGTTGTCTTGGGTGTAACCTAAAGTAACATTTTATTATGTTGTACATAGCAAAAGAAATAATTTGCAGCCTGCTTGAAATTTTGTGAAATCTACACGAATCCGTCATTGAACAATTACAGAAATACAAAGTAGAGCTAACACTTGTATGTGCTTAGCCAAAAGTGGTAGAGAATAGTGTTAATGTGAAGCCTCAGATTGCAACTTTACGATTATATACTATTGGAAACAGTTGTGTGATATAGTACATTTTAATCATTTTATTCACATTATGGGTTGTAAATCCTGGAGGTCATACAAATGAATAAAAAAAAATATTAGGCTACAAGATCACTTTGTGCTAAAAGTTCTCATTGCATGTTACTTTTTGTAGGGAATATGTAACATAAGGAAAAATGACATCCAGATTCGGTAAGACATACAACCGCAAAGGAGGTGAGGCCAACTCAAGATTTGAAGAGGTCTTCTCCAACAGAAAGCCCACCTTGTCCACCAAATGGGGAGAGACCACATACAAGGCCCAGCTTGGGGCCAAAAGACCTGTGTTAAAATCTGATGTCTCTGAGGTTTCAAAGAGGCCGAGACTAGAGGACAGTGACAGTGACCAGGACCCATTTGGGTTTGATAGTGATGATGAGTCAAAGACCGTCACTTCTCACATTGGCCCGGAGGCTAACGTCAGTGCAGCGGCTGCAACAAATACACCAACACAGCAGAGCACTGTCATGCCATCTGTTGTGACCTCCTCTCAATTGACTTCTACCACAGTAACAAGTGAGTTTTAATGCATTCTAGTCTTTCAAATGCCTGCTTAAATGAAATATGTCTTAACTATGTCCTCTGTATTTACAGGCAAGACAAACCCTCAAGAGAAAGTTATTAAGGTTGTTGTGAAAAGTAACCAGCCTTGGTACAAAATCGCATCTGATAGCAGTCATAAACCCAGAACCATGTCCTCTGTTTCACACACAATTTCCTCTGCTAATCAAAATTCAGGGACACAATCGTTCCTTTTCTCTTCAAGCACAGATATCTCTCTTTTTGGCACAACGTCCAACAATGCCCCTGGAAGTAGCAGAGACTTCCTCGCTCCTTCCTCTTATGATGAACTGCCATCAGATGAAATGATGAATGCAGAAGCTGAGGCTGCTACAGAGCCTCCACCAGAACCAGTAGACAATATTCCCCCATCTCCATTCACCCTCAGGGCCTCCAACAGCAAGAAATACCAGAGGCCTAATCGGGCTAACAAAACCTCTTGTGAGCCTGCTGAAAACAACAATAGTGATGACCCTCATGAAACGACAAGCGTACAAGATAAATCCCTCACTGTGCATCCCGCCAGTTCAAGTAGTACTGCTGCCAAGGCTACGACAGCAGCCAAGCCAGCGGGCCGGGGCGGTGGAAGGGTGAGAGACTACACTGTGCTTCACCCCTCCTGTGTGTCAATCTGCAACGTCACTATTCAGGACTCAATAGAGCGCAGTGTAGATGAACTGGTTGCCCCTGCTCCCCCTGCTGACCTCGGAGAAGCAGGGCAGATGAAGAAGAAGACAGATGCTCCTCTACCTAAACATGTTCGGTAAAATATTTTTTTAATATGAATTGATGTTTATAATTTACTTTTTCTTTCTGTCAATAAATAAACAATATAAACTTTCCTTTGAAGGTATAGGCCAACACCGACAAAACCCAAAAAAACTAAGACTGAGAGCAAGCTTGAGTTCTTTGGTTTTGAGGACAAGGAGGAGCATGGGGGCGAGGAGGGCTCTGAAAGTGCCATGGCAGGGAAAAGCAGCTACAAGATCAAGTACTTTGGCTTTGATGACCTCAGTGAGAGTGACAGTGATGATGACAGCGCCAGTGCCAAAGAGAAGAAACATAAGAAGGCTCTGACAGCTCTGAGCTCTGGTGTGGACAGCCCCCAAACCAGCGACTCTCAGGACAGCCAGGCCAGCAGCAACACAGGTAAACACGTCGTTGCTTGTTTTTCAAAATAAAGTATATTTTAAAGGGATTTCTTGGGTCATTAAAGGTTGCTAATTTTAACCAGTTTTTGTGTTGTGTGTGATACAGATGCATTTGATTTTTCGGATGACCCAAGTCCTAGTGGGACTGAGACTCAAAAGGCAAGATTGGGGAAGGCAAGTGAAAAGCTGAAGGAGTTTGGAAGTGGAACCAAAAAGATCTTTAGTGGACCAAAAAAGGTAATTATAATCACTCCAGAACCCACTGTTGACTCAAAGATGGTTCTAATTTCTGATTGGTAGTGTTCAGTTTGCCATCATCATGTATGTTCATGAACTATACTTATTTCCAATTAACAATTACCCAGATAATAGTTTTTACATGGGATGAAAACAGTGTAATTTAATACAACCGGAAGTTCACTTCTAAAATTTCTTTTTCTAGTCTCCTGCAAAAGCTGTGTACAATGCTCGACACTGGAATCAGCCTGAGCCTGAAGAGTTGCCTGCACCTCCTCTGTCACGGTCTCAAACTGCTCCGGTGAGACCTGTTTAGTAGGCTTTACCACAAAATTTGTATTATCTTTAGTAAAATATATGGTGTTAAAAAGTTTGTTCTTGTTTGCATAGTTTAGTTAAATCACTATTACAATGTTTTTTTTTATTTATCTTATTCCCAATAATTAGTTATGGAAAATTTAACTACTCTTTTCTCCTCAGGCCGTTTTATCGAGCAGCAGCAAAGACAGCAACTCCCACAAAGATGATGGTGTGTTCAAAGCTCCTCCACCGCCGCCTAAAGTCATCAAGTCTGAGACCATGCCCACACGTCCCAACCAGGATATTGTCACTGCACTAAAATGCAGGAAGGAGCACAAGGAGGTGAGTGTCTTTTGTAGTGGGTTTTGAAGTGCTTAGAAGTAGACAGAAGAGGATGAATTGTCGAAAGTATTCACAAAAATCATTCATAAATGCGGACACTTTGAATCTGAAATGAAGATTGATTTATTCAACGAGATGGGTACTGTCATGATAGTTTAACTTCTATAAGGCATGGTGTAGAGCAGGCATGTCCAAACTCAGGCCCGGGGGCCAAATGCGGCCCTCAGACCAATTTTTCTTGGCCCTCAGGCTTCATGGTGAACTGGCCCACATTGTCCTGAGAAGTACTTTTTACAGCACATTTCAGATTTTCTCCAGTTCTAACCTAAATAACTAACATTTTAGTGCAATACAGACCTGATATTAAGGCAATGAGACTGAATGTAGACGTGGTGGTGCTTAAAACATCAGATAAATGAAGTTTTTTTTAATTGATTTGTGGCCCTCCGCATTATCTATATTTCAATATGTGGCCCTCGATGGAAAAAGTTTGGACACCCCTGGTGTAGAGACTGCAGAAGGGCAACAGCTATTTTATTATTTGACTAGTCACGGTTTTCCGATTATTTCAATATACATTGAGACTTCTTAAATACATTATCAAGCAAATGTTGAAAGATGGTGATTGAAGGCCTCTACATAGAAAGTATTTACAAATGTTATGTTTGTTATAAAAGGTATTTTTGCATGCGTTTCAGAGTCTTTATAGTCCAGATAATGATTGCACTGATCAAAATATGACTGATCAATTTTTAGATTCGACTAGTCACAATAAGTCAACTAACCGTCGACTGAATCTCCATTTTTTAAAATAAAACTTGCCCGCATGCTCTCAACAAATATACATTGTGAAGTGCTGATGGTGCCTGAAGCCCACATGCTGAGCCACTATTGACCATGGTATTAGCACAGTCAGCCCTTGAGTTTAATGGAACCAATAGAGTGTAATCGAACAAAATAAGAGCATTTCTCCAATGCTGAGTGTGGTTGAGTGTATCTCTGGATTGCTTCCCAATTAGCTCTAATTAACCCAATTCCCCTTCCTCCAGCTGTACACGGTGGTGCAGCATGTGAAGCACTTCAATGACGTTGTGGAGTTTGGAGAGAATCAAGAGTTCACAGATGACTTTGAGTACCTGGAGACGGGGCTGAAAAGTTCTCAGCCACTCAACACAAGATGCCTTAGGTGAGAGACAATTCATAGTCTGGCTGCTAGTAATGACCTGAAATCAATACTGAAACTTGGATGTCTTAAGCTGTTTCTTTATCTAATTAAAAAAGTCATTTACAAGTAAATCATTGAAGTTAAATATTATAATGAAAGCCCAATATGTAAATCTTTTAACATCCCTCTCCATTCACAGAAAAATAAGTTTAAATAATTTGAGCCAAACTCGGCCACCTGCCAATTTTATGATATTACATTCTCTATTCTCATTTTTGGAACAGAAAATTTCACTTCACCAGTTTCATAAACCAGTGTAATCCCTAATTTGCCTAAAAAAATAAAAAAAATCAGCTGTAGACATCTGGACAATTTTTTAAATCAAAACGTTTCAACTTCTATCTGAAACTCACTTTCAATCAGATTTCAATTACTGGCACAGTCGGCACAATCTGTCAAATTTCATAGACTTTGATTAAAATTAAATGTTCAATAAGGTATTAACACTGTTCTTTATCGGTATTTTGACAAATGTATTTTTCTATTACTATGATTATAGTATAATCAGCCTGGCCACACGATGTGCCATGCCCAGTTTCAGGATGCACCTGAGAGCCAGAGGGAAAGTGGCACATGTCTTCAAAATCCTCAGTGATGCTCCACAGCACCCAGTGAGTAGTTTCACCATTTAAACCTTAACCTTATTAAATATTTCTGTATTTATTATTTTTTCATTATTATACAGTGCCTCTCGAAAGTATTCGGCCCCCTTGAACTTTGCAACCTTTTGCCACATTTCAGGCTTCAAACATAAAGATATAAAACTGTAATTTTTTGTGAAGAATCAACAACAAGTGGGACAGAATCATGAAGTGGAACGAAATTTATTGGATATTTCAAACTTTTTTAACAAATAAAAAACTGAAAAATTGGGCGTGCAAAATTATTCAGCCCCTTTACTTTCAGTGCAGCAAACTCTCTCCAGAAGTTCAGTGAGGATCTCTGAATGATCCAATGTTGACCTAAATGACTAATGACGATAAATGGTGATGATAAATCCACCTGTGTGTAATCAAGTCTCCGTATAAATGCATCTGCACTGTGATAGTCTCAGAGGTCCGTTTAAAGCGCAGAGAGCATCATGAAGAACAAGGAACACACCAGGCAAGTCCGAGATACTGTTGTGGAGAAGTTTAAAGCCGGATTTGGATAAGATTTCCCAAGCTTTAAACATCCCAAGGAGCACTGTGCAAGCGATAATATTGAAATGGAAGGAGTATCAGACCACTACAAATCTACCAAGACCTGGCCGTCCCTCTAAACTTTCAGCTCATACAAGGAGAAGACTGATCAGAGATCCAGCCAAGAGGCCCATGATCACTCTGGATGAACTGCAGAGATCTACAGCTGAGGTGGGAGACTCTGTCCATAGGACAACAATCAGTTGTATACTGCACAAATCTGGCCTGTATGGAAGAGTGGCAAGAAGAAAGCCATTTCTTAAAGATATCCATAAAAAGTGCCGTTTAAAGTTTAAAGTTTGCCACAAGCCACCTGGGAGACACACCAAACATGTGGAAGAAGGTGCTCTGGTCAGACAATGCAAAACGTTATGTTTGGGTAAAAGCAACACAGCTCATCACCCTCAACACACCATCCCCACTGTCAAACATGGTGGTGACAGCATCATGGTTTGGGCCTGCTTTTCTTCAGCAGGGACAGGGAAGATGGTTAAAATTGATGGGAAGATGGATGGAGCCAAATACAGGACCATTTTGGAAGAAAACCTGATGGAGTCTGCAAAAGACCTGAGACTGGGACGGAGATTTGTCTTCCAACAAGACAATGATCCAAAACATAAAGCAAAATCTACAATGGAATGGTTCACAAATAAACATATCCAGGTGTTAGAATGGCCAAGTCAAAGTCCAGACCTGAATCCAATCGAGAATCTGTGGAAAGAACTGAAAACTGTTGTTCACAAATGCTCTCACTGAGCTCGAGCTGTTTTGCAAGGAGGAATGGGCAAAAATTTCAGTCTCTCGATGTGTAAAACTGATAGAGACATACCCCAAGTGACTTACAGCTGTAATCGCAGCAAAAGGTGGCGCTACAAAGTATTAACTTAAAGGGGCTGAATAATTTTGCACGCCCAATTTTTCTGTTTTTTATTTGTTAAAAAAGTTTGAAAAATCCAATAAATTTCGTTCCACTTCATGATTCTGTCCCACTTGTTGTTGATTTTTCACAAAAAATTACAGTTTTATATCTTTATGTTTGAAGCCTGAAATGTGGCAAAAGGTCGCAAAGTTCAAGGGGGCCGAATACTTTCGCAAGGCACTGTATATGTAGGAGCTTAAGCTATTCCTACAGTTCTGGTTGTATTGTCTGGTTATTGATGGCCACTCTCCTTTCTTAAACATGCCACTCTCTCCTCCCTCAGAACCTTGCCCTGTGCACAGCCTCACTCATGTACATTCTGAGCAGAGACCGTCTGAACATGGACTTGGACAGGGCGTGTTTGGAGCTCATGATCAAACTGCTGGAGCTGGAGCAGGACTACTCTGCTCTACATGACCAGTTGACAGCCAAAGAGGAGGAGAAGGTCAAGGAGAAGATCAGGAAGCTTTGTGAGACCGTCCACAACAAGCATCTGGACTTGGAAAACATCACGGTTTGTTCTTTCAGAATTGTTAAGATAAACACTATGTAGCTAATGTAACGGCCAGGATAACATTATAGTTTTGTTTATGAATCTGCTAAAACTGTTAAATCTGAAAGCTTTTGAAGATATTGTTTTTCAAATTCTTTCAAATTTCTTTTTTTTAACACATTGAATCTTTGAAAAGACCTGGGGCCGTATTTTGCCCCCAGCGGTAACGCGGCGCTGGCGTTAATGATGATGTTTTGCACCAGCGCAAACGGTTACGTCATGGGGCGTGGCACTCTAAACAAGGGGTGTGAGCATGCAAAAATATCAGGTGGAATGTAGGGCGTGGTGTGATGCATTCTGTGAATGGCCTGAATCGTAACTAATAAACTTGAAAACTAGTGCAGTGAAAAACATAACATGGGAAACATTTCCTGGAGTCTATTACTATCCTCATATGGATAATCCTAATAAAACAAGCTTAATGGGCACAAATAACCAGAATGATACATTATAGAATAATGAATATAGTCCAATCTGCCTTAAATGGCTTAAGATAAGTTTACATTGCGCTTTTGCGGAAAACTGCTTCCGATCTTCTTCTGATGTTGAAAAAACATCTTGTTGAGCCTGTTTCCATTAAATTATGAATTGATCGGCATAAGACTAAAACCTTGGTCCTGAGTCCTCCTCGTGTCCAGCGAAAACACACAGCAGTGCGCACCTCGTATGATGTGTGTGTGTGTGACGTGTGTGTGACCAGGGCTGTCAACAGAGATTTGGTGGCCTGGGGCAAGGAACCTTACATGGGCCTCTCTCTAATACAAATTAATAGGAAGAGGGTCTAATTCTGGGCCCCTAAGACCCTGAGGCCCTGGACAGTTGACCCCTTTGTCAGCTTTGAGCTGTTTTATTGTCCCGTACATGAGTCCCTCTCGTTCTTTGACTTGTTGTGGAACAACAAGTGTCTCCCCTGCTGTGAAGCGTTTGCTTCTTTCTATGGCGGGGTATGCCACGGCTGCAAACATCTCTTGCACTGACAGCCTTTTAAATGCCACAGTTCTCAGTCACTGGTTCAAACGCCTTCACCATATATGGACTGTCACACCCCCCTCCAGCCTCCAGCGGACAAGTACAGCCTCTTTGTGCTAGTGTTACCGCCGTGGTAATGACAGAAGCCCGACCTGGAACCGCCCCCTGGTCAAAGCGCTAACGCTAGGGGCAAATATGGCCTCTTGTCTTCAAGAGGACAGTGGCTTTTGTCTGTACCCGACAAAACAGCCTTGATAGAAACTTATGTTGACTGAATATTGCTTTTCAGACTGGTCACCTTGCCATGGAGACTCTGCTCTCTTTGACTTCGAAAAGAGCTGGGGACTGGTTCAAGGAGGAGCTCCGGCTGCTCGGAGGTCTGGACCACATCGTTGACAAAGGTGGGTGGTTTTTTTTTTTTCTCTTTCGGGCAAGTCAAAAGTTGGCTGTTGACTTTGAGGTTATTCACCATCTGTGTAATTTCCGGGGGCGTTTTTCATTCTTGTCTCCACAGTGAAAGAATGCGTGCAGCACCTGAGCCATGAGGAGGACAAGGAGAATCTGGTGGCGTCGTTGTGGGGGGCGGAGAGGTGCCTGAGAGTGCTAGAAAGTGTAAGTATGAAGTCTGCTCCCTGTTTCAGACATCCAAAGAGTGACAAGAGTCAAGGGCAGGTGTAAAAGAAGAAAATTACATGGTTATTATACTTGTGCCCTTTGTCCCCTTTTGTACGTTAACTTTCCTGTAGCTCTTTTTGAACTGTTATTGACCACTCTAATCATAACTTCAAATTTCTCTCCAGGTTTTGGCTTGTCTTCTTTGTACTTTGTTAACTTTTTATTGATTTATTTTTCTTTCATTCGCTGCCAACAGGTCACGGTGCAGAACCCTGAGAATCAGGGTTACTTGATTGCTTACAAAGACTCTCAACTGATCATCTCTGCTGCCAGGTAAAGAAGACTGTACTGTCAAGTCGTTGGATCATTGTAATATATGTGGAATAGGTGTTGTTGCATTGCATTTTTTGTCTCTTGTGTTTTACAGAGCACTGCGCCACTGTGAGGACATGATTCAGCGGTACAGCAGAGCACTAAACAACAGCTCTGTGTTGTCAACCGATGCCGCTCTGCCCCACTGCAGCTTCAGTAACGTGGGCAAGGCTGTAGAGGACTGCATGAGGGCTGTGATCGGTGTGCTGCTCAATCTCACTCATGACAATGGCAAGCACTCCTCATTTTTACTCTACAGTTTCATTGATAGCATTAGGTAGTAATAAAATTTGATTTAATATATTCTGCCGTACTGCGTTTGAACATGGCAAAGAGAGGGAATTATGTTTATCAATTTTATAAAATTTAGATACTGCTGCTGTTTTGTTTTGTTGTATTTGTACAATGACAATAAATATCTAGCTAAATGCCTGGTCTAAAGGGAATAATAATGTTTTCCTTGGCAGAGTGGGGAAGTACAAAAACCGGTGAGCAAGAGCTGTTAATAGTTACAGCTTTGAACTGTGTGCTGCGGGTGCCTCGCTACATCCCGCCAGAGCAGCGCTTCGACATTAGAGTACTGGTAAGTCTCCTGTAAAGCGATAATGTCTGTCTGTGATAACCTTTTTTTATGAGTGTAAAATGTAAGTAGACCTAACAGTTTCAACTAAAGATACGTGTGTTCTACGTTTGTGGCATATCAGGGTCTGGGCCTTCTCATTAATCTGGTGGAGTACAGCTCCAGAAACAGACACTGTCTGGTGGACATGGAATACAGTGTGGAAGACACCTGTCTGGAGGACAGCCTGATGCAGCCTGCTGAGCTCACACAAAGCAGCGCAGAGTCAGCAGCCGCTCCAGCTCCGGAAGAGGCAGAGGAGAAACCCAAGGCCTCTGGCGCTCTGGCTGCCCTGGTCAAGGTATGAGCTGGGCCAGCCAGCATCATAAATATTCCGCCAGTCACTGGTATTGCAGTGGACTGCACACAAGGCTGTATGAATTCAGAGGCTCTTAGTGTTAAGCAGTCATGTGGAAAAATCAATATTATTATAGTTTTTCAGACTACAATGAGAATGCTTTTTCCATTCAGGCCATTGCACAAGAATAACCTCCTGCTCTCTGTGCCTACAAAATATAAGAGCCCGTTTTACCAGTCGGGTAAATGTCTTAAAATTCAGAGTAATTGGGCTCACAGTGCCCACAGATCGAATATCATTTTAGACAATACCATTCAAAATGCGTGTTGGCAAATTAGCTTTACATGCTCTTACATGCTTCTGTGCCAGGTAGGTCTTCCAATAATGCATTAATTACTGTGTGTTTATTCTTTGGGAAAGTCTATGGTGATTGCATCTGATTTGGCCCTTTATTTCAGCTCTTTTTGGAAAGGGAGCGTGCAGCTATTCTAGCTGAAGCTAAAACTGATGATCTCATCAGCGAGGCGCCAAAGCCAGCCCTGGACCAGAGTGGACAGTGGCAGGAGACGTCTGGTGAGATCCAGTGGGTTGAGGCAGAGAACACAGACAACCAAACCACATCCAAGGAGAGCGACAAGAAAGATGAGGAGGATGAAGAGTTGGACCTCAATAAAGGTAAATAACACAGGGCCTAACAGAAGACAGTGGGATGGTGGCATTATGACTGGTTCAATAATATGGTCTAAGTCAGAAGATTAGATTATTATCTCTATACTTTTATAGTGATATATATATATATATATATATATATTCTTTTAAGTTCAGAAATTATTTTTTGTTTTGTACAAGTTGAAACCCAAATTTTTTTTCTCTGCAGCTCTGCAGCATGCGGGCAAGCATATGGAGGACAGCATAGTTGCCTCCTACACAGCTCTTCTTCTGGGCTGCTTGTGCCAAGGCAGCCAGGTAAAATTTAAAATGTCACCGACATATTTAGTTCTATTGTACAAAGTGGTGGTTTTGTATTGTATCAAATATGTTTCTCCTTCTGGGCAGATCAATGTGACTACTGTGAGGGAGAATCTACCTAAAGGAGATTTCTCCATCATGACAGAAATGTTGAAAAAGTTCCTGAACTTCATGAACCTCACTGTGAGTACATCATGTTGTTAATCTTAAAAGCAGAGAGTTTAGACCATTAAAGGGGCAGATCGTAAGATTGACAGTAAAATTGAAATAAACATACATGTGTTTTTGGTGAACTAAATTTGACTGTAATTATTATTCAAACCATATTACAATTTTTGTTCTGCACCAGAATAGTATTTTTGCCATGACATATCGCATTAAACCACAAGCCTGTATATCCATATCATGTGGTGTTCAACAGCCAATGGGATTGCTTTGCTCCAAACCAGGAAGTGTTTGCTCAGCCATGTCCTCTATGGTCCTGACTCTCTGTAGGATGTAAGGGTGTACAGATACCTTGTGTGAGTCTTCTGAAGCCTTCTCTCTGTACTGTGACATGAGTTTGTACCGCCTGGTGTGGTGGTAGAAAATCCGTCCAAGAATCATAGGGACGGTGTGGTCACTAATTTTTACCCAAATGATGTGCCCATTAGGTTTTTATTCAATAATTCACTATTGTTAATTCACTGAGAATAGCAGAATGTTATACAACAAGTGGCATGATTAAAAATACCTTCTGTTGTATAACAAAAGGAGAAACATTGTATTTATTTATTTTTTTAAGTAAGGGACATCTTTGGTAGATATTGAGACGTGTGAGGAGGTTCCTCTGTTCCTCTAGTCTGAGAGCTCATCACTCAAATGTGCGTCTTGACCAGTGTTGGCAGGATTTTCCTGCAGAATTGTGCAGCTTTTTATGAACTCCTGTCGGTCAAAAATATTGTCCACGGGTTTGACCAGAGCAATTTACTCTGTAAAATGTATTAATTTCAGAGTAAACCTAATGAAAGTCCTGAATTTCTGTGACAAATCCTAATATTTAAGGCCATCCACAGTCTATGGAGCTTCTGTGGAGTTTCTGTGGCGCTTCTGTTTGAGCGTGAGAGGGAGGATGGGTTGGTCTGTGTCACTGTGGGAGTAGTACATTCATAGATACAGAGGAAAATATAAGCAGCACCAGACGTTGCGCAGGTTTTGGGCAGTTTTCAAGATGCTTTTGCATGGGTTTGGCTGCTGAAGCCTGTGGGTGGGTTCAGGTGTCCAGTCCCACTTTAAAATGGCCAATCAGTATATCGTTTTTCCTATGAACAAAACAATGTATAATATAAAGTCTTTAAATCTATAAAGATTTTGACCTTTGAGATATTTACTAAAATGTACTTAAAGGTTACATATTATTACTTACTCAGACCCCAGGCAAAACACGTAAATTTCAACAGTCGAATTTGTGGTGAAATGCTGCTGTGAGGAACCAGGGCCTGTCAGGTCTGTAGTTTTGAACGGGTCCAATAACCAACAAAATTCACTTAAATTGTTCTGCGTGTGAATCAAAATCCACCTGAAGTGAATGCATTAATTCGTATTATTATTTTATGCGACTTAAGGCTTCTAAATGTGATATTTGTCATTTCAACCTCCCAGTATTATGCAATACTTCAAAATGCGCCTTAAAAATAATTTGAAGGAAACATAACTACTGTTGTCTTCATCAGTGACTCTGAAACTTTTGTCATGTTTTTGTTTGTTGTTTCCCCTTTCCTCTGCAGTGTGCGATGGGCACCACAGGACAGAAGTCCATCTCCCGAGTCATCGACTACCTGGAGCACTGTTAACAGACAGCGGTACAGAACTGTGGGTCGCACATCAAAGGCAGGGGGCCCTTACAGACTGGAGCTATAGGGGGCAGTGCGAGCTTACAGCTGCTCACCCGGAGCTGTGATCAACCTCAGTCTGGACTCCCCAGGCTTGTGCTCTGTGTGCCCACTGCCCACACACACCTCAATTTCACAGTGTCTCATGGCGCAGCGTGAACCAAAGCCCCTCGTACATGTAGGGGCTTGAGATCACTCACCTGTGACCCTCAGACAGTCCACAGCTCCTCAGGTACCAGGGAGGAGGGGCACAGTCTTTGTTCTGACACACAACAGAACAGGCTCCAGACCTCGTCCTGAAATGTCCTAAAGCAATGCTCTGTGGCTCTGCTCCTGCTAGAACCAGCTGATCGTCACATCTCCAATTTTAAGGATCATTTCATTTCAACATGTTCATTTACACTGACTCACTTCACTGGGGAGACATTGATTAGCATGAAAACCCATTTTCATGGATTTTAGATGCCTTTCTGAATGGGCGAGACATCCTCTGAATGCATACAACCATTGTTGCTATGTTTGTGTTTGGCTTGTGATGAGATGAATGTTAAGGGAAAGGCCAGAGATTTGACAACACTTTGATCCTTCTTGCTCCCGGTAAGTTGTGAAATCTTATCAATTTTGCTTTTTATTTTTTTCTTTCAAGGGCATTTTCCCCTGATAATGAATTGTAGATTTTTTTCCTCTAATTTATAATAATTGTTATGATTTGTTCATATGAACTGGCCGACATTGACTTGTTTTTTTCTGTTACATTATGAGAGCTGTGCTTCCTTTTAAACATCAATGAAGTTCAATGTATTTAATTTAATATTATTATTGTCCCTTGGTGTATGATTTTCCTTTTTTTTTTTTTTCTTTTTTTTTTTAATTCTTCTGATATTTTTTAACCTACGATGCATAGCAGTAACTGGACATCAATACATTTTTAAGAATGAGTGTCATTTGTCAGATTAGTCTTCATATGTCCAGCTTGTTTTATTTTAAACTTGTCCATTTTAAGAATTTCATGATTGGAGAAGTAGTTGGGCTTAATTTATTCCTGCGTGTCATTTGAAGCTCCCTTTAGAGGCCTCTGTGTCCTGTACTTTGCGACCACTGACTGAATGACAGCCATAGCCGTATTTATCTGCTCCGTAGAGCTGCGTTGAACCCCCAGTTTACTGTACACTTTGCAAATTATGATTTGAATGGAATTTTAAGACTGTAAATACTCCTGTACATAATGGTTAATGGACATTCAAATGCTTAGACTACTTTTTTCTCCCGAAGCTGATATTTTTTATTTTATACAATACTATTTCTGAGTTTGAAATTGCAGGAAGAGAAAAAAAACATGTTTGTACCTGTTTTGAGGACACTGTCTTTGGTTACATGTAAAAAGTTGTATCTCAAACTAAAAAGTTGCTACTTTCAGTACTCTCCCCTTGTGTGTTTTATTTTCCAATCTCTATTGTTTGACCAGTGGGGATTTTTTCATTTCAGTTTATGAATTCAGGGCTATGGGTGGTAAACAGCAGTGTGCACAAAGATGTTTAGCTTCCTCTTGCTTTTTTTTTTTTTTGGTATTCATCGCAGCCAGGTGAATTTGTATTAGATCTCGTAGCGGTGGCCGTAACCTACAAGGCTACAAGTTGAAAATGTGCGTGCCACCCTCATTTCTTTTCCTATCCCTGACAAACTGTCTGGTATAGAGTGATGGTCTAGTGCTGCTCGTATACTTAGTGGCACTCAACGCTGACAGCTCGCGGATGTGGCCTGACTGACTTGTGCATAATAGAAACAAAAGATTCTCCTTGCTGGCACTAGCAGGGAGTTGAATTTACAAATAGCTTACTGTGCTCTGGGGAAAATATGTGTGACGATCCTGATTTTCATGCAGCTGTGTCAGCCTTGATACAACAAACAAAGGGGAAAAGTCTTGGTTTCAAACTTGAGTTCAGTATGTCAGGTATAACAGCTTTACTAAACGACACAAATGGATTATTGTAAATTTTATATATTTTATTTCTTATATCTTATAATCAGTTAAGAAAATAAGCAAGAGTCTTTGTTTTTCAAAGAAGGTGAACCATACAGTATTTTAGCAAAATAATAATGCAATGGTTAATTTTCATTTTATGTAGGACACTCAACAACATTAAATTGACTTAACCTGGTACAATGTCTTAACTTTTTATCAGAAGGACCCACCTGAGCTCAAGCATTTTTTTCTTTAAGAAGTCATTTCTGGTCCTGCTGGAGGATGTAATTAGGACTACAGTGATTAATTGCAATAATCATGACTAATCTGAAACTGAAATAATTGTTTGCTATTTTGATAATCGTTATCCGGAGTATAGACAGGCTCTTGAACAAACCATTTGCAAGGTTTATCACATATTGACAGCACTGTTACTAAATCAAAGTGAGATGGGAAGAACATACATTTTGTCATTTTTGATGGAAAACAAAAAAAAACACCTTAATGCGTACATATTCTCAATCAAACCTCTGGAATATTTTGAGCTTATACTGGGCCTGTTTTATGAAGTAAAAAAAAAAGAGTCCACAATAAAATAGAAATCGATGTTTAACTAGTCGACTACTAAAACAATAGCAGCCCTAGATGGAATGGTGTTGCTGCATGTTGGGTCATAATGTTTTGCCTGGTCTATGCAGCTCTTTGTGCTCTTAGAAATGTGTGACAAGTCTGATTCCAGGGTGCTGTGTCAAACGTGGCACTACATAAAAAGCAGTGCGAGCGTTACATTCAAATTGTCAGCATTCAGTTCGTCAGCTCTAACACGTTCAGCAAATGGCTCACAAAAGGGGTCTAATTAAACCCTAACATCCTCACAAACATGCAAATACATGATTGGAATATGTTACCTCGGCGGCTTCCCTTTCCAAACGGCATAGGTGCTTATAGATGACAGGCGTCCCGGGCCTTTTCATCCGCCTCTATGCATTATACATGGCAGCTCTTCAGTAGCAGGCAGTCAAAGGCAGAGCTATATCCATGAGGAACGGTGGTGGAAAAGGTAAACACATAGGCAGCAATAGATTCAACAGGGCCCAAAGGTTAACCAGCATCATGTTCTGTCCTCCACCCAGAGAATATGCAGAGGGATTACTTCTGCCCGTGCATCTGCCAATCGTCAAGCCTGAGGGATCGAACAACTGGATTTTACACTCCTCTGTATTCTTGCTTTCATCTACTTCTCTTTGGTCGTGATGTATTTCACTGAGCATCCCAATTCTTGGACTGGTTTTCGTACTCTGCCAGGTTTCTATTGCTCCATCTATTTTTTTTTTTCACCTCCCTGCATAAATTAAATCACACTTGTTTGATAACGGATGAAAGACTAAAGCAATCTGTGTTAAATCCAAAGAACCTCTTCAATAAAAAGGGCTTGGTGAAAACAGAGCTCCACTAATGTAATATACACAAATGAAATATTCCACATACAGTTCGGGCAATATAACCATATTGCTTTATTATGTTATGTTGTCCCATTCACAACAAAGTAATGTATGCTGCTTCCTGTTCCTGCCATGGACTCTTGATACAACAAACCAGGAACATCCCTCAGAAAGTCTTCATCTTCATCTTGTCATCACAATTTGGATTAGATTTGGTTCCTGGATCAAACCTCTGTGCTGGTTGTTTCAAACACATGGACAAAATGTTAGCTTCCTTATAATAATGATTTGATTTCATATGATTTCAAGGTGGTAGAATGCGCCCTTACCATGTTATGCTTTTATTAATACAGAATAAAAGTGAAAATCAACTTGTCTCTGATGTCTCTGAATCAGGGCCGCTGCTAGCTTTTTTGGTGCCCTATGCAAAATGTCTTGATGGTGCCCCCCCCCACCCGCCCCGCATTAAATGACCAAACCCACAATTACTTTCATTTCTTACCATGTTCATTTTATTATCTTAAATTAAATACACCAAATATAGTACTATAAACACAAAACAAAAAAATATTAATAAATATCTTAAATAACTAAATAAAACTTAAATATTCAAGTGTAAAACAAATGCCACCCAATAAAAGTGCAAATACGAATATAGATAGAATCATCCAACAAGTGAAGTGTAAACATTAACAGGCAACTGAACAAAAATTACTGCTCCTACAAATGTGTACGTCTACATTTTCTAGCTGCAAAGTTGTTTATCAAGTCATCATATGAGAGCTTCTGTGCCAATTGGTGGTGAGTTCAAAGGGTAAAAGAAACGAAATATTCGTAACTGTAAATGATTACTACTACTACAATTTATTTATTTATTTTTTGCAAAAAATGAATAAAAATAGTTTATTCAGCTTTAAGAAATGCACAGGAACTGTTGTCATTGTGAATGTATCATTGGCATCATATTTATTCACGGATTAAGTGCAATAAAAGCCCACGCACCAAATGTCCCCTAAACGCCTCAGAGTCAGACGTTAGCTGCAGAGCGGCAGGTAATAGGCTCCTCCGCTGACTCTCTCTCGTCTTCATCTCAAACTTTGCCTGGGGTCTTGGCCATCCCTGTTCTCTGAGGGAGGAGCCGCGGAGGAAAGAGAGAGAGCCCTTGGCGTCGCGGTTTTATTAAATTACGTGCATGCGCTTCACTTTGGCGAGCGCCGGAACGCGGCGCGGGCACCGCTCGTTTTCGCCACGGCCAGGCGGCCACGGCACAGCCGATGTGGTGCCCCCTCAGAGCACTTGGTGCCCTACGCGCTGTGCGTTACGTGCTTTATGGAAGCGGCGGCCCTGCTCTGAATAAGTGCCTGAGTGAGCTTGACGCAGTGGTTCCCCTTTCTATAGGCTGAGGTGGCCCCAGAGGCAACAAACAAGAAGAATAAGGCATAACATGATTTTGACTCCAAAACACTTTCTCCAGTGTTTAAAGAGAACAATTTGTGTGCAATCAACTTTTATGAACCCATGTTATAATGGTGTTCCCTCATATGCTTATACTCAGAGTTGTATTTTGATTGATTCATGTTTGAGTTGCCCAGCCTTTGAGTATTGAATGAATATTTCTGTTTTCACCTACCCTCTGCCCCTGCCGACTGCTCTGTAGTTATTGATCAAAAATGTCATATGGCCCATCTTTCACCAATAAAAACAGATAAAAATGTGTTGTTGCTTGTTGTCACTATTAATGATCTCAGTTGTGCCGTTTTGAACAGAAAGTCAATGGACCAGGTTCTATTTGCGATATTTGCCATGCGAGATTTACAATTAACAAAATGTAAAATAATGACCTATGTATCTTTTATTCTATGTATCTAAGCAAATCAAATAAGTCTTTTCTGTGCTAAAAAAAAATAAAAATAAACTTTAGTATATCTCACTAAATATTCTTGTTAAATATCTTAAGCCAAATGAAAACTCAAAACAGCAATCTTTTGTTCTTGTAACACTCCATTTTCATCTCAATTTCATATTCACACAATTGTTTGACTAGTTTTCACCCCCTGCAATCTTTCATTGTTCACTTTTTTTCCCTGCATTTTATTACAAAAGCCATTATCTTTGCACCCCACATGCCGTTCTCTGCACTTTCTCCGTAGTGAATGGAAAAAGTATGATTAGCCTGCTGTCGTAGACGTGTTTTGTTTGCCTGTCTCGCCTGCTGTTCTCCGAGCCGCCGTTGCGCAGCCGCTAGGGGGCGTGAGCGCGCAGACTTGCACACACCCACATGTTTTGATGTTGCTGGAGTATCTCTCTCATCAGCGGCGGTGCTGGTGATTTGGCCTCAAGCTGCTCAAAGTGTGCCGTCTTTGGAGAGATGAACGCCCTTGTCTCTCACACTCACTGCTGCAGACTCATGGAACATTTATGACATGAAGAGGCGCCATACTTTGCTGACCATAACACGCCTGCTTTTAGGTGAATACAAATCAGCTGCATATAGAGAGACCGGGCTATGGACTGTGGGCCTAGGAATGAAATGTAATTCCTTTTCATTAAAATGTTTTTTGTTGTGCAACAGGTGGATGTTGTTTTGGAGTGTTCTTATAATTATTAGTGAGCAGGGAACACAGATTAACTTGAATTCAAGATAATAATCTCAATCTATTGACCAAATGACTATTTATTAGGAATATTCTTTCAAATGTTTATTTTTTCCTTAATTGCAAATATGCCAGTGATGTCAGAAAGGTGCCCTCAAAATAACTTGCTTCAGTGGTAGAAATAGCATAACTTTTATAGCATAACTTTTCTGGTGTTCGCCTCCTTGCAATGAGATTATTTTGCCTAGGATTTTCCAGTTTGACGTCTGTCTTGTGTATAGGCCTATTTATTAAATTAAAGATGCTTTCATTACTACAAAGTATATTGAATAGCATTCTAAATTCAGCTGACTCACACCAGATTGTTAAGTGTCTCAATTTGAAATAAGCTCTGAACATTTAACAATCTGGAAAGGCTCTTGCTTTGCTGATTGGTTGAAGTGTATCAACAGTAATCCAGTTGAGAGAAAAGAACAGACATCTTTCATGCCACGCTTGTTTTCAAAAAGAAAATAGTCAGTGTTTATGATAAAACAGACCAAAGTACGTCTGTTGGCACCATGTTCATTTTGGGTTGTTTGGGCGCTTCACCTTTGGCTTCTGCCCAAACCACAACCCTGCCCTTTGATTGGTCCAGTCACTGCTGGTTCAGGCCCAATCACAACAGCCAGGGCCAGGACAGATGGATTCCTGTGGGTTTCTGATCTCACAAAAAACATGAGAATTCATCTTGCTGGCCAGGTTCTTACTCTTCAGCCACTCAGTTTTTACATCAAGAAATCTGAAAATATTGACATGACATCAGCGCAGACGTACATTGTTTTGTTTACACGCTCCCAGAATAACCCTGCTTTACTCTAAACTTAGGCATTAACCATCTTTGCCATCTGCGACTGTCCAAATGGGAATCGCTGCACTGTTCTTGCTTACTCACATGCACATTCGCCTTTACAGGGCCCCCCAGTATTCTGTGTAACCAGACACACAGAATACTAATGGCAGTGTATTGTCACATCAGGCAAAATGTTATGCCTTTAGATACATTGCCAACCAGGTATACCTTCTGCGGTAATCTGTGAACTTAAATCATTCAATGGCAGTGGCACAGACGCACTCGGCCATTTGTATTCGTGGCTGTGCGTGACCTGCACTCCAACCACAGCGCCCTGTCCACAGGCGAGCCAGACAAGGAGGAGAGAGGAGCGAGAACTACGAGTACCGCACTGTCCTTTTCTATTTGCTACTAAAGGGCTCAAGACGGTGCATTTTTGTGAAGTTGACAATAGAGTGAACTAGGGATTCAGGAGAGGGGCTGGATGTAGAGAAAACAATCAAGTATAATATTTTCAGCTTCAAAGTGTTTAGAGAAACATTCAAAAATGGCATGTTTGACTGGAATACTCAAGGTGGGTGGGACTTGTGCTCTTGGGACACAACAACAGGGCACATCAGAAAGGACAATGGGAGACAAGGAGCAGAGGTAGAGGTGATGGGACCTGGAGATGTATTTTTAGCTATTTAAAATAATACTTTTTAAATCTTTGTTCCCCTCATGGAATTTCCCAGTATGCCTCACTCCTAGTCCTAGGGAGAACAGATAGAGGAAAAAAACTAAACGTCAATTCAAACATTTTTCTAGTAGGCTTACATGAATACATTTGTGTTAAATTGTAATTTTATTCATTCAATTAGTACCTAATTACCAAAATAGCTTTTATGGCACCAGATTTTAGGCCCATGATTGAAAATGTGCCAGATCTGATTATTTCACAGTGTCCATAAATGTCACACACGAACTGGCATTTTATCGGTCAAAAGCCATGTGCTTCTTGCGTGATCCAAAACTGAAATCTAACGCGACAAACTATTGCTTTGCCCAAAGTCAATTATGCGCGTTTATAATCGCAGCGTGGTCAAGAATTTCTTGATGTTGTGGACAACAAGCGGCAATCATCGGATAATGTTCCTGATAATTACACGACGCCGGACGAAGATGAGAGGACGAGGAGCGCGGTGAGTCCGTGCTTTTATTCCATGACCTCTGGCTGTCGTGTGCACACTTTTGCGTTTGTGCAATTGACAGTATTAAACTGTAAAATCCCGTGCAGTTATTGGTCGGTTATTTATTAAATGGTAGGTGATGACCAGAGCTGGGTAGATTTATGATTTGAAGCTGATTTAATTGTAAGGACAAAAACATAAATAATGCAAATATAAAAATATAAAAAATATAAGGATGCACAAAAAAATAAGGAAAAAACTAAATCATATCTGAAGGACCTGTACAAGAAACACACGTCACTATCATTTAATATTGTCAACATAACTACTCCAAGAGGTTAATTTTCTTTAAAAAGTGATTTAACTAAATGTAAATGAGTAAATATTTCTGAGCGGTACTCACTTCTGGTCATGGTCCAAAGGGTGGCTGGAGGTTATTTAAAAATGTCTTTGCCAGAGCCTTGTTGCTTTGATTGAGTGACAATATAGCTCTGATTTTCCATGTTTAAGCTGGTCATGAACAGATAAATGCTTTAACCCCTGACTCTCCATTTCAAAAGTCTACCACTGACCTTTAACCTTGCGCCTCTACTGCATTAAGCGTGCAAGTGTAACCATTGTGGGTATTGCTTCTATATGTATATCTTTTTCAAATAAGTCTCCACACACACTGATCATATTTGTACGTTTTGTGGATCTAAGTTAGAGGCTGTTTTTGAATCCAAGATGTTATTGCCACGCTGCAGTCGGTGCGAGTTAGGCTGAGGGCAGAATGCTAGTCGCCTCACTGTCTTTTCCATTTGTGCAGCTCCAGGCTCGAGATGTTTCCTCTCTCTCGTCTGCAGTGACAGGATGCAGGCTGATGAGTGTTATCTACAGCCAGCAGGGTTACTCTTTGTGTGTGAATAAACTATAAGAATCCAAGTCAAGTTTATTTGGGTGTCTTTCTCCAGCATTAGGTCATGTGACTACCTCATCATACCATTTTAATGATTAACTCATCATAAAACATACAGACAGACCCCACCTCAGTATAATCACATCGCCCCCAAACTTTCACACATGTGAGAAATGCTAGTTTCCTTGGCATGAGCTGCAAGACTTTTTAAAAGCTCTTTTGCTCTAACTGTGTGGGAAGAGTCGTAAGAATATTACATGGAGCTCAAGGACGTCTATTCACGGCAGCAGCTGTGCAGTAGTGCCTGTCCAGAGATCATAAGATCAAGGAGAGCATCAAGAGAAAATTTGTCCAAAAGATAGAATAAGGTTAGGGGTTAGACTTTATTGTCCCTGGAGCAAAATTTGTCTTGTGCATGTGATCGCTGCAGTGGATACCTGCCAGGAGCAGTGAGGGCCACAGTTCAGCGCCCGGAGACCTATTTCAAGATCATGTTCATTGGTCAGGACCATAGCGGGAGGATTTTACCTATTGTGCATGTTTTGGGTTGATGAGGAAAAGTGGATCCCAGACAGAAACCACTCAAGAGAAACATGCAAACTCTGCAGTGGAGTCAAACCTGAAACCTTCTTGCTGTGAATGGAGAGTAGGTGGGACTATAGCACTAGCATATACGCAGTCATATATTGATTTGAAGACCTATGATGTATCAGTAATGAATCTCATGCTATTGGCTTTTGGATTCATGTTTAACTTTACTGTTCAATAACATTTTCAATTCAATGTATTTTGTACAACCTAAAATCACAACAGCAGTTGCTGGGGCTTCATAGAATTGTCGATTTAACCAGCGGAAAGTTAGAAAATCAACAGTGAACCATAATAGAGGAGCAGATTGACCAACACTCATTAACAAAAATGTACTTTCCTGGAGCATCCTTCTAGGAAAGGAAAAACTCCTAAAAAACCCAGAGGGAAAAAGTATAAACCTTCTAAACCAGAGTGAAGGAGAGATCGTACTTCCATGGACGGACAGGCTGCAGATAGTCCAGGAATAGTCCAGAAACACCTGAGAGGGATAGAGGGGAGCTCGTCTAAAAAAGGTCAAACTAGCTGAGGAGCATGCAGCCAGATGAGGCACGCCAGGTCAGGATCGTATGATGGGGTGGGGCATCTACAGTTCAGTCATCACTGGAGCAGCGGCAGCATCTGGAACAGTAGCGTCCTCACAGCAGAGTGGAAGAAAGGATCTCAGGGATGATTATTAAAACTGCACGATCAGCAGTGCAGCTTGGGAAAGACATTTCAGCCCTGAATAAATCTGTTATGTTTGATTGGGTGATTGCTGGTGAAGCTGTAATTGTGGAGTGGAGAATGGCAGCCACTGATTTGTGCTCCAGAACAACTATACTGCAATATAACGCATTGAGCTTGCATTTCTTTAATTGCATGTGTTTTTATTGCTGTATTTTCAAGCATCAGTGTGTGTAAATAATTGAAGGAAAATAGAAGCAACATCATTAACAAGAAAAGTGCTCAGATTCTTCAGTTCATCATTCAGCATTAATTCTCAGTCTTTTATGTTTATTTTTTTAATCATAATCATTCTTGTGTGTTTTAGTGTTTGTGATTTCATGTATCCTGTACAAGTTCCTCCGTTTGTTGTGGAATTGCCCTTGAGGGGCACTGTAGCGTTGGGATCCTGACACAAGACGCAGATAAGAGGAGCAGGGTGCACTACAAAGGACCTTTGTCATTAGGGTTAAATCGCCAGCGCTGCTCCATTGCCTCTTATCTCACAAGCATTATCTAAAGCTGAGCTGGACCTTTACCCTGCATCTACAGCCCGCCACAATCTATTTAGCCATTTTATCCTCACTATCATTTCTTATTGTGGACAGTACATAAAAGCGTGCACAAACAAGGCTAGCTTTTCTTTGTGAAGGATATGTTTTCTCCATTACACCGGTGTTTTTCAAAAGGGAACTGCTATGGAGTGTCTCTAAAATCTAAAGCCAATGGGTGCTCCAGAGGCTGGTTTACAGGAAGAGGCACAGATATTTGCACTTTTGAGTTAGGTGCTGCTCTCAAACATGGCAGAACTGTCCATATTTGAATAATATCCATATCTTATGAGCAACTTCCCTGCATCTAATTTCACTTTACTGACAAGCCTTGTCTCGGATTCAGACAGCTTCTCTCTGTAATTTCTAATACAGAAGATCTCTTTCTAATACAGTCCGGTCACAATTGCTTCCTTAGCCTCTGTGTCGCCGGCTATTTTTTCATTACTTTGCAAAAAAAATAATAAAAAAGTTGAGTTAAGTTGTTTGCCCTAAGGCATTTTAAATTAGCCCAGATTACTACTACTTGTAACGGCAATAAAATATCTCTACCATTAAAAGCTCAATAACAAATGTTTTGGTGTAAAGAAGACTTTAAATTAAGTTTTCCAGCCTGAACAGAGGTGTGTTGCATGCCAAACGCTCCCATCTGTTAGTCCTATGGATAAAAAAGTATAAAATCATACAGAAGTGCAAGATAGATGAAGAGTTTTTGATAGCAAATAATTAAAATATTTTTTTTTTCAAAATAAACAAAAACCAACAAAAACGTTGAGGTGTTTTAACCAAACTGACATAGAAACACTTTTAGACAATTAACAGCTGCCAACATTTACAAATAAATTTTTTAATTGGCCAGTCACCATCCCTTCAATAGCGTTACCCTTCCGACATCTTCTCATATGCAGCATTCTTCATTCTCTCGTTTCACATTTTCATTGTAATTAGCTGCTGGCATATAGGCTCTAGCTTAATACTCTGAACATGGGTTTATTTAGATAAGGATGTTGTGCCCCAACAGGCACCGTCTGGGTGACTCAGGCAGGTCACATGGTAACCAGCCTCACTGCTGATGTCTCAACAGCTCTGGGTGAATTATAATAAGAAGGTTTAGAAGAGTGCAAGGGCTTAGAAAAATATTGAGTGAAGTAGTGGGCGGAATGCATTCAGCACTTTGAGTAGAGGCTCCACTGCTTACTGAAGGTCCACTGAAGCAAATAATACTAAAAAGCTGTGCATGTAAAAATCAAATGGAGGTAAATGCATTGCAGCTGTAGTAAATACCATCAGTCAGAAGAGAATGTAAAAATGTCTATTGAATCCATTATTTTCATTTGGCAGTGGTTGATTCAGAGTGATACAGTGGCTGGCACCGTGGCCTTGTCGTCTCACATTAACAAAGTCAGGTTTAACTTGTTATTTGGCCCGAGGCTGTCTGAAATTTGCATGTCCTCCCTGCGTGAGTGTGTGGGGGCACTTGCTCACAGTATTAAATGCAAAATGAATAGAGTGGCATCGTGGCAGTCTGATGCAGATTTGCAAATTTTCGGCTTCAGACACTTATAACCAAGGTTAGGTTTTATCCGATAGCATTAGCAACAAAATATTTTAAGGCTTGTCTGAAAAAGAAATAACCAGATAATAATTAGTATCTAAAATTGTGCAGGTGTCAGTTAACAGGTGGTTCTTAGTGACAACATGATCAAATTTGGGTTCGGTGTTGGAAAATCTACTATTTGTACAAAATAGAATGTAGATACTAAATGAGAGTGTTTGGAATTACAACTATCACTAGATCTCCTTATTTGAAATGAAACTAAATGTTTACATTTTACATATCTTCAAAACAACATTCACTCAGGACCTCAAGTGGGAGCCGACCACCACCGACCATCAGCTCCATCATCAAGAAGGTCCAGCAGAGGATGTACTTCCTGCGGCAGCTGAGGAAAGCCAAGCTGCCGGCGCAGATGATGGTGCAGTTCTACACGGCCATCATCGAGTCCATCCTCACCTCCTCCATCACCGTGTGGTACGCTGGAGCCACAGCCAGGGACACACAGAGACTACAGCGCATTGTGCGCTCTGCTGAGAAGGTGATCGGCTGCAGCCTACCAACAGTCCACGCCCTCTACCTCTCCAGGACTCGGCGACGAGCAGGTCGGATCACCGCTGCCCCTACTCACCCCCGACACGGACTATTTGAGCCACTCCCCTCGGGCAGGAGGCTACGGTCCATCCGGACCAGAACCTCCCGCCACAAGAACAGTTTCTTTCCCTCTGCCGTTGGACTCATGAACACTTTGTAACACCTGTCACTTCAACAATAATACTATTTAAGAACAATCTATTTGCACTACTCATTTGCACATTGCACTATCTGCCAACTGTACATTCTGTATATAGTCTATCTTAGTCTATTTTATTCTTAATTTTATGCATGCCTTTTTATATATTTTTTATATTTTATCCTTTGCTTTATGTTGCACCTACGCCGAAGCAAGTTCCTACGTTTGTGAATTTCACTGACAATGGCAATAAACAATTTCTGATTCTGATTCTGATTCTGAAAATACTATCTAAAATTCTGTATATTGTCCACTAATCACATTGACATTCAGTCATTTCTAATTGCTAATGATATGACTGCTACATACAACTGCAGAGATAAGTGTTGATCACTCACCACTCACTCATCAATCACCTCTAGACTGTGGGGCCAAAAGGATGAAGGGGTAATCATAATCATAGTGATTAGGTCGTGTGACCACAAACAAAGAAAGGGTCAATCAAGAAACAATCGGGAGTGGTTTTCCTTATCTGAAAGGGGGTTGGTCTCCTTTGAAGGAGCAGTTGTTCTACCATATATAAAGCTCTGTTACACTAGAATCGGGGAGATCCTGGATTTGGCCACGGTGGGACTCCCAGGCAACGTCGACTGCCTGTATGTGATGCTGCTCTCTGTAATAAACTTCCTTTAATGTACAGAAGCTAGGGTCCACGAGTCATCTTCTACCAAATCTTCTTCTACCTATCGACCAAAACCTTCAGAAACCACAGTCTTCTTAATCAAGAGGTGCACAGCCAGTCCTCTGTCAGCAAAAGCATGTTTGGAGTAGAGTCCAAACTTAAATTTGTTTGTGTTAAATGGCTATAATTAAAAGTGTGCCCAGCCCTGTTTATTTTCAAGTGTATTCAGTAAGTATTGAGCTTTTTCATTAGTATCAGAACTTAGCTGAGTATGACGTGCATTTGTAGCACATATAATTCTGTCTGTGGTTAGTAACATAACTGCATTGGCAGATTTATACATGCTGAATTTTTGTAAAACTGATTGACTGGAGATAAAATGCTGTGACAGTTGCAAGTCTGATTAAATGTAGCTGTTGTTATGTCAGGCTTAAAACAATTGCCAAAATGAATTTGCAAATGAGTGCTCATGGTGACATTATTTCCTGTGATAACTCCAGAAAGTAAAACAAAGAAGTCATTGTACCTCAGCGGACTCCCAACTACTACATGTCATCTCTCTATTTCCTTGTAAAACATTGAATAATACTCTGAACTTGAATTCAGTAAAATAAATGTAAAATGTACTGGCTACTATCCCAATCTGGACATTACAAAATACAAATATAAGTCCATGAAGACGCTGCAAGATATTGACCTTCCTCCTGTTGTGTGAACAATATTTGCATTCACACATTTGGTTTATTTGTACCAGTGAAACTGAAAAGGCTACACTCCATACTGTACCACTTATTTTGCGGTCTGTCTTCCCTGTCATCTCCTCCTCTCTCACTGGTACATTTCCTTCTCACTGGTTTTGTTGCTGGAGAGAAGTAAGTGATTAGCTGCCACAGTGTGAAGTATCTGAGGCCATGGCAGCTTCAACTAAGCAGAGCACCCTTTTGACTTTTTAAAAACCACTACATGAGCTGCACCGGCATAAACACAGAAGACCTACTCTTTTCATCCGATCTAATGGTCCCTGTGATAACCCCCTGAAGGCAGCTGGTCGCTCTGGGTGGCTTCCGACGCCGAAGATGACAAGGCAAAAAGGCCTTTCAGTTCTGAAGAAGACGCATTTGAAAGCAAAGTTTGAACTGCATTATACATTAGCTGTGGCAGTAACTCCCAGATGGTGGTCCTGTCTCGTCCTGACATGCCACTGGCACTCTTAAGGTGCACACGAGGAACCTGGTGTCAGAATATATAGCAGTATGTGTGGGATTTATATGTGACATACAAAAACATTGGCCCTCGCATGATCTGCATAAATGAATCTGTGTGAATGAAGACTAATCTGTAGCCCGCATCTCAAAGTACATCTTTGCCAGTGTCTCAGTGTAAGACAAAGGACAATTAATTAAGGCTGCAACAAATAATTGACTAATCATGACTAAAATAATCTTAATCATCTAGACTATACTGACTCTAAAACACAGTGATATAGCCAATAGCAGAATATCATGTGCCATATATTGATTACTGCATATATGGCAACATTGTGATATTATAGTACTTTGTTGTATCATATCAAATATGGACCCTGTGATTCTCTGCGCTATTATTATTATTATCTCTATCTAGAAGCCTTTAGTCATCATATTTGAACCTTTGTTTGGTTAAAATAAATAAATGCACGATAGAAATATTAGTTTGACTAATTGACTAATTAAAAAAAAATAATCACTGACCATTAGAAGAGTCAGTGATGTTGACTATTAAAATAATACCTACTATCAGGAGTCACGAGTATAACTAACAACCCTAATTTTGTCAATTAAAAAAACAAAAAACAAACAAGATTATTTTCTGCTTATTATACTGATTTATCAATTGCTTTTCTTTACCACGGTGAAACACTCAAATAAAACCTGTATGTTTTTAGTCGACTTGATTTACGGCTTGAACCACTGTAAACCCAACATCCGAGTTAGCTATTTTTAAATAAATTGTACACATTAGAGTAGTTGTCGGACCTCATACTTTTACTCCTACTTGAGTAATATGTTGAAACTTGAGGGAAAGTTTTGGTTCCTCTTCTCGCTTAGTCTACAAGGGACAAACGCTTTACAGTGTTGAGGGATTTGAACGTTTGTGTTTCTTGCACAGCTCGATCAGATATGCTTTTAGTTTGTCTATCTTTTAAAGATACTAGAGTTTGAGCAATATTTATTTATTGTTTTCTTCCTCCTATTACATTTCAGATCAGATGTTCTTTGACCACTACTTTGTAATTATTTTCTTTCACTTGTGTACAATTTTTGGCTACTCTACCCAGCTCCGCTCACAGTTTACACATTTACTGTTCAGTGACTCTACCTGGATGGATGTCTTCAACAAACTGTAGTTCTGAGACTCATCGCCCAAGTTAGATGTTGTGAGATAGATCTGGGACATGCTGCATACTCCTTAATAGAAGATGAAAGACTGGAGCGTATCACAAGAAGGCAAAGCTCACAGAGGCTTGTCCACATGTGGTCGCCAAATGAATGACGATGGAAAAAAAGCATACAATGTTTTCGCCACAATGGTTTTTCACAATGTCAGACTCAGTTGCGGCTTGAATTCAGTTCCTTTTTTTTTTTGCTCAAGGGGCATGTCAGAAAAAAAGTTTGAGAAGCACTGGCCTATTGACCCTTTGCATGTGACGTCACGGAACGCCCACTTTGCCATGACGGACGGCGGAAGCGCTGTTTGTGCGAGGTAAAATGATCGAAATTTGCCGTAAACCTAACTATTGGTAAACTAACATTGAAGCCATCCAAGTACTCACGGATTTGCAGTGAGCACTTTTTACAAGTTAAGTCAATGCCAATGTTACAAGTGTATGACATTTTACACGAAAACATATCTGAATATGTGAAACAGTCAAAGTTATGCGGGGCACGGCGTTAGTTATCCAGCCAAGAAATTAACTTGTATGTATGCATGTATGTATATAGACTCAAGCCTGCAAAATGGATAATACATATTACATCCACAGAATTATTATTTGTGAATAAAATATTATGATTATGATGATATTGACACAGAGAGACAGAGACATTGACAGACAACCATTCACTCTCACATTCATTCACTAGGGGCAATTTAGAGTTGTCAATTAACCTACACAGTCATGTCTTTGGACGGTGGGAGAACCCGGAGAGAACCCACGGTTGGCCACTGTCCAGGGTGTACCCCGCCTAAGGCCCAAAGTCACTGGGATAGGCTCCAGTCACCCGCGACCCCTAACGGGAATAAGCGGTAGAAAATGAATGATATTGACCTTTTGATTAAATCGGTGAGCATGGCAGGAGGTAACAGGTAAGGGTCCGTTTCTAAGCTAGCGATCTTCACTTTCTCAAAATACCGCGCTTTGTGAGCGCGTAAAAGATGTCCTGCTTCCACCGACAACTGAACTGAACATGAGTTAGAAGTAGCCATCGCTTAAGTGACAAAAATAATTGCAATCACTGTGAGTTTGTTACTTTTGCGCTCCCCGTAATTCTGCGCTCGCATACTCTTGCCGTCCATTATGGTGCACCCACGTGATCGTGTGACATAGGTGCAAAGGGTCAATACATCTAAACTCCAAACGCTGGTGCGATGTTAATATATTCAGATGAAAATAGTGGTGAGCCATATTGACAAAAAAATCTTTATTTTCTGGGAGTATCCCGATAACAATGTTCAGAGAATATTATTGCAAACCAACAAAAATGTGTTAAAACTTGTCTATAATCATATTAGTTAAGGTTTACTTATCAGACAAATGGGAAATGTCTGTAAATGAATCACAAAAGTGCTCATTTGAAAGTTTACAACATCCCTTTTTCATTATTATTTTATCAGCGCTTTTTAATAGCATTTTTTTGCTTTTTATAAATGGTGTACTGAATATTCAAATTTTGCATGTCTACAAAACTACATTCACAGTTTCATCCACAGTTTGATACACTGCCCAGCCCTAAATGTGTACATAATGTGTCATGCTGGTTAAATGGAGCCACCACATTCTTGCTTTTTTGCATAGACTATACATTATATTACAACTGCAATATTAAAGTAGAATTAAGGAAAGGAAAGGAAGTCAAAAGGTCAGAGCCACCGTCTCACACGATTCCTCAGGACAATTCAGCCGTTGTGTCACTTGTCTCTGTACACTGGTGTATGAATGGCTGAGTGGTTCCTTGATATGAAGTGCTTTGAGCGTCTTGATGGTGGAACAGCGCTTTATAAATGTGGCCATTTACCATAAAAATGTGACTATTTATAAGAAGATTCATATAGTAGACTTAAATATTGAAGAATCAGAATCATCAGGGGACTGGAAAGATGCATGTACCTTGGCACATATCAGATCTATGAATACACGCCTCAGATTAATCCACTTTAAATGGTTAATGGAAATGTAGCTCTCAGTAGTGGTCAAATTCCCAACGTGTGTCTAAAATAAATGGCTCTATTCTGGGTAACTGAGAAAATTATTATTTCTAAGGAGTTTATATTGGACCCAAGGTTATTTCTGTTTGGCTTAGAGACCGAGGAACATATACAAAAAAAATGTATTTCATTGTATGGGAAAGAAACTATAATAAGTAATGCAACTGATGTGGTCTGCCCTCTCATTGGAAAGGGCAACATTTTACTGAAGGACAAACAGTAATTATTTGGGTGTGTTTGGAGGCCTTTTATTTTGTATGTCAAGGCTTTTGTAGTGTAAGTAATTGTGTGGCAGGTTGTTCTTTTTTCTTTTGAGTGGGTGTTGTGTGTGTTCTTTTCAAATTTCAATTATGAAACGTTGGGGGAAAAAAAAAACATAGTTTATTCTTTTCAATTCTAGAAAACTTGACAAATATAATTATAGATAGTGGAAAGAAGAGAAACACACACACACAAATAAACTATGGTAAAGCTGCGACAAAACCATTCATATTTTATTAATGCATTCATTCGTTCATTCATTTTCTACTGCTGTTCCCGTTAGGGCTCATGAGAGAGACAACATTCACGTTCACTTTTTTCAATTTTTTTATTTAAGAGTTGCCATTTGACCAAATGCATGTGTTTGGACGGTGGGAGGAAGCCGGGGAACCTAGAGAGAACCTCAGCCACCGTGCATCCTATGATGATAATGAAATATTTAAATAAATAAGAAAAGAGATTTTATGTATAATATCTTAAAAATTACACTACGTAGACATGCAGTTATTTATTTCCCATAGCACCCAACATGATGAATAAATAAAAAGTACTCACGGATCATCTACATTGTGCTTCTCCCTTTGGAGGTAAAAGTTTCATGGAGAGAAACATGCCCACTACACAGAAAGATGCTGTTTTAAGTTTCTTTTGGAAATGTAGGTAAAGCGACTGTTTGTAGGGGACAGTAGTATACTCCAGAGACGCTTCTCCCTGGCTACAAAGGTACAGGAACAAAGAGAGCGGATGCATGCAAGATAGAAACTCGAAAAGTTGGTACAAAATAAAAGTTGTTTAACCCCTAAGGTGATGAAAAAGTTCGAGTCTTTCCTTTTTAAGAGACCACAAGAATCAGTCTGGGAGTTCTTTGCCTCAAAACGGAATATGTTTATGAGTTTATTTGGTGTGCATTGATGCGCTACAGGATTGCAAAGGATTTTCTCTATACACTAAACAGAAATAAGAGCGTTTACGGTGAGAAAAGTTTTCTCAGAAGTGTGTTTGGGGTTTTTCTCTAAGCCGATGACACTTGCACACAAGCAGTTAGTTCCCACAGAGGGTGTTAACAGTTAGTGCGGGGGAGAAGTTTAGGCTGCTATCTCACAAAGCCATGTTTAGCTTTTACCCCGTCTGATTACAACGCTGGACTAGAGCTCATTTCTTAAAGACTAGTCAAATTTATCTTGGTGCCAACAACTTGGACTTGAATGCATCACTCAACTTGTGCTTAAATTCAGACTAGAACTGATGGGCTATAACTTGGAATTCCTGACCATGGTTTGTTAAAAAAAATTGTGATTTCTTTTCATCATTCGTACTTGTTCAAATGAGTATAGTTTCAATACTATTTTTAGTATCGATTAGTAATTGACAACCCTAGTATGGAATTGTAACTTGAACTTCTTAGTCTTGTTGACACTGACATGGAAATTAATTTATTAATATTTTCTGGGATGATCCTGACAATATTGAGTACTCAAAATACCGATGGAGCAATATATTGTGACAGAATTGTTGGCAACACACACATCGATACAGGGATGTGTATCGTGATACTTTTAATTCATACTAGGCTGTCAATCTTTAGTCGTTTAGTCGATTAATCAGTCAGTAGTGTTTTGGTCGATCAACATTTTTAGTAGTCGACTAATTATTATGGGAATTGAAAAGGGATATGTAGTGATTTTTTTTTTTTTTTTTTAACTGATAAATACACACTTTACCAGTATTTTCTGCATAAATGTTTGTAATAAATAGTCGCTTAGTCTATTAATCAATCAATGGAGTCTCAGTCAACTAAAACTGTAGACTATTATATTTATATCTTCTCTCTTATTTTTTTTACGTTTTCAAGACAATTCTCAGTATAATTTTTATCTTCAAAAGAACGTTGTCAATATGATCAATTTCTCAATATTTCTCTTGAAATTTGTGACTTGTACCTGAAAATGACAGATGGCCTTGAACTAGATCTAGATTTTTTTACATTTTTATTTTGTATCAGCCGCATTCTAACAGAGTGGTCTAAACAATTATGGGAATATATGCATTTTGTATGTATGAGAAAGATTAACATTGAATGTGTTGGATTAAAGTTGGGCCACTAGAGTCTGCACAAAGTGACAGAGGAGGGTGAGAAGACCCTTCATGCCGGGGCTTTTCTACCTTGTGAATATTAAGTTAAGTCTCCATCGGACAGGAATACATGATCAATACATTTACAATTCAGATAGAAGTCAAATGAAAGCACAGATTTGTTCTAAGTAAAGATGATCCATGATTAATTAATCACCCTGGGAATCTGTAGTTCATATTTGTAAACATAATAGAAAATACTCAAGGCTCAAACACGAAGCTCACTTTGCAAAATCAATTCAAGGCTGAACATACAACCACTGCTCAATATTAAAAGAGGAACGTGTGTTAAACATTTTGTAGTTTTGTTTTAATAACTATTCACAGGAGGGAAATGTCTGTAGACATTTTGTACAACGAAAGGCAGCTTGGTTGTGATAGAAGGATCTCCCTTGACAAACTTTCAAAACCTTTTCATAGTTTCCCTCTCAGTGACAGATAGAAATGATATTGGATTATTTTCTTTTAAATGCCATTATTTTATGCTACTGTAAAGAAATTCGAGCACTGGAAAGTTATTTCTATGTAAGAGAGTTGTCAATCTGAGACAAAACAAACAAACAAAAAAATACATTTCCCGGCATTCATATCGCCTTCTCCTTTGATAATGTCCCAGTAATGGAACTGAAGCTGAAAGGTAAAAAAATCCATATTCTACCATTTCTATTTTACCCTTCAGGAGAACGCTGTGGTCGATCAACATATCTTAATTTAACAGTTTCACACCTAATGTTTCAAACAGTGAGTGAACAATGTACAAATGACGCAACCAATATTTTAATGCAGCAAATCAGTTCAAATCAATGTCTCATTAAAGCATAATAAACCTGTATCATAAATGCTCTGGCACAAAGATAAACATCTTTGGAATAAAATATGAATGAGAAAGCTTTTGCATGAATTACTAGGCAAGTGTCTTACCCAAGAACACAACAACAGTTTTCACTAGAGCCACAGCTGTCCCATTATAGCCACTGGTTTTCCCAGCAGTCTCCCATCCATGTCCTAACCAGGCCCAAACTTGCAGCTTCCAAGATCTGACGAGATCAAACATTGACAAGCAGGTATGGAATGTTAAATTACATAACAATTTTATTTATTGAACATTAGACTGCAGGAATGCTCAGAATTCCAAATGGGAACAGGGTGTCAAGAGGTTCTTATAAAAAGAGCATGTAGCTGAATAAATTCTCCTACCTAGAGTCCAGCCTGTACTTATGTGTCCTCGCTCAAACTCTCAGACCACCATCCACGTTTACCAGCGGTCCACTCCTCACACTGTCCAGGTCTCTGCACTCACTGTGTTAATTAACACCGCTCCAGGGCCAAAGGGAGCGGCAGGTTAGCTTATTTTACATCCTGATTATACCAAGAGTAAAAGACAAGGAAAATGTTCTGAAAAATCATGTCTCCTCTGCTTGTTGTTTACGGATTTTCAAAATGTTTTACTGTTCAGGTTGAGGAAGATTGACAAGTTTGTATGAATCCAGGAGCATGAAGACGTTGGAAATGGTTTCCGGGGTAAAGTGGCTTTGTTGTCCTGAAGCCCTGCATGACTAAATTCTTTTGCATGGTAAATCCACAACAACAATATGTGCCTCTGCTTGCTCTGCCTAAGCCCTTCTCTCGCTGCTGCAGAATAGTTCACTTGGAGGTGCATCTTGTCCAGACAAACTGAGAGACTTAGAAATACTGATTGTGCTCAAAATGGGTCACTAATGTCAATTAATTCTTTATGCATGCATACAGCATATTCTGAACTCAACCAGAACTACTTTTTTACTTTTTAAAAATAATTGCTTGTCACGGTTTGACTCTGACCAAATACGGGTAGATTTGATGTTATAGTTTTACTGTCATTATCGAGTCACTGTGGCCAGTTGTAAATATACTTGAACCAGCTTGGATTTCTTTTTACTTTAATTATTATTTTTGAGTAATGTTATTCAGACAGTTCAAATGTGCACTGTTGGAAGTTCTGCATATTTGTTTCGAGTTCTCTCCAGACAAACTTACTCAAATATTTTTGGCAGAACACATTTTTAAATCTCTCTTTTGCCTCTTCCCCCATCATCCTGCCCATCGAATTTCTGTTTTTCTTCCTTGACAGTCAGTTGCCAAAGGCAAACTACACAACCATCCCCGGACATGTAACATACTGAGCAGACAAAATGTACTGTGACAACTAGCCGCTAACGTTTGATTTAGTATTCATCGATTCACAAAGTCCTGCAATTTTCTATTCATTGTTTTTACCCATTCACAAGCGCTCTTCTTGTTTTTGTTGTGCTCATCTGTACCTGAATGTTCCCGCAGTGTTTTGTGTGCTCGTCTCGTTTGGCCAGCTGCGGTATCCATGGAAGCAGAAGAGAAAGGTTGTAGTCGCAGGACTGAACAACCCCGTGTGCTTGAGCTACTGATCTCTCTGACCCTTCTGTTGACGTGCACGGTTTGCGAATGCCAACTCGTCGCCTTTGTAGCCTCTTTATTGGCAGGTGTAATTGGAGGGAAAAGGGACGGAGATGTGAGGCATGAAGATTGCTACCTTGCTGCTCTTGGGTTAACCCTTGGCCGGCACATACGCCACTATAATGTAGGTAGATCTCATGCACTATTAATGCACTCCTCTCTTTTAATTACCCTCTCCATCAGAGCGTTGGCACGGCAATCAAGGCGAGTGGCATGCGGCTCTAGGGACCTGGTGCACCAGCCCCCCGTCAGGAAAGAGGGGATGGTTCCCTAAGGATAGCCGCTGTGGATAGAGTCGAGGAATGACTGAGCAGTGTTACAGCAGCATGTGCCAGAGTGACAGGGTAGAAGTCATGGCAACAGAATGAGGTTAAATAAATAATACAACACTTTTTTAACCAAGTGTCTTTGCACAGTGGCAGTATCCACTAAGACGCAGGTAAATCATCAACTTTCCGGTTTAGGGGCACCCCATTGATATAGTAATAATGGTTGTAGAGGTGGGAGTATAAAAAGTATAAAAAATTTAAAACTGGCTACAAAAAGAGCTCATTTAGAAAACAGAAACTTGCTATGCGTTTTTCCAAACAAGGATATAAAGTGTATGCAGGGCTAATGTTTGAAGTTTTTATTGGCCTTAAATGTCTTGCAGAGGCCAGTATTTAGTTTGGACCAACCAGCTGACGAAAGAATACACATAAAGCTTTACTCGAATACTTAAGCGGTAACTGCACAAAACTATTTTTATCCAACTTCTTGTTTTTGGATGAGTTTGAAGTAGTTTGAAATGATATAATTTGGGGAAAATAATCAAAATTGGTCTTAAATATTGGCCCAAAAATATTGCCAAAGCTTGTCTGTTGTTTCAACAAACGGTATAGACATCAGCAATTAAACAACCCATATCTGTCGATCTTTAGTCCTATTTGTGCACTTTTGGATTTAATTTTACAATACCTAAAATCATTATCAGGATAATCTGGTGGAAGAACTTCTTATTATGGCCTAACTGCAGAGGATGTTCTAGATCTGGGCTAACACTGGCTAACGCCTGAGCCCTTTGGGGGGATCCAGCAGTCCCTCTAATGAGACAGAAACAGAGTGTACACTACGCCACATGAAATCGCTAATCAAACAGCTAATTTCATTAAGGTCGCCTCAGGAACGTCATAATCGGCATCGGACGGAAAGTAATTACTGCACATTGACTGGAAATAGAAGATCCACCAGGCTAATGCTACAGTCAAAATTACAGTCACATTCACAAAGGGAACTCCACAACTATAGTAAGATGAAATACAAAAGGATTTGCTGAAAATATTTGTATAGTAGGAGCCTGTTAGTAGGAGTACATTGTAGCAAATGCCTAGTATTCTAATAATAGCAGTACTAGTAGTAAGTAGGGTTGGCGGTTCAATCCCAGCTCTGACCAGTTCTGGCTATTGTTGTTTCCTTGGCAAGACACACACCAACCTCATGGGTGTGAGTGAGATATGGTGGTGTGGCAGCCACTTCTCCATTAGGCAGCCCCACAGCACCAATGACTTCAGATAAATGGATAACACCACAAATATCTCCTTAACTGCTGCTTCCGCAATTCATACAGAATGTAAAATCTAAAGGTGTGTTCACACTTGCACAATCAGATTAAAATGGGACTAAATGTAGACTAAATCCGGAACCAAAGCTGGATTACACCAAGACTAACCTAGAGCTAGAACAGGACCAAGCTAAGTCACAAGTGTGTAACGCACTGTTAAACCAAGCCAGCAGTTTGTTTAATATAAATTATATTAAAAAATGTTATCTTGTTCTTGTGCACCCCATCTTGTGTCATGTCTCGCTTTCTGTTGTGGAAATAGTCCCTAACAGTTATCCTTCACAATGATAACTGAAACAATTGAATAGACAATATTTCAAACTGATTTTATGACAGTGAGTCTTGTGAAAACAACTGTATGGTTTAAGGCATAGTGTAGTATACGTATTCCACTCAAAATGCACAGCTATACCCATATTCTGTCATCTGCTCATCAGGCGTGTTGACATCCAGAGCAGATTTGTGTGATTACGAACTGTCAGCGACATCAAGACGGAAACACTCAAAGATAAACAATCACGTTGAAATTAAACCCGACATCTTGGGTGGAGAATCTGCAAATGCAATTACCATTGCGTTTTTTGCAGCATACAGTGGAAAATATATTCATGTACATTTGGTGTCAACTAATGAGGCAATTGCCGCAGGCTGGCAGTAAACCCTCTCTGCTTTCTTTTTCAATGAAACGCACAATCTCCCGGCTGTTCTAATATATTTTAACTAAGTGAGACAGCATCGGATGAGTGAACGTAAATGGAGTGTGAATCGTGGGAAATGACACCAGTGTTCATTACATGTTCTCATGCATTTAATGTGGATTTCTGGGGTGCAACTTGACTATTTCACTTTAATGATATAGGCTAAAGAAGCTGTCCTCATTGAAATGGAAATGAAACTATTTTACATCCAAAAAGTTGTCTTGAAAATAAAGGGGTTGGTGTTTTGGCCAATGAGCCACAAAAATTGACCTAGTTTGAGGATTTTACCAAGTCTCTCCCTTACATTTTTTTTGTCCAGACAGTAGTGTTACAAAATGTTACACCGTCAAAGTCAGTTTTGTTACAAAGAGAAAGATTTAATAATTTCCACTATGACTATGGAAAACATGATTCGTTTTTTTTTACCCGAGAATGGAATTTTCAACAATTTTTAACTAAAGATGTTTTAATAATTGTTCCATTTGTTTAGTTTTTAGATTGTTGTTTTGAAGATATTGCCCACTTCTAACTTCTAACTTCCACTTCTAAACTCTCACAATATTATCTACATTTCGGTAAATGCAAAATTTCAACATCGTTTGTCATAAAAAAAGCAACAAAAAGATCTGAAAACTGTAAACTTTCAAATGATTTTCTGCACTTTTGTGATTGATTTTATGGACATTTCACGTTTGTCTGATAATTCAACCTTAACTAATACGTTTGAATATATGTTTTAATACCTTTCTATTTGATTGACATAATATTGTGTGAATATCTGCCATCTCTTGTTTTAGAATTGATTCAGTATCACCTCTGACAGACGGAGATGCAGGATGCTTCACCTCTCAATAGCAGTAATTACTGTATTGTATTGATATCAAACCAAATGGTTAAAACAAGTTTTTAGTAAACATTGAATATATCAACATAGAAGTTTCAGTTTCGTCACAAGTCATCATCTCAAGTCTAAAGTTTTACCACAGAAACACAATAATTAATCATAACCTCACTCATTCCCCATTTGCCCATCTCCGCTTTGAGAAAACTAATCTAATATCACTGCTTGAATGCTTTTGGCATAACTTTGCATTTTTGTGTGCGCCTCTACAATAGCCCATCATTATACCAGAAGGCTCTGTTATTTGTCTCTTTTCTGGCATTTTCTGCAACTTTATGTCACCAATTTGTTGTTGCGTTCTGTTCTGCGGGCGGCCTATCAAGATAGATTGGATAGATGGTCGGATTTTGGCTGGGTAATTGTTATTTTTGGATGCGTGCCTTCACTTATAAAGTAATGTGAAACATCTGATTATTTTCTGTTTTATCATGCCCCTGCGTTGCGTCACAGTCTTTTAGCATGCTGCTCACACTTGTGCAAATTCTCTTTTGGGATTTACCTGAAGCCATCTCATAGTATAAGACCTTAAAATAGTGTGCACCTAGCTGGCTGCCTCCCTTTGAAATACATTGTACTGACAGAGAGAAAAAAGATCCAGTGGGCATGAGTAATGGGAATTCTGCTTTCATGTTGGTGCTTCAAAAGCATGATGATAATTTTCAGCCTGCAGTAAACTGGAGTTTGATTGAGGAGGGAGAGAGGAGAAAGTCTTGATAAGCCAGGGTTTTGTGCTAGAGTGTGTGTTAGGTTTGCAGGCCATGAAGCAATCAAGAAACTTAAGATGTTGAATCAAACGCACCTTCCAGTCCTTGATGAGTCTATCATTTGACCCAGTGTTAGTCTTTGATGCCCTCCTCCTGAATCATGGAGATTTCCTGTGGTTTTACTTCACCACCACCAGTGATTCTACGTAAATGTTATCATTAAGTGGCAATTTTCTCCATTTGTTTTTAAATCTTTCTTTCACAAAAAATAACTGTCTATTGCACAGACTTTACTGAATAAATTATTATTTCACTGTTTCAAGAGAGATGTTTAAATCAAAAAGTATGTTTTTAAAACACCTTTATTTGTTTTAAATAAATCTAAAAACAAACAAATAAAATGTTATTACAATATCCCCATTAAACTGGACATACCGTAAGCCTTCCAAAACAAACATTGTTAAATTTTTGGATTATACAATGACAAGTGTAATAATCACAAGACAGTTCAGTTTCATGTGGAGGACAGCAGCTCTACTGGTTAACCTGGGACTTTGAGGAGCACTCTGCCCCCTGGACCTTGTTTTGATCATTTGTAGAGCATTTGCAGAGCTCCCGATCATATGTGAAAGTACTAGTAGAGATTTGACTTAAAACACTTAAAAGTTAGATAATTAGTTGTTATAAACAAAAATGGTGCAATGGAAAAATCTTTCTTGTTTGTAACTGGAAAATGTATAGTTTAAAATGCATACAAGAAGAAGATTTGTGTATATTGTAGTTTACAAAGAGATTAAACCAGAGAGCTACCAGCCCACACAAGGCCCCACTGGAAAAAGTGTGAATTGAAAATTCCCACTGAAACACCTGCTTGAAGCTTAACACCGAAAACACATGGAACACTGTGTGTGCTGCGTGAAAAGGTTTTGTTTCTGCTCTTGAGTGCACATCAGGGTGGACTATAGCTGTGTTAGCACTCGGCCCAATCCTAGCAGTCAACTAGGGCTGCACTATATATTGAAAAATATTGTTATCACACTTGTTATTATCACGATATGCGTATTGCAAAGCGATTATTTCTGATGGTTAAATGCATTAAGCTTGCGTTTCTTTCGCGCCTGAGCTTGTTTTTACCTTTGACCAACCAGACTCAAATGTTCACCCCCAAAAGGGCTGTTACTAAGTACAGCAAGTGAATGTTCAATTGTTTTTTCGTTAAAGTGCTTGCTTGAAAATCCACTATTTTTTTCAGTATTTCATACACACATAAATGAAGGTGAAAAAAAATGTCTGAAATGTTTAAAATGCCTGCGCAATGTATTTTCATGGTTTGCAGAGTAATGGACAAAGCAACTTCAGGTTTTAACACACCAAAGGTCTCTGATGTGTGTATATTTGTACTTAAGATACTATATAAAGTAAGAGTTGAGCACTTAATTATTATCCATTATACTTGGAAAATAAATAATACATTAAAAAAAGTATTAAAAATATTTGTAATATAATATAAATATTTTAAAAATGCGATCATATGATATAATATAGCAATACTTGACACCCATATGGCACTAATTTCCAATATCGTGCAGCCCCACTATCAACTGTATGTGAGTAAATATTCATCCAAATAAAATAGATGGGAATGAATAAGAAGACAACAGAATCACAACAACAGCTGCATCAGTGGGTGAAAATGAAGCAGTCATTGGGCAATAATAGAAAAGCAGTTTAAATAAACAATAGTCAAAGGAGTTTAGCAAATGGATAACTGTCCCAGAGCACCCCTGGTCTTTGACCCTCCTTCTTGGCAAGGACAAATGTAACGTAAAAAGTAATTTTAAAGCTTGCCAAATTATTTCAGATGTATCATGATCCCACTGTTGGTTGCTGCAAGAAGTTGAATGTACTACTGTGAACCTAACTTCCTGGCTTGCTGAATCCAATTTAGATCAGGTTTAGTTTGCCTTTGTTTTAGTCGAATGCCAAATGAATTGAATTTGCTACACCTTAAAACACGTTTAAAAAATCATACCACATTCAATACATTTTCATAATTCCCAATTTCTTTTGTTTTTCTCGCTTAGTCCTTGGGCTCATCCCTTCCTTGCCTTCTAACATCTCCCCAAGTGAAGGCGCATGACAATCTCGAGGCCCATTGCCTGCGGGGCCTGAGGGGTTTTTGGTGTGAGAGTCTGGGCACGTATCGAAGCTGCAGTGTTGGCTGACCCAGACTGGTCCCTCGCCGCATCACCAAATTGCCCCTCTCCCAAGCATCATCAGAGCTGGCAGCTTGACAGACAGGTATGTAGTCATGCAAACACAACTGTCCTATTGGATCAAGTATTAAGACACTGCCGAGAGATGCATTCCCTACTTCATAATTCCCACAATTGGACTTCGCTGTGTGCCTTTTTGTGTGCAAATTTTCTCAATGCATCGCAAATTTTGTTCCATGTGGAAATCTCCATAGCCTTTTTTTCCTGACAGTCGCACTCAAACGTCTTTTCACTTTGCATTACAATGACTATTCTATATATAGACCGCTTTAGTGTTTGTAAACAACACAGCAGCTCATGCATTATAGCGAATCATTTTCATCTGTTTACTTATCTACTGGCTCATAATTCCTTGGTTGAAATCTATCTGAATTACAGGTGTTTCATTGCTCAAAATACCTTGAACGACATGTTTTGTTACTGAGAGCAGGGTCTCCTCTCTAATACAGTAGATCTTACATGTGATGGATAAGTTTAATGCCATACAGCGGAACATTCCACTCAAAGCAATAACCTCTCCACAGAGACCAGCTAGATTCTTCATTGCTTCAGAGCACTATCAGAGAAGTGAGTGCCCCTTTAAAAACCATTAAAACAATGCATTCTCTCTGATTAGATTAGTGTGTCTAACAAGCTTTAATTTGTTTATTTCCAGCACCTATTTATATTTCCAGGTGTAGCCCAGAGATTGTTATTTTAATATTTATATTTTTTTAAATTCTCAGTCATTTGAGTTTCCACTAAAGAAGTCTCTTGGACGGGAGGCAAAACATTACTAACTTAGTCCAATCTCCTAGAGCTTCTGCAACATAAAGCTCTTTTATTATGTTTTGGCCTCTGCTCATGTGAAAAAGAATGGGAACAAGACCAAATAAACAGGGTAACCTGACATGTGTTAACACCACAGTAGATTACATTTCTGTTCGTCTTCTCAACGACCCCATCTCCTCCTCGTTCCGCCCCTCTCCTGTATCTCTTCATGCTCTCTCTTCTCCCCCTCAGCCTCCACTTCACATCCTCCCTCTCCACCCCGCGCTGTGCAGTTTCCTTACTCCTAATTAGAAAAAAGGCCCCTGTAGGTTTTCGTTACAAAGCAGAATATTTACCGTGAGATGTTCAGCCATGGGTTTGTGGGTCAGGCAAAGACACAGGGGGAGACAGGCTTGATACTAATAAAGCAAAATGTTTGTCTTGCATGTGCTATTTACACTGACAGATTCCTGTAAGGTTCATTTTACAGTTGTGTTATTTTTATGTAAAGAATAAGCAAAGCCCGTTTTGAACTGTTACCTAGCAACAGCTGTTGGTGAAGACCGAAGTGCTGAAAGGACTCACTTTGGATTGGACCAAATTTAAAGGGGCTATGTGTAGTTTGAATACAAGAATTCCATCGCGATAACAACCCAGCTCTGTCCCAGTGCACGCTACGATCCCTCTTGTCTCTTTTGCTTTGTTTTATTGCAGTCTTATTAATGTCCTGTCTTGTGAAACTATCTCTGCAAAAGTTTGTTTCGCTGATAAACAACAAAACGTTGTCCATGGTGCTTTCAGCTCAGTGTTAATCGCCTGCAGAAAGGGCCTCATTTTGAAAAGACTGGACAACGAAACAAACTGCACAGACAACACAAGGCCGAGACCATTATAAAAACCATCCCGCTTGCTTCAGATTATTTTGCGGAAAATAATCTGAGCACTCAAAATAAAATGTTGCAGTCTGGCCTAAAAGAGCAGTCACACTTTTGAAATTTGCAAATGACAGGGGCTGGAATTAATTATATTGTACGGCGTAACCACACACACGTTCTGATACGCATGTTATTCTTGAATTATTTTAGCCGTGGTTTTACGAAGCAATGAGAGCAGCAGAGGAGAGCAGCTGAAGAAAAGAGCAAGGCAGAGAGAGATAATGTGGGCCGGCGCCAGTGGAGAGGACAAGCTCTGCGTACCAGAGATACACAGGTGGAAGAAAAACACATGCAGCTCTATCAGAATGTGCTTATTCTGCCAATAAAACTCTGCACGGAACGCATACGCTCTGTTAACTTGACGCAACTTCAAGTCTATGAGTGGGCAGTGAATTAGTGAACCTGAATTGGCCCAATTCAGGCTGGATTTAAACTCTATCAGCGATGTCCATTTTTACTTATGAGTCTGTTCAAACATACAAATCTGATGCACTGAGGAGTAACGCACAGACTTAAAACCAGCCGAGTTTTATATAGTAATCAGTAAGACCTATACTGACACTAGTACGGATATATATCGCCCATCCCTAGTTCTTTTGTTTTTGGCTTATAGGTTGCTGGAAACACAACTTAATCTGGACTCTTTTATTTCATTTGCAATGTGATACAAATCTTATTGCTGATTTTCTAACCATTTGTTGGTTAAATCAACAATTTTTGGGATACTGTCTGAGAAAAATGCTGTGATTTTGATTTGAAAGGAGATTACTGTGGCTATTCACTTTCATCTTTCACATTTGTACAACATACATTTCATACAAAGCCTTTTTTAAAATGTAATTACGTAGGATGCGCCTCTCATTTGTCAGTGCATGTTTGATGCTACGACACATTGATTATGCATATATTGATATGCACAGATTTGATATACACGGCCAATCTCCTCCATTCAAACCCCTGTAGTAATCACTAACTAATAGCGTCTGAAAATCATTTGACTAAATGTCCCCTGTCTGCTTCCTCATTACTGGAGGTGTTTACCCGGATGAGTGGCAGGTGACGGGGGTTAACCACGGCCCCATGATTGACACCTCCTGAAAGAGGCACTCATCTCCTCGAGGGGATCAGAGCAGTGCCATGATTGCAGAGTGATGCAATTAAAGCATTCCCACCAAAGGACTTAACTGTTTAGCTGTAGGCACTTTACAGTAACCGCTCTCTCAGTTTGAACCCCGCAGGAAATGAAAGATTGTTTTGATGTTTGGTTATACTGCATGGTTTTTTCACCCCTGACGAGCGCTGACAGTGATCGGCCAAGTGTTGTGTTTACATCTATGGTAAAAGTATGTAAGGAGGATATTAATTGTGTTCAAAAGTAGCAGATGGCGGTTATACAAGGTGTTGGGTTTGTTTATTAAAGCTTGTTTTCATTTCCCATCCCGACATATCAGCACACAAGGAAGGTATCAGGCGCTTATAGAATGTGACTGTACGAGAAGGCAGTGCATGGCTGGGTCAGTGAGGCAGACGGTGTGAAGCCAAGTGCTGTAAGAGAGCTTAGCAGAAGGCGAGCAGATAAGAAAAGATTGGTATGCTTGCACTTTCAAATCAGTGGAGAAAGGCATTATGTTGAATTTTTAAAACAGGAGGATTTTAAAACACTCCAGCACTATTCCGATCACTTCCGAAAGGGCAAACCAGTCACAACACAACCTCAAGTTTGGTTGACAAGGGACGTGGAAGTACACGGTTATTTTAGTGACATTGCATCTGGCCTTTAAACTATGTAACGCAGTGAGCTGTCAGAGAGAAAAGAAGGAAAGAGTTTACAGTTTTGCCAGGGACGTGAAGCCAATTAATTCAAACAAAAATTTCAACACAAATTATTAGGTTTTCTATGGACTGTAGAATTTTCCATCCATTGTATAGTTGTACCAAGGACACATCCAGTCCTCAAATTGTTGTTTCTATCTTTGACCAGCGTCATCTTACAAAACGTGTCCTTGTCTAACTTTATGCTCATTATGCTTTGGCCAGCTTTCTCACCTCCGGCCTACTTAGTTTTCGATGTGATGTACACCAGGACGATTGAAAGGACATTATGCATTATTTGTATTGTTACTGACCTTAATTCCTGCTCTTACCTCGTTACCGTTTTTGGCATCACGTTTTAGAACTGAAAATAATGTAAGCATTGAAAAGCACACATTGCCGTCTCTGCTGTCTCATCTGGGTTTGTTGTTAGAACAACATCTACTGGCAGCAGAGAGAATTACCATAGAAAAAAATAACGCTAGCTTGCCCTGATAAGCCTATGTAAGTATGCGGTTGTATGAACATGATTTGGTGGCAGAAAATGGCTCAGGACGAGTCTGGCAATGATTTATGGTCTTAAAAAATGTATAGGAGTCTTCATGATTTACCTTTTGCATCACTATTCTGGGACTTTTGAAACCAAGTGCTTTCTGAGGCTCAGAGAGAGACGAGAGGTTGTTGAAATGTATACATGAACTACACCTCCAGTTATGTTTTTTCATGAAGTAACAGATAAAAGCTGTTATGAAGAAACTTAAATATCCCTAACATGGACTGTGAAAGTCTAAAGAAGTTTTATATTACTTAACCTAATTGTTCTCGACCTCTTTTTTGGTTTACATAGATGGCCACTCAAACTTTATCATGACCTATTATACTTTTGGTTTATTATATCTTCACTGTAGCACGCAGTAATCCATTTAATAGATTTCCGTAAGTAAGTTTATGCTGTATATATTTTCTGTTTGCATAATTTATCAAATACATGCCAAGGACAGACACATTCTCAAATTGATCGATCCGGATTTTTGATTCAATTTTATTTTGTCTTATCATAAACAAATTTCAGTTATAATTTTGTGAACATAAACAAAACATATACCCACTGTAAAAGTAATTTAATTTGCAACTGTACTTTTCGCAGTGTTAATCATACAGTATATTATGTTGTTCAACTGAAGACTAGCAAAGGAAGTACAAAAAAACAACAGCAGACTTGAAGTGGCACGAAAGACATAAAGTAAGCCTATATATAGATATATCAGTGGGATCCTCATAAAAACAGTATGATAAAAATCTATTCTTCCAGGCTATGATGACGTCCACACATGAGAAAGCGACTGACAAGCTAAACCATAGATGTTATTTGCCCTTAGAGCCAAACGCAGAAATCTGAGGAGCTGGGGGTCAAGGAGGGCAGTCTACAGGGACATCTACACAAGCCCTCGCACCTCCAAATGTGCTGAATTAACGACTCCTCCACTGCTGGATGATAGACTGATGCAGCTGATCCATTGGCACCGATGGAACTGAAGCCATGGTGCAGTGAAACACTACTGTTTTATGAAGGACCCTCATTGTTAATTTATCACAACTCTCAAACACGTCGGCGCTTAAAAATGAATGAGAAATCAAAAACATTATTGTCTTCTATCTAACTATAAGGCATATGATACTATAACCTAATGATGATATAACCATAATGATAACCTTGTATAGACCACCTTTATTCTACCACAACCAGGTTGGTTTGTGAGTGTGTTTATCGATCTTTTCCATAAGGTTGTCAACTGTTGAAATGTGCATCTGTTCCAAGTGTAGAGGGGGGCGTTTCATAACACACTTAGAAAAAGTGTGTTCTCGATTGAAGGGGCCAGGCCAAGGCATAGGTATAGATGCCCCCCGTCAGATTTATATCTTGTCTATCAAGAATGTGAATGTGCTTTTTCACGCTGTTCGCTAAAGCCTGCAGCAGTCCATCTCGTGAATAATGCAGCGCCGTAGGTAGAAATACAGCCTTGGGCGAATTTTTTTCCCCCTCCCTCCTTCTTGCAATATGAAGGCCCACGGAATTTGCATTTGAGCCGCTCCTTCCTCAAGTGTGAAGAATGTTATCAAACGGCATCCACTAGTGCTGGGTTTGGGAACATGCTGGGTGATCAACTTTTTAAACTTTTATGCTCAGTGTCGCTATGTGGAGACGACACATTTCCAAGACATTGGTTTTGAAATGGACATTAATTCATGAATATACAACATTACTTATTACTGAGTGGATACTGGTATTTCCACTTCATTTCTGCTGTATGGAACTCCCATATTAACATGCTTTAAAGGACACATATTATCATATAGTGATAGTGATCGTCTATCTTTTAACCCTGTTCTGACATTGTTCTTTCATCATAAACTTACCTGGAGTTGTATTTATCTTCATTCATGCTAGTTTGATAAATCCTGGTTAGAAAATCTTCTCCACTCCGTCTGTCAAAAACATTTCCTTCTGAATTCCCTCGATGAGTGACTTGGCTCTGAGGTTCCATAAATCAGCGTCAGGCTCGTTCTGACCATTTTCTGCTGTCGAAATGTTACCACCACACCTGCTGGGCTAATTAACTTTACTCCAAAAACGTGTTTATTATATTTAGTGCTATGCAGCCAGCAGATGGCACCAAAACTCAGTGTTGTGGAAAAAATATAGATGTTCATTTTGTTTTTATTTTTTGTTTTTAACATAATACTAGATCTTTCGGGTTAGGGCTTGGTGATTTTTCCCTGAAATTGATTTAAGTTTTGAATAACATTTTATTTGGTCTCATTAGAAACAAATAAAAATGACTTTCAATATTCTTTCATGAACATATGAATATATTTTCATCATTGACATTTAAGAGACACATTTCTTCCTCCAAAGTTGGATTTCTTCTCCAGACCGTATTCTTTTACTGACAGAGGATTGGCTGCGGGCAGCTTGATTAAAGTGACCTACGTCCATTATTGGCCATTAAAAATGAATGACTGATGATTTATCAATTGCATAAACCTACTTTTGAGTTGATTTTATCCTAACAAGAGTTCTCTTCCTCACATGTAAATGAGCCTGACAAGACTACCTAATTGTTTTTCCTTTCAGTGGTAATCAAAAAAAGAAAAACAAACCAAAACAAAAAGGTTCTGCATATTTGTATGCACAGGTTTAGGCATAACATTATGCAGCTACAGCACTTTAAAAAAAACCTACTTCACCTGGAGACTTAAGAATTGGTTAAAGACCACTCAGTTTCACACATTTGAGCTGCTACAGTTAGTTGAGCAGAATTTTCATAAAGAAAACATGCTATCAGTAAAGAGACAGCCAAAAAATTGACCAGTCTTCAATCTGTTTTCAGTTTTAATTGAAGGGTAAATTATATGAGCAACCATGCCACTTTGAGCAACAAAGGATTGCAACAAATATTTAAAACCATCTGTTGAACCTAGAAAAGGATAAGTTGCTCTTTTTAAAACCTTTGCTCAAGTAATATTTTTTTCTCATCAACAACAAACATGTTTTTCTTGCACATTTGAGTTATGAAAATTGTAGTTATATACATTTAGACATTAGCCAGGCTTTTGATAATAACTGCTGCTGAAATGTGAGCATTTTGTCTAAACACATTTTGTCAAACAGCCCTTTGTAGACTTCCTGCAGACTGTTAATTGTAATTACACACAACCCACCATTATTTTTATGGAGGTCAGGAGGTTGTTGGAGCCAACTGGGGAAGTCGTAAGGTCTCATTGTTTGCTCATATTATACAGCTGATTAATCGTGCCTACTTTGTGCAGTGGTGGAAAAACACATGATTAAAGATATGATTTAGACCCAGTCAGACGAATTCTCACTTTTGATAAATGGTTTACTGATCAGATCTTTTAACTTACAAGACAAACCCAAAGATGACTCAGTAGATGCAGCTGCTGTCATAATGAAATATCCAAACCAATCCACATATTATGACCTAGTTTAATTCTTGCTAGTGATTGGGTCCATACATTTGATCTTGTGGACCTTGTGGCTTGAGTAAGACATTTTTTTGTGTGTTTTTTTTTCTGAGCACACCTTGAAGTTTCTACAATTCTACAAATGAATGCTCATCTTCCCGTCACGTCAATATGAAACTACGAGTTATGTTGTCTCACCACCTAATCACCAGATCTGAACTTCCGTGGGGTCCGGGTCATACCGGGAGGATTAAAGCCCCCTCTGGCTCCCTGCTTCCTCCGGACGCAAACGCCAGGACACAATTAATTCAAACTGCTGCCAGCGCCGGCCCGTTCCCAACAGTGCTGCACTCATCCCGTATGCTCATTTGGAATGTCTATTTGCATAATATCAATTTGGTCACTAATAGTCAAGTGGGAAACGCAGTCAGGAAATTTGCATATATAAGAAAAGGCATGATTATATTACATTTAATACAGTAAACTACAACACGATTTAAAATCTCACATTGGCCAATTATGTGGCTGAAACTGGGAGGGCATAGCGGAGTAAAAAATACAACTTTTTCTTGTAAAATAGTAGATTTAGGAAAAACTAAATTTACTCTTTAGAGCACTTTGTGACAAAGGCTCTCAAGGTAAGACAAACACAGATCAGTTCTGATTATACTCTATATCCAACTTGAACAGTATTACAATATTAAGATTGCGATTGGGTCCTTATCTGTCATAAGAACACTTGTGGTATAGTTGAGGTTAACCTGTGCGCACATGCTGCTGCAAGTCTTGTCAGTGGTTCCCTGTGGATCCCCAGCCCTCTGCTTCCTCCCTGTGCTCTGTCCCTGCTCTCCAGCTCCAGTACACTGTCTGTTTAATAAAACGGAACACAATATGCTATAGTGTGGTTTTTGAGCTTTTAACTATGTTCTAACAACGTTTCATCATCAAAAACATACTCAGAGTTGCATTTAGCTTCATTCAAGCTAGTTTGAGGAATGCTGGTTAAAAAATTGTCTCCCGCAGCAGATGGCGCCTTAACTCAGTAAGTGCCAGGCCACAGAACCAGATACAGATGTTCATTTTGTTTTTATAAACTTTTTTTTTTCTTGTTCTAAATCATGAGATGCCAAACTTGCGGTACTCAAGAGCATGCTTAAAGGCTAATAACAATATAAAAAACATATGATATTTTTCCTTTAACACGTCAGCCCAAAACCTGTTTTCAAGTCCCTGCCCTCTTGTTTTATGTTGTTTCTTTAAGAATTCAACTGAGATTTTGAGAGAAATGCATATTACTGTGGTAAATTGCACTATTAAATATGCAGACAAACTTGTTTGTCCATGAAAAAGAAGTGGATTGACCAAAAACAAAACTGACAAAAAAATCTTGAATGTAGAGCATATTTTTGGAATCCAAAACTGTTGAGCTATATGCCATTATAATGATCAGGTGCATTCAGGTGCATTCAGGTGCATGTGTCATTGTGCACAGCACCCGTGTCAGCGACTGGTGCCCCTACATCTTTCATCATCATTTGCCTATACTGCCTATGCCACGTCTGAATCAGACAATTGTCTGAATCTAATGGTATAATTGTGTTTTATTGAAGAGAGAGTTGCATGCGCCCATACACTTTGGGACGAAGAGTCCTTGGCTGTTCAAGGGCAGCTCACTTTTTTTTTTTTATCAGAAAAGGATGTGCATTTGGCCATACCTGAGTGTCAGTGTCCGATCTCATAAGATTTCGGAAACAAAGCAGGTCGGGGCCTGGTTAGTATTTGGATGGGAGACTGCTGGGAAAAACTGGTGCCACAGTGGGGCGACTGGAGGAAATGCCGTGGTGACTTTGACTCTGGGGAGTGCGTGAATGATTTGTGGTGGTTGGAGGAGCTGATGTTTCTTCTTTGTTTCTGTCTATTTGCCCGGGGGCAGCTATGGCTACGGTAGTAGCTTATAATGCACTATAAAGCGTTTTGAGTGTCATGAAAGACTTGATATATTAATAGAGATTAATTATTCAGTTGATTAAAAATCATGGATGTGAATACTGACAACGTGGCAGGAACAAGTTGGCTTGTGTCACCAGTGGTTCTCTATCTTTTTCAGCAATAACAACTGTTGTCATTTGTGATCCCCAAACAAAGAAACAGGCTTCCCAAATTAAAATGTTGCATTTTATTCAATTGTATTAATGTAATACATTTTTTTCACTTCTTAAATTATCTTGCGACACCCATGGTGTCCTGACCTCCAGGTTGAGAACTGCTGACTTAAACTACCTTCTGTTTTGAAGGGTAAAATCAGGTTCCCCTTAACATACAATATATATAATTTTTTTTTTTTTTGCCACCTAGCCATATTTTTTTTTACATATTTTTTAAAGTTGTTATGAGATATAAATAGAAGTTGTAAGAACTTGGAATTATATATAATGTTATGAATAACAGAGCATACATTTTTTTGCCTCAATTTAATGTGCTGTAGAAATGTGTTATTTAAGTGTTAAGTCCTTTTTTCCATTAGAAATGTATAGATTTAACATCGCAGGGAGAGTAAATGGTCCTATGTAGTGAAAGAGAAGTTAAGGAAGTGTAAGGCAGTACTATTATCACTGTTCTGTGGCTTTCAATCCCGTGAGAGCTGTGTGTGTGAGGGGGGGTGGGATGGTGTTGAATTTAATCACTGGCCGTGGGCTGAGTGAGTGGAAAGGCTCTGCTCTTCTCCTGGATGAATAATCATACAGTCCTGCCACACTCCGCCTCTCACTGGCTGCTGCTCCTGCTCCTGTGTGTGAGCTAGACTGAAGAGAAAACTGAGTCTGTGTCACAGTGTCACAGTCAGAGGAACACAAATATACACAGGAAGAGGGAGATGGAGGGAAGTAGAGCAGGGATGAGTTGATCCAGCCTGTCAAATCAGCTGCATCTCTATTGTAGAAACAAACAGATGTATTTATCTACTATTTAATGAATCTCATATCGTCTTTGGGGAATTTGGTCTTGTCCGACTTCTTGAAATAACTTCTCACAAAACTGTCCCTGATATGTGTAAGCGTTGTACATAAGGAACATTATTGTTCAAACAAAAGTTCAAACATTGTCAACATTCTGGGCTAATGACAGCTAGTGAAAAATGTACCAATAGGAATTTCTGGAAAAATCAGTAAAAGAAATACGGTTAAAACATGCCGTAACATATATTATCGTTCCCACATTGCCCACAGCTATGTTGTCAAAGGAAGGGCGTAAAAATATGCTAAATACAAGACAAGAGACTCCCAAAGATTAAAAAAGCATCAGATTGTGATTCTGCTCATCTCAGCTGTTGATGTTTTGGAAAATATATTGAAAAAGGCTGGTAGAAATGTGAAGCACAGATTAGATAAACTAAATGTAGCAATCATTCCCTAGCCAGGCTTTGTATATTTGCAAATCTCACAGACACCGTTGAACACATCCAGGACTAAATATAAATCAGTCAGTTTGTGCCAAAGTAATGTACTCCAATAAGAAGACACAGAAGAGCGAAGGAGGAGGAATTGTTGAGGGACTGTATTTGATTTACTCAATTTTTTTTCCTTTCCTTTCAAAATAAGATCTGTAGAAGAATTCAAGAAGATGGCTTGAGCTTGTGATGAAACCCCCACCGACCCAAAACCCCCCGGGACTCTCCCCTCAGGCGGAATAATGAAACGAGCAGTGTGTGACGGATGAGCGCCCATATGCACAGAACATAACAGCATAGTGGCAGTTAAGGGTGGATGGCGTTGCCTCAAGGGGAAATGTCTACTTACCTGTGCGCAGAGGTCAGGGATCATCATTGGCTTTCCGTGGGGGCAATCTGAGCGTGATGATCGCCAGCCGAACAACCATTCCGACCAAGGAAATCAATCATTTACAAGACAACATTATTGCACTTCAGCATTGACAGTTGTTTCTTACCATTGCCAAGGCTGTGGGGTTTTTCCCTCGCTGGTGGATTGCTTGGTTTGTTCAAGAAAAGTTGGATCTTTCACAGAATTTGAAGGAAAGTTCTTGTTAAGTGCCTAGTGAGAGAAAATTATTTTTAAAGTGCAGATCTAGGAATGGTTGAAAGCAGAATTTCACTTTTTATTGCATCATAAATTATCAGTTTCAAGTTTTATGTGATGTTTAAAGGAGTTCGTCGATGTAATCCCTCATTCGTCCAGGCGTGTTCCATCGTAGAAAAGGTTACAAGGGTTGTCATCTGGACGCCGTTTGAAGATCGAGACGTTTCGGCTTCTATCCGATCCGTCTCGATCTTCAAACAGCGTCCAGATGACAACCCCTGTAACATTTTCTGCAGTGTTTAAAGCAGTAGTTGCGGCCTCTAGGATGAACACAGCACACAGCGTGGTCAGTACGGAGCACAAGAAAGCAATGGAAACACATTTACACTGCAAAATTAAAAGAATTGTTGATGAATCGTCTTGATGATCTGTCTGTTAGATGTTACAATTTTGAAAGGTCAGTATGTATCATCGGAAAAGATTTATAGTAAGGGAAAAAAACTTCACTTAAAGCAGTACATAACTTTCTGGGGGTGGCACATCGTTTTCATGAATCCTTAGAAATAGTAAAATAAAACCATACTTCAAAACATTTTCCATGGAGATAGACAGTGTTGGGCAAGTCCCTTTTAAAAAAGTAATTAATTACAGTTAGCTGTTACTAATTGCATTTGTAACTGCGTTATTGAGTGACAAAAGTCATTATTTGTAACTACATTATTGAGTGACAAAAGTCATTATTCAATCATCCAAAATAAACCCACCGTTGCTGTTCAAGTAAAAATTGAGCTTAAGTCGACCTAATGTAAATCATCAAATGCACCACCAGTGTTTGTTTTGGTGCTTTTGAATTCTGTGGAGGAGAATATAAAGTCTAGAACTGACACACGTGGCACAGTCACAACAAGCAGGACAAACTCACTTTTACGCCACAGATACAAACCCAAACAGCGCATTTATCAAAGACAAACTGATATCAGAACATAACACACACATGCTTACATGACAGCGCTTACACTTAAAACCAGAGCTCAATCATGGCCCAATAGATTTTTAAATAACTGCACTTACGTGAAAGCAGACGGCTGTCTCCACACTCGCCTGACGCATGTGTTTTTAGTTCTGTAAATACCAAACACGTGGAACTCCTGCTGTTTGTACTTCCATCGCAAAGAGCTGCAAAATAACCATGTATTATCCTTAAAATCCACTTATGACACATTTCCTCGTGTGTTTTGGAAAGACTGAGGATTAGAGCGTGTCTGCTGAACCAATGAAATGTCAGGAAAATGTCTATCCTTGCCCTCGCTACTTCTGATTGGCTAAAAAAAAAAAAGAGATTGACAGCAAAAGTAACCAATCACTGTCTCTAGTTGGTCTTGCTCCTGTTTATGTCCTGAAACAAACTTTGCTGCTCCTGAATGAGACGAGAAGCAGAGTCTGGTCAATCAGCACTGCTGCCACTCAGAGTAAAATAACAGTCAGTTACTATAACGGCGATATAGCAGAGGAGAGAGTAATTAGATTACTCATTACTGATAAAATAATGCCGTTAGTGACACCGTTATATTTAAACGCCATTATCCCCAACACTGGAGATAGAGCCGTTTTTTTTTTGTTTTTTTTTACCATGAGGTATAAAACGAAACAATTGTAGTGTGCAGACTTGTATACTTAGTTAAATTTATGTTTTTTTTAAAGTTTTTATTTAGGTTTATATCACTCACCAGTTGACTGATCTCTTGAGATTGACTTACAGAAATGAAATATCATAGCGAAGAGCTAAAACTTCCATCAACATTTGCAGCAACTGCAGCTTACACATGGGCCCTGATTTCTGACATCTTAATCCAACATTAATAACACATTCCTAATGCAGTTACAGGCAGATCATTTGAGAGCTTAGCACGCACTTCCTAATTATGTAAATAAGAACAGTGAGGTGGTGAATTTTAATGCTTGGGTTTACGGCGTTAATGCAATTAACATCAGTTTCTCGAGTCACCAGGGAAAAGCAGGATGGCTGTGTTACTCACAAAGCACTTGTCCCTTTCAAATCACACGAATTTGAAATCTATGGCCATATCAGTCACAGCATTTTTAATATACTCATACTCACTGATATACTTCATAATTAATACATGCAGGGCTGGGTAAATAACAGTATTTAGCTTGAGTTTGAGCTAGTGGTAAATTCTGGAGTGTTTACTAAAGTATTGACGGAGAGAGACAGGAGGCTGCAGACTGCAATCCGAACTAGTTTTACATCTCCGACGTTTAGACTGCATTGCCAAGGCCACTGTTGATAAATGAAGGATCCACCGCTGTTGGGGTTTCTATGTGCACATACACATTTGTACAAGGTTGTCAGAAAGTAAATAAAGAAAGGGATTTTAGATTTAGAGGAAAATACTTTATTCAGGTTTATATATATATATATCAAACCCATTGAATGGATATAACCTTGTTCACATAGAAACTCAGAAAATAAATTAAAGGATATGACTTGGTCACTTCGCACATCAAATTTGGGATTAAAGTGGGACTAAATTCAAAACTAATCCTGGACCAGGCCAGGACTGGGACAGGACCAAACCAGGCCTAAACCTGGACTAAACTGGGCCCAAACCAGGACCCAAAAAGGACAACTCCGAAAAACACAGAATATAATTGAAAGAATTAGAATAAAATGATATAGTGTGGCTCATTCACACAACACAGTTACAACTTATCATTTTACTCTAGCCATCTTTTCCATTAAAGCAGATATATTTAATACTAGTGAGCAATATTTAACTATATCTGTATTTTTAGTCTTCAGTCATTTTAGTCTTGGTCTGCAGAGATCTGTTCAAGCCTCTGCACTTTTCCCATTTCTTCAACTGCTGGAGAGAGAGTGTGAAATTCAGACTTGGAATCAATTCAAGAACTACAATCCCCCATAAGGTTATTCCTGGAAGCTGCACAGCCTAAATCCTGTTGATACTTCCAGACATATTTCACTCTAAAGTCACTCTAAAACTGTAATGCAGGAAAGCCACAATAGTGAGGCTGTTTGAACAACATGGCACCTGTTTGTACATGTGCCAGGACATTAGTGCTGTACTAACGTTTATTAGTAGTCGGCGATCATTTTTTCAATTAGTTGATTAGTCAAACGATTATTTCTGTTGTATATTTAAACTTTTTAAATACATTCTCTGCCAAATTGAGGTTGAAATATGGTGACTGAAGGCTTCTAGATTCTAGATATTCTAGACTTATAGTCGACTAGTCTTGATTAGTCGATTATTGGTTGCAGCCCTAAAGGACATTGCCTGGCAAGTCCAGAATGATATATCTATGTATTATTTATACACAATATATCAGTCTGGTCGCCCTGCCCTCCGCCGTGCCTCGAGTCAATTCCAAGACGTACCGAGCAATCAGATTTGTTTATTTCAGTGACGCAAACAGCGTCGGAAGTAGCAGAGTTGGCTATAACACACTCAATTCTCAAAGGCTTTGTCCGAACGTCCACACTCTCTTCTTCTCTAACCCCTCAGTCACTCCACAGTCCTGCCCTCTTCAGTGATTAAATAGTGTCCCAGTCCTGGAGCAATTCGGACACACAGATCACTACTTTCTCCTCGCCGCATGTCACGTGACTCTGGCGTCTGGGAGAAAAAAAGTCGGCAAAACTCTGACAAATATTTATTTATGTAATGAATATGGATCAAATCCACACATATTTATGGGCTAATAAACAGCATACAAGTTTTATTCATCATGGATCACACGTGAAACATCAAACGGACTGGATTATTCAACTTTTTGCCGGAGATTTGTGATCTATTCACAGCTGAAGCTAAGGTAAGCGGCTAACGGCAGCAACTCTGCCGCTAACGGTTTGTTTAAAGTGTTTTGTTCATAATCTCGGCTCAACAGTTCGTTTAAACAGCGCCTCTTTCTGCTTTCATTCAGTTTGCTGTAGTTTTTCTTACCCTCGCAATGCATTGTGGTTAATTTTGACCGGTCTAGTAACCAGCGTTGGACACTACTTTTCAAGATGCATTGTGGGAAACTTTGAATGCATAACTTTTTCACCTGTTGGACATTCGGACAGCACTAAAAACGCGTGACCACTATACAGTGATACACTCTGATTGGTTTACTCCGCTTCCTGTTTGCAAAAATCACATCAATAAAGTATTCTTTATATTACTTATATTACTGAGGTCATCTTTTTAACTTTCCATTTTTATCTGAAGAAAACATAAGAAGCGATAAATGGGTCAGATTTTTGCAGTATCATTTGGGGATGACTTGCTAAATGTGTTTGCATAATGTTTAATATGTACACAGTTCTAAAACTGCACATTGTCCCCACTTAAAATCTACAATGGAAAATATATAATACAGTGCCGATAAAAAGTTTAAGACCAGTTGAATAAATGGCAAAGTCACATTTTGCATGGTTGGATCTTAACAAGGTTCCAAGTAGAGCTTCAATAACAACAAGAAATGGGAGTGAGACAAAAAAAAATTTTGAGTAAACATTTTATTGAAAACAACTATTAAGCTGAAATAGGCTGTTTTGCACCTGGTTTAGGACCATTGAAACCCCATCAAAACAGAAATCAAAGTCCCAAACTTAATGAATAGCCCTACCGTTATTGTTGATCACTTCAAAAATGTGTTGCAGCATTTGATGCAAGTATTTCCAGGAGGTGAATGGGAACATTTCTCCAAGTGGTGAAGATGGCCTCTTGAAAGGCATCTATTGTCTAGAACTGTTGTCCATTTTTATAAACTTCCCTGCCATCCATCCCCAAAGGTTCTCGATTGGTTTTAGATCAGCCGAACATGCAGGATGGTCCAAAAGAGTGATGCTATTCTCCTGGAAGAAGTTCTTTGTCCTGAGACTTTGTAAACTGTAGCGTTGTCCTGTAGAAAAACCCAGTGGTTCCACAGACGAGGGATGCTCTCTGCAACATCTGCACAGAGCCAGCAGCTGTTTGACGCCCCTGCACCACCTGGAGCTCCATTGTTCCTGTGACAAAGTGGGTTTTTGTCCCTTTTAATCACTCTTAATTTCTATTTTTCAATTTCTCATACTCAACTGTAAACTTAATCCGGGGTTTGTTTAGTTTAGTTTTTTTAGTTATCACAAAACACATAAGTTCCTTTTCAATGTTTATTTGTTTAAATTTGTATTTCAGTTAATTTCAACAAACTTACCTTGTCCACCACATGGTCTGGTCAAAGAGGAGGAGGGCCTCATGGCGGCCATTTTTTAAAACCTTTGTTGGGGTCATGGGCCAGACCATGTGGAGGGGAGAACTGCCATAGTTCAATTTGGATTTAGTTTAATAAGGTGTTTAAAATTTATTTGTTTTGTGTTTGTAGTTTCAGTTAAACATCTGAATTGTTTTGGGGACATTGGTCCATGGAGGGGCAAAGTAATTCTCTGCCTCTTTGAGGCTTAAAGGGTGCAGTTCCCTGCAATCAAGGTGTACTGTCCTAGGGGAGGGGCCTAGGGTATAAAAGGGTTCTGCTGTCCCCATTTCGGGAGAGAGACTTCAGTGCAGTTGCGTGCACATGTTTTGTTCGTTTTAATAAATCTTGTCTGGTACAAGACTTTTGTATGTCTGCCTCCTACCTCGACCACTTTGGCCAGCTTTCCCACATTTGGTGGCAGCGGTGGGATCCAGGCCAGTAGGAGCAGTGACGAATAATGGAAACCAGACGGAAGAAGGTTCGTGCTGATGGAGTCACAGGTCCACTTGACAACCTACAGGGGACATTCGGCAGAGAACTACAGCTGAACATCTCGGGACAACGGGCAAGTCTAATAGATCTTATGAGGCAACAAATGAACCAGTTTTCTCACCTCCAATGGGAGGTACAGCAAAGCCGTGTGGAGCTTGCAGAGAAGGCCCCTGAAGAGAGGAACGCATCTCGTGCAGAGGTCCACCACGGAAAAATTGAGCAACTTTTGGCTTGGACACCATAAGAGTCGTGGCGTGTTTTGGTCAGCGACTGTGGCATAAACGTCAGTAGTTGCTATGAGCTGCTGTCGGGAGCTGTGGAGTGCTTGGTGTTTTCACTGTAGCTGTGTGCAGTTGGAGCAGCCAGCGCTATGTGAGGAGGAGTTTGGACAATGGTTTGGTTCTATTTTCCAGAGGTCCAAGAACCCACTGAGGAGTCAAGGTTCACCAGCTCAAGGTTCACCGGGCCTGCGTTCTTGGTCTGCTGAAGATTGGGAGCTGTTTGGAACTAGACTCTTTCCAGGTGTAGTAAGGTACTTGCATTGGAGAAGATGTTCTTGATACAAGAGGAACTTTGGACACTTTGAAGTTGCCTACTGTCTTAATGTGAAAGTGTTTATTGTAAATAGGTTACTGTGTTTGCCTAGAATCTTTAAAATGTGTATATATGGATTTCCTGTCCCGTGACTCACAGGAGTAACGGTCTTAAGAGGGGGGGTGTGTGACAAAGTGGGTTTTTGTCCCTTTTAATCACTCTTAATTTCTATTTTTCAATTTCTCATACTCAACTGTAAACTTAATCCGGGGTTTGTTTAGTTTAGTTTTTTTAGTTATCACAAAACACATAAGTTCCTTTTCAATGTTTATTTGTTTAAATTTGTATTTCAGTTAATTTCAACAAACTTACCTTGTCCACCACATGGTCTGGTCAAAGAGGAGGAGGGCCTCATGGCGGCCATTTTTTAAAACCTTTGTTGGGGTCATGGGCCAGACCATGTGGAGGGGAGAACTGCCATAGTTCAATTTGGATTTAGTTTAATAAGGTGTTTAAAATTTATTTGTTTTGTGTTTGTAGTTTCAGTTAAACATCTGAATTGTTTTGGGGACATTGGTCCATGGAGGGGCAAAGTAATTCTCTGCCTCTTTGAGGCTTAAAGGGTGCAGTTCCCTGCAATCAAGGTGTACTGTCCTAGGGGAGGGGCCTAGGGTATAAAAGGGTTCTGCTGTCCCCATTTCGGGAGAGAGACTTCAGTGCAGTTGCGTGCACATGTTTTGTTTGTTTTAATAAATCTTGTCTGGTACAAGACTTTTGTATGTCTGCCTCCTACTTCGACCACTTCGGGCCAGCTTCCCCACAGTTCCACTGAAGGAAAAAACACCCCGGATCATTATGGCGCCCCCTCCCTGTGGGACGTAGAAAACATCTCAGGTGGATCTGCTTATTGTGCCAGTAACGTTGGAAACCATCAGGACCATCAAGGTTACATTTCTTCAACCCTTCAATGTTCCATGTTTGGTGCTCTCTTGCAAAGTGGCAGTTCTGTGGCGTTCAAGCAGATGACACCTTTTGAAGAGGTTTTTTGTGTTTTTGAAGCCCTTCAGTTGCAGATGTGTCTGTTATTGGGCTGCCGTTGGCACCAGTAACCGCCTTAATTTGGGTCGAGGATCGTCCAGTGTCTTGACAGATGGCTAATCAGGTCCTCCGGCTCAGCGCTGGTGTCATTTTTTTTGTGTCTTCCACTTGGCTTTTTTTGTTCCATAACCCTCAGGATCTTTTAAAAAATTCAAAATGACTCTTACTGCGTCCCACCTGTGGGAGGCCCTGCTTATGCAGCTCAACAACCTGACCACGTTCAAAAAGAGACATTGTTTTTGCCTTTGCTATCAGAGCGTCATGACAGTGTGAATACTTGGCTGAAAATGACACTGAATATGCATTTTTGCATTTTAATGATTGTTTTCAATAAAATGTTTACTCAAACCTTTATTTTTGGTCTCGCTCTCATTTCTTGTTGTATTGTGAAGTTTCACTTAGATTGTTAAGATCCAACCACGCAAAATGTGACTTACCATTTATTCAACTGGTTTTAAACTTTTGATCGGGAATGTATAATAACTTTTATGCTGTAATCTAACGGGTGGCCTGCGGTTTGACATATGACACATATTTGAACACAGTTACATGAAAATCAGCAGGAGCTCATCTGTCATTTATGCTCCAGGACAAGCTCTGAGCTTCAGGGTTTAAGCTTCAGGTCAAAAGGAATAATTGTAATTCGCATTTTTGTAAAATCCTACTTTTCAGAAAAATACTTTTATAAAGCTTAAAACATTATTCTTTAAACTGAGACTGAGAGAGTAATATAGTAATTATTAAATTTACACTTTATACATAGTTACGTAATCAATATATTTTATTAACGTGGCAATTTTGTAGTGAATGTCCTGTGGTATGACGGTCTAAAAAGGCGTATCAGACTGCAGTTCAGGAAAAAAAGGTATCACACCCTCAAACAATATAGTTGTCGCAGCTATTATGAGCCATAGAGTTGCAACATATAAAATAAATGAATGAATAAATAAAAGATACATCGTATTGCATCATAATGGTCGGTGGTGTTCTGGTGTGGGGAAAACACACAGATCAATGGGAAATGCAACTTTTTCCTTCTTTGAAGACCTTTTGATTATCTGAATTTTAAGCATAATTTATTTAAGCGCAGGTCATAATTCAGTCTTAATGGATGTTGTTGACATGACTTTACTTCATAAAAAAAAAAAAACAAGAACATACTGTTCTGTCGATGTTAAAATTCAGCGGGCAACAATAGCAATGTGGTAGCTGTTGTAAGATAAAAAGGGTAAGATGATCACTTCGAAACAAAGGGCAAAAAGTTCTCCACTAGCACACATAAATAAACGTTTTATCGTATTGCATTTAGTCATGTTTAAAGGTGCATTATGTGACATTGCTGGTGTGGGGGTACCTGGAATGTTCCACAGTATGGCATTAAACATATCTATTTTGCATTTATTCAATTAGGCCTACAGGTGATGTCATTGCTTTACAAAGACCTTGAAAAACATGCATTCATCACGGTGTGCGGGCTCGTTCTCCACAGATCTTACCTGTAAGTGGACCTGATGGCATTACCTGCTTGTTTCCTTGCAGATACATACATGTAATGGCATACTGTGGAACACTACGCAAAGCAATATCATCTCCATGACATCTCCACTTTCCTCCTCTTAGAAAAGTTACATTTAATACACCTTTGAAACTTACAAGTTCAGGTGGAGTACATTGACAGTGTCCTGTTGTTATCCTGTGAAAAAGAAAATGTCAAAGTTTATTCTATGAAATATTTTAAGGGAATAATGGATTTATTCATGAAGTTAAGATTTAAAAACACTTTTGTAATATTCAACCCAACATAACCTTGTTACCTTGTCGGTGCAGTGACAACACTTCTAGTCACTATTGCAATATAAAACAAATAGATGTTCCTCTCTTTTGAACCAAAAGAGAATGGGGCCTGTGGTTGGTCCCTGTACCAATTATAACCCCTGGACCGTACAAGACTATACAAACATCAAACACACATAAATCAAAGACTGGATCAGACCTCTTCAAAATGAATAAAAGAACAGATTGTATTTTTGTAGGATAGACTTTGTGAAGTATTTTTCTATTTCTCTTAGAATTCTCCCAAAAAAGAGCAAATGGAAACCTAAAATATAGAGACTCGATTTGGGAAAAACATCTAATTGCCATTTTTCAATTGCGATTAGATTTGAGAGTTATGTTTTAATTATGGGATTCTGTTCAAAATTCACATTTTAAACTAAACCAGGAGAATAGACAGAAATACTAAGATCAAAATTTTTGTCGCTTTTTGTCACTTTTTGTCATGTTTTGTGAGCGTCTTGGTTACTTACTCTGCTCTGTAGGTTGTAGGTACACTTAGTATCAAATCAAACTGAATGAAATGCAAGGATGTGGACTAAATATGAAATTGAACACAATCACACATTCGTCTTCTGGTTAGTCTTGAAGAAAGTTGGTCACCCAAAGAAGAATTCACTTTTGTTTTGCATTTTGTTCCATATCAGGATGTTTTCCTGGATGCTACACCGCTCAGCCACACGTGTACTTTGCCCAGGCCTATATTTATATATTTTTTCCTCCTGTTTAGCTCTGTCCCCTGGCACCTCTCTCCGTTTTCTCTTCCTCTTGCGTGCCCGCGCTTTTGAAACTCTCATTTCTGACCACAACTGATGATGATGTTGGTAATAAGCCCATGCAGTGTTTTCAAGCCTCCTAATAAAAAGACTGGAGGCCATAGACTCCATAGTTCTCTTCCTGTCCTATTTCTTTTGTGTCGACGAGCGCTTTCTACCAGGGAGAGAAGACAGGCCACAAAATGGGCGTAATGATGCATTTTAGGGACCACGACGGAGACAAAAAAACAAAAATAAGTATTTGGCACCTCATCTTTGAACAACCAGTAGATAGTTGACTCATCCTTGGACATACGTCAGACAGGAAAATTACAAATCCTCTCAGTGAGCTGGTGTGATTACTGTATGAAATATGTCAGCCATCAAAAATCCTTTTCTACTATTATAGCCTCTTCTATAAGGTGATGATTTAGTTTTATTCTTATGTCACACAGGAGTATGGCTAATGGGTCTGCTAATACTAAATTATGCATTAACATGATTGATGGGACATAAATATAATGAAACGGCATGTATAGCTTTTAGATGACTGTAAGGAGTGCAGTGCATTGTCCCTCAATGATAAGACGAGAGTTTCAAAAGCCAAGGTCTTTCTATAGTAGTACATAGTACTAATGTATAATGTCTTACTCTATTCAATGGACAGCTGGGTTTTAGTGATGGACAAAAAATGAAATCCACTTTTTTTTTTTTTTTTTTTTTTGAGCCAGATCACGATTTCTATTTGATCCGGATTCATGTCCACTTTTCTCTTAAGAGATAAAAGTAATGTGCGTCTTCTGAAAGGTCACACTGACACACTGTGATCGGTTGAATCCAGCTGTCACTCACTCAGAGCCTTACCACCAACCAATTAGAGATGTGTGTGGGAAAAAGAGTCTGGGTTTGGCAGTTGCATTAAATAGAGAAATTGTGAATCGTGATATGGCAATATAAATATATATTATATTAAAAATATAAATAGCAGATTGTCACAGGGATGAGATCATGATTTGATTTTATCATAAGATTGCCCGGCCCTACTGTGTTTTTTATATTCATAGGTTTTAGAATGATGAAAAATTAGGACCGTTGCCATAGCAATTAACAGTTGAAAACAAATTATCCTGTCTTTTGTATGGTGACAATGTTGGAAGCTGAAACCCATAAATATGTTGACTTGTTGTTGACCTTTAAATGAGGCTGAAATGATTGAGTTTAGAATTTAGTAATTTAATTGCAAAAAAGCTTTTGTTATTTTATAGCCTTGATGATTAATGTATTTCATATATTTATGAAAAATCATGAGAAACAGAAGTGCATCAGTGCACATGGAACTATTGCTTGTTTCCCACAGAGCTGGTTTCCACACAGTGCCTGCACTGACAGTACAGAAAACCGTCTTTAAATTCACAACAAAACAACCAATACATGAAAAAGTCCTCTAAAGCACCAATATTGATATTAGCTCTGATATCAGAATCAGATTTATTGCCATTGTCAGTGATCAAACTTCACAAATATAGGAACTTGTTTTGACGTAAGGTGCTACTGACCCAAACCCTAACCTCTGGCACCATTAACACCACTGTAACATGTTACAGAACCTGACTGTTTTTTGTGAACTTCATTAGAGTGAAAAATGATTGTCATCACAATTAGTATAGTTATTATTCTCTCATGCTTTAGTTCTAAACATATTGTTTTTCATATTGAATTGAAGCCATCCATTTGAAAGTTTCCTCGCACGCATCTATTTACATGCTCACCTACTAATGTGCCACGGCGTTTTTTTATTGTGCTGTTATTCTGCAGACTAAAATGATGATGCATGCCCACAGTTAATCCTTATGGTGTTTAGATCCTGCTGCAAAACCAGAGGTGCTTTGCAGCATATGAGCATAAACCATGATGAATGAGCAACTAGCTAAAAGTAATAAGTCGGTAGGCGAGGTCCGCTTTGGAAAAACACCAGGGGAGGTAATTACTGCTATTTCACTGTGCGAGTTCTGGGTTCACAATGTCACGGCGCACTCTTTTTGTTCTATTCTGTCCTGTGAGACCACCCATGCACACGCACGCACGCACGCACGCACGCACGCACGCACGCACGCACGCACACACACACACACACACACACACACACACACACACACACACACACACACACACACACACACACACACACACACACACACACACACACACACACACACGCACGCATACACACACACACACACACACACACACACACACACACACACACACACACACACACACACACACACACACACACACACACACACAGACACTTGTACAAATAGTTATATTCAATACATAAATGCATATATATTCCCCTGCATAAATAAGAACGTCAATGTATTCATGTGGACATGTATATTTTAAATAGATTTTTAATACCTATGGTCACAAATGCATAATGATTAAATGTACTAATATATGCCTGCACATGCACACTCTCCACACATGTTGGAAACCCTGAAATGGAGATAAGGTGTGACAAACTGTTTTTAGATTCAAAGCACTGACTTCAAAAGCCAAAGGAGCTGCGTCCCTGACCAGGAGGAGCAGGCTCTTGCCTCTGCATCCTCATGAACGTTTAGCAGATAGTGTTCCTCTATTGGTACTGGCTTAACACCCCATTCTTCACTGAACTCCACAGATAATTGCAATTATTCTCACTCTGCTCCACTTTCAGGGACTTTGTAAAAGAGTAGTTATGTTTCCTATATTTAAAACACATGTAGCATGTTTGAATAAGATTTAAATTAGATTGCAAACTTCAAGTTTGAATGTTAAAGGACAAACTTCTTTTTTTTTTTTAGCTTTTAGCCATCAACATCGTTCTGCCATCAAAAACTTGCCTAGAGTTGCATTTAGCTTCATTCACCCATGTTTGGTGCGGTTAGTCTCGGTTAGAAAATCCTCTCCACTCCAGGCGTCAAAAACACTCCATTCTGAATTGACTCTGTGTCATGTTTTTTCGATTTGTGACGTGGCGCTTAACGTCGTTAAGTCCATAAGTTATTGTCAGACTAGTTTTGAGCATTTCTGCCATCAAATTGCGATCATTAACAACTTCGTCGATGTAAACCCTCATTCGCCAGGTGTGGTCCATCCTGAAACCCTTTCTACGATCATTAACAACTGTGTGACGGCTCAACAAGGCAAAACACGGCTAGCTTTATCAAGCAGTATTCATTGTACATTTTTGTAATTCCCTCTGCAGCCAGTTGATGGAGCCAAAGCTAAGTTACTCTGATGTCTCCCAAGGCTGTGACAGTTATATTGTTTAAAAAATAAAAAAAAGATATTATTATTTTGTGTTCTAAAACATGAGATGCGTAAGTAAAGATACTCAAGAGCGTGTTCAAAAGTCAATAACAATACAAATAATGCATACTGTTTGTCCTTTAATATGTTGTATGTATGTATGTAAAAACAATTAATTGCAGAATCACAAATCCTTTTGCCACTCAAAACCTAGAGCAAAGGCAATTTTTTTTCTTTCTAATGAAACATATTCAGTCTATACTTTCTCTACAGAATAATTCTGACAATTTAGAAGTTTGTAAGTACTGAAGTTTTTGTATTTCAATTATGAGCCAAATATTCGTAATCAAGCAGTCCTATTAGTTAACTGACAGCTTGACAAGGGGTTTCCTTTTTTTGGTAAATAGTATTGAATCTTTCACAGTCGTCTTGGGGGCTATAAGGATATTTACAGCAAGTAGGCCTAAATATCCATTCATAAAAAAGTATCTTGCCCAAGTATGCACAGCCAGTAGCTGGAATCGAACTGCAAACCATAGGGTTACTGGAAAAAGTTCTTAAAAGGGGCTTTTATGACACAATAAAAGAGTACATCTTAAGCAAAATTAACTTGTAATGTTTCAGTGTTGTTTTTTGCCAGATTTCTTTCTTGGCACCAGCTGAAATAAAATTGAAAATAAAAATCTGAGCAGTGGTTGTTTTATACATACTGTATATAAAGGATCATGAGGTTAAGAGATGAGAGCTGGACGAGCCTCTACCATCACCATGCCAACCTTTGTTCAGGCAGCACTGTCCTTCGCATGTCGGAGCACACAACGGGGCACACAGGTGTGTGACAGTCACCATGACATTTTACAGTCTGCTGCTGCTGCTTCACTGCTCACAACACTGTCAACATCTGCATCAACATCAACACAACTGCATCAACACAACTGCATCAACATCAACACAACTGCATCAACATCAACACAACTGCATCAACATCAACACATCTGCATCAACATCAACACAACTGCATCAACACAACTGCATCAACATCAACACAACTGCATCAACATCAACACAACTGCATCAACATCAACACAACTGCATCAACATCAACTGCATCAACATCAACTGCATCAACATCAACACAACTGTATCAACACAACTGCATCAACACATCTGTAGCAACACATCTGTAGCAACACATCAACATCGACACATCTGCATCGACACATCTGCATCGACACATCTGCATCGACACATCTGCATCGACACATCTGCATCGACACATCTGCATCGACATCAACACTACTGCATCAACACTACTGCATCGACACTACTGCATCGACACAACTGCATCGACACAACTGCATCGACACAACTGCATCGACACATCTGCATCGACACATCTGCATCAACACATCTGCATCGACACATCTGCATCGACACATCTGCATCGACACATCTGCATCGACACATCTGCATCGACACATCTGCATCGACATCAACACAACTGCATCAACACATCTATAGCAACACATCAACACAACAGCATCAACACAACTGCATCAACACATCTATAGCAACACATCAACACAACAGCATCAACACATCTGTAGCAACACAACTGCATCAACACAACTGCATCAACACAACTGCATCAACATCAACACAACTGCATCAACATCAACACAACTACATCAACATCAACTGCATCAACATCAACACAACTGCATCAACACATCTGTAGCAACACATCAACATCGACACATCTGCATCAACACAACTGCATCAACACTACTGCATCGACACAACTGCATCGACACAACTGCATCGACACATCTGCATCGACACAACTGCATCGACACATCTGCATCGACACATCTGCATCGACACATCTGCCTAGACACATCTGCATCGACACATCTGCATCGACATCAACACAACTGCATCAACACATCTGCATCGACACATCTGCATCAACATCAACACAACTGCATCAACACATCTATAGCAACACATCAACACAACAGCATCAACACAACAGCATCGACACATCTGTAGCAATACAACTGCATCAACACAACTGCATCGACACAACTGCATCGACACAACTGCATCGACACAACTGCATCGACACAACTGCATCGACACAACTGCATCGACACAACTGCACCGACACAACTGCACCGACACAACTGCACCGACACAACTGCATCAACACAACTGCATCAACACAACTGCATCAACACAACTGCATCAACACAACTGCATCAACACAACTGCATCAACACATCTGTATAAACATCAACATCGACACAACTGCATCAACACAACTGCATCGACACACACAACTGCACCGACACAACTGCACCGACACAACTGCACCGACACACACAACTGCATCGACACAACTGCATCGACACAACTGCATTCTCATTTGACTGGAGCATCTGACCAAGTAGGGCTTGTGAGTAGGTTTAACTCACACCAACAGATCAATGTAATAAGTTTGCACTGAATGCTGCAATGTGAGTGATGAATATGATGAATATGACAACAGAAATGACAATACATGGTACACGTTACCTTCTACTTATGAATGAAGAGCATGTTGTGACAATCAGCCAATCACGTCTGATTTTTACTTTTTGTTTTCCCATCTCTATTACACGCTTTTGACATTTTCTTTTCCTTTTTTGTGGACAGTACCAGACGACAAAAGAGAGCGTGCTTTCAAACACACAAAATCGGTTCCCAGATTTAGGATGTCTCCTCTTTGGACATTGCAACAAACTGTGCTCGTTGTTATTTAAATGATAAGATTCTTGAAACTTGTGGCCAATGTATTTGCTTGACATGCTATTGTAAGAAAAGAATTCAGCTCGTTGTTATGTTAAAATGTTTTGACTGTAATGGAAATAGAACAGCTCCACCAACAATGGTCCACATGTTTTTTTCTTTTATTTTCTACCCTCTGTTCTATTCATACCAAGGTCTATCATTATGATACTCCACAAACACGTTACAATGTGAAAATGGGTCGGGGATGTTTATTTTTCTTTCATTTTATATCAAATAAGTTTCATATCAGCAAAAAAAAACAAACAAAAAAACAATAAATTTTTATATATGGCATTAATAGGAATATATACTTGACTTCTTCTAAACGTTGTGGCCTCTGGGAACAAAACGGCCAAAGAAACATGCTTATTCTAGCAGCCATTTCAACACTTCTTCTTGACTCTCCCTGTGGTGCTGCACATCTGGCACACTGCAGAGTGCGTCTGAACTGGCCCCTTACTGTGATCACAGAAGAGATTTTACCACAAGTTGTAAAGCTATTGTTTGCTCAACAGCATCTCAGGCAATGCAATGTTTGTACTGGATTAGGATGTCTGACTGAGTACTAGTAGATAATACATTACACCGTCACTCTTTACTCTATGAATGCGCGTTGAGGTGAATGTATTAAAAAGGATCAAATGTGTCATACAATTATAATTATCCTGCTTGCACTAAACCACTTTTAAAAAATGTAATCCTTTTGTAAGTATACTTCTTGTCGCAGCGTAAAATATGTTCACTATTGTATTCGGAAAATTCATTCTGTCTATTAATTGTGAGTTTCTTCTAATAAGACAGTTGTAAAAAAGCTATAAGCTGATTTACCTTACCTGTTTCATAAGGTAAATCAGCTTATAGCTTTTTTACAACTGTCTTATTAGAAGAAACTCACAATTAATATGTTCACTATATTCATGATTGAGATAAACAAGTCCAAAAAAGGATCTACTCTGGTAATTTCTGACTGTGTTCTGTTAATGAGGAAGCATTGTCTAAAGAAACAGAATATATTTCAACATTTTCCTCTTCAAAACAAACAAATGCAAGTCTATTATTAGATGACTGCCCGTGAGCTATAAATACTTGCTGTCAGTTGCTACCAGCTGTAGCTATTTTAGGCTTGTAAAAATAGAACATTTGAATGAAAACTTTACTTTATATTTATTTTTTCACAATAACTGTCTCAACCTATGACCTAAACAACTGCCAAACGGCTCTAGCTGGCCTTGATATGCTATAGTAGGCTTGACTGATTGTCCAAACCTGTTCGAATGATTCATGGGGAGCTCAGAGCTATAGACCTTTGACATGTGAAAACGCATGCCTTCTCAATGCACAGAGGATGTATTCCCAAATCCATCAGCCTGAGCGGACAATAGGCAAACCAAGAAGAAAGCAGATGGAGTTAAACATCTCTCCATGATCAAACAAACAATATCCATGGGTATATCAGAGAGTGTGAAGTGGATCTCTGAAAGAGGTTTTTAGCCAGAGGGGATGGAGGAGCAAGAACTACCACGGGAGGTCAAAAGACTGCATAGTATGTGTCTGTGGAGAGTGGCTGGAGATGGCTTCAAGATTAAAGAGTCATAAGTGTAGGCCTACTCAGTCACAAGGCCTGTGCAGAGCTGCAGTAGTTGGGGCCAACTGACTCTTCCATGAAATATAGGAAAAGAAGCCTTCTGAACTGCTACCATAAACCATAAAAGCTTATTTATATATATATATATATATATATATATATAATATGACATAAACTTGCTGATTGAAAGGTATGGCCTACATCTTGATCATACCCCCATGTGCGTAGTAGTCATCCTATCACATTGATAATGGCACGTAACTGTACTTCCTGTAATGATATACGTTTTCTGTGTCCATCATATAAAAATCTCGATAATCTCTGACTGCTTGACAAGACTTATTACACTCTAAATCTGAGGATAAGATGCATATTGTTGCTTTAGGATGTGTTCATAACTGGACACCAAATCAAAGTTGGAACTAAACTATGAGAGAAATCTAAACTAATCTTGTACTCCACAGCATTAAAATCGGTGCGTTGTGACTTATTGCTCGTGTTCATTAAACATTTTGCACAGACCAATCTACTTTACACAATGTTTTAGCGGCAAGACTTTTTGTCTTGTGGGCGGGGCAGAATAAGGTGAATATTATGATGTGGAAACACCATGTGGATCTGCTGGATCTGCGTATTCAGGTTTCTCTGTGTGTGTGCTGCTTGCATTTTTCCACCTATTGATTTTTTTAATTTTACTGTTGCAAAGTGAAGATATATCACTTTTGGCTTTGGATGACAAGTGCAGCTCCATATTACTACATTTGCTTTTGAGTCCAAAAAGTATGCGTATGCCCTGCTGACTGAATAGCCATTTTTTTGGTCAAAACCATTTAAACACAAACACATAAAACAAATCTTATTCTATAATCGTTTCCTTTTGTGTGAGCCCATATGGCAGTCACAGAGCAAATGCAGCACACCAGCCGGATTTGGCATCTGTATGAATATAGGCTGTGTGACCACAGAGATTTGCATAAACATGTTTGCATAATGTTAGCCCTGCGACGAGTTGGCCACTGTCCAGGGTGTACCCCGCCTAAGGCCCAAAGTCACTGGGATAGGCTCCAGTCACCCGCGACCCCTAACGGGAATAAGCGGTAGAAAATGAATGAATGAATGAATGAATGTTTGCATAATCATTATGACACGCACTGGTGTGTGTCAGAGTAGCAGAGGGACTTGTGTCCACACTGTGGGAGCACAGACTACACCTCAATTCTAGATCCTACCTCAAAACCAGAAGCTCCCAGGTTAATTTCCATGTGAGTTTACATGTTCTTCGTTTCTTTGGACAGTTTTCTCCAGATCCCCCTCTTCCTGTTATTTGCACGTCGGTTTTAATATGTTTACACTAACCCGTGAACTATAAATACTTCAGCTGTCGGTCGCTGCAGCAGCCAAAGCTTTTTTTTTCTTCTATTTTTTTAGGCTCACAAAAATAGAACACTTTGATTTAAATGAAAAGTCTTCTTTTTTTACAACAACAGTCTGAACTGAATTTTAAATTGTTACAATGTATTGAAGTAGTGCGCTCACAAATCAAATGCCAAACAACTATGGATGGTCTTGACGTGCTATAGGAGGCTCTGCCGGTTGTCCTGCTCTGACTTGATGACAGAGAGTTGAGAACTATAGACTTCTGAGATCCAACAAAGCATAGCATGGAGGATGTATTCCCAAATCCATCAGCCTGAGTGCTGAAAGCAGATGACTTAAACATCTCTCCATGATCAAACAAAGAAATATCCATGGGTATATCAAAGAGAGTAAAGTGGATCTCTGAAAGAAGCAGTGAGCAAGAGGACATGGACCGTGTGTATCAGTGGAGAGGCTGGTACCTACATGACCTCTAAATCAAAGAATCATAGTACAGTCCTGATCAAAAGTTTAAGACCAGTTGAATCAATGGTAAACGTCACATTTTGCATGGTTGGATCTTAACAAGGTGCCAAGTAGAGTTTCGGTATTAAACAAGAAATGGGAGTGAGAGCAAAAAAAAGTTTGAGTAAACATTCTATGGAAAACAAGGATTAAACTGCTGATCAAAGGTTTAGGAACATGTGCCTCTAAAAGCCCAAATCTGTGCAAAAATTCAGATTTCATTTACCCTGTCGTGATGTTCTGATGGCAAAGGCAAAAAAAGTTCTCTTTTTGAACGAGGTTGGGTTGTTGAGAGGCAAAAGCAGGGCCTCTCGCAGTGTGCCATTGCTGCTGAGGTGGGACACTGTAAGAGGCCGTGTTCACCTCTTGGAGAAATGTTCCCTCTCACCTCCTGTAAACACCTGCATCAAGCGCCACCACCAATTCTTGAAGTGATCAACAATAACAGTGGCACTACTCATGACTGAGTTAGTGTTTGGGACTTTGATTTCTGTTTTGAGGGGGTTTCGGGTTGTTAATTGAGGTGTGGTGCTAAAGTTTTCATCAGCTGCAGAACGGCCTATTTCAGTTTAATTGTTGTTTTCAATCAAATGTTTACTCAAACTTTTTTTTCTCCCATTTCTTATTGCACATTGAAACTCTACCAGGAACCTTGTTAAGATCCAACCATGCAAAATGTGACTTTTACCATTCATTGAACTGGTCTTAATCTTTTGCTCAGGACTGTAGCAGGTGAGTGTAGTGTTTCTACAAATTTTACAAGGGATGAGAGTACTTACTTTTCATTATTTTCACAGCGGTTAAAATTTAAATTACCATAGAACATGAGCCATCTAAGATAAGTCACGTCTTTTGAATAGTAAAAACGTGTTGAAAACTCATGGATAAAAATGTATGGATTGCATGGATAGCCATTTTTTCCACATAAAATCATTCATTGAAGGGGATGTTTTGATTTCTAAGATTACTAGAGAGGATGGTCTTCACTTCAAATATTATTTAGAAGGACCTTTGGCGACTACTTGGTCCTTGCAGATTATGTGCGCTAACAGCAGTAGCAAATAATTTTACTTTTACCACGGCCGCACTCTGACTAATATGAACATGTTATATCGCTAAATCTCAAAAGCTTAGAGCCGACACTAATTGCTAGATGTTCATTCATTCATTTATTCATCTTATTCCCGTTCCCGGGGTTGCGGGTGACTGGAGCCTATCCCAGTGACTTTGGGCCTTAGGCGGGGTACACCCTGGACAGTGGTCAACTCGTCGCAGCTGACACAGAGACACGGACAGACAACCATTCATTCTCACATTCATTCACTATGGGCAATTTAGAGTTGCCATTTAACCTACACATACATGTCTTTGGACGGTGGGTTTAAGCCCTCCACTTTCTGTTAACGTATATATAGCTGTTGTGGCACCATGTTACAAGCATTCCCATTCTCACACTACAGCCCTCTACATGTAAAACACTTAGAACTACAAAAGCCTCATCGCCTACTTGCAAACACTTCTCTGACAAGGATTTAATTAAAATTCGGTGAGTCTTGTAAGGCTTTATGTAACCCGGGTCAATTCAATGAGGCCCTGCTGATTGGTATTGTGTCGGACTAGTGCACAGACAGACATATAGGCCTAAATAGCCTATTGATTGGTGCACACGCCTCAAATTGTATAATTGATGAGGTTAAGGAGCTGTGACTTGCATGTATGTTGACAGCAGTAGTGGCGCGTGTTGTGTAGTTAGTCTGAAGTGCAGTCGTGAACATTGCATTGTACTTTTATATGCGCATATTTGATTTATCTGCCACTAATGAGCCTTCACTGTCTTGCTCCTAACTGCACCAGAGCCATATTTTAAGCTGGCAGCCAAGAGTACAGCAGCATCATAATGTTTATGTTGAATCAATAGAAATATTTCACGGTGTCCTCAGAGAAATTTTAATAAGTACGAGAATGCATAAACTATGGCTGGAATCAATGGTTGAGTGAGCATTTGGGTTATTAATATGGTGGAGCAACTTATTGAGTTTGTTTTCGTGCTTTTTGCAGTTTGGATTTTCATTCAGTAGAAATGGATAATTGGATATGTCTAGGATAGATTGTTTTGGTTATTGTTGTAGTTTTTCTTTATAAAAACAAAAGTATTTTTATATTTGTAACATGGTGTGTCTCTGGAGGTTACCACCTTTGCCTCGGGGGAGGAATTTCTCTTTTAAGTTGAAGATATGTCTTGAGTTGTACTGGCCTTTGATGTCCATTGTGCATACCAGGATTAGTATATGCCTCTGGTGAACACGGCACTCCCTCAAAAAATATGAATACAAAAGCTGAAACTGAGTCTAGTCAGACAGAAGTGCGATACTAAGCAGAACTAGCACAATAAATGTACAATAACATCTTACCAATCCAACGTATTAATATATTTGAGGTATAAAGTTATTTTTTGGATTTTGTAAAATCTACAAACACAAAAACAAGTCATGCTTATTAAATAGAAAAGGTTTGCATGAGTGTAGGGATATGTGGTAGTAATAGCACCACTGTACCAGTTGATGCAATACCCATACATGCTTCACAATAATGAAGTGGGGGATGTATCAAAAAAGAATAATATTGCAATTGTTTTAGAGATTAGAACATCAAGTATGACACTACTGAAAAAAGATTGCAACAAGGGCTGATTTACAAAAAACAAAACTGTGTAATCTTTTAAAGTTAATGGAGATATTGCTTTTAAATTGTACAGTCCAATCAATATTTCATTTGACTTTGGATTAAAAGTTACTTAAACGCTGTGAGCATTTTTTCTCTTTTTAATGTCTTGCACCATTATTGTGTGTTTTATTTTCTCTCCATGGCATGTGTTAGTGTTTTTTTTCTTTTTAAAAATGTACAAACTGAAAAATATAAAGACCAGATAATCAGTATGTTGAATGACATGAATTACTATATGTAACAAGTAGTTGTTATTACTGTGTAACAAGTGTGGAGTAGCTGTGTGAGGCTGAATAGTGTAGGCTAATTGACCAGGAAGACTAAGAACGGCTGCTGGGGTAGAGGGCTGTGATTGGCTAACTGAATTGAAGGAGGTGTGTCATATGGCAGAGGGTGGAAAACATGGACTGGCAACTGGATTGAATACAGAGGGTTGGAAAGGAGGAATAGGAATGGAAAACCTGGAGTGGGAACTGGATTGGATTGACCCATATTTTCCCCTGGGCTACATATATTACAGATGGCATCAGAGGTAACGTGCTATCTTGTTGTTGTTTACTGTGCCACGTTGTATTCTATAGTTTATTATAAGAGCGGTATTCTTTGTGTTGTCTGTACACGAGTAAATAGTTGTTTTATGTCTGTGAGAAAGGTGAAACGTTTACACAAACAGGCTTTATTATCTTTTGCCGGAGCGTTGCGTGCACGATCCCTTCAAATGATGAAGACCTAACCCTTTCCTGTTTGATGTGAGAACAGTCTCTGTAGCAGAGAAAAAGCCCCGGGCAGCTCTTTTTAAGAAGGCTTTTTTCAGCTTGTCTGTCTCACACACACACACACGCGCTCACACACACGCACACACACATCCATGCATCTCCCAGGAAGGACCCTTTTTTCATAAGTTCAAAGTTTGATCATATTCTGATCCGCGTTGTGGAGAGAAAAAACACATAATTTTCACTTCATTTGCGTTAACGGTCCAACTTTACAACACATGAGCCAGTCAACAGGAGACTGGGATGAAATGGTATTGAATCCTCCAATTTTTATTCATTTCATGTTTTTATGTTGCATTAACAATTTCACAGCCATATGATCTTGAAAAGGTCCAGGCTTATATTATCACACATTGAAGCGTGGAATTATGGAATTGTATTTTTCCCCTCTATTTTGAAGTACTTTTATGTGTAGTGATTAGTAGAAGTTTGTAGTTATTTGTGGTTAAGATCTAATAGTGACAAAAGTGCTTACCTGGGGGGAGAAGTGTAAAAGCGGAGGTACGGTTTAGCTGTGTACATGTGGTTATTTAAGTTACCCATTTTTTTTTTAGTGAAAGCGTGAACAATTTATACTTATTTTTGCATTCACAGCCTCGTCTTTGCTCGAGTCTGCCTCCTATACTCCGACCACTTCGGGCCAGTTTCCCTGAGATTGATTCCCGTTGTCCTGTGTTACAGGCTTGAGTGCTCAGAAAGTGTTTGTTTTTACCTACCTCATTTCCCTGCCCATATCCCTATTAACCAAAAACAAGATGGGGAAAAAAATATCACTTATGTTATTGTTCTGTACCAGAGAACGGGCTATGTCTCCTTTAACAGAACGGTTGTTTTCTATCAATCCTTATCTCATTGACTAACTCCAGTAATGATTTCTTTTAGGGTCCTTGTCATCATGGCAGCTTGGACGTGATTGCCCCGGTAACCTACTAGTTTCATGTACTAAGCTGTTGCTCTAATGAGCGTCTTCTGACAGCCGTTCACTGTGTGACCCAAGGGTGTGAAATCTGTGGATTGTGTGGGAAATCCTGGATGTTTACACCTATACAAATGCATGTTCATAATTGCTGCAATGAGCTGCTGCCGGGGTTTTATATAGATAGTTCTGTGAAAAGATAATGATAAACCATCTCTTCCTGTGTTACTAGTGGACATCATTATGCATATTCTTTTTAAAAATCCACATCAACCTTCACAAACTGGATATACACTATGCAAACAGTAATGGAGGGGCATGGAATTTAGTTTTCCAGAAGAATGCTTTATTTTGGTCTTCATTGGCTCCTGAACACAATATTGGCATTTGATTTGTGTGTGAATGATTGATCGCTTCTATCAGTCTGCCCCAGGGCAACTGTGGCTACAGAAGTGGTTTACCACCACCAAATGTGGAGTAAAAGAATAATGACAGCAACAGTGTAGCATTTTGAGAGGCTTTGACAAGTCTGTAAAGCACATTACAAGTGCAAGGGATTGTTATTTATTTTATGTATGTATGTATTTATTTATTTATTTATTTATTCATCAGGATGAAACGACAACAAAACAAACATCAAGCATGTGGTAACGTGACCGCCATGCTAACATACAAATGCAGTTGTGTAAAGTAGACTTTGGGCGGGTGATATGGGAAAATATTAACGTCACGATTTAAAGCCAGATCACAATTTCAAATTTACAATCTATCTTATCTCTTATTGCCATTTAAGAAGTAAACAAAGTAATCCGCTTTACTGTGATTGGTTAAATGCAGCTGTCACTCACTCAGAGCTGACCAATATCAGAAGTGGGTGAGAAAAAGTCTGTATTTCAACAGACAGAGAAATAGTGAATCACAATATGGCAATATCACCAAAATAGCAGATAGTCACAGGAATCAGGTCACAATTCGATGTTTCTCACCACATTTCTGAGGCTGTAGAAATCTGTAGAAAATTTCAATGGAGTAATTGTTCTTCTACAATTTAGAATGAAGAAAAACACAGCACAGTTTTTTTTTTAAATAAGAGAACAATGAACAAAAGCTAAATTTCACTAACTAAAGTTTACATAAATTAGTCCGTGAGCTGTGGATATTATTTGAATGCGCATGGCGTAACTTCTGTTTTTTTTCTTGCACCAACAAAAAGGCTAATCAAAAGGTCCATACATGCATGTATACATACAGAGAAACCATATTGGAGGTGGCACTTTGTAAATCCAGCTGTTAAATGATTTGATGAGTAGCACTAGTCAAACAATATAGCATACTGAAGCCAAATTATCATAGCAACAACTAACTCTTTTCTCCAAAAAGTACTAGATTCTTATCATCTTCCCGTGTCTATTTTGTCTGAATCTGTTAAGCTGTACACCCTACAAGTAAAACTGATTCAAGCCAAGCAACAGTGTGCGAATTGAAAACACATTAGTCAACAAGCATGACACGTGTTTGTCCTTTTTATCAGGACTAAACTGCTCCTTACTAAGCCTGTTTAATGAGTCATTGCAGTGACAGCGGGGGACTGGGCCATTTCAATCAAAGCACTTCACTGGTGGCCTGCAGTCCTTAACACATGACTTCATTAATAAACACAAGCACATACACAGGCGCCCCATGTTAAAGCCCACCCAGAGGAGCCAGAAGGGACGCTCTCTGTTGGTGGCATCTGGGACGGTGGCGGTGCATGTCTGGCAACTCATCCGGAGCCCAGGGAGCAGAGCTGCACAGTGGAGATAGCGGCACTCAAACATAAACGCGCACACAGACAGTGGTCACATGCATATACATAACCTACATGCATACTGATGGCTCAACATGGACGACCTTCAGCCGGTCTGCAGTGTCAACTCGGAAAAGGAGGGAACATGACAAGACAGATCTTGATTTCGATTTGCTTCAACCCACATAAGAAATAAAAATAGATCTCAAAAATGCATGTCTGTAGAAATAAACTAAACATTGCAATAGGGCTGTTAAAATTATTGATAATCAATAGTAAAATACTAGACATTAGACCCCAGGGTTAAAGAAAGTAATTTACGAGTCAATCATTCAGTCATCCAGATGTTGGCATTTAGAAGAGGTTTGACTGAACCACCAAACCTTTATTTAGACTTGGATTAAATGGTTTTGATAGCTATATCTGTTGGCCGATATTTTCTCTTTTTAGCATATTGGTTGTAAATCATTTACTGTAAGTCTGAACCAACCAGCTGCCTAAAGAACACACCTGAAGCTTTATTGGAACACACAGCTCTCTAATGCAGTTTGTAATAAAACAGGTTTGTGGATAAGTTTTAGTAAATCGAAATGATGTAATTGAGGAGAATAATCAAAATCAGTCTTACATATCGGCTCAATAAGCTTATTTCTCTTGATGCTGAAGAATGGTGATCGGCATCAGCCATGAAGAAACCCATATGGGTCAATTTACTTGGAACCAAAGTATGTCTCACACAAAAACTGGAAAATACTGAGGTTTTGATAGTGGAGGTTTCCTAAAGTTTCAGTTAAATGTAAGATAATTTGGGCCAATTCACACGAGAGCCAACAAAACTTGGTCTGAGGGCCACATTTTGCCCCTCGACCATAGTTTGAACATGCCTGGTGTAAAACCTTGATCTTGACGTTAAAAAAAGACCATTTTGTAATAATAATTTTTGTTCCTTTATTCCTGTTATGTTCCTTTATTTAGTTTAAATTTTTTTTTGTCTTGTCAACACAAATTTACACTAATCCAGACTTCCATCATCCTGCATATTTCGTTTTGGCAGTCCTACTACAACTGCTACTCTAAAACTATTGTTATAATTCTGTCACAAAGACTAAGAAACTGCAGCATTTAACAAAAGCGGGTTCAATCAATCTAGTTTATGTTAAAAACCCAAACATTTGAATGGTTTGTTGACCAAAAGGGGACGACAAAATCCAACTCCCTTTTTAATGAAGCAGTGTGAAACCCAGTTGAACCCAGTGAGCGAGCCTTTACATTGTTCCAGAGGGCCTCATGTGTAGGGTACTGTGGAAGGATTAATTTATTTTTTATGGAAAACCTACAATGCCTTTGAGCCATAGTCAACATTTTCTGGTGCAATATTATAATTCATGAGCTCTTGGAGGCTATTTTACCACTGACAGCTGAGTTCTTTTAGTCATAACTTTACTTGTCTGTATAGTGAAAGGAATGATCAGTGTTTTAATCCTTTTTTGTTGTGTTTGAGATCTCTCTTCCTCTCACTCTCTCTAACTCTCGATCTGTTTATCTGTCTATCTACTGTAATGTATTAATCATATTAATTGGCTTGTAGATTAATCATTTTATCTGCTATTTGGCACCAATAATTACTACATGTGGGAATTGAATTTGTAATGAGGGAGAGAGTCTTTGTAATGTCAATTGAGTCTCATCTATTAATACACTAGATTAGTCACAGGTCTTTGTTACCGCTGCACAGATTGTTCCACATCACCGCCGCTCCAAATCTGTTACAAACACGGTGTCCTGCCCTTAATAACTCTTGCTCAAGTTGTCTGTCTGCTACCAAAATCAGCCAACTAGCTGTCTAAACTCAGTACAGGCTCTCATTTTAATCAACCTTTCTTAATCTTTTCATCTTCGAGCATCTTTTTACCTTTTTGCTTGGGAGAAAACGGAACTTGGAGGATAGCATATTCTAATATACACGCTGCTTCAGAACCTCGCTCAACACTCACGGTGGAAATCCAAGGTTTTATTGCTTGTATATTGTATCAAGGTTACACGTGTTGGCCGTGATCTCTGTGAGGTGGTGTGTGGTGCTATTAGGTTTTACAATGAGATTTTCCTCCAGTGACGGCGCAAAACCCCTCCCTTTATGTATCCGAGGTAGGCTTCCATCCCGTACATTCATACAGTGTGTAGACCTGATTGTTCATTAAATTGTACCCCATGCCATGACTTTTGCTGTTTATTCAACTGGTCTTTAACGTGCATTTTGTTCACACTAGTAGGGCATTTTTGTATTTTCTTTTGCATTATGATAATATACATTTAGAAAAAAAGTTTATTGGATTATTATGCATATTTCCATGGCATAAACATATTTTCTGCGCTTCAAAATATGTGATTGTGACAGGCCTGATAGTCAACCACTTCAGACATTACAGCGAAGGGAATATCAAGTCTCTGCTTTATTGCTTTATCCACTCCAGTTCTCACAACTATGAGTCTTGAATATGTTAGTGTTTGGGGCATTTTCAGAGGAACTAACCTGTCAACCTCGCGTTCCACAAACATTATAAGCTTGTTTGGTGGATGATCAGATTTTGACAGTGGTTATCGCAGCCCAGGAGCTGTTTGTCTGGCATTGCAAATTGCCTCTCATCTTTTCTTCCAAGGTTCCTTCCGCCTTGTTTGCTAGTCCTAATCGCAATAATTCAAAAGGTAATTGTACATTATTTCGACAGGACAAACTGGCCTTTCACAATTTGGACTTCTAACCCATGGCGTTCTGTGCTGACAGATGCGACCATTTCTCCCCTTAATTCTTTTGGCATTTAGATATTTTTCCTTCAACAACGTGTCACGGTCATCTCTTCTTGTAGCCTTGACTTTTTCATTTCCCCCTGAGTTCGAGCTGTTGTCATACCCTGAGTGATCCATGCAAATCCATAGACTGCAGAGAGAGAGTGTCGTGTTCTGACCTCGGCGCAGTTATGTGCCGTTACACTATTGATTGTAATTCCCCAAACCCTCATGCTTATTTGAACAGCTTCAACGATCCTCTGCTTTACACAAACAAGGCACCAGCATAGCCACTCTTGGAGTCTCATACTATTTTTAGAGCGTTGACTTCTTTCTGAGTAAGTGCTTTTCAAACCAGAAAAAAACCCTTAAAAATGGCATGTCATTGATTGTAGGCAATGATTTTGTCAGTACAGTTTGGCCGTCGCCACCTTGGGCCGTGGGTACAGCTTGGTCGCTCTCATCCTCCTCCAGGTGAGAAGAAGCCAAGCATGAGGTGATGGAGGAGTGTTCCATTAATCTGGAGTGGAATAGTGGCCAATAAGCCAACCCATCTCTTTCTGATTTCTTTGTATATGCTCTTCCAGGTGATCCAGTCTAAAAGTGCAGCCCACGGGGAAAGCATACAAAAACCAATGATACAAAGCACACACAATGTCAAGACATGACGACACATCAAGGACAGCTGACGTGATCAGACAAAACATGATACAATACAGTAAACATTCATAGAAAGGTACATGAACACAATACTAAAGTGCCTATTCTGTGCTCAGAACAACAACTCACATACACACTCGCACAGTCTCACACGCTCAGGAGAAATACAATAGGTTAAATGTCTTTCTACTGGTGTCATCTTTGATTACTAATAAGCTATTCTTATGTTGCTTGGATTATCATTTACATGTTGTTATAACCCAAGGCAAGGCAAGTTTATTTATAGAGAACAATTCATACACAAAGCAAGTGCTTTAGATAGCAGGAAAAATTGCATCAAAATCACATAACACGTAAAGACATACAGAATAATAATAATAATTAAAAGAAAAAAAAATAGAAAAAAATCAAAAGAGAAGAGTGCAGATAAATCTTTCAGTCGTATGCACATCTAAACAAAACTGTTTTTAGCCTGGATTTGAACATTGCCAGAGTGGAGGCCTCACATCTTTAGGAAGACTGTTTCAGATTTTAGCTGTATAAAACTGAAATGCTGATTCCCCATGTTTAGTCCTATATACCTTACATGTATGACCTAGAGTCTGAATTTATTTTGTAAAAATTGCAAGTACGTACAGGGCTGTGGACATGTGGAGGTAGGCGAAAACCAACAATTTCTGACCACCGAAATCTCAAATGCAGAACAAGATCACTCAAATATGCATGAATAAATACAACACAGCTCGGTGTAAGCTAAGCTAACAATGAAGGTGAGAAAACATAGTTAAAACATGGTTGCTCATAAACATTAATTTAGCATTGTACTTCTCCTTTAATAGGCTACAGGACTACATGAATAAATATTCCGGGTACATTCATACAGTTATGGTTGATTTTTAAAGTTAAACCTACACAAATCCAAATGGTCATTTTTATCCACATACCACACTGTGTTATATTCCTGCAGATATATACAGTATAAGTTATTCATAAATTCTATAAACTATAACATGTGAGCTTGTTATCCGACAAAAGCATCTGTTGATGGGCAAAAGAAATCATGTAATACAGTCCTGATCAAAGGTTTAAGACCTTGTTGTGTCAGTAACGTTGGAAACCATCAGGACCATCAAGATTACATTTTTTCTCATTAAAGAATTAAACTTTCTTCCACCTTTCAATGTCCCGCGTTTGGTGCTTTCTTGTAAAGTCCAAGTGGATATTTCTTTGGCGTTCAAGGAGACAAGGCTTTTGAAGAAGTTTCTTGTTTTTCAAGTCCTTCAGTCGCAGATGTCGGCTGATAGTTATTGGGCTGCAGTCGGCACTAGTAACCGCCTTAATTTTTTCACATCAGAGAAAAAAACTTTCTTACAACTTTCAATGTCCATGTTTGGTGCTCTCTTGTGAAGTCTAAGTGGCAGTTCGGTGGGATTTTTTGATTTTGAAGCCCTTCAGTCGCAGATGCCGTCTGATAGTTATTGGGCTACTGTCAACACAGGTAACAGCCTTGAATTTATTTAACTGGTCTTAAAAATTTGATCAGGACAGTATGTTCAAAATGTATATAAAAAAGTTGATGGTACATGCAATGTCTTCCTCAGAAACTAACATCACTTTACGAGTAAAAAAAGTTGGAATGCATTTTACTTTTCACTGTGGTACTTGAAGACAAGATTTAGTACTTGAATATAAAATGTAATAATTTCTCATTTTCAGCAAAAATATACATCTATTCAGATTTAAAATTTTACACAGTAAAATGTTTGTAAGATAAATCTTACATAATCCTCATTTCTGTCATTTTTGAAAAGGCATTTTTCTGCAGTCACAGTTTCAGCACAATACTCACAAATGATTGTAAGGTCTCTCTGGGTTCAAACTGGGCCAACAGCAGTGCATGTCCAGTGTTGTGTGACACTTATTAGGCCCAGGCAAATGTGGAGCAGAGTTAAGAGTGTAATCTGTAATATCAAACTCTGGGGATCTTCTCCTCTCTAACCTCTGACCTTAAGCACTGAGCAACATTGATATAAAACAGTCTGCGTATTGATTGTTACACAGATGGTGGAGACCTAAAGGGAGCTATGGATGCAGAGTGCACTAGCTGTTAGAATGTGTGTAGAGTGGGTAATTGTAATGACAGATGTCTGGTGTTTGGAGGCTGTGGAGGCCAGCAATATGTTTACCACTCAGCATTTCGGGACTTTGCATTGTCTTAAAATTGCGTCTGACATTTAAAGCATGATATAAAGGGCTGTAATTTCACATAACGCATTGACCTTTAAAAAAAATTCTCTGTTACTGCTGCATGTACATTTTACATTTAGAATTTTACACCATAAATTAGACTCAGACAAACTTTATGATTACTTGGTCACAGTAGCTCAAAATACGTCTCAGCCAAAAGGAAACTACAAAATTGTTTTCTTTTCATATTCTGGCATAATGCATGTTCCAGCCAGTGCTACTCCATGTCTGTTTGGTTACAAGAGGATTTTTACCTGTTAATGTGATTGCAGCTGCAACAAATGGGCTTCGGTTGAGGTGTGATGGATCTGTCCCATGGTGCTACAGGTTGTCAATAGTAAGACTGAGCTACCATTGCATTTTTCTGATTCATAATGGAGCTATATATCTTAAGTGCAAAGCTCATATGGCAACAGAACAATTGGCTAGTTCCATTAATCTTCGCCTTCAGTAATTAGAAACCTCTATTGCTGGTTGCTTAAAAAGGCAAGGCAAGTTTATTTGTAGAGCACAATTCGTACACAGGGCAATTCAAAGTGCTTTACATAAACAGGAAAAATTGCATTAAAATCACAAAATACAAAAAGACACACAGAATCATTTTAAAATCATTTTAAAATAAAGTGCTTTAAAAGAGAAGAGTGCAGATAGATCTTTCAGTCGTATGCACGTCTAAAGAAAGAACTGTTTTTAGCCTGGATTTAAACATTGTCAGAGTGGAGGCCTGTCTCACATCTTCAGGGAGACTGTTCCAGATTTTAGCTGCAAAAAACTGAAATGCTGATTCCCCATGTTTAGTCCTGACTCTAGGCACCTGCAGGAGGCAGTAAAAATACTGTAGTTGACCATTACGCACCACTTTCAGGGATAGGTGTTGAAGCTATCCATGGGTCAGGGTGATGGGATCATTGCCATTGCGATTAACATTCAAATCAAAAGTATTTAAAGATCCCAAACCCAAATTTGAACCTTGAGTAAACATTTTAGTTTGAATTGGTATTAATATTGGCAGTACGGTGGTTGAGTGGCTATTTCTGTGCAGAGTTTGTATGTTCTTCCGCTGGTCTGGTTGTTTTTCTCTGGGATTCAGGTTCTTCTATCAACCCAAAACGCGCACAGATTGGTAAAATCCTCCAGCTACAGTAGTCCTGACCAAGCTGAGCCCAAGATCTGGAGATGTGCCCCCAGCTGCTGTACAGCAGCAGCTCACTGCTCTTAACAGGTTGCCTTATCTAACAAAAATGTCTCTGATAATGCCGATGATTCCGATCCAGTCACTTTTCTTTTTCTCAAAAAGTAGAAAAGGTTTCAGGGGTTGTCATCCGGACGCACACAACCTCTGAAACCTTTTCTACGATGAAACACACCTGGATGAATGAGGGATTACGACGTTTTCTCAGAAAGCTTCTTTTACATTATATTATGTATAAACCAGGCCTATTCAACTTGCAGCCCACGAGCCATATCAGACCTCCAAGCAATCTGATCCAGCATGCGACCGATGTTCCAAATACAGTATATTCTCTCTTGTTTACTTCTGGGTTACTTCTGGCTACAGTTTACACTTTTTTGGTCCAGTTATGTTTGGTAAGGTGCATTCACAATTCCTCTTAGACATCTAAACAGGGACTAAACTGGGACTAAACCTGGAATAAAGCCAGGACCTAGACCATGAGCAAACCAAAGCTACATTAGGACTAAACTGGGCTCAGAACATGACCAAATGATTGCAAGTTGTATGAAAGGTAAACCGATTTGGCTACGAGGACATGGCCCTTGGAAATATTATGTTGAATAGCCCTGGTATAAACCGTGTTTACCCGAATAAGAAAAGAAAGTGAGTTACACAACCTTTTAAACAGTCTTTCAAAACCAGCATACCCACTAATAGTCTCTTCTTTTGTGTCTTTGTGTCTTTATTTATTTATTTTTTTCTATCCCTAATGTTTCCTTTTAACCTACCAAGTGAAGTTTAAGTTTTACATGTTTCAGATTACATATGTTATGAAAATGAATCTATTCTTTTCCTGGTCTGGACTTAATTTTGATCCACTTTTCTCTAGTGTTTGTGATAACTCCCACTATCCTCATTCAGTCTCTTCTCTTCATACGTGCCATTGTTTAACGCTGCACAAACCCATGTCAGAGTCAGGGTCAAGACGTTGTTGTGTATAGAAGCAAGTAATGAGACCGAAGGAGGTAACCATTCCAAACAAAACAGCATTTAAGATGCCAACAAAAAGTGCAGAAAAGGGTTTTTAAAAGTTGAATCTACACTTGATTGTCCTTGTAGAATATAATTTTGTAATGGATCAAAAACAATGTAATCAAAGAAATGGATGCTTTGAGATGTCTGCTTATGACTTAATGCTACGCAAACCCCAGCTTTGTGTTGTCTTTTCTACCCAATTATCCAGCATTCATAATTAACCTAAACCTTGTAGTGTAAATGTAAACCATGATTAAAGCCCTATAAGGGAAAACACACAAATACGATCATTTATATTATACAGAAGCAACATGAAAACAGTCATGTGCAACGTTAACGTGATGTATGCCGCCTTTCGAGTTTACAGCGCCCCATAGAACGCAGTGTGGTACAATTATAAGGATTAACAGTGGCTAATGTTGTGGAAAAGATAGTTGTGGTATTTCTACTGTCAATTTTGATGCGTGTAGATTGCAGTGAGCGTGAACAACATATTTCATGTGAGCCCGAGTGGAAGAAACCTTAACCTATCACAGTATGAAGGACAGCGGACAATGCCTGTGTCAAAGCCTGGTCATTTTGCAGCAAGGCGAGGTCCTTCAGTGATTTTATATGCTCATGTCCTTTGGCAGTGAGGCAAGTTTTGCGCTTATCTATCCCATGTTCCGTCTCCTGGTAGCCAATTTGTTACTGTCAGTTCAGCCCTGACAAGGAACGACGGATCAAAATGGAGGTGGCGTTAATCTTGTGCTGTGACACGCGCTTCATATTCAAATCATTCCTTTAGGGTTCTTTTCTGGAAAGCTTCCCAAGAGAAAATTGCCAGTATATGTGTAGGATATGGGTTGACTGTTAATTGCGGCAGGCTTGTTGCATTTTAAATGGTTGTTAAGTGGCACACAAAGCTATCATCCTTTCAATGCCCCCATTAGGAAATACAGAGAATGTTAAGCAGGAGAAAGGACACTTTGATAGTCAAGTGATTTCATCTGCATTGTGAGTTAATGGTCATTACGGGCAATTAATGTATGAATATAATGCAGCAGAACTTGAATCTTTTCAAAAGTGATCAAATGTGTTCTGGAATGAAAAATATTGTCTGTTGTGATACCAACATTTTTCCAAAAACTGTAATTAAAATAGGACTTAGAGAAAAAACTAAAATAATGTATTCTTTACCTGATTAACCTGAATTTCAGTGCTAATTTTCCTGAAGGTAATCAATACAGACTTTTAATTAGTGCCATTTTACACACAAAGCCCCAAGCTGATCATTGACGATTACTAACGACTGAATCTGAATCTCAAGTAAATCAAGTTAATTCATTGCACAGTCCTAAATTCAAATCTTTATTTTTTTTGCAGTTATGTTCCAATATACAGTTCCGATCAAAAGGTTAAGACCTGAATAAATGACAATGGAAATTTGCATGGCTGGATCTTAACAGGGTCCCAACTAGATCTTCAATAAGCAGCAAGAAATGGGAGTGATGGAGAGGGACTGTCCCAGTGGTTTCACTGAGGAGGGCCTCAGTGATGAGGGATGCTCTCTCCAACACCTGCACAGAGCCAGTTTGACACCCCTGCACCACCTGGAGCTCCATTGTTCCACTGAAAGAAAAAGAACCCTGGATCATTATGGCGCCCCCTCTCTGTGGAACGTAGAAAACATCTCAGGTGGATCTGCTTGTCTTGTCAGTAACGTTGGAAACCATCAGGACCATCAAGGTTACATTTTTACTCATCAGAGAATAAAACTTTTTTCCACCTTTCAATGTCCCAAGTTTGGTGCTCTCTTGTAAAGTCCAAGCAGTATTTCTGTGGTGTTCAAGGAGATTAAGCTTTTGAAGAATTTTTTTGAAGCCCTTCAGTTGCAGATGCGTGTGATGGTTATTGGGCTGCAGTCAACACCAGTAATGGTCTTGATTTGGTTCGAGGAGTCCAGTGTTTTGACGGACGGCCAATCAGATCCTCCTCCTCCTCCGGCTCAGTGTCGGTGTAATTTTTTTGGGTCTTCCACTTTACTTTTTTGTTCCATAACCCTCAGGATCTTTTAGAAATTCAAAATGACTGTCTTACTGTGTCCCACCTCAGCAGTGATGGCGCTCTACAAGAGACCCTACTTATGCAGCTCAACAACCCGACCTCGTTCAAAAAGAAAACGTTTTTTGCCTTTGCCATCAGAACATCATAACAGTGTCAATACCTGACAGAAAATGACACAGAATCTGTATTTTTGCACAGATTTGGGCTTTTAAACGCATGTGGTCCTAAACCTTTGATCAGTTGCAGAACAGCCTAGTTTAATTGTTGTCCTCAATAAAATGTTTTGCCATTTATTCAACTGGTCCTAAACTTTTGATTGGAATGTATCTACACCACAAATGCTGCAATCCTTTTTATTGAGACATAATCAGCCACAATATACTCAGAAATGGAACGCAGAAGCTAACAAGCAATTCACAATGTTTGAATTGGTCACAACCAAAAGCTATAGCCTGCCACTGGGACATGCTGATTCTTTCAAATTAACAGGATCCATAAAAGTCCAAAGCACCTTGTAAATGCTCATTAGTTGTTAATGGGGCATATTTCACGTGTTCCAGTGTGCAGTGGTCATGCTTGAAACCATGTGAAGTCTGTGTGAAATAGGGAGCATTTGTTGTGAATAATTAACTTTTGTCCCTTCAATGTGTGGCTTTAAAAACAACGTTTATGCCTGGCTGCGCTAACTGTTAGCGTGTAAAAGCAAAATCAATGAGCTTTTCAACTGTTTGTCACTTTACCTCCATTCCATCTTACACTCCTGTCGTACATGTCTAACACTCAATGGATATATTGTATAGCACACCATTTAATTGTAATGGGAATTGAACCAACATTCTGATTTGTGTGCAGATAGTTCTACTACTGTGCTACTGCCGACTTTATTGAAAGATATGTATTTATATGTATTTTTAAGCAGACTAGGGAGTTAAAAATGGAAATAAAAGAGCATTGAGTCAAAGAAGTGTCTGTATGATTTTGAAATATTGGTCATCCGCCACAAAAGCAAGACAAATATTGGTACTGACTGAATAAAATCAATATCGAGACATCATCAGTAGATCCTCACTAGTTGTTGGTCTAAAATAACAAATACAAACATACTAACAGGGGGGGATTGCTCTAGCTATCATAGAATAACAACGATTTTATCCAAAGGCAAAAACAGATCTATCCGCACTTGTCTGCATGGCTTTGTGGAAATCGCCAGGTGCCAGCCGAAGAGCACTGAAGGGGAGAAAGAACGATTCCCTACACAGTCCAGCTCCGACAGTCTAACTCAGCAGCACACGGACACGCTTTCTTCACTCGCACTATGTTATTTAAGCTGCTCAATAATGTCTGTTGGACATTATACAAGAGAACATCAGGATCTTCAGATAATGGGGCTGATCAGACTGTTCAGATGCACAGCTGAATTTAGATGACTAATATTGTAATTTTATGAGATTAATGCACCTTTATTATCATGCCAATTGTGTTATGCTTTTATACGCAGTTTTTGAGTTGCTGGAGGGAATCGGATCTCTATGGCTTTGTCTTGCATAAATAAAACCCTTGAAAAGATGTTTTGACCAGTTTCGTGTTAAAAAGGGATGAGTTCGGAATATGTGTGACTGTTTATAATGGCGTGCCCATCTTCTACATGTCGGGTTTGTTTGTTCAGTCCAGTGTTGGCCACGTCTGCTGGCTTCAGGGTTGGTTTCTGTTTTCTGGGTCTATAGAAAACATCATCTAACTCAAAAATGCCAAGCTCCTTAAATGAAAACAAGTCTGAAGCCTAAAAGATTGCCAAATCACTATGGGACTCCTTTTGATTGATCTGTTACAGTCTACTTTGTGCCACACATATATAATTTATTAAAACGCCTGCATTAGGAGAGCAGAAGACGTAAAGTTGATAAATGGAGTTTATTTGGGCTATTTTAAGTTCACAGACAGACTGCTATGGTGAAGTGGTTCAACTTCTTGGCCACGTTCCTGTGACAGAGCAGCCGGTGTGTGAGGTGTGTAATGATCTCTTTTAAAGAAAGGAGTGTCATGTCTCTGGAGTTATTTCAAGTTATGAAAACAAATGAAATGGAAACTGCTTGTAAAGTCTGATGAGCAAGAACCACTAAAAGTCTCTAATCTTTTACCTTGAACACATCCACACACAGACAGCCCTTCTCCCCACGCCTCTTCTCCATCCTTCAACAAATCGACTGCTGGCAGAGGAACACCGCCGCGCTGTTAGTTTATCCGTATTTCAGGCCACTTAAAAACTTTATTCACACAGATTTAACAACTCCACTCACAGCAAGTGGTTGGTGATAGGAGCCCGTCCCTTTCTTTAGCTGTGCCGGTTGAAGCAGGCGTCTTCAGAAAAATCACACAAAGAACCACAATCAGCGTTCGATCCCACTTGCAGTCATTTGGAGCGCTGATGCACTCCAGCTGTTCCACAAATCAATGTGTGGAGCTATTGAACTGTGCTGTGTGTGGTGGCTTTGTAAGACTTTCTTATACATTAGATGTTTGACTACTATTTGGCTTTTACACCTTGCTTTAATACTAAAAGTATAGATGACACAGGCTTTTGGTGTTTTCTCTTCTCTTTTGTGCAGTGTTGTGCAAGTGTAACTGTTGTTCCGTGCAGTGTGACTGTAGTTTGTGCAGTGGGACTGTTCTTTTGTGTAGTGTGGCTGTTGTTTTGTGTAGTGTGACTGTTGTTTTGTGTAGTGTGACTGTTGTTTTGTGTAGTGTGGCTGTTGTTTTGTGTACTGTGACTGTTCTGTGTAGTGTTACTGTTGTTTTGTGTAGTGTTAGTGTTGTTTTATACAAAATAACAGTAACATGACACTGTTGTTTCAGTATAGTGTATTGTGTAACTGTTGTTTCAGGAGTGTAGTGTAAGTGTTACCTTCCAGAGATGAGCTTTATATTCTCCCACATGTATTAACCTAAACAGTTTTTGATGTCAGAGTTTCTGTGATGGAGGCATACATACAACACTCTTCCATTGTACACGACATTTTAAATGCGTATTCAGCAGCAAAATTGTTTATAAAAACACACAGCAGTACACAACCTATTAATTGCGTTAAGTGCAAATATAACTTGTGGGTGAAAAATAAACCAGATGTGGGATACAGTCAAGCAGATTGGGTGTGGCTTTTGGGTCAAAGGAGTCAATAAAGAGCTGGGGAAAGAATGAGCAGAAGGACTGTTTAACTCCACCCACACTCATCCTCACCTGTAAGTAAGATTAATGCATGAAGGAGGCTGACCTTTGACCCTGGCGCTAATAACTAGACGTTAATGGGAGCTTCCTTATCAGAGCTATGAGACACGCTTTAATACAACAGAAAACACCAGTACTGAAAAAAGGTGATTTTGTTTAGGCTTGAATATGTACTTTTGAATGCACATCTGTGGTTTGTGTCATTGTTAACGTCACTGAATCCAATGCATGTAAATTAATAACGTTTGATCATTCTATTGTAAAAAAATAAAAAAATAAAAACACCTCTCTTATTCCTTCTTATCTTCTGTCAGTGCATTTGCTTCCCTCAGCTGCTACATGAAAGTGACTGAGATTGGAGTCGCAGGGTTATTTAGATTTCATAGCAATACTAATCTGCATGCAGCCATCATTACCCCGCTTTTATTTCTCCTTGTAGCAATTAGGCCGACAAGGTGTAAGGGAACTGGTTTAAGGATTCTGTTCACACTTCACCTCTACTCCAAAAATAGTCAGGGTATGGTGTACGGTAAATACAAACGGAAACAAACTGAATTGTTTATACACAATAACAAAATCATGTATTGTTCACATACACTTCTGGGACTGTGGGAAAGTCCTCCTTCATATAAGAGTTTTCAGTTCAGAACGAAGACCACCTTTTTTGCATATCACTATTATTGCCATCCACAAATATTAGGTGAGTAATAACATATTTGCAGGCATAGATCTTGTTTATATTTACTTTGCGTCCCAACTTTTGCTGGATTGAGGTTGTATAGTGCATGTGTTGATGACCTCAGCAGGCTGGAGGTGCTGGAGGTGAATTCCGGCTGTGTGCAAGTAGACCATCAGACACCGACCGAAGAAGCAGAAACAGCGGGGTTCTCTAACTTTGACAACAGACTGTGGTGTGGTGCTGCGTCTGGACTGGCCAGTATTACCATATAAAAGAGACTTTGCCAGTGGCAGGTTGACAATGCGGTGAAGAAGGGTTAAAGCGGTAGAGGTGTTTGGGGGAAAGGTAGACACAAGGCTGTTGCTCTCGCTGCTTAGCAACATCTGCAGATAGACTCTGCTTCGCACTGCTAAATAATTGAATAACACTGGCTGGTTTCTAATATTCTGTGCATCATCTCAACCAGCAAAAAGAACACATTTGTTATGATGAAATATAATTGTTCTTTCTATGTACAAACCTGATGGGAGTATTGATATATCCCACACATTCAGCGCTCATTTGTGTATCAATACTCAGTGACGGAAAGTTGCAAAGTACAAAGTAAAAATTGTTGGTATCTGTACCTTCTTCATTTTTGCAGTGGATAGTGCAGTTTTATTAAAGGGGGCTGTAGCTGATTTTTCCTGTTTTGAAATGTGAAGTCTTTACATCAGTCACATGTATTTCTCACTTTCCTCTGCCCCAGAGCAAGTTTTGCCATCCTGGGTAAAGCTAACAAACATTAGCATGCTAATGGTGTACTTCCTGCTTCTTGTAGAATAAAACACTGTCATCTAGAGAAAGTGCTCATTTTCACCCAAATAGATACTTTTATAATATATCTGTACTGGGGCAAAACAGAGTTTACTTTATTACATGCAAAAAAAAGTACATGAGCTAGTTGTTTTTCACGTTTCAAAACCATGAAAATCAGGTTGAGATTTAGGAACAACATTCATATTGCCAGTAGTGTTTTTTAAATTATTATTTTACAATTTGGATATAATTCACGCCGTAACTTTAAGATTCAGATAAAGAGGTTTCTGTCACTCAACACAAAGAACAGTAATTTGGTCTACAGATTTATGTAATAATGTGCTGATGCTGTACTGTCTAATGTATTAAAGATGTGTTTTAATGATTCGTTTTTAATTTGACAGAGACATTACTTTTAAACACTACAGTATTTAGGCTATTGGTCAACATTACATATAGCATTGCAGCCAATAAAACGAAAAATACAATGGCAAACCTTGAGCTTGGCTATTGTTTTATCTCCCTTTTTTTGTTGACACACTCCTCAGAATTCAGGCATCTACAGTAAAAGAGTGTGAAAAGAAAAAGCTGATCTGTGTTGCTACACAGCATTGAGTTTCATTCAGATGAAGACTATTTAGGCAAGATTTAGTGAGAAATACAGACCTTTTTTGCAAAACAAACTCAAAACAAGAGTCTAGAAATCCTTAAAACAACAACAGAGCTTGGGGCAATGCTAATATGGTCATTTGTAAACAAGCACAATTTTCGGGATTTCACCTTTTTTCCCCTCACTGGAGACATGAACATATCCTTTCTTGTTCAAACATCGCCGTGTTCAACTTAAGCCCTGTTTATATATACCGAGTGAAGCCTTTAAAAATCCAATATTCCCAGAAGATGAAAAGGCAATGACAAATGTACACAAAGAACAGACTACGGCCGTATAATGAGAATTTCTGCGTCGCATTCATTGAGTAAATGCTGTTATCATCTGTCAGCAAGAGGCAAGTTGCCCGCAGCTAAGGTAGACATGGAGACAAAATAAAATATTATCCTGCCTCGGAACGCCTCGGGCCAGTCAGGAACGCAAGACACCTGCAGTCTACACGATGTTTAAATCAGGTTTATTATCGCTAAAACATTCAAATCCTCACCAAGCAAACAAATTAAAAAACACATTTACCAATTCAAGAACAAATACGCCAACAGATTCAAGCCTTAACAACAGCATTGGGTATTTTTTATGTTTGCGTTGGCTTTTTATAGTAATCCGATGCACTCACTTTGAAGTTGAATTGTGCTCTTAGCTACATGTTGGAAATAAAACTGCACGGAGAGGGGCAAAAAGCTGGGATTTTCTATCAAAGCTTCTACCTGCCACGCACAACAGCGAGTTCCAAGACCCTAGATAATTGTATGGAAATAGACAAAATGGATTGCCACTGCGCTGTACCTCTGCGCCTTTCAGACTTCCATCTTACAGTAGAATCATTTTTATTCTGAAGGACAGACGCAAGTAATGCACCTTCATCAGCCCATTCACAGCGGCGCCATTATGGGTTAAGCCTTTGTGTGAGTTAAAACTGATTCAAGGGCTCCCCGGGCAGAATAATACCCATCGCCAATCAGGAGCTTTTGTGCCCCTGGTGAGTCGCCTGGCACCTCTGTCTTCAAATGCGCCGTGACAGTTATAACATAATAAGCCCGCATCTATAGACTATATCATCTGCCAATTAATTAATCCAATAGAGCCTGGCTAGGTCTATTAAGTCTCATTCTAATTAATCAGATGCCACCAGGATACTCTGTCATTTAGCCCAAATTTGAAGGATAATTAAGCAAATGGACAGCAGTAATATGACTGTGGATGGGTGTAAAAAAAAGTGATCTGCGTTTGAGCGATGAAAAGAAGCACGGTTCTGAATATATTCTTGGAATGACTACAGTTCTGAGAAACGATCAGAAGGCACAGCACAAATGGAGATTAAATTGTAATAGGATTGGGGAAAATGAATGGTTTAATGTATAGTAGAGAAACATGTAAGAGGATGTATTTGATGGCAAATTTGTAGGGTTTTCGACTTCACCAAGAAGGATAAGGTTATAGGTTTTTGTTTTTCCTCGGCAAGAATCTCCTGACCTGCATAAAGTCTGGAGGATCTGAAGAGTCACTACATACTCAAAAGGCTGCACAAGTGGCACAGGTGTAAGAATGGGACGCCCTAAACATTTTGCTTTTCTGGGAATGGAGCTTGGGATTTTTCTTAGCCAATGTTTATTTTAGACAATATATAATTTCACTGTCAGGGTAAGAATTAGGAAGGTTTAGGATTAAGATTAGGTTTATGATTAGGAATGGGTACGAAAAGTCAAACATTTAGGGAGTTCTGTTTCAGGTCAAATGAAGGGAAGTATTCAGTATTTGGTTTTTTGAAGAATTTCTGGCCCAAAAGCTCAATTAGACAAGACCGCTGTTGCATGAAAAGAGGTGAGAGAAGAAGAGACGTTCGAAAAATGATCTTGGCCAGGAAGTGATGCCACAATGTTCACATGGTAACTAATTCTATATGCATATACAGTACAGTATGTGTGCAAAACTCAAAACCATCAGCGGCGTGCACATCAGTCTTTATGCTCTGTCAATCAGTCAATGAAGTAAAATCAAATATTATTTAATTAAAACAGTGATGGTTCATATTGGACCTAAGCTTTGCAGATCTGCGTTAGTATAGTGCTTGTATTCATCAGAAGAGTTGTTTTTAGCTGTGTGTACCAGTCGTCCACTCCCTCTCACTCACTGCGAACCCTTTCTGCACTGATCTGTAGTTCATTACGCCGCTAGGTAGAACTCTTATTATTTAAAACAGTGCCATGCTTGTCTAAGTAGCTGTAGCGTTCTTCATGTTGCCTCTTCTCAGCTTCTGAAACCCGCTGGTCTTAATGTTGCTATACATTTTTCATCATTCCTCCCCCTCCCCTTCACTATAACAAAGGATACACAAAGCTCTATTGTGAATTCATGGCACCGCACACGTGGTATACAGTCTTCTCCACTGAATACGATTGTGTGGACTTATTTTTATTTCAGTAGTAGTGTTAAACTTAATATTTTGCTGATTGTAAAATGCAAATTGATCTAAAACTGCTCAATAATAGAAATGGGACTTGCTGTTAAAAACTGCAGATCTCTTCATAGATGACATTTCACCGCATTTTTGAACCCTAGATGTATCACTTTGATGTTAATGTTAATGTTGTTCATGATAGTATGCACTTCAGCCACTGCTGCCCCACTGAGCCGCCTGGTGTTCACAGCAGTCACCTTGCTTAGCCTTCAAGATCTGACGAGATTGGCCCGGCCATTTTCAAGGTCCTGGTACACTTTATTGTATCTGTAAGGATATTTTGTTTTGACCTGTCCTTCAATGCTGCTTTTATTAATTATATTCCTTCAGTGTGGCGTTGGCATTGAATTTAGTATGCAATTTATGGAAACAGACCCACATATTCTTCTCATCAATATTCCTCACAAGACAGCCTTCTCTCTCTTGTCCTGCTCTTTCCCATGGGCTGCAGAAATCTCAAATTTCAGTTGCGCTTCCCAAAGTCTTCTGGGCCACCGAACAGCACCAGCTTAATCAAAAAAACAGAAGACTATCTTATACACTGGAAACCTTGGGTGATAGTAGATGAGCTTTGGAGACGCACATTTTGAATCACTGCCTGGAAATTCAATTTTGGTTTCATTTCAGTAAGACTTATGATATTAGATTTTGTCATTAGGCTGTGAGCTTAAACTTCTTTAAAGTGGGCTCAGGGGGGAAAGGAAACCAGAGGAACCCCATAGAGTTAAAAGAGGTCCAGGAGGTGAGCGGAATACTAAGGCTCTTGTCAAAGCTTCCTTTTCTGCACAGTGAGGGATTGAACAGTTTTTGAGCCGATCTGGGCTGTGAGTGTGACAGTGAGCGGACAAGAAAGACTGAGCGACTGTGAAGACGCCAAACATAAATAGGACGACGTGTTTTAGTTCACGATGGGGGCTGCATTTCTGTTCCCACCAAACCCCCACAATCTGTCTATATATGAGCATTTGGTTTTCTCATGCTGTTTGAAACCAGTGTGCAACATTTATGAAGTATGAAATACACTGGTGACATGTGAAGAGAGCAATCCTGTTGCTTTTTTGTTCAACGCAGTGTGGGAGGAATATATATTTTTTAAATCTAATCTCTCTCTATATATATCCACAATTGAGAAAACTATAGGGGAAACTGGCAAGTAAATATGAAGTCTTTCTCAAAATATTTGAAAATTAATCAACGGACACGGCAATGGCAATATTGCATAATTCAATGCTTTGTCCGTAGAACACAAAAAACATAATAAAGTGTAATTTACATAATTTGGCCTCTAGAGCAGTAATAGTGGCTGTAAAAATGAAAATGGTTTGCCTACAATTTACCATTTATTTGTGCTCAACACTACAACATGCATAAATCCTGAACCAGGAACATTCATTTTGAAACCCTTTGTCTCATCTCAGTGCATTTTATGGCTACGATCAATTTGTTTTCTCAAATTCAGATCTTATAATGAACTGTATTGGCCTCATTCTTTTAAACCAAAATCTCCAAGGACTCAGTATATTTAGCACATTCATGCTTTTTTGCAGGTAGATGGTGCGTTCCTGGTAATTTGCTTTCCTTTTAAATAACCCCATTCACTAAAGATGTTCTTTCGGGCACGGCTGGAGTGATATGTAGCTGACACATGCGCTCGGTTCAATAACATTGCCCAGGGCAGCCAGAACAAATGGCTCAATAGTTGTGCACTGGCATATAAATTGCAAACACCTCCAAAGGCGATATTAGTACTTTAGATGCTGCTAATGGGAGATAATAAGAAGGCCTCAGTGGTTACACAACAATAATACTTATTTATTTGATAATGAATGAGTTGAAGAGGCTCTGGATTCAAAGGCAAGTTGATGAGAAATGTGTCTGAAGAGAAGGCAGAGGAGCCAAACATTGTACAAATATACCAGGTATTGGTGGAAGAAGACGGACTTGGGCCATATTTTGCCACTTGTGGTAGCGCAGCGCTGGCGTTGCTGATGATGTTTTGTGCCAGCACAAATGGTGACGTCATGGGGCGAGGAGCTCTGAACAAGAGGCGTGACCATGCAAAAATATGAGGTGGAGTGAAGCAAATGTAGGGCGTGGTGTAACGCATTCTGTGAATGGCCAGAATTGTAACAAATAAACTTGAAAACTTGTGCAGTGAAAAACATTTCCTGGAGTCAATTACTATCCTCATATGGACCAGATAATCTTATTAAAACAACCTTAATGGGCACAAATAACCAGAACGATACATTACAGAATAATGAATGTAGTCCAATTGATTCTGTGCACAGAATGTCAGTTGAGTTGTTTACTTTCTAATTGTACTGCATTAGCATTAGCACTGAGGCATAAGCATGTCCCTTTATAAACACATAAGTGTCCTTTGGTGAAGTATTCACTTGTTTTGTAAAGCCTTTAATGTGTTTCATATTAATCTAGAAAAACTCACTATTCACTGCACAATCTGTCAGGATTTATTCATTTTAGACTGACTGGACCAAAACCCCATATAAATGAATTAGACAGGAAGTACTGAACTAGCCGTTTTAAAAATAAACAGACCAACTGCCACCTTGTGCACAGAGTCAATTAAGACATCATGTTGAGCCTGTTTGCATTAAATTATGTACTGATCGGCATCAGACTAAAACACCTCAGTCCTGAGTCCTGCTGGTTTCCAGCAGAAACAGCGGATACACAGAGCAGTGCGCACCTCGTGTGAGTGTGTGCGTCTGTGTGTGTGTAAGTGACAAAAACATTGGGACCTGCTGGGATTTCTAGGGAGGACAGATGCGGAGTGGCTTCAGGCCCGTGAGGGAGTGAAAGAAGCTTCAGAGCAGTGGTCACTGCAGTGGTCTCTCTGGCTTCAGGACACACCGCTGTTTTGACCACAACCGCTGCTGAACAAGGTACGCTTACATCGTGGGGCTTCGGAGCTGTTTTATTGTCCCAGATATGAGTCCCTCTCGTTCTTTGACTCCGCTGTGAAACGTTTGCTTCTTTCTATGGATGGATATGCCACGGCTGCAAACATCTCCTGCACTGACGGCCTTTTAAATGCCACAGTTCTCAGTTATTGGTTCACGTGTCCATGTATGGTGAACACATTCACCATATATGGACTGTCACAACCCCCTCCAGCGGACAAGTGCAGCCTCTTTTAGCTAGTGTTACCACCGTGAAAATAGCAAAAGCCCGACCGGGAACCGTCCCCTGGTCAAAGCGGTGGCGCTACAGGCAAAATACCGCCCCTTGTTTTTGTTAGTGTACACTACAGAAGTAAAAAAAAAAGGAAAATTAAAAGTATCATATTGATGTTTCCTTTGAGAGTAAAAAGCAGAAGTAACCCTAAAGCTAATGCCAAATTGTGATTTGTTATAATTTTTGGGCATCAGAAGCCTTTTTCCTGATCGTTTTTAATCTTTAGATTTTAGCCTACTTTTATTTGCTCAAAGCTGGGACCTGAAAGGGAAAAAAAAAAGAAAAAAATAGGCAAGATGTCATCATGAACATGCTTAAAAAATAAACCTGCCATTAACAATTTCAGCAGAACAAGTGCATTTATCTGCTCTAGGTGCAGTGAAGTGTCCACTGTTAAATGTACTAAAGTACAGATACCTAAACATTTTATGTACAGTACTGAATTATGTCATTTCAAAATAATATTACACATGCAGAAAGTAGTACAAGAAATGACTCAAATAAGAGTTAAAAAAAAAAAAACAGTCGAGGGAGCTAATACACATATAAGAGTAATTGTGGGAGTACACCCTGTTTATAATTGGAGGTTATATTATAGTTGGAATGTCTCTCTTTTTTTTTTAAATCAATGGATACAGCCCCAAAATGAGAAAAAACATAATCATATCAGAAGGAACAGTACAAAACAAATGATGAAATAATTGAATATCGTCAACATAACGCTTTTGTCACTTGCAGACTTATATACAGTGATAAAACCAAAACTTTTACTCCACTAAGACTGACTGAGTAAGTAAGATGTCTTAAAACTACTCCAAAATGTAACATTTTAAGTGTTACTAAATGTTACCGGAGTGTAAGCGAGTACTACCCACTCTCGATTAACCAGTCATACATTATATATCCTACATCAAGTGCTGCTGTCAGTTTCCAGGACAGTACGTGGACGAGGACGTGACAAGAGGATGTGAGATGCTGAGACATGAAGACAAAGCCTGAAGCGTTCTCACAGCTCCAGCTCCTTCAACTTGGCAAAAATGAAAGGTTTACTCTCACTTGCACAAAATCTGCTCCACTGCCCCATTTAAAATTCAATTCAAGAGATAATCAGAATATGTTAATTACTAGGGAAGGTTTTAGTTGACCTCAAATCTTGGTTGGTTTTACTTTGCATGATTTTTCTCAACTTACACCAAATTAATGCTCTTTCAAATTCAATGTTGAACCAATCTGCACTGCATGTGTGGTTAAAATGGGGAAGACATATTCTCTCAAATTTAAGTGGTGGGAGATATATCGAAAAATGGATTAAGTTGCATTGTTGTTTTGAAGATGTGCAAAATTTGAATAGTGTGTATATGTCAATAACAAATGCAATATAATCTTCCAAACGCCAAGATAGAAAGTGATATTTCTGCACTTTGTTGTTAATTTTACAGTGTAATCGTGACAAGCGGGGGCTGTATTATAATTTTTGTAAATTTGAACTAAAGCAGAAATTGGGCACACAGGTTTGTTCCTCTGAATGAGGCAGGTTCCATTTACAAAGGCCTTCTGTGTGATATCACTTTTGGATTCAGTTATTTAAGTTACTTTCAAGTTTCAATTAAATCCCATTGGTTCCAATTATAGAATGTCCACCTTTAAAGTCCATACATTTCTATAATTTAACAAAGAATCAATTAAAAGCGGCAGGAACAAGACGGTGAAGGAGACAGGCCATCCCCAGACTTAGAAATAGAATTTGTAATTAGCATTAAAGATTAAAGAAATTTGGTGTGCTTGATTTACTGTGTTAACCAAGTCGGAAACATACCTCTTCTCACTTCACTCATAACGTTTTTCCTGGAATAGCCTAAAAGAGCTTGAAGGACTCCAGCCGGGGATCTGACTCCACAAAATGGATGGCTATTACAAAACTCTGGCTGCAAACAGCGGAAGTGATGCATGGTGAGACAATGGTGCAGCCTGAGAGATGTCCCTGACCACTCACCAGACTGTAAAGGGCAACGCAAACACAAATAGGACAAATATTATTCAAAATTGACTTTTTTGAACTTTTAACCCTGTTCTAACTGTTCTGTCATCAAAAACATACTTGGAGTTGCATTTAGCTTCATTCACACTAGTTTGATGACTCCTGGTTTGAAAGTCCTCTCCCCGTCCGACTGTCAAAAACACTCTGAATTCTTTCAATGTGTGACATTTTTCAATGTGTGATGTGGTTCAGAGAATATTCTTTTCTATTTTTAAATCCACAAATCATTGCCAGACTCGCTCTGAGCATTTTGAGTCGTCTAATCGCGATCATTAGAACTTCATCACAGTTCAGCATAGCTAGCAAAACAATGGGTTGAAACCCAGTCCCATGCAGGTCTCTTCAAGACAGTTGCCAAGACAGTTGCCATGTGTGCCAGTGAAATAAATGTTTGCGAAATAAGTCATTTCGGTACACACAGAAAACTACTTATTGCAAGTGCAAAAACGATATATTGACTGGTGATTTTTTCGAAATACACACGTTTCCATTAGTGAAAATGAATTTGATAATCAATGGAAACGCAGCTGACGGCCTTTAAATGCCACAATTCTCAGTCATTGGTTCAAATGCGTTCACCATATATGGACTGCCACATCCCCCTCCAGCCTCCAGAGGACAAGTACAGCTGCTTTTGAGCTTAACGCCGTGAAGATAGCAAAAGCCCGACCTGGAACTGCCCCTTGGCCAACGCGCTAACACCAGGGGCAAAATGCACTGCTTGGTCTTTGATTAACTGTCCCAAGTGCTTCACCTGTTTGCTGGAAATCCACACTGTTTATGCTTATTAATCCTAGTTCAAACACCTATAAAACATGCATTTGAAACTATAGTTCGGACCATAACCTATATAGAAATACATTTTGTTTTAATGGACAGACAAAGAAGAACATACGTCTACGTAAAAAGACCTGGCCAACTCTTATTTGTTTGTCTATGCAACACTAAAATTCACCCTCCTTTCTGATGCTTTCTGCGTAAGCTCTCTAACCCTGTTTTCTGAAACGGTAAACCCTGAACTGATCCGATTGACATTTCAAACTGCTTCAACCTGCTTTGTGAAACTGGGCCAATTTTTGTTTTGCTTTCATGAAAACCGTGCATCACAGCCCATCCACAAGCCCGCTTCTGTCTCCAAAACCTTCGACATTTGTGACTGTTTGTAAAGATGAACATTGAAACCTTTTAAATCCAAAAACCACCAGACCACATAGCCTCCGAGTCACTGGAGTAGGAGACTGTCTGTTAGATAAATATTTTCCTCCCGGCTCTCTTGGCACCGAAAACCAAAGAAGCAAATAAACTCTAAAATGGAGTTATCCCAACAAAGTAAACATTCTGTAGCTCTCGTCACAATGTTCGACCTTAATCCAATACACAATTAGCGTAGCGAAATGAAAAAGCTACTTCATGCAAGACACTCTGTAGACTCGACTAAACAAATTGTTCCAGACGTGGGATTGAGAAGATGGATCGAATATTACTCGCTGCAAAGTTTAAATTGTCCGTGTTTGGACAACATCAAACTATTTCGAAATTTGTTGACTTTGCTCCGATAAAATGCGTCCCAAACACAGCATCGGCTCACTTGAAATTCAGGTGCGTTTTCAAGGCTACTAACATTGAACCCACCGGGATGAGAAGTTACTTGTTATCAAACACCACAAGCTTCATAGACAATTTGCACTTGTTAGATGTTACATTTATGTTAGCTCAATGTTCCAGTCACATTGCACTAGCGCGATGATATGGACTGTCAACAATCCAGGCATTGAGATTCAGCGTTTGCGATAGAGGTTGTTCTTGTTCCCCCTAACACGATTAATCTATAATGTTACCTCGGGCAGTGTGTTTGGCAACGGCGGGAGAGAGGAGTCTTAGTTATTCACCTTTGCCGCAGACACTTATTGCTATTCGCGGCACATTTGGGCTTGACATGAATGGATTTTCAACTTGTCTGAGATTTAACCTCCCTCCAAATTGGCGCGGGGTCTTCATAAAACCACTGGATCACAACGTTGACAGACAGGACCAGCTGCACAGTGGCAGACATCCCGGGCACAGTGTACTCACAGCTATATTAAAGCTTCATCTCTCACTTTTCCATCGGGGCCGTATCAAACTAACTGCATTATCAATGGGTAATGGATGAGATAGAGATCTTATTGCATTCTGCCATTGTTAAAACTGCGGGGGCAACATAGCACGCCATATCAAGCGAGACATCTTCCATAGTAAGTGTTCTAATTACGTTGACTTATAGTACATTTGACGGGGCGCTGCTGGCTCCTATCGCCTGACGGCTTCCCCGCACTAGACCTTGGATGTGTTCGGTGGAGGCTATAGGCTAATGCAGTGATTAAATTAGTGAGAAGTTGTAGCGTAACATATGACTAGTTACCACGATGAGACGAAGGGGTGTGGCTCATTACTTGCATTTCTATAAAACATAAAGCAACAATGCTCTGACAACATTAAGTTCTCTAATAGGCTTTGTAGGTGTTCACACTTCACTGGTCTCTTATGAACTGGCTGGTTAATGTTATTGTAATGTGTTATGATCATTATGAGCATATATTATATAGCGTATTTGTAGACACATAGGGAGATTTAACCCATGCTTGAGCTTGTGCAAGTGGCAAAAGTTTAGGAGAAGAGTGCGACCGCAGAGCAGCACCAACTCCCGATCTGGATCCAGGGTCTTGTGTGTTTTCTACTAAATGTAGTTCTATACAAATGGAATACTGCTTTGTGCACAGAGCAAGCCTAAATGAGCAAATTCAGCTGCAGGATTGAGATCAAGCCCTGTCTTTAATAAGTAGATGACTGAAAGCGCAACGTGGATATGAAAATACAAATGTAAATGGTATTCTATTGTATTAGAAACAACAAAAACATGACAGTTAATGTTGGACTTAGATCAAACTCTAATTTAAAAGAATAAGCCTTCAACACATTAATGAATGTTTTGATTTATTGTATTTTCTACTGGTCCATCTTTCAGAGTCAAGCGGCAAAACAGATCCGACAAAACCGTTACAAAGTCATAGCCTTCTCATTATTGTATGTAAAGTAGCTGCCTATGCACAAGGCTTTTTGGGTGGTGCTTTTCACTATTTATTGTGTCCTCTACTAAAATAAATTGAAAACAAACAAGAACCATTCCTCTTGAATTGCAAAAAGGCACTGTGCAAATACAATAGAACAGTATTACTAATCAATGAAGACATATAGCAGTTCCTTTAAAGGGAGCATGTATGCATAGTCCCAGGCCATGCATAAAAGAATAATGTTAGATTAAGCAGAGGGTTGGGAGTCATCATGAGATCTGAGGACCTTAAACACAAAGAAGAAATCCATAGGAACAATTCATGAAGGCTGGGCCTCAGGCGCAAACATGAAGCAGAATATAGTTTAAGTTAAAGAGGCTGAGGTCTCGTCAAAGAGGTCATTAGAGATGATACACTCTTTTCAGGTGCTCAATGTGGCCAAATTCCTAGTTTTAAAAAATTAAAAGCAAAATATGTATAGTATGAGCCAGTGAATACATTTAGATTGTATACCTTTTAGAATCCCATTTTGTGTTTGTAGTGGTTACTTTTGTTCTTCTTCAGTCATTAATAGCGCAATTGTTTCCACACATGTGTTTTGTTTTGTTAGTTTGCTTGCTTTGAAACAAGGATTTTCACTAGAGCACCACTTCTTAGCTCTTTTCCTACACTATCCTCTCTTCTGTGAACTCATTTGCATGTGACAGCTCGTCTTCATCTCAATTCACATTTGGCCTTGTTCCAAAAAGGAGGAGGAGCACGACCATGTCTTTCCTTTTCACTCCAGCGCTCGACCCATAAACATTAATGAGTCAGGTTTGTGTGGCAGTGAAATCCCACCTTCAGAGCAGCCGTGACCTCCGCAGGTGACTGTTCGCTGTAACACTTTTGAGGCTGACTTCTCCTGACACCCTCAGAGCTCTACTGTACTAGAAGAAACAAACACTGACATTGTGAAGTTTGGCAAACAAATGATGAGACAATTTGTGAAGAATTTTGGGCTACATCCCTGATAACACAGTATTATTCAAAATCTGATGTTTGGTTATTTGCCTGAAAAACACACCAGCATTACCTCCATGGAGCATTACCCGTATATAAGACCTGTATATATGCTCCTACGACACCCAAACAAGTAATTAAATGTATGAATACCTATTTCTATGACATTTCTCTTTTAACCAATGCATGGACGAGTCAAGACACTGGAAAATCCCACGCGCACTTCACTCCAAACATCTCATAAATACCATTCTATATGCAGTGGATAAATATTAAAGAAGATGCATTATTTTCTTCTGGCACAATAAATCGACCAAAACGTGAAAACACCGCTATCCTCCCTTATTGTACCCTCACTCATTCCTGCCACGCATCTCCTTGTTTTCCCTCTCAGCCCCAACCAGAAGTGCAACTTGATTTGATGCTGCATCAGTGTCACATACATCATTTTTTCCACTATCTTATTGTAGGCCATAAAGATGCAAAACGCAGGAAATGAAAATAAAATGCGTGTTTATTACAAAACATCCTCTGCATCTGACATCAATAATATGTGATGGTTTTATTGCCTTTGTGTGCGTGACAGGTAACGCTGACTTTGATTTTTATGACGAGTTTTCAACAGTTTGGCCCACGCGTATAGGAGGCGTGACAGATGTGCTCGTCATAATAACTTGTTGCTAAGGAGTCAGGTTTGACTGTAATCCTGGTTGGAAGGTGGTTAACACTGTCATCGCTGCAAGATGGCCCAAGTGAAATGTCAATCTAAGTCTGAGAAAACTGGCGGCCTTTAGGTCACTGGACAAATGTCTTTTCAAATGTCAGTTCAAAATCATTGAACAAAGTTGTTGGGTTAGAACCAGTTTTTCACCACATCTAGTAGGTATTTAGTAGAAGGTTTTTAATCATTACCTTTGTTTGGTGGGTTGTACCAGTACTAAATATTTACATATATTGGTTTGGGGCATTAAATGTGTGGTTGCTAACCTCGCGGTGTTGTGCTTCGCTTACCAGCCTTGACCGGTAAATAAAAAGAAAACCATTGGAACTAGAGCTGAACTTCTGTCTTTGTCATCAATAGCATTAAGAGCACTTTAGTGAATCTAGCAGTCTAAACTGTCTGGTGCACTAATGAAGATATGGTATGTTTTGAGCAGATACAGATATCCGATATTTATCTTGCTGTAGTAGCTCAAAACGAATATTTTCTGATATTGTTATGATTGTAAAAATCCATAGTAAGGACCAGACAGTATTACATGACCTACATGGAAGGAGGAAGTAAATAAAACCATACTGCAAAATATTCCTCATGTTTAATGCCATACTGTATAATATATACCACAGGAACAACCTTTCCATGGAAAGAAGCAGGTCTTCACCTTTGTGGAGAAGCAAGCCCATTCACAGTAAGTAGTGTTGTTTTTACTGCACATAAAAATGTAGAAAAACATGCAAACACCAAAAAAAGAATTTAATTTTTTTTATTTTATTTGTTTGTGGGACCTTATGTTAGACAGTTTGCAAATTAACTTTTCAGTTTTCTAAAAAATAATCAAAGATTTATCTTGGATGTAAAATAATTTGTGTCACAATTGTGTTGACATACAACATAAAGCCTAATTGCTTTTATTTCTGTTTAATTTCTGTTTTACAAAAGTCTGTTTATCAAGACACATCTGACGCTCTGAGGACAAACATGGGATGACCTATGGGCACACAGAGACTGGGGAAAGTTGGACACAAAATACTGATGTCAAATATCTGCTCAGTTTTCAGAACCGATACTGATATCTGAGGAAACCCTCTGATGTCAATACTGGAACCTAAAGATGAAGAGGAATATAAACTGTAGTGATAGAAAACTTCTATTGCTTTCATCTTGGAATAAATGGGAAAAACAATCTCACACATCCATGGTCAACCGTCCTCCCCGCAGTGAACACTGGCCACACAAGCTGAGCAGGTTATTGTGCTGCTCTCCAGGACCTGCACAGCTCTGTGTTGTAGGTCGGATCACAAGCCTTCTCCGAGATCCAGGCCCTCAGGCAAGCACTGACAGCACAGTTTCACGCTACAAGAAAAGTCACACCTCTGTTTTTGCAGTAATTCCTTCTGCTTTGTAAATTTTTGTATACATTTGGGCCAGTCCTTAGAAATTTGGGGCCCAAGGCAAAATGTAGTACAGGCCCCTCCTCATCAAGTCTAATTTTCTATAACTTTTCTGTCGTGTCTCTTGAATTTTTCTTAAAGGAAGCTTTTGTTGTTTTTGCTTAGTTTTTCTTTTTTCTTTTTACATTTTAAAGCTCGGGGGGTTTGGGTGTTGTTCCCCAGAAGAATATTTAAGAAATCAGACCATATTTTCCATTTCTTGGTGCATTTTAACACATGTTCAGCTGATTTAAATACATAATATTCATGTGAAATTTGATTATGTTGTATTTCATTTACTATTTAGGTTTATTTCAATGCAGTTGACAAATCCCAGACTACTTTTTTTTGTCTTTTTCTTGTGTAAAACTACACTGCACTACTTCACTGTGATAGTGAGAGAAAAGCAACGGTTTACTTGTGTCTATGATGATCGAAGGGCATCTGATTGGGGGCCCCTTCAGGTTGGGGGCCCAAGGCAATTGTGGTCTGTTGCCTAATGGTAAGTCTGCCACTGGTTTGGACAGTTCAGTTTGGGGACAAAAAAAATGCTTGCACTTATTGTTATTGTGATTATATTAGTGTTACATGTTTCTAAGTCGGGATTTTGTCAAAGAGTAAACCTCCAGGCGTTTAAGGAAACATTATGATTTTTTTTCCAGGTACTTAGTTTTAAAGGACAAATATTATGCAAATTGAGCTTTTAACCATGTTCTAACATTGTTCCGTCATCAAAAACATACCTGGAGTGGCATTCAGCTTGAGTCACGTTTGTTTGATGAATTCTCTTTTGAAAATCCTCTCTCTCCAACACTGCGTTCTGAACTCCCTCAACGTGTGACGTAGATGACGCTGACGTCACTTATCCCAGAATCCTTTGCTGTTTTAAGTCTTTAAATCATCGCCAAACTCGCTCTGAACATTTCTTGTGTTTAATCAAAATAACTACAACTTTGTCATATCCACTCTTTACTGCAATGCATTGTGGGTGTATATTTACCTGTGTGTAATTGCTTCTACAGCCTGTAGATGGAGCCACAGTTAAGTCAAAATGGCATCTCCCAATTCTGTTTTTCTATGTAAAATCTCTTTATTTGTAGTTCTAAAACATGAGATGCCAAACTGATGACACTCAAGAGCAGGTGTAAAGGCCAATAACAATATGAAAAATGCTTTATATTTTTTTCCTTTCAACTACAACAGAAATATATCATCATTTTACATGTTGTCATACTGACCTAAAACGACGTAACAGAAACCGGTGCATTGACTTCCTGTTCAAAACTGCAGAACTGATAAGCCCCACCTCTTCATAGTGTAACAAACAGCGGATTGTCATTTAAATGTTTTTATTTTTGAAGAGTGGCAAGAATTCGACATGTATCACTCTGAGTCTTAATGTTTCCAAATCATAGCAACTAAGTACAGGGCAGTGGGTGACATCAGGACTTTTGAGACTCGAACCTGAGTTGCAGGACAATACAGGGTTACTCAAACATACAGGACTCAATCAACGCAATGTAGAAGGCCTATTCAGTTACTGGGGAATATGAATTGCTAAACAAATTGAAAAACCTCTGTGTTTTCAGAACATGTCTGAAAAGGTCTAAACCACAGAGATGGCAGGATTTATACATAATAGAATCCCATTGAAACAAGATAATTTGCAGTATGCTGAGGAATGATATTATAGAGATAATTGCAGTTTTTGAGATTTGCAAATTGCAACTCTTCAAATTCATCTGATGTGATTAATCTTGCCGCCCTTTACGTTTGTGAATATTTCTGTTGTATAATATTCTATGGACACTGATGCATTTATTTAATAGTCAGTTAGGTGCTGATAGAAATAAATTCAAAATGCGGATGGATTGACCTGGTTTATTTGTGCCTGTACTTATTGCAGTCAGAGTTTCAATGAGCAATCCGCACTAATTATAGTTAGTTTTTCTGCACCTTTTATCCTTCAACACCAAGAAATCTTTTGAGTAAGACATTTTCCCTGCCACCATTTTAGACAATTTTGCATTTCGTCTTCATCTTAAACTGATGTAATGTGCACGAACAGGTTTTTTTTTAACCATTATTACGTACGTTAAAATATGATTACTAGTTACTGTTATGGAAAGACTGTTGTAGGTCTGTGTGAAAAAATCTATAAAACTACTGGAGCCCGCGATACTTTAGCCTTTCGTTGGAGTGTGTGAAAGCGGAGTTATACAGGAGTGGTGAAAACTGTGCTACATGTTGCCTCAGAGATCAATGAAATTAAGAGATTAGCTGCCGACATGGAATAAATATTTGATGGTCCTCCAGATGCCTGTCAGATGAAATCCCTCGACTCAAGGTTAATCTTTGGGTTTTCATAAGCGTCTCGATCAATCAGCTCTTTCATAAAGGATTCGATTCGATTTTCGTATGAATTACAGGATGATGTGAGTTAGAAAATGGTGTTCATAGTTAGAAGAAAGAATAGGAAATGTACCAACTGCCATTTTCAAGCTCAAGGTTGTGTTTTGATGGGCATTTCACAAATAAAAAAATACAATTAAACGATTTACTGTGAAAAGACAAAAAATAGACCTGCTTTTCCCTCTATTCTTTTGAGTTAAATGTGTCAATTACCGTGTAACTACACAATGAAGCGGCTGCTGCAGTGTGGTTGTCTCATAAACTGAGCTTAAAGGTGTATAGTGTGGAATTTTTCTGGTGGCTGGTCCACCACCTGCTTTTGTCCATGCCTGGAATGTTACAAAGTATTTTGTAAAATGTGTCTACCTCCATGGAGACAAGTGTGTGACACCACCAGACCAAGTTACAGGTTTTTAGTAATAAAAGACATATGTAATTGAGCAAATATGAGGCAGATAAGTTTGATGCTGTGGAACAGTCCAGGTAAAGCACTCATCAGCGTCTTTGTGGTGGTGGACCTCCTGCTTAAAAAGTCACATTGTACACCTAGACATTAAATATAGAGTTTTATATTTAGATTTCTAACTCTTGATTTTAAGATCACTGTGCAATTGCAGACTCAATAATGGCCTTAACATGATACCAAGATTTAACTAAAGCTGAAGGAGCTTTAAGATATTTATTGACTTGACACTGACAGTAAAACAAAGTAAACTATCAAATCACTCTCACATTCTTTGAGCAAATAAGACCTTGAGGTGAGACGCGCCTGGCGAGATGGCTTGTGATGAAATGCAGACTGTACATCCAATCTATTTTTTTTCCCTCTCGTAACTACAGCTGTAGTTTCACCAATTGGCCAGTGGGGGCAGTGTGTGATTTGACAACTTTTATGCGATACAAAGTAGTCATGATTTAATGGATAGTTGATTGAAAAACGTAAATGTAGTTGAGATGTGTGGATGACGGATGGAAGAACGGTTGAGGCAGAACATGGAGCTGTTCTGTAGTAACACCGCACATGTCTGAGTGCTGCTCCACAGGTCGCTCTGCTGCTGTGGCGCTGTCAACTGCCGCTGGTGCTGAAACTTTCCCTGCCGCGCTCCTGGCAGCCGTAGCCCAACAATTAAGAGATATTTCCGTTTCTGTAGACATTCACGAGAAATATCCTTTAATTGTAAGGCTATGGCAGCCTCTGTTTCGCTGCTCCCCCGCGTCGTTCTCTCCTCCAGGCGCGTGGCACTCACTGTTACTGGCGCCCTGCATCAATCTCCGCAAAGCACCGCACCACTACAAACACGCCATAAAAACACAATTAACAACATCAATCAAGTGTTTAATATAAGTCACAGAACAGGCATATACCGAGCTCTGCGCAGGGACTTCGCTATTGTTTTGTAGTCCATCTTCGTCCGCGCGTTTTGTCACGTCTGTCCCTCATCCATCACGGAGGAGAGAGGTGTGGTGCGCGCGCTGTAAATCCGGCTCCGTGCCACGTTCTCCGCCGCTTGGAGGAAAGGGAAAAATCGCCAGTGTGCGCGTTGGCTCGTGCGTCCTCCCGGAAAGTTCCCCCCTAAAGTCTTTCCGTGCGTCAAGGCGCGCGGAGCCACTTCTCCCTTCCGTGGCGGCAGCGGCGGAAAGCAGTGGTTGTTGCTTGCGCGTCTTTCCCCGGCTCCAGTCCAAATCATTTGTAGCCGGCTTGTCGGGACAACGGTGGAGTCGTGAAGTGTCTGCAGTCACGTGGTCCGAGCCAAACTGAGGAGCGCGTTACTCTCTCTCAGTGTGTGCCTGTCTCCGCTGTGTGTGTGTGCGCGTTCTGTGCGCTCGGAAAGGGGTGTCCCTCCTCCGCATTCTTCGCTCCTCGCCACGCTTTAGACGCCGGGGCGCAGGGAGAGAGGCGAGAGTGAGACACAACGGCGCGCTCTCTCCACGGGCTATACCTGCATTTCGGGTCCCCCACGTCAGTTTTTTTTTCGCCTTCCTCGCCAGCTTTTCCCCCGTTTTTGCGCTGATCATTTCACTTGCTGCGTTCCTCGCGAAGACCGCGGACTTGATTTGTTTGTTGGTTGATCTTTTTTCCTTTCCCTCTTTTTCCCGGGTGCTCCGTTTGGACAGTACAGCAAAGCGAAAGGGAGAGAAGCTTGGATGAGCTGCCTCGCTCAAATCCCGACATGGAGTTGCTGCTGATCTGCCTTTCCCTGTGGATATTTCAGTGTAATTCTGCCAGCGCGGACTCCATCATACACATTGGTAAGCTCTTACGATCACGCATGCAGTTTGGCTCACCAGGTGCACGTTAAAAAGCCTTTACCACTGCGTATAGCCCTCAGCTTTGATCAGGCTTTTGGGGGGAGAGGGCGGTATAAATAGTCTATTCAGCTTTAGATTCTGCGCTAAAGCAACACTTTCCTCTCCAGAGAGTTCCAAAGTTTGTGCTTCTGACCTTACCCGCAAAATATGTGCGTGTCATGTGCGCCGTTTACACTGCTCCCCTCTCGATCCTTCAGACCTTTATAGCGCACACGTCGCACATTTCAGTCGGAATGAATGGCTCTCGTCTGTACGCATGCCACTTGCCCAAACCAAAGCTAGCTCTTGTCTTAAGCCACAACTTTCACCTGCTACGTGACTGCCATGTCAATGCGCAGACAGGATGGATGTGTCAGTGGACTCCAACAGACGCAAATCACACAGAGCCCCTTTGTGCGCAAACTTCCCAAAACGCGATCTGGTCTTGTCCAATCGCGACGTGCTTTCGTTCATTCAAATGATTTTTCCTGCAGCTGCCAGCCACCGATTTGACAGTTTCTAATTGATCAGCTGACCCTTCACACCGCATGATTCTGTGCTTCATATGACAAATGGGAGAACGGCTGTAACGACTCTCGCTTTATTCTCCAGATAAAAACGTCAATGTCACTCTGAGCACATTTGCCCCCAGTGCGTCTTGTGCCCGTCATCTTTCTAACTCGCCACTGCGCTCACAGTTTACCGCAACAGTCTGGCAAGCAGCAGGTGCTCCGTCACTGCTGGCTTTTAATACAGCGGTGGGACTCCATCCAGATCATATTGGCTCGTGCGCCGCATAACGTTTGCAATGGTTAATTGTACTTCTCGCGTCCTCAAAGCTTTAGCCGTAATGAAAGGGGATAAGGAAGTAGGTGGCAGCGAAAAGCCATTCTGATGTTAAAAGAGAAATGAGGAGGGAGAGGATGGAGGGGAGACAGAGGAGCTCAGTATGCCTCCCACGCAGGGCCTGTGCTGCTGGAACAAACGTGACACTCATACGCCTCATCAGATCTACATTTGGACTTGTGTCAAACGTCATATCTGAATCTCGTAGCTTCATTTTTAGACGTATCTACACGCTCATACATATACATTGGCAGTGCGCTTCAGTACAAGATGAACTGCCATCTCGAAATAAGCAGATAAGGAAGGATTGTGATTCATATTGACTAATACGTTCCTCCTTAAAATCTCACAAAATATGTCCACCTACATACTGCATAAGGCTTCAGATTCATTGAGAATACAAAGTGAACAAACAGCTTATTCAAACAGCCTGCATAACTTTTGGATAACAATATGAATATACGTTTGCCAAATGTTGAAAGTGCAAGAAAGTGACTCATGATGTCAGTTGTAATTACTCAGAGTCGTTTACTTGAAAATGCTTTGGGGATATAAAGACCACTTTCTATGGGACCACAATGTAAATTTTGGTACATGACTAATACTTGGTTACTCGGGCAAAGAACTCCTTCAGATTTGTTCTCGAAAGTGAAATGTACATGCCCCAAGGCGCTTGGGAATGTATGGCCTCACATTTTGACAAACATAAACATTGTCTGAGTAAATTAGTTTCTTCGGTAACATTTGGAGGAGAAAATGATGCAACTCTTTCTACAACAGAGAGAAATGCCCTGCTTATGGAGATTTTCACTTTGGTGCTGTCCATGGTGCTGAAAAGGATAAGTGGAACTAACTGAAAGTAGAGCCTTACTAAAATTAGTTTTCAAATGCTTTTTCACAAAATAATAACAAAATATAATTCTTCCTTCGTAACTTGTACTGTAGTCGACTAATTGATTAATGTACACTATACAGATTTATACAGAATTCCAGCAAAAAGGAGAGAACATGGAATGAGTTAACTGAAGATTTAGGAGTGAATCATGAGTTTTATCTGGCTTTTTACATATAAATTCACTGTTTGCCATTACCTTTCTGTATAAATAGTTGTTTTTGCATGAGCTCCTGTGCAGTTGCAGTCCCATGAGTGCAGTTTGGGTCAGATACATAAAGAGGCTGAATAGTTTTGAGAGCTTTACCCATTAATCAACAAAAGCTTTTCTATTTTTTACTGCATGTATTTACATGTTTGTACTTTTATGGGTTTACTCACATAAACGAATTCTATTTTTGCTTTTAAAACTTTTTTTAAAAATCTCTAGAGTGTGACTATAAAGGTTTAGTGATAAGTATGTAGTTGTCAGTAGTTTGTAGAAATAACACTACAAAGAAATACATTTTTTGTCATGTATACTGCATGAGCACTAGTTAAAGCCCCAGTATGTAACTTTTTGCCAATAATAGAAAAAATAAAAGCCCTTTTTTTTCATTGTGGATGTTTATTGCTCTTAATAATGTAGAGAGAACATGCATCCTTAATGTGAGTGGGCTTGCCTCTCCACAGACCTGATGTATTTGGCCTGAAGAAGCCTCCTCTTGTCTTTTTCCATGGAACTGTTGTTCCTTTAGCAATAATGTTCCACAGTTAGGCATAAAACACTTATCTGTCTCTTACTTTAAGTTAAGTTTTTAATACTTTGAAACATTTGAAACATTTGCTACTTTTGAACTTTTTACCTTTAATTGATCTTCTGTACTTTGACTTGAGTTCCAATTTGGTTCAATTCATTGTGATTTTCCAGTCTACCATACCTTGCACATTGTCCATGGTTCTGACCGTGTTTCATTGCTATCTTTCAGGTGCCATCTTTGAGGAAAACGCTGCGCGAGATGACGAGATTTTCCAGCTCGCAATCTCCGACCTGAGCCTGAACGATGACATTCTGCAGAGCGAGAAAATCACCCACTCTGTGAAACTTATCGAGCCTAACAACCCGTTCCAGGCGGTCCAGGAAGGTAAGCGCTATCCCCCGGAGCATGTATACTTCCCATTCTTCTCCCCTCTCACCCCCCTCCTTGCTCAAACAAACGGCTACTGCTATTTTGTCTTATTACTGGGAGGTACAGGGTACGCCGGTGAACAGGCTGGTTATGTGGTTATGGGAAGTTTCGCTACTGACATGTGCAATCCTGGCTTTGCGAGAAGGGTTGTTTTTGTGCTTTGTTTTGAGCTGGACAAGTGGTGGGTAGATAAAGGAACATAGCAGTGTCACGGTGACTTCGGGAAGAGGGTGTGTTGCCACTTGCGTTTGCTGCTCAAGTGTTGGAGAAACTGAGTGAATATATTTAGTCAAGATGCATGTACAGTCCTGATCAAAACTTTAAGACCAGTTGAATGATTGACAAAAGTCACATTTTTGGTTGGATCTTAACTAGGTTCCAAGTTTCAACATGCAACAAGAAATGGGAGTGAAAAGAAACATTTGAGTAAAGATTTGATCTAAAACAACAAATAAACTGAAATATTCTGTTCTGTAGCTGATCAAAAGTTTAGGACCACGTGCCTTCAAAACCCCAAATCTGTGTAAAAATATGGATTCAGTGTCATTTTCTGTCAGGTTTTCACACTGTCATGACGTTCTGATGGCAAAGTTAAAAAAAACCTTCTCCTTTTGGCTCGGTCGGGTTGTTGAACTGCATAAGCAGGCATTCCATCGCTGCTGAGGTGGGATGCAGTGAGACAGTCATTTTGAATTTCTTAAAAGATTCTGAGGGTTATGGAACAAAAAAAGTCAAGTGGAAGACACAAAAAAAAATGACACCAGCACTGAGCCGGAGGATCCGATTGACTGTCCATCAAGACACTGGACGATCCTCGACCCAAATTAAGGCCATTGTTGGTGCTGACTGCAGCCCAATAACCATCAGACACATCTGTAACTGAAGGGCTTCAAAAACAAGAAACTTCTTCAAATGCCTCGTCTCCTTGAACGCCAGAGAACTGCCACAAGAGAACACAAAACATGGGGAACATGGCGGAGGGAAGTTTTATTCTCTGATGAGAAAAAATGTAACCTTTGATGGTCCTAATGGTTTCCAACGTTACTGACATGACGTTGTAAGGGGGTACTTTTTCCTTCAGTGGAACAATGGAGCTCCAGGTGGTGCAGGGACGTCAAACAGCCGCTGGCTCTGTGCAGATGTTGCAGAGAGCATCCCTCATGACTGAGGCTCGCGTCTGTGGAACCACTGGGTTTTTCAACAGGACAACGCTACAGTTTACAAAGCTCGCAGGACAAAGGACTTCTTCAGGAGAATAACATCACTGTTTTGGACCCTCCTGCGTGTTCCCTTGATCTAAATCCAATTGAGAACCTTTGGGGATGGATGGCAAGGAAGTTTACAAAAATATTCCAGACAGTAGATGCCCTTCGTGAGGCCATCTTCACCAACTGAGAAATGTTCCCTCTCACCCCCTGGAAACACTTGCCTCAAGTGCAGCGAGCAATTTTTGAAGTGATGAACAATAACGGTGGAGCTACTCATTTCTGAGTTCATGTTTAGGACTTTGATTTCTGTTTTTGAGGGGGTTTCAGGATTGTTTTTGAGGTGTGGTCCTAAACTTTTGATCAGCTGCAGATGAGCCCATTTCAGTAAAATTCTTGTTTTCAATAAAATATTTACTCTTTTTTTTTTTTTTTTTTTTTTGTCTCACTCCCATTTCTTGTTGCTATTGAAGCTCTACTTGTTAAGATTTAACCATGCAAAATGTGACTTTTGGTCCCTTGACCTGTTGGTACCTTGTAGAGCTGTAGACATTAGTCGATTAATCGGTTGATGCTGAATTGGTTGACCAAAATTCTGTTAGTTGATTGATTATTTATGTTTGGGATGATTTTATAGGGTTTATTTTCACAACAACAGAATGGAGAAAGCATTTGGTGGCTGAACTTGAGATTTTGGTGTGAATTGTGAGTTTAATCTGCCTTTTTATAAAAAATTCACAGTTTATTAGCTTTCATTATTTGTAACCGCATGATCTCCTTTGATCTTGTCTTGTCAGTGCACTTTGGGTAAAGATAATTAATCGTTCCGAGAGCTTTTGCCAGTGCCATCCCCTTTCAGCTGGCTAATCGATGCACAGGGCATGTCTTTAGTCCACTGAGTAATACTTCAAGAATCTCCATTACAGAATGATTGACCTTCAGTTTTTATATGCAAAATATTGAAAATCTTCCAAGGCTCTTCACATACACTCTTCCAAACTAGAGATCACCAAAGTTTCTCCAAATCAAGGATACTTATCTCAAATGCATTGCACTTGTTGGCTGAAAAGTGATTAAAAATTCTTCTGCTTAAAAGATTCATTAAGGCTGTAATAGGTTCCTTGGGATTTCCAAGGCTGTTTATGTCCTTTGCACTTAGTTACCAGGCTGTACTTTGTCTTGGCCCCACAAAGGCCTTGGTGACTCATTGTTATTCATATAGTGCCACTGACAGGCTCACGAAGATAATCATATGGCCGGCCTTTTACTATGATTATGCTGGTGGTCTCTAGTTCAGTGATGTGCGGCTAAAAGCTTGGACCATCATTTCATGATTCTGTTTGGAAAAAATACAGGTTTCATGGCTTTGATGCAAATACACTGTCAATCTTTAACATGTAAGACTGCCTAAAGCAGATATTGGTGGCAAGTTGGTTGGCGTTTGTTCGCATTGAGGTACTTTGAGGTTTTAACAGTATACCTTTTTTTGTACTTTTAATGTTTAAAGGATACTTTAATGCATATAAGCTCTGTGTTTACACAGTATATCAATAGATTTTACAGTTAGGTTTGGAGTAGAGGTAGGCAATATATCAAAATTTAGATGTAATCGTGAGTGTTGTTTTTAACAAATTGGGATGTCGAGTTTATCCTTTATTGTAAAAAATGCAACAAAAAGAACCTCGTTCTTAAAAAAAAAACAAAAAAGGTGATATTTCTGCACTTTTGTGATTAATTTGAGTGACATTTCACATTTATCTGATAAATAAACCTCAACTAATAAGTTTTAACACATTTCTGTTGATTACCATAATATCCTCATAAAATATTGCTTACTTACTAGTAATTACCTTAGAGAGATATTCATTTTAGTAAGTATTGCCCATTGCTAGTAATGGGTAATCAAACAGAATTTGCAGAAATCAATCACAATTTTTTGCAGAAGTCATGATAAAGCAGGATACTCTTGATTCCTGTGTGCTGTTTGTCTCAGTAATTATCTCAGTAAGTAATTCCGATAAATAATTCCAACATCAGCAATTGTGGAATGTTAAGTCAATAAAAACTGGTTTAAATGTTTGTTCAATTGACAGACAAGACCTTGCTCATCTGAATGGTAATACATTGTGGAAATTCCATTCTTTTCCTATTTAATGGGCATCACAATTTTCTATCAACTCGCTGCCTGTAAACGTCTGATCTGATAAGCCACGAGAAACAACATGTCCTATTACTCGTGGTATAATCATAAGAGGATTGTGCTGCTCCTGAACATTTTCAGGAAGGTAAAAGAAAATGAGGGTCACAATTCTGTACAATGAAGTTAGCATTGACTGCTAATTGCCAACAACAGCTTTTGGTCTTTGCGGTTTCCACAGCCACAATCACTCATCTTCACGGCGACAGGCTCACTAACCAGCACATGCCTGCTTATGCACAGCTGCGATACGTATATACTATATGCGTTTAGTTCCAGTGTGTGCGAGCCTTGTAAATGAAGACCATAATCTCCCGCTGAAGTGTCCTGTACGATTAAAGGGGAACTTCAAACGCTCTTTATTAATTGTGTGGCCCGGACTGTGGACTCCAGTGATTTCTGCTGAGTAGGACAGAAAGACATCCTTCTGCTTTGATCATTACCAGCTGCTAAGGGAGTGAGGTGAGGTCATTTAGAAGCCGCTGCCCAATGGGGAACCAAAGCAGGGATTCATCAATTCAGACGGCGATGCAGAGTCGGTGGCTCAAACACTTGCTGATCATATTAATCACAAGGAGCTGCTCCACAGATCCCAACGCCCAGGGAAGACGATAAGATTGGAAGGAAAAAAAAACAGTAAAGGTACGATTACGCACATAATGATTTATCTTTTTTTTTTCGAATGCCAGCTGTGATTTTGGTCCGTCCTTGATTGTAGGTGTAAGTGATAACCATTTCTGTAGATAATTACTGGTAGATATTTTCACGCTAGCAAACGAAACACAAATAAACCCCGATCAGTGCCACTGTTTTGTTATTTAATCTCAAATGCGATGCTTTACCCTAAACATTTCCACAAAATCCCTCTAAACGTGACTCAAATCCAATTGAGCGAGGATCTGCAAGCATCAACTGCGCGAAGAGGAGCTTATCTTGGAGTGCAAAAACAGAAACCATAATATTTACACTGCAGACCAGTTACCATTACGTTGCATTGGTCCGTCCCCAGGGCTGTGGTCAGACTTGGGCCTTAACCTGATGCGTCTACAAAGAGCACACACATCATTAGGGAGTCAGACGCTGCCACCAGGTTTAAAAGAGGGAGCTCATAAGACCAATCCTCAGGCAGAAGCCACACATAAAAGCTTCACTCCACTACAGCTCTGCTAACACGACTTTTAACAAGCAGGAAAGTAAGCTTTTTGTGAGCTAAATTTAAACGCACAGGTCACTGTTAGATGCAGCTCTTCAAAGGGTGTTATGGATTTAGCTTCTAAATACATAATCTAAGTTGGCCAATATAATGAGGAAAATATTTAATGATGATCCTGTGAAGAACTTTTGAAAAAACATGTAATATTGGACTGAGATTAACAGAGCACTGCGGATTTTTTCAGTATTGGCATCCCTCCTGATTCGGAACTATGTATCTAGGCCTCAAAACTCCTGCCATGGACACAATAAATGGATACCTTTTGGAGCATATCTTGGCAACAGAGTAGAAAGCCATCATAAAGACACGTATGACACAAACTGCACCAACAATTAAGGACCGGACCCAAATTATGTTTGACATTAGCAAAATGGAAATGATTACCCTTGGACTCTTATTGAACAGACTAAATGGGACATAAACATGGGACAGTTTATGCTGTGACTTTGGCTTTTTTGTGCCATTACTACCTTTCTTGTTCTTTCTTTGTTGGGAATTTTATAAGAATATTATTTTAGAACCACAGGCAGAAATAATGGAATAAAATTGATGAATAAAAATGACACAAAATATTTTGCGCAAAAAAATGTAAAATGCAGCTTTTTCCTTCTTTCCTTTTTCTTTCTTTCAGTTTTCTTTCTTCTGTCTTTCTTTTACCTTTTCGTTTCCCTTTTGTCTTCTATTCCCTTTTCTTTCTTTTTCTTTTACAAAATGTAAATAATCCTAGTTGATTTCAATAACTATTCCAAACGCACTAATAAATCTTAAACTATATTCATTAGTTTATCGACCTTCATTAGCGTCCCCTTATCATTAAGACCACCTCAGTCCCAAACACGCATCCCTCCAAATTCATCGGCCCGTGAGTCTGTCAGAATCAATGCTAATCTATGGGCCCACGTTGCCAACTGCCTGTGCTATAGAAGCAGCACCAGCCCAACAGACACGAAACGGCTCCCATTGATCCCAACCAAAAACCGGCGCCAGGTGGAATCCATTTCTGCTGACAGGTGCAAATGACATGCTTTACTTTTCCAGCACCGAGCGCACAGACTCGCCGCAAACAATAACGGCGATAAAGATGGGGACACGGCTGGTGGTTTTGGATAGCGGATAAATATACAAAAGCCTATATGGTATTGACGGCGCTGAATAGAGAGGATTGAGAGGTCTTATAGGACTATGGCGATTATTGATGACACGTTCCAAAGCCTTTTCTATGGAGACCTGGGTCTGTCTGACGGAGGAACACATAAGCGGAGATTTAAACAGTTTAGAGCAAAAAGCACCCCGCTCTGTGCCCAAATCTCACCGGGAGGGAGGAGATTTTTTTTTTTTTGTGTGTGCCTTTTTTGTTGACATCGTGTATTTAATGTGCAAACAAATTAAAGATTACAAACACAAGCACAACAAGATCTGGAATAGTCTTATCACAAAAGCCACTGTTAGTTTGAAACAATTGCTTTGAATAGCAGGCAGGGATTTTGAAAACAGAAAAGCAAAATCCAGTCTGATACGCTGAGCAGCTTACCTCAATTTTCTTGGAAGCGATGGCAAGCGGTGTAACAATAAAGTATCAGGCATAAAGATGTCTGTAAATCTGGAAACAAACTCCACCGGACAGGTTTAAGCAGAAGACACACTGGCCTGTCATGATAATTGCAGACTTATCGTTCAACAAATGGATGCTTATTGTTATGTTTTCTTGATTTTTATTTCGTTATTTTTTTACATTTGAGCTGTAGAGCCACAACTTATTATGATACCAACTACTTTAAGGTTTTTATGTTTTCGCCAGGATAGTATATTATCGTAGTTGTACTCTATGTGGCAGTTTGTGAAAAATAAACGTTGAAAATACAGGAAGGAAACTATCGGTGTCATCAAAGTTCCATCCAGAATACAGGGACAACTGACGAGAAGAATACTGTGACTAAAACAACCGGAGGAGTTTGGAAGGAGAGTGCATTCGTGTGAAAAGCTGGATGGTTGGGAACAGAAGAGCGAGAAGAGGTAAAAATACAAATGCGGAATACTTCCAAAGCTTCGTTAAATGATCTCATTAGTCACTGTTGAACTCACAAAACAGTGCAGTACGATAACAAATAAGGTTTATTTGATTGAGTACAGATATGGATTACGTGATCTAGATTGCTTTCTAACTTTCTAACTCACTATCAAATCAACAAACCAGTGTCAGCCAAACAGAAAGAAAGAAAAGCTTCAACAATATAAAACACCAACTAGGCTTGTCACGATAACAAACTTAAAATATCATGATAAATAATCATAATGAAAACATGTTATACCCGTGTCATAATAACTTTAAAACCATAAAAAAACATGATAAACACTTTTCTATGTTAATTATTGCTTAAAAACTGGAGCTACAATAAAAAAGCAGAATAATGCACTTAGTTGTAAGTTGTATTTATAATATGAGCTTGATTTTTTTGACTCTTCGTAGTTTGATGAAGCATATTATGAGTTGAACTGTAAAATCACACCAGCCTGTGTCCACATTTAAACCATATTTTTTTGCATTAAACAGTTGTTAATTCTCAGAGATCCTGTCAAACTGATATGTGTGACAGTTTTACTACAAATACATGTCAAGTACAGTATATCCTTTTCTGTTTGTGCTAAATTTAAGAGCGTGTAGGTGGATCACATTCTTTGTCTCATGCATGTGAGCACCCTCCAGTGGTACTAGTAAAGCTTCATTCAACTCCACCTGTCTGAATATTATGTGCGTCATCAATTAACTCCAATCACCTCCTCATATAAATTAGTCATAGAAGTACCTTTTTTTGACCATCTGCAGCTCACAACTTACCATAAAACAAAAAAATAACAAAACTTGCCAGTGCAAAGAAAATGTACACACGATCTACACACAAATATTGAGCCGGCTATTATTTATTGAACGATAAGTCAACGTAGTAATTATTGTGACAGGCCCAACCAACTTTCACCAAATCATTTTCTCCGGTAGAAAAGACGTATTCAGGCCGCCCAGGAAATCGTTGCGTTGTTGACTTGTTGTTGCATGTGTACGTTTAACATTTTAGACAAATCAATCTACTTTATATAATGTTTTAGCGAGAGACATTTCCCTCATTCACACTGCGTCAAACCGGAATTCTCTTTACTACAAGAGTGCGGCTCATAGACATAAGGATAAGGTGAATTGCTTTACCTGAATGTTCCACGGTATGGTATTAAAGGGCCTATGACAGGTTGGACTACTCATTTCACTTAAATGCAGTTCAGATAAATATATTTCAAATTCTGCCAAATTTTTTTTTTTTTTTTTTTCTCCCGCTTTAGCCATTTTTGAGTTTTTTTTGTTTTACTTCCTGGTTGTAAATGATGACATCACACTAGGAAATTACCCAGCAACCACGCTGTAAACTGGTCCAAATTCATCTAATGTCACAGATTTTTTTTTAAATTTACGAATAAAAATACATGTGAGCACCTTTTTTGTTTGAATGAATTAATAAGAGTAAAAAAAAGTCATCTCTTTTGTGTAAATTATGCATAGTCTCCCTAGTGTGATGTCATCAATTTGTTTGCTTCCTGTAACTTTCTACAGATTTTTCAACTTTTCTTCACAAACAGCCACTTGACTGTTGTGAAAATATCATTTATATTTACAACAACTATTAATGCTCCCAAATAAAGACAAAATTGGAAAATCGTGAAAACCTGTCATACGCCCTTTAAACTTACCCATCTTGCATTTATTAATTTACTTGTTGTGAGTGCGCTCGCCTCCCCACAGCTTTGACCTGTAACCTGACCTGGCATCACAAGCAGGCAGCGGCCACTCCACCAGAAAAGTTCCACGGTGCACCTTTAACACTTCTAACACATACCACATAAAATTGCAACACATCAACGTGCTCCTCCGTGGGGCTGTCAAATCCATCCTGTCGTAACTTGTTGTTCTGAAGAATCTGTTTTTCCAGCGCCGGCCCTTTCTATACATCGTGATGCATACAAAGTCAAGACGTTCCTTTTCGTACGTCTGGCTGTCTGCGGCGGAACAAACGGCTCTGTGTCCGAGGGTTTCTGTTTGTGTGCTGTTTGAAAGAAGCTTTGTTGATGCAGCAAGTGTGTGAAAAATCTGCCTTTTAAAAATCCGGGTCGTCTCTTCCTGGTTACGCTGCGCTACCAGGACGTTGCCAAGGGGGAAGAAAGTGTCGATGCCAAAAATGATGACATTGCCGTGATAGACGTGCCGCTGCCGCCCAAGACAAAAGGCAGAAGATAGAGATTTGAAACGCTGCCACCTCCCACTCAACCTCCTCTCTCCCCCTAGAGGCAAATCGTCTCTTCCTACTCGATTGCTTTTGTGTATTTTCAAAGTGCCTCGTGGCTGCCCATTTTCTGCACTTCTTTTACATTATTCAGATATTAAGAGATCTACCACTTCGATCTCAAAGTTACCATCAGTTTCCTGGACGTGCCCCCGTATCTCAATTTCATTCAGTCGCCGCCACACCGATTCGGCTTTTCTCGCCGTGCCAGTCGAAGAAGGCGTTGAATCTCCTTTTCTAAGTGGTTTATAATCGCTGGAGCCGTCTTATCTTTTGCCCAGTGGGATATGCATTTTGTTTGTTTTTCTGTCCTCCTTCATCCGATTTCTACCTGTTGGAAACATCCAGTTATCAGACGTATCAGACATAAAGGGCAAATGCATTATTACTCGGAGATTTGGTGCGTGTCTCTCTATTGCTAAAAAGGGACTGCATTGAAATTGATGTTAAACGCTGTTTGTTTATTACATTTTGTTTGCCTTAGACATTGAAAGCAATCTTTATCCTTTTTTATTAAAGCATACAAATCAGAACTCTCTGGGAGAATCTTTTCAAAACTGCATAAATGTATTACTGATCTGAGCAACAATTCTACTGAGGATATCAAAAATTAAAGGGAAATGGAAGGATTTCAAAGTGGGCGCTATTCACAGGGAAATACTAATTGCTGGGGAAAACGTGGTTGACAAGTGGACCATCATTATAATGTGCTTTGGGAGTATTGGACTGATTAACGAAGCGCTGCAGATTAGTTTTGACATTGCCATGATTTCAGAACTGGGCGTCAAAACTCCTGCCATGGACACGATAAATGGATACCTTGGTAATATACAATACTTCACGAAAAAATGGGTGCAACTGAATCAACAACTGACATAACATTTGATATTCGTAAAGCAAAAAACACAAAAAACTTGATTTGAAAATGGACGTATTTGACAGACTTTGGACCAAATTGGGCTTTTTGGTTAGAACTGTGCTCTAGGACAGTGGTTCCCAACCTTTTTTATGTCTCGGTCTGTTTTACACTCATGAGTACCCCTTAACTTGACTTTCAAGCAAATAAATGGGTTTACTAGTCGAAAAATAGTCAATTATTGCTATTCAATGTATTGTTTTATTATATGTATGATCCATGATACTCCAAAAACATTAAATTTACAACTAATAACACTTTTTATTCAGACAAAAGCACATTTCATCTTATTTTAAAACCTGAAACCATTCCAAGCACACCCTGGTAATTCCTCACGTACCCTTTGGGGTCCCCGTACCCCTGGTTGGGAAACACTGCTCTAGGAAGTTTTGATGTCTTGTAGATTTTCATTTGCTTTTTGTTCAGTCTCTATGTCCTGTTCTGTGTTTTGTGTGTTTCCATATGTTTAGCTTAGAACTGAAAAAAAAAAAGAAGCAAAACAAAGAAACAACGATAACAAAAAGCAAAACTATAATCTTCATCACCATTCTGCACCCATTTTTCTGTGCAGCATCTAGTGAAAACCTTTGCCTGATCGATGTGTACTGCGTGCTCCGAGGCACATGAAAGTTCAGAATGTAAAGAGCATCCAATTGCATTAACGTTGACTGTTAAATTATTTCTGCTGTAGATTGTGAAGGTTGAAGTATGAATCTATATAATTGATAGCGCCCCGAGCCTTATGCATTGCCTCACACAGAGCCTGCACATATGCTTACGATATTTAGGGCCAGTTGGCGTAAAGCCCCACACTCAGGGCCCCATGCCTGCCAAAAATAGCATTAAAAGATGTGAATTAATTGAATGCGGTTGTCTGGAGGACATGGCTAACACAAAGCGGCCAATCGCAAGCCAGGAACCCAAGGTACTCCCATCTGACCCTCTTGTCTGTGAAAACAATACAATACCATCCAAAACAATCGATCAAATCCACAAGGACTCAGAGAATTCAATGTAATTCTATGAGTGCTAAAGAATACATTATTTATGATGGCGACGAATAAGAAAATAGCGTTTTTTAAAATCTGAAACATTTATTGTCCATATACTATAATTCTTAGACATTTTCTCTTGTGCATAGTCTTTTTTTTTACACAATTAACTGTCTTTGTTGGGTTTGAACTAAGGATGTGAAGATTATTTGGTTGATTGATTGATTGATTGATTGATTGATTGATTGATTGATTGATTGATTGATTGATTGATTGATTGATTGATTGATTGATTGATTGATTGATTGATTGATTGATTGATTGATTGATTGATAGATAGATAGATAGATAGATAGATAGATAGATAGATAGATAGATAGATAGATAGATAGATAGATTGTCACATTAACTTTATTTTGTCATTCAGAAACTTACATTTCATCAAGCTGGTCATATCCTTGAAGAATAGTTCCGCGTTAGACATGGGAATGAAAGAAAATAAAAGATTTCTAAATAATTAACTGTGAATAATCGTTAAATAACCGTAACACTAAAATTTGATATTGTGACGTCTCTAGTCTGAACACTTTTTTGGGTACATTTTGCATCAAATTTCTGAAGGCAAGGTAATCGGAGTATAAATTTATGAACCAGAACGAATTGAATCTGATTTAGTATCCAGCTACTTGAGTTCATATTCACATTGAAAGCAGGTCTGAAAACTCCCTGAAGCCACAGAGATCGTAACACTGTAATATCCTAAATAAATCTATCTATTAATAATACCCAACTAACGTGATCTATTGCCGTCTCCGTCAGATCGTTTAAGCGACAGTCATTCTTTACCCAGGGCCAACGCACCTTTTATTCCGTTAAAGAGAAAGAAATGCACAGTGATTGAAATGACAGTGGAAGAAGTGCTCTTGCAGATTTGTTTGAAAGCATGTTGTGTCTGAGGCAAACAAAATGACTGCCGCCTCTCAAACTGACACCATAATGTGAGATGATGAACCGGCTCATTTGGAGAGAGAAAATGAATCATTTACATCGCCTATTGGTTTGAAGAGGCTTAAGTATGCGCTCGGAATGCCAATACTCAGTGCTAACAGGCTATAGCTCTTTGTTCACCGAAATGCGCCAAATGATTTATTTCCCTTAAGTTACTATATCTTTTGAGCAACACTCTGTTTATGATTTTGAATTGCAGAAATGGCAGAGTAGTAAACACTTGTACCTCCCAAAGGCCAAAAGAGAGTTTGTATTTCATATGTGCCGTCGATCGTGATTGCAGGTTTTGCTCCAATCAAGTAGAAAAATGTGAAATCGAAAGAACAATTAATTCTGTTGTGAATTGAATGGACGCTCATGCTGCCTCAAAGATCATGGAACAATGCTGCATAGTTAGGGTACGACGATATGGCCTAAAATGTTTATTACAACGTGAATGAGAAGATTTAACGATATAAAAGACAATATCATTTACGTACCTTAATACTTCACAAACACGGCCTTTACTCTCATGTTGAACTTGTTTAGTAACTACACTACTTAAAGCAGAACTAAGTAACTCAAGTGAAAGATGCAGAAGCTTTTTTCTACTTTTTTTTCTTCCTTTTTATTGAAACAATCAGAATCAGAAAAAAGGTTTGTTGCCATTGTCAGTGAACAAACTAGGAACGGTGCAACATATAACAATGAATGAAATGGCAGCTAAATATAAAGATGACATGCATAAAATTAAGAATTAGATGTACAGTTGGCTAGACGGTAGTGCAAATTTGGCAGTGCAAATAGATAGCAAGGAAATACAATCACATCACATATAAAAACATTTTACGTTGCCAAATGTTTTAAAAACAGCCAGGGTTTCTCAGGATAGTGTCAATGTCGGCAAATTTTGAGGCTGGTTTTCCGCTCAGAGACAGTAGGTGGAGACATGAGTGCTTCAGACTCCCCAAAAATACACATGCAGCCACCATGGACTTAAAAAGACCTTTAATAAGGTAGAAATGTTCTGCTTTACACTCAGCTAGTTGCTAAAATAATAATATCACACCGATATTGAAAAGTATCACAGAGCATTTTAAAAGCAGAGTGTGCGCTTTGAGCTGATTAGAAGGCGAAGACAGATGGTGCGTTCATGCATCTTTCTGGCTGAATTTGCTCTTTTGAAGGTTAGTTACAAATAAATAACAAACCCATTTTTAAAAGTTAATAAATGGCTATAAATGACCAGTAGTTTCTGTGCTCCTTTAACATTGTAAAGCAAAGTTATGAGACTAAAACCACTGGACAGGCCACAATAAATCGGAAGCTTGTTCATTATTGAAACTACAGTTGCAGAGGCTTTGATTTCAAGGCCAGTAAAAGCACGTGGCTAATTTACACAATAAATGAGTATAAATAAGTCCGTGAATAAGGCCGCGAGGGTAAGTTAGCTGCATAAGAGCGGTTCGTCACCCTGAAATTGCACAGTTTAACCAATGCTCAGCTCCCACTCCACAAATAATATCTGTCTTTATTAGTGTTCTGAGCATCCGCAGATCCTCCAGAGTCAGTTTTCAAGCTGCTCTGGGCGTTACAAAACATTACTACCATATAAACCTAAGCCTAAACTTCCTCTACAGGTTTCATTTATGACTCAAATTTTCCTGATTTGATTTATTCCTTAATCACGCAGCTCTATTATGTGGCTACTCCTCAGGCCCACCCATTATCTACATTTCAATACAATCAACATTCATGCACTTGGTCTGAATTGTATATTGAAAGCTCAAAGCCGCAACTCCGCGATTGCAAATCAAATTACGCTTTCATGAAAGTAACTTAATATAATTACAAGGGAAATTACATTTGATTGCATTGTAAAACGGACTATTTGATTAGGTTTCATAATCGAGTTGCACATAATATAACACGTTGTACACAATAAATATTTACCAGCTCATTAAAGCCACTCGGTGTAGGTTTACTTTCACCGTACTCAAAGTTTTGGTGAAATCGATGTAAGCCATAAACAGTACCTTCGCCCTCAGGCCTCAAGTGTTATCCACTGCTACCTGTGGCGCTTGTGGCCCCATAATCCCACTGAAGAGCTTTTAATGTCATCCCACTGCTGAGAGGTGACACGGTCAAAGAAATAAAAGCCTGTATTGTGCTCATTTAGTGATAAAAATGTCAATGCGCCGCAGTGACTTCCTAGCTGGGCTCTGAGCTGTCAGCAGAGCGCGGACATCAGAGAGGACAGCGCGGCAAATAGGCAGCTCACTTCCTGTCATTTTGTGGCATGAATAGGCTTTTATTGCGCATTAAAATGTAAGCTTCAGAATTCTGTCGGCTTTTATGTGCTCAGGGTCCGCATGCATCAGCCCACTGTGGATAATAAGCATTTATGAAAACTGTAACTCTACTTTACTATTCATTTCTTCACAATCATTTTGTACCATTCAGCTCATTTACAAAAGTACTGACCTCTGGAATAAGGACAACAATGGTTTAGGCATGGTTTGGTAGACTGACTAATTGGATTTAGGGTTAAATGCTCTATCAGTGTCTCTGCAGAAAAGAAAAAATCAATTACATTTCTATAGCAAACTCATTAAGGGACTGACCATATTTCAGTTGAATTCTTAAAAATAAATTATCATCAGTGTGCACCCATGTACTTCATTATTTACACTGTAGTTACTGTGTGCTTGTACCACCATGTACCTTTTCTTTGCTGTTCTTTAATGCCCTTATTACAGCTGGTACACCAGTATTGCCTTATATTATCATTTAGTCATTAACTTTATTACGAGTGCTACATCTTATTTCACTTTTTGCTCATTCATACTTTTCACTTACCCCCTATCCCCGCCCACATCCCTATAATTCATTGTGGTAATTTGAAAAATTCAGACTTCACACATGTAAATGTGCTGCTTGTTACTATGAAATGCCACTAGAGGCAGGGCTTATCAGATCTACAGTTTTGAACTACTGTTTCTATTACTAAACCATTTTAGGTCAGTGTTGCAGTTTACAATGAACATAATGATCTACTAATAAACCATAATCTGTCTCCTTTAAAAAAAGAACACTCTGCCATTGACAAAACAGGCCTAAATGACACAGTACAAACTAACAATTCATATCACAGTAACTTACAGTTTCGCTTCAAAATCCAAAGCTAAGCAGCACTCAAAGTCTCCCCTCTCTTTGTTAGATTCTCTAATGAGTGCATTGTTTGAATCTTTTTGATGTGATGGTTTATTCTTGTGAAGGACACTGTGGCACTTTCTTTGTAAGTAAGCGGCTTCATTTTGAGCCACTGCCATCGGATGCTTCCCGGTGATAAAACGCCTAACAGAGCAGTACTTCTGAAGTGGCTGCTGCAGTGGGTCCGAACAATACAAATGAGGTCTAGACATTGTCAAAATGGATTTGTCTTGTTACTGTAATATGATGGAGGAGATAGCTTGCTCATCCTGCAAACAATACAAGTTTAATTATACATTTATCCAGATTTATTCACGACAGCTCAACAGACGGGTGCACTGCGCAGTGTGACGTGGGCTTTCCTTCATCCCAATTAGGCACTAAAGTGTACCACCCTATTAACAAGCACTATCATGTTAAATGTCCCATGTTAAGAGAGACTAACAGCACGCTCTTGGCTTCGATGTGTGAAGAAAAATGAAGATGGATAAGAATTACTGAGACAAAAGAGCAGGCAATTGTTTTGGTCCCTAACTGCAACATGCATTATCCTTTTCATTACAGCTGATGGTTGATCAAAACATATGGAACAGAACGCTGCTATATAGTAATTATCTCATCAGGGTTCATCCTCAGCTGTTTGCTCTGCTTTGACATTGCATCAACATGAGATTATGGTGAATCGTTATTAATTATTTGCATTGATCAGTGAAATGTTGTTTTAGCGTTGTTTAAACAGGATTGGTTATGTGAAGGATTATCATCAAAAAGAATGCAGGGGGATATCGGAAACAGAGACAACGGTCATCAGGCTACTGTTACTGAAGACCTGCTAAAGCGCCGGCATCTGGCAATTATGGTGTATTTCACATGATGTATGGACTTATTGCCTGGAATGATGGATCTAGGCTCATTTCAGCCAATTTAACGGTACCTTTAAAGCAGCATGTTTTCTGAGTTTGCACATATTCCTTTTAGAGTTGTTAAAAGTTTCGAAAATCACATACTAAACAATACTCAAAAACTAGTATTGAACCTAGATACTAATTTTAGCAATTATCAATACTAAAAAATACCTTTTTATAAGACAAATTTTGACTTTTTGTTAACAGTTTTAGAATTATAGAAGAATTACTTCTAGTCTAGACCAGAATGTTTGATAAAGAGGGTAATATTTTGTGTTGAAAATGTCAGTATTTTGTCCAAAACCTTGACCTAAAAAAGGGCATTTGTATTTATATTTGTAGTATCGAAATCTGTATCAAGATTTGAGTATATTCCTTAGTATCAAATCTAGTTTGAAATATTTGTTTTATGACAACTAATCCCGATGGTCCACAATACAACATGCCTCCTGATACTTGGAGTTTGATACGATTCAGGTTGATAAATTGACAAACCATAAAACTGGTGTTTAATGTTTACCACAATTGTTATATAGAATAACAAAATGCGTTTGAATTTCATTTTCACATTTTCTTTAAAATTAGAATACATTTTCCTGAATTAGTCACATTTTCAGCTCAGAAGATTCAGCCTAAGAGTGTTTTATTCTCATGAAGCAGGAAGTGCGCATGCTAATGTTTGTTGGCTTTCCTTTGTTGGCAAAACTCGCTCTGGCATCTATACGTTGTGAAAAGTGTTTATAAAATCATCGCAGTGAATAATTGGGACACTTGGATTGCATTAGGTAAGTGAGAAATGACTTGGAAACACTGCCAACAGTTTAAGTCGGTAAAACTCAGGTGCAGAACCCTCAGGTTTGGTTTATAAGCGTATAACTAGGCAATTCATCATAACCTTGTGTCGTTTAAAAGTCTCACAATGCGCAGCTCTGTTTTGATATACATGTTACCAAGAATTCCATCATGATATATTGCCGTATTGATATTTACCGCCCTAATGGGTACATTGGAATCTGCATGTGTTTTAAATCAGTAATCACAGCACCATAAAGGTTAAAGATTCTTGCTTATAGATGGTGTTTATATTGTTTCACCATTAGCCCCTCTAGCATCCCAATGATACCCCATCCATCGTGATTCACATAAAACACACCACTGCCACACTAAACAGCTGTTCCGAGGGTCTTATCTTCCATCTAATCATAATTTATTCCCCACTGTTCCTGTGTATGGAAACACTTGTGACCGTGTTTCAGCCTCTCCATTGCTGCCTCGCTCCCTCCAAAGGGTTTTAGCCGAGTTTTGATTTCACTTGGAGAGCTTACACACTAGCTTAGCCTCCATCTTTGGATCTCTTCCATGGACAGCCTGGGCACGGAGGACCATAGCCGAGTCAGAACAAGACCGAGGAGGGGATTGTGCTGACAGATGGTACCCCCACGGCACCAGGGTCTGTGGGCAGTAATGCAAACAGTGCTCCCCAAATACATGTTGGCGTATCTTCATCAGTGTGGGTAGTGAGCCGAGTATAGGGGCCGTTTTGACTGACTTCGGCCCTCTTTTGTCTTCCATACGGCCGGAGATTTGACTGCCGCAGCAATTTTTTTCTTCAAACTCCATCATATTTTCTTCGTCACCCTGTTTTTTCTTCTGTCCCGTCACGCTTGCTCGGCACGTCACCCCTTCTCGAGTCCAAAGATAGACCCGGCCGCAGTTCTTTCTTTGGCTGGCTCCTGTTTAGCCTCTAATAGGATTTACTTGGGGCTGATATTGCGCTCGTTGTCTCCCCTTCGCTGGCTGCAATGAAGTGTTCTCGTCGCCAATGGTGCAGGTGGTGACTAGTAAATTATATACACTTCCCTCTAAGCTAGTCCACAGTATTGGAGTGAGGATAAAGCTTTGCAGGACCGCTAGTGTCGTTGCAACCACGTCAGATACATTTACAGGCAACTCAGACCGCAAACAACTACCATTTACTGTTCTTTTAAAAAAACATTGATCATCTTACTTTATTGATTTTCCTATATCCTTACATAAAAATTGTAAAAATGTTAGTCTTTATTGGACAGGAGAGATAGTGGGGAGAGACATTCAGCAAGCTTTCTCACAATGGGATGAAAACTTGATTTGAGTCATTCTGTTGGAATCTCAATAAAATAAATCTATACTTTGTTGACATTTCCCAAAAAAGTCAGTGATGGGCCAAGGAACAAATTATATGGTTTCCAAATTTTGGTTGAATGGTGCAAAAGTTACCCTCGCGTCACAAAAGGATTTCACTAAGCTCTCCAAATTATATATTCAGTACAGGGTTCTTTCTTCATCTAGTGGGAAACATTAAGAGTTCAGCCATGGTTTGTGCACTTGTGGCTGCTAATACTGAAAATCTAAAGTTACTAGCCCCTCTTACCTAATAAAATATCCTTTCAATTCACAAGTGTGTGTTTATATTGCACTTGGAGCATTTCAATTTTAGCTCTTTCCCATTTGAGGCACATTACTCCATCTGGACACTGGTGAGTCCAGTTTATAGCAAGTGTCGATGAATATTTATGCTAAACACAGATTTATCCATTCATTCTTTTTCTATCGCTTTTTCCCGTTAGGGGTCGCGGGTGACTAGAGCCTATCCCAGTGACTTTGGGCCTTAGGGGGGGTACACCCTGGACAGTGGCTAACTCGTCGTAGGGCTAACACATAGACACAGACATGGCTAGACAACCATTCACTCACATTCATTCTCTATGGGCAATTTAGAGTCGTCAATTAACCTACACAGTCATGTCTTTGGACGGTGGGAGGAAGCCGGAGAACCTGGAGAGAACCCACGGTAACACAGGGAGGACATGCAGACTCCACCCAGAGAGATCGTGTGATGTTGGTCTGGTCCGGGATTCAAACCCACAATCTCAGGCAGGAACTCTAGCTGCTCTGCCACCGTGCACCCCCCAATTAATCCATCCAGGTTTTCGTTTTTTTCACTGCCATATAGATCCAATGCCTTCATAGAAGTCTGCACTGCTCAACAAGTTTCAGTTTATTTAGATTTTTTTGGTTTCATTTGTCTTGCTTACATTAGAACTACACACCGCATATTGTACTGCAATAAATACCACAACGCCATGTTTTTATTTACAATCGTTCATCTGTTTGACCTTTCTCACTGCGGTTTAGCCCTCTAGCCACCAGCAGATCACACAGCTCATAGAAGTCAGTCCGTCTGTGCGTCCGGCAGGCTGCCCTCCATCAAACATACGCCAATGTGATAACAATACTTTGAAATGACTCCATCTGGACACCTGCACATCCCGTTTCTAGCAAGTCTCGACCAATATTTCGGCTAAGCACAAGCAAACAAACCTTGCTTCATGTTTGCGTTTCTCACCACACTTTTTGTCAGCTTGATAAAGTGAAAGTATTACCTTGTACACAAACACAAATGACACAGCTAACATTTGGAGGCGCCATGTATCACGCAGGACAGGGCTGAGGGCTTCACCGCCATCCATCTGATTGGACAAGACGTCTCCTCTGCCACCCCTTTTCCCTCGCCTTTCCCGCTTGTCTCAGTGTCACTTAGTCTGTGCTTCTCTAACAGGTAGAGCAGTATTGATGGCCAATCCCCAAGCGGTGGTCGCAGGCTTGTTTTGGGGGTCGCGGCAAAGCACTAACATCTGTCAGAGTATTCTCATTATAAATCTGTCACAGAGACGACAAGAGCATGAATAAGAGATTGGGACAGTGCAAACATATGTGCGGTGTTGGTGCGTGGATAGGTGGTGTAACAGACAGCGGGGCGAGTTATTTGTGGCAGGCACACAGGTGGGTTGATGAGCATACATTTTTTAGCTGCTTTAGCTCGTCCCCATCCATCAGACGAGACCATCTGTCATTGGTAAATCAGTGCAGATGTGCAGAAGCGCCATCAACAACAGCACAAGTGTGATCACTGCACTAATGCAAAGAAAACTTTGATTTTTACTTCAAAGAAATAGCTCTGAGGTCTCAAAATATGTTGTTAAGAAGATAGAAAAACAATATTCAATCATTTATTTGCACCCTAGCACTGTAACAATAAGATATATTGTTTGAGAAAATATCAGGATTAATGATAATATTGAATATTGAACATTGAAATGTGAAAACATCACCAGAAAATGACAAATTGTTTGTGTCATTGCAAAGAAAAGCTACACATGATAAATATCAGGAGTGGAAAGTAGCAAAGTACAACAGTAAAAGTACTGATGTTTAGGTACTTTTTACGGTAACTTTTACACTGGATACTTTTTACTGTTACTTCACTACATTTGAGAGTACTCACTCTCTACTTTCTACTCTACAACATTTTTAACTGGACGGCAAATTAAAAGTACTTTTCTTTACGGTTTGAGACTGCCTGAAATGGCATAGTTTAAATTGAACCAAACTTTGAGCAAAAAAAATACAAAATGTACACGTAAAAATGGCTAGAACAGTTTGGAAATCTATTCAGTTGTTTCTGTTGAAGAAAAATCTGTAAAACTTTAATCCAGAGCACTTTTGTCACTCAAGATCTGTCTTAAATACTTTTACTTTTTAGTCTAAAAATACATTTTTAAAGAGGCACTTCAAAACTTTTTATTTATTTCATAAGGCCCAAAGTCACTGGGATATGCTCCAGTCACCCTTAACGGGAACAAGCGGTAGAAGATTTATGAATGAAAAATTGAAAAAATGAAAAGATTGTTTCATGTCAAATTTTTTTCCCGCCCACTTCTTCCACCACTGATAAATGTTCAGCCCCCCAGAAATATTGCTCCATCTTTTATTTATTAAACAATAAGATATGGTGACAGGCCTAGCTGTTTTTACTTTGAAAATACTAGCAGAATATTGTTATTTTTGTGAAAGTTAGTCAAGGACTGAACGGTAATTAACTAGTTTATTTCGTTTGTATCTATACTATTTGGTGCTACGGAGTATTTAAGCATAAACCTAGATGTCTGCAATCTTCAACAAGTTTCCTGTTGTTCAGATTGTTTCTAGTTTCATTTGTTTGCCTTGCTTACACCAGAACTACACATCTCAAAGAAGCAAGTGTAGCACACTGCTTGTTGGTTCGTTGAAGTACTGCAGTAAACACCACAAAAATGTGTCACTCTAGTGCCATGTTTGTGTTGTTTCCATTCGCTCTTCTGTTTGTCCTTTCTCACTGTGGTCTAGCCCTGGGATGCACTCACCAGCCCCTCCATCAGCAGATCACACAGCTCACAGAAGTCACTCCGGCTGCGGGTCCGTCAGGCTGTCCTCCATCAAACATATGCCAATGTGATAACAATACTTTGAAATGAGCGTTTCGGCCTCCCGCTGAGCCGCAGAAGGGGAACGCTCGGATTGCATAAACTCACAAAAGCTGCATGCCACTCTTTCTAATTAACGGCGTACAGTGAATCTGTTTACATCACAGGCCAAACAACTTCTCAATTTCCTAAAAAAAAGAGAAAGAAAAAGGAAAAACTGCTAAAAAGATTTCAGCTGGCAGAATCTGTGATGCTCTTTCTACTTGATTCATTTCTCACGGATTGGCTTCAGTGCTACAAAAGCATGCCCTGTTTACTGAAATGAAAAGATTACTAAAATCCTGCTTGCACTGACATTTAACTGGGCTGTCGGTGCAGCCTTTGAATGCGCATCAGACATGGCATTTACGTCAATTGGAGCATTTCTTGAAGTTAATCAACGGATTGAGACTTCTTACGCCCCAGACTTGATTTTTCAAGTGAGGACTCTGCCACTTCCAAGGTTGTTGAGTGTGGATGATAGCATTTGCTCATATTTCTGCCAATACAGACAAGTATTTGACCTTCTGATTAACCTCTACGTAAAGACAGCAACTGATGACATCATAATAAAGTGACCAGTACCGTCTTAACATGGCACAGATGCAGGCACTCCACGACGCAGAAGTCTTCCGCCACAGGGGAGCCATGCTGACTGTTTGTGCCGCTTCAGTGGTGCACAAAGGACAAAAACTGTATTTGTAGTACTGTATGTAGCAAATCCAGCATTTAGCAGCGGTGACCTCTCTCTCCATCTCACCCGTACCTCCCGCTCAGGTCTCTGTTCCCTCCTGGCAGACTGCGCTGACTCCTGCTCTTCCAGAACAAAACACATCCCTCCTGTGTGTCAGTGAACCCCAATGGACCAGAGCCTCACTGGACTTTCCTTGCCACTGTCCAAGGTGGAAGTGGCAGTGGAATACAGCTAGACAGGAAAACATGGGGAAAAGTATTTAAGCAAAAACTTTTTTCAAGCTGTTTGTAGTATTTAACAGTATTTTGTATTTGGTTAGTGGCTGCTCCGTGATGCTGCAATTTGCCCAACTAAGGATTTCCCCCATACAGCGAAAGGTGAAGGGTATGTGTAACTTCCAACGAGGAGATATTGTGGTGATTATTGTTTTCACAACATGGCTACTTTCTCTCTCAAATGCACTATATATGATTTTTACAGTTTTCCTTGCCTCCTAACTACGCAATGCGCACCAGTGCTATTTCCTGGTTTGCTGCAAATATAATTTGATGCAGACAGTGCACCGTAATCTGATTTTGTCAAAAAGAGATGCTTTTGCAAAGCACTGTCTATGGGGCTAAACACAATGGACTTGTTTTCATTTAGCCCAGCCCGCCATCATTGCCATTGATTGGAACAGATCATGTGGTGCTACATCTGTGGAAGTAATGCGGAAGACAAAGATATCTGACTGTTGAGCATCGTTAGTAATTTCGTGAACACAAGGTCTCGCGAGTGCAGCTTTCAAAGCCTGTGACTTCAAGAGCACAGCAGTGGTCCGCACTTCATGTGAGTGTCACTCCGCAAGAATACTGCTCCAACACAGCAGTCGCAGTTACTGCGTGTGCAGAATCCTGCTCAGGAGTACCTAGAGAAAAGACGAGCCAAATGTTTATCTATAGTTTGATGGTACAATTGAGCGTCCTAGGAAGGGGAGCAATGGGCGTAACTGTAGCACGAGCAGCTCTGACGAGGTTACTCCAGCTGGGATGCTGAGTAGCAAACTTCACATAGTGAAAGGATTAAATGGTGGTGAAAGGTAGGCCTCTGCTGCAGCATCACTTAGCTGATTAAGGTAGCAGCAGCAGGCCTTTATACAGCCCATTGAGGGGCTTATGACGGATCAAAATAACCGTGTGGTAATTAACAAGGGGCTGGTGGAATGGCCTGATCATCCCCTCTCGTGTTGGTGCCTGGCTAAAAGACATAAAAACACAAACAAATCCATTACTAAGATTTATGTGGCAGCATTAAATACACCGGGACAATAGCAGCGAAAGGGCAGCGTTTCATCACTGTTAGAGCACCGCGAGAAATGAGTTGTCATAAGGCAGAGGGATGCGACAGAGAGACAAGAACGCGGACCACACCAACTCATCAAAAATGTGCACTTATTTCAACTTTTGTCAGAAAAATTGTGGCTGGGTCTGGCTCCTCTTCAGGGGTGTATTGGCTTATAGCGAGGAGGCAGAGGGCAAAGAATTAAATCCCCCTTGACGTTACCTTGGCAGGGGTTAGATGAAATGGAAAAGTCCCAGAGCTGTGTTATGTGGGGAAGATGTTAAGGCTGGACAGAAACACTCAAAAAATTATAGCACGTTTGGAGCAAAAAGGGACTCTCTACTCAAAGCGGCGGGTTGCATTGATTCTTGTTCATACATTTCTTTTTAGCAGCACTGTGTAACTTTGACTTATGTTTCGAGTGGATCAGTCGTAAGGATGATGATTTAATCCCAGCATACTTTGGCCTGTCAGCTTGCAAACTGCTACTTTTCTCCAGTATCTGTTAACCTGACCAGCAGCTTGAAAAATGTCACACCAACTCCCCAAGTTAAATTGCAATAGGGGCAGACAATGATATGCACTTGATCTATCACTAAAACAAAAATGGAATTGTTACTGTAATGTCCAAATACAGCGCTTTACACAAGTGTGATGTACTCCACCGTGAGAGTACTCAGCGGCATAGGACATTTTATTATTTTTGTTCACTCCCTAAATGTTATACAGCCTCGGTATCATGTGCAAAATGCCTTAACCCCACTTCACCCGACCCTCCCACCTGCTCTTACAGATAAAATAACTACTGCGTAAGAGGCACGTTCAGATATAGCCATTTATGCAGAAAATGGTGTGCTCGCAAGAAAACTTTGGGAAGAGGTGAAATATGCATGGGTGAGATTTACATAATTATGCAAAAAGGTGTTATCAGCCACTATACCTCTGAACAAAGGAGTACATGGAAAGAGACATCGCATTTTTAGCCTGTGTTTTGAGCGACAAAACACAAATTGTTAAAATACTATAGTGGATTGTATTGTAAACCAAACATTTTCATTCACTCCAGGAGTCGAACTAGCGTCAATCTCACAATGTTAAAGATGCAATAATGATACACGGTGACTGTGCATGGATTAATCTAGTTAATGGGCAAATGGTTTATTCATAGAGACACAGATATTCATGCTTTTCAGCTTTTTGATATATGCATAACATTTTGAGGACTTTTTCCCAGTCGAAAGATGTAATAGTGTTTTAAAAAGTTTAGCTATATTGCTTTATTAATTCTGAAATTAGGCAATATTTTAAAATCTGAATTTAGTTACACTTTGTGGGGACATTAATTTTCATTATTTCCTTCCATTACTGGTGCGGGCAATATTGACAGAAAAGTATATCTTAATATGTTTCGGAGTATCTCAAGGATAATAGTCTGATATTTTCAGGAAAGTGCTAAAATGTTCCTGTAAATGGTTTTTCACACAAAACATAAATGAACCATGAACTACAGAAGTGCAGAAATTTGACTTTATTCATCTAATTCCGCCCCGCCCACTTTTGATTCTTTTTGCCACAGATACGCACTTTTGTTGTAAACGCACTTCCGTTTGACGAGAACTCCGTTAAAGCTAATGGCGAACGAGGGAAAAGTCTCGCCGCTAAAACATTATATAAAGTAGATTTATTTGTGTAAAATGTTTAATGTACACAAGCAACAAGTCAACAATGCACTGATTTCCTGGGCGGCTTGAAAACTGCTTTTTAGTCCGTGTAGAACTTATTTTCTGTTGAGCTCGTCTGCCCCGTGTAAACCACAACAGAAACAAGATGGCGGCGCCCACAGCAACTTCCAGAATAATAATCATTTTAATTATAGATGACATGCTAAAAATTTTAATAATTTTAATCAATTCTTCAATATATCTCCTTCCTTATCTTCTGTAATAAAAACTACAGCTTCTACGCACCAGGACAAACTTGAGTTTCCATGACGAAGTTCTAACTCCAGAAAACTGTCGTAGTAGGGAAAACTTAAACACAGGAAGTCTCTCAATAACTAGGCTTTCCTTTTTGACCATTTCTGGGATATGGAGTTCTTATTTAAAATGCCCACAGATCCATTTTTAACATGTTCCAGCATCAGTCCAAAGTGGGACAGAGAGTGGAAGAGCATTTGCTCGGTTATTACTAATTTTGCTGACGGTGCGTGGTCCCTCCAGATCTGCAGGCCCTGAGTGGTTATGTGATAAGTAGTGCGTGGCTAAAGCACTAGCATAACATGGGGAGGTAAAAAGTGCACCACAAGTCATCTCAAGTCCTCTGTGACACGGTTATCATTTCTGTTTAACTCTTCCACAATTATTCGTATTAAAGTTTGCACTGCATTATAATGGACTGTTTGAAATTTAAAAAATGTTTAAAAAAAAAGAAATAACAAAGTTGCTAGCACAGTTTCGATGAAGTAATATTTTACAACAGAAGCAAAAGTATGCATAGAGTATGTTACAGAGCTCAGGATAGAACATCAAAAAACAGCCATGGAAATCCGCCATGACTGCTGCTGGTGTGTTAAACTTACATAGAGAAACATTAGCAAAAATGATGTGAACAATTGTGGGCCAATGCTAATGCTAATATTGAGGCATAATAAAGATTAAGATAAAACAAATTAAAAATAGAAACAGTCATTTATTTAAAAAAAAAACAACAACCAGGTAGTCTTTACTTTAAATTTAAATTGATTGTTTTTTATTTTGATTTATGTTTTAATAAAAGTTAGCATTAACTGTGAGAAATTGTTAGCTTGCCAATGTGTTTTAAAGAAATGCAACATTATAGTATCGAGTGTATTGTCTTAAAATTAAAAGTATTAAAATGACCTCAAAAAGAGACAGATACATTCTAGTGTAATCTCCCAAACAAGAGTATAGTGTCTAAAAGTGTAAAAAGTTATATTTCTGCCTTTTTGTACTTCACGTTTTGTGCGTGATATTTACAGACACATTTGAGCTCATTCCTGATGCATTTCTAAAATAGCATATGAATATCAAAAAGCATATGCTTTTTGTGGTTCACGTTTTGTGCGTGACATTTACAGACACATTTTAGCTCGTTCCTGATGCATTTCTAAAATAGCATATGAATATCACCAATGAGATGATGCATGTAAATATTGCCCCTTTTTGATACTGTAAGCCAAGTTTCAGAAAATGTTCCCATACTCCCAATATCCTCCCTCAAACAAAGGATTCAAATTCAGACTTTTATGATGAAGCGTTCTAACCCACTGTTGTTTTGGGTCTATCAAAACCTGACATCCAAACTCCATTTTCTGTCTGGGTGGCCATCTTCACATCGGAGACAGATATTGTTCCTCTGGAGTTTGAAGGGCCCTATCCATCGTGCCAGGTGCCAGCGGACTATAAATAGGAGTGTGCTTGTTGCATGGTGGGCAGTATATCCAGTCAGCCTTGAGGTGTCATCTGTAAGCGATAAAAAGTGGGTGAACATTTGTGTGAAGCCTGCGGTCTCGGGCACATTCTTGTTAATACGCGTTTCACCACAGCAAGGGCACAGGAGGCAAACAAGGACAGACATGACGGTGCAACTGCTCTGGCACGCCCCGTAGTCACTGCTCATTCATTCATCTGATTTGGAAATTTATGGAGAGCACAGTTTATAGGGCCGCCATTCAAATCAAGGGCGAGTTCAACATCTCAACACGTATGACAACACCTTCGAAGAAAAGCGTGTCTTCTTTTCCTTTTTGTCAGTTCTCCTCCAGCAGCAAATCATATGTCTCCGTTCAACCATATTTCAGATCAACTAAATTAATGTTCTTTGTAACTACCGCCATAAATCTTCTCTTTGGTCACATCCTCTAGGGCTCCACAGTTCTTACCTCAAACTGCTGTATTCTGTCCTATTCCTGTTCACGTCAGAGGTTTCCAGACTGCGGTAAATCTCAAACCACTTTTTAGAACTTACAGCTGTCACTTTTGTCTTCGTGGAGATTTTATTGCGCCCTCTCTTGCAATTACAATTAACTGTATCTTGTCCTGGTGGCGTCATGGCCGACCCTCCACTTGGAATGTTACTACAGCACCTTCAATAAAATGCAAAGTTAATAAATACAGCATAGTGCCAGTTGTAAAGTGAAGGATATAGTCATTTACTGGTGAATGCATACAATAGCCATTCCACCTTGAGAATGTCCAACCTTGTCAAATGGATAGAAACGAACTCAATCCGGTGTTATTTCAGCATTTATATCATATATGTTCATTAACACGCTCTGTCCCAACCAAATACAACAAGAATAACCTGGCCTTGCACCCCGAGGAAGGAAATGCTGGGCCAAAAGTCATATATTATGTCAATAGCCATGCTGTATTAAAGGCTTTTTAATTATCTAAATGAACAGAACACCTTTGAGAATGTTCAACATATGCTTTACTGCATTTTTTACCCAAATACAAAGAGCTGTAGCTGAGCTGAAGCACATTTTTCTCTATTTGAACGCCTGTTTTTTTTGGACACTTATGTACCTACACAGTGCTCCTTATCTTTTTTACAACCTTTGACACTAACAATAAAAATGTGGGTAAAGGAAGTTGAAAAAGAAAAAGTGAAGAATCAAGAAAAAATTGCAATATTGTGTCATAGTCTTCGAGAGGGATTAGCCTATAAAAAGTTTAGATTTGTCATTTCATCTGTATCAGACAACTTGTAAGAGATGATGTAATTACCTTGACATGTTTCGGCGGCAGCTTCTGTCTTTGTCAGAACCGTCACACAGTGCTTGTTTTGAACTTAACACACAGTAGTATGATGAAGACAAAATGACAAACCCATTCTGCTAAAGAGGATGAATATTCTTACTCTATAAAAAGCTTGGAAATGCCCATTTATGAAAAAACACAGCCGTACAAAATGAACCATATTGCTAAAAATACTCAGAAAAGTACATTTTTCTTCCAAAACTTAGAGCCCCAGTTTATCTCTTCTAATCCCACACTCTCACACATGACCCTTCTTTGCTCCCGTAGTGTCTCCTCATCTTTATTCGCACTTTGGTCACTACCATTTCCTTAATCCAACCCTTTTAAGCCCTTTTATCCTGCTCTCCTCCATCCTCTCCATCAGCCTCACCCCTTTCCCTCCTTTCAGCGTGACGGGGTCCTGGCTGCCACTCACAGCAGGACAGCACTGAACAAAAGAGCATGTCCAAAGGTCAACACATCCCTCTCGTCGCTCAAATGCGCTGGCCCCGTCTCATGATTTTACCTTGGAGAACCAGCCCTCCGTCGCCCAATCGATGAGTTTAGATCATCGGCTACACATTATTCCTCGCTCCCTTTGGAAAACACAAAGCCCACCCTAATCACCCACTTCTGTGAATATTCTTTCAGCTTCAGCCCGACTGTAAACAGTAATTAAGCATGTTAAATGGAACTCAATCAGTGCTAACGAAAGCCAGTCAATCAGGGTAAAATCAGATTGAGATCATTTTCACAATGAATGAGCCGAGATCCTCCTTTACATCATTTCTAACGGCTGCTCTGAGCCCCGCGCAGCCTCCTCAGATGAGCGTAAACAAGAGGAATTATCAGAAATCCATGCTTGGAGAGTGTGAAAAATAGCACTCTTCCTTGAAACAACAGGCTAATTGGATCATTGCAATAATGGGAAACTTTATATGACAAATCTATTTACTGCTGTGCAATAATAGCTTGTATTGTTGCTGCTCATATAGACCCAAGCAGTCGCAAGTGCAGATTAATGGGCTTGGTTGGGTCATGAAGTAAACCAGGCGTAAAACCAATATTTGACAGTAGTACGTTTGGGACAATGCCTTGGCAGTGGCCTCCAAGAGCTTCAGGTTTGCAGTTTATTCTATTTCTGAATTATAATTAAGAGGGGAAACATAAGAACGAGCTCAAGTTAATTGCAGGGTTTAACATTGGGGAACGTTTAGCTTTCACGTTCATTACATTTCATATTTACTTTAACTCATTTAGTTCAATCTGCCTCACAGTAGCAGAAACATTAAGACAGCAAACATATTAAGTCACAGTTAGATTTGAGCTCAAATGAAGTCGTAATAATTACAGTAAGTAAAGCACAACAATGGGGCATTCAAATAACCATCAATTGTTGCGATGGTTTTTGTTCGTCATTCTTCAAAGCGATGGCCAATGCAATGTATTGTGCTCAAATGTGCCTATTGTTACACAGCAGGCCAAAATAATATTACAAAAGCCATTAAAGATAACTAGAGGCACATCGTGAGAACTTCAGCTTGCAATGGAAACAAAAAGTGTGCAGACCGGGTACTGCTGAGTCCCAAAAATACAAAAAATACGTGTTAAAGTGCCAAGAAGAAAAAACATACATGATAAAATCCTAAAGGTACATCTACTTCCTTCATAGTCGCCTTCCGCCTTTCTTACGTACGATTACTTAAACAGGTAAGGGTAATGTAAGGTTTAAAAATTACAAGAATATTCAGAATCATCACATCATTCTTCTTCTTCTTCTTCTACCATTAAACCTGGGGTACCTGTCTTTTTCATGTAAGTTATTAGCAGCACAAAAATGACTCTCCTGCACGCTGTCTGCATGTAATAATAAAGTACATTTTTAAAGTACAAGAGCTGAATGCTCTGATTGGCTGTGCCTGGGTGTTCCTCCCCAGTTTCACTTCATCGTCTGAGAAAAGCTCCTCTAAAACTGTGCACGTGCCTAAAATGGATTGATGCGGATAGTAATGATGTGCCAAAGGGTTTTCGAGAACTAGGAACTAATAATTAATAATTAAACAGATTTAAAAACATACTTCCTCCGTTCACGTACTTCAGCTTTAACATCTAGATCTGCTGTGTGTCGTTCAATAGCCACTACAAAGTCTTTTTTCAGAGGTTACATTATTATACTTACTTACATCAGCCAACAAGGAAATTCCGTTAGGGTTAGCACATACAACAAATAATTGTTGTCTTATTTGAAAATGCACTACTACTAACATTGCACATATACTGCTGTTGTACTAATGTACCATAGTATGTCTTTAGTAAATGGTCACATTCTATAGCGCTTTTCTACCTTCAGGCACTTTTGCTTTACATCAAGGAACCGCTCACCTATTCACACACACATTCACACACCAGTGCAGACACTTGGGTGAGGCTTAAGTGTATTGCCCACGGACACAACAACAGTATCCACGTGAGGAAGCCGCGATCGCCAACTTGTGGATCAGAACTTTCTACCGATAGCGTTTGTTTCAGGAGCGGCATTTCAACCCATGACCTTCGGATAAGGAGACGACTAGCTCTCCACCAACTCCGCTACTGCCGCCCAAAACTCAATAAACGTATCTGTCTCCATGGAAACTAACAGACTTTACCAGAAAAGTTACATAGTGCTTCTTTATCTACAGCAATGTCTAACGACTTGGTATCCTCACTTTGGTTCTTCTTCTAGACAATAAATTAGGAGATGTATTTACCTTGTGTTTGGACCTAAGTGTGGATATAACTGAAGAAGACATAATGAACGTTTTTTGGAGTTTTGGTGTCCTCTCACTGGAATGCCACCAATCTTTACTCTGTGGTGAGCCCATGCAACCTACACCTGACATTTTAATCCTGTATCGGCAGCTGGGACTATCCTCGTAATAATATTCATGACATTGTATATTATTTATAGAGCCTGTATTCTGGTATGTTGCGCGCTCGTGCACAGTGTCCAGATTAGCGGCGTGCCCCTCCCCAGCCCTTCTCCTTCTCATTACTGCGCTGTTCTAAGCCACGCTAATGTTTGCTCAGGGTCATTAACCCCGTGACGGCCTTCATGAGGTCCCAACCTTGACGTGTGTGATCCAGTTAGTTATCCGTTAGCTTGTTATCCTATACTCGTGTGACTTGCATGTTCACTGCACAAACGGCTAATTGCTTATAAATTGTTTAAAATGTATTGGCCCGCAGTCATAATGAGAATGCCAAATATGCGACCCAGATGTTTATTATTAGATTGTTATGGAATTGTGGGCGTATCTAGGTCAGTCCAGTTAAAAATCTGATTTTTCATGCATAAATCCCCCGGTAAAGGGTAAAAGCGTGTCCTTTAGGGTGGGGAAAATGGGTTGTGATTTATGTACAGATCATGATGCCATTTGGTATGGGCTATTATCCTGCATACGATTATCATTATTCTCTTTTGCCTGTTAATCATGGCAATCTCCCAGGATGAGTTGGCAAGGTGATGGCGCTTAATCTGGCAGCGAAAGGACCACTCCAAAGAGGTTGTTTTATCACTTAGGAGAGGAGGACCCCGCATTATCCAAATGAAAAACAAGAGCTAAAAAGAGGCTGATTTGTCATAGGCTGATTAGGACCCTCTCTACTCTGCTCGGCTGGTCCTGAAGGGGTTGCTCAAGGGCACGGCGGCACACGGGGGTCACAGCATCGATAGCAAAAACACATAAAGACTCTGTTTATTTTCAAAGTCGGCCATATCGCCTGCTAGCTTTACTTTATCTGATATAACGCCACAGAAAACTGCACACGTCTCAGTTGGACCGCGGGTTTTTATGTTTGTCTGCAGGTTTAGTGTTTGAAAATGGAAAAATACAGAAAAGTGCTATCACAACAGTGGTTTTATTATTAGCCGTGCAGCGAAGAATACTATTTATGTACAAGGTGGATATTGCAATCAGTCAAACTGTCTAGATAGCATCAGCAGAGAGATGGACATTATTTCAAAATTTAGATTATATCGTGAATTTTCAAGATATGCAATATGAGTTTATTGTTCATAGTTACAAAAATAGCTCATACAAATCTGAATGAAAGATGTGATCTTGTGAACTTTCAAATAAGGGCATAAGGTGATATTTCTGCACTTTTGTGATTCATTTTACACACGTTTCACATTTGTCTGATAATTAAACCTCAGCTGATGCGTTCAAAGACATGTTTTTACAAATTTCTGTTGGATTGACATAATATCGTCTGACTGTTGTTATCGGGATTCTCCAAAAAAAACTCCACGTGCAGGAAGCAGATGGTTGACTGTGAGGCAATAAGGCAGAGAAAACAGCAGAGGAAACAAAGGTAAACAAGTCTTCTGAATGTTCTGCTCAGTAAACCTTACTAACGAAGGTAGTCATCTGGGAAAAAGTTTTAAGATCAAGATATTTTGACTAAGGAAGCTGTTTTTGTGCACGCTTTGTTCGTTCACATTTGGTTAAGCTGTGCACCGCTTCTCTGGGGTCGACGGGCTACCGATCTGCACCATCAGCTCCTTCAACCATCTCCAATCCCTCACACATATGCCATTTCTACACCTGTATGGTATGTAAAGTGTCTTGCCCAAGGTCCATGCTTAGACCATTGACACCTTTGTCTTCCAGTTTGTTTTAGACTTGATTTTCAGATTGTATTGTTTGTTTTTAAAGCTTTGAATGGAGTAACCCCATAACACAGCTCGGACTTAATCCAAATTTACAATCCCGCACGCGATCTGAGGTTCGAGGGCCAGCTCTAGCTCGTGGTGCCTAAGACGAGACTTAAAACCAGGGGGGCAGGGCCTTCTCTGCGCTCGGCCACTAATTCTGGAACTCTCTGCACCCTCACGACTGAACGGCCCCCAAGTATTTTTAGTAGTTTTAACTTTACATGAGTTGTTTGGTCCTTTGTTTTTATTCATTTGAACTGATTTCACTTATTTATTGCTATGTTATGATTTTAGGATTTGGATTGGATTTAATTTCACTGGATTTATTGTTTTAGGACTAGTCAAATCAAATGGAGAACTTATTTCTTTGGTTGTTTTTTACTGTTTTGCGTTTGTGCAGCACTTTAGAAACGGTTCTTTCAAAAGCTCCAACCACTACCACACTTTTTCTCTATGGCAAATTCGACTGATACGATTTGTAAATTATGATATCGTTCCCTGACACTATTGTACCAAGATCTTCGAGACAGACAGCCTCTCGAAAAGTATACAATGGTGGAACGAGTGGGTGTGGACGCCGAGGACAATTGACAAAGCACGTCCACAACATTTTAGTCTTGGGTTTATTTGACTCTCCAGCTCTGTCATTATGTCTGTTTGTTTACTGTTGACATGACCCCAGATCCTTAGCTCTGTAATAGATGAGGCGGCAGCATGACAGCTAGTGACTAAGTGTTCGGGTTTGCATATTCCTAGAAGGAGAACAAATTACCAGGTTGCATACAGTGTAATAAGCTATTTGTTTGGGGTGAGGGGCAGCAGTGCTGTTGTGTTATCCATTACAGAAATATTTGCTTACTATCCTTTAGGTTTTGTCCCAGGAGCCTCAGCTTTAGCGCAGCATCCGTCATTACCAAGCCCCGCCTCTTATCGATCGCCGAAGGGTAGTGGCCGACAATGGGGGAGGTTTTATTAACTAACGTCTCTCACCTCAATGGACTGCGCGGTAAAAAATGAGCAAAGAAACTAAATTTTTCAGCATCGACAGGCGTTTTCCAGAGGTCATCAGCGGAGTCTTAAGGCATTTATGCTACGTTTACGTAAACAGATCAGGTCGTTTGAAGCGTGGTTACTGTAGTTTCCAATCGCTTTTAAAGGCAAGGCTGTGGTCAAGTAATAAAACACCAGAGGGCGCTCAAAGTCGGTTAGATAATTTAATAGAGAATGGAAGAAAAAGTGCAACTAGAAAAACAAACATGGAGGCGCCAACATTTTTTAAATCACATTTGTTGTAAATGAGTCAACAAAAGATAGAAGAACAGAAGATTGTTTTTTTTTTGTTTTGTTTTGCAGCTTATTTACATTTTCAAAAGTTCACAACTGCCCCCAGTGGTCAGCACATGTACTGCACTCCATTAGCTGGGAGTACACAAATCTCATACGGATCAAATTACGGACAAAGCAACGCAGACAGCTACGATGCGTGTCTACTTGAATACTTATTCTGTTTAGATTAAAATGATTTATTTGCAGAACAGCAGGATCAAGAAAACGTGAAGTGAGTTTTGGAATGCAAAGATGCTGTTCTCGACAGCTTCTCTCTGCTAGTTTTTGCACAAGATTAGGGCTTGTGACAAATCCAAACTTAATAATTCAAAATTGTATAGTCATATTTTAATATTGTGGAAAAAATGGGAATAAGATGAAAGTTGTGTTTAAAAAGTCTCAATATATATCTTGATCTGACTAAATAGCCGTTTGTTGCAGCCCTACGCAAGATCTTAATCATTTTTAGGACCGTAATCCTTTAGTCGTTTAGTCATTAATTGGTCAGTGGTGTCTTAGTCGCCCAACATTTTGATTTATTTGACTAATTATCTTATTTAGATGAAAAGGATTTTTAGGGGACAAGAATTTGGAATGAATCATGAGTTTAATTTAACTTGCATACCTTTAATAGGGCTGCACAATATATTGCAAAAGTATTGATATCCCAATAAACAAAATATTTCACAGTCATGTGAAATATTCTTCCATCTGATAGAAATGTTTGTTTTTAAAATGAAAACATTGAAAAGGGAAAATCATTAATAAAATCTAGCTTTTTCAAACTAAATCAGCCCCAGTTTTGTATTTGTTGTTTTTTGTTTTCTTATAACAGACTTTATTGCAGCAATAGGGCTGCAACAATTAGTAGAATAATCGTGACAAGTCGACTATAAACAATAATTTCAGTCATATTTTGATGAAGGACATCGTTCTTTGGACTAAACAGACTCTAAAGACTTTTATAACAAAGACGGTGACATTATTAAAGAAAAATGGCAAAAAAGAATAGACCATTTCTGATTTTCCTCAAACTTTTTTCATAAATACTATATCTAGAAGCCTTTATTCACAATATTTCAACATTTATTTGGTTGAAAATGCTTCTCTGTATAAATAGTAGACAGATACTTCATACATACTTCATTTTGATAGCTTTTGCCACACCTCTTTTAGTTGATCCAAACGAAAAATAGTAAATCGAAACATGTTTTCCTTCATTTTTTTAGATTCAATATTGAAAATCAAATGAACAAAGCGTACCCTTTTCGTCGACCAGGAATTTCTTTAGTCTCTACTCATTACTCGCAGTGATGTGACTAGAGAGGAGGACAGGTCTTGCTGGGTTTTTAGTGATAGGCACTGACACGAGGGGGTACTGTGGGGAGACTAGCAGGGGGCCCGGGGCAGGAGCCTGAGTGAAGCAGAGACGTGGGTACCCTAAGGCAGGTGAACTGAGAGAGAGCGGCGGCGTTGAGAAGGATGGCTGCGAGCTGAATGCGAGATGGATGGAGCGGGGAGGGTGGCAGTAAAGGTGACCCCCGAGAGGCGTCCCCCGTGAGAAGAGCTCGGAGACAGGCACTGGAGATAGCACCCCTTGTAGAAGCCGATTGGGCACGTGTTATTTCAGTGCGGTTTGGTTGATTTTCTTTTAAATTTGGATTATTTATTTTAGGATCTGTTTCACACTGGAGGCTTTCCGTCTTAACAATTTCATCAAGCTGTTTGTCGTCTTTTACAGAATTTTAAGAATGAAATGTTTTATTTTAAAAAGTCCCTGCAGCAAAATTGGAATCCATGTAAAAGTAGCTTTTGATCCTGTCAAATCCATCTTGCAGTGGGCAAATTCTGAAATTATTAAAGTAGCATGTGTTATGGGGTTTTAAAAATGTTTTCCACTGCTTTTACCGTTTGATTTATTCAATTACTGAAAACACAGTTTGGCCTATTTCAATTCTGTCGTAGAATTTGAGGTAACAATTATTGATGATGAAAAGACAGTACTTGTTTGTGGTACACCGTGTAATTTCCAGACTTTGCAACAAAAAAAAGCTGCTTATTCCTGATATTTTCTTCTAGATTGTTGTTTTCACTTATAACACAGTACAATTCTTTAATAGTTCTTTAAACAGAGATCTTTTTCCAATTTTAATGATCATTGTGATATTATCGTTAAACCATCCATCTCTTTAAAAAGTTTGGCTCAGTCAGAATGCATTACTGTAATTGTCTCTGTTGTAATGGGAAAAAGGTGTCAAATTTTCTCTGACGGAAAACTATTCACTTTCATCTAATTTAGACATTCAGGCCCTAATCCAAGGAGACACCAGTTTATTTGCCGGAAAATAGCCAATTTGCTGCTCTCTCACCGTTTACACGTTAAGTCTCCATTCACAAAATTTAAATCTATCCACTAATGGCCTCTATTTGTTAGCATTCATATTCTGGTACACAATTTAAATGATTATATGCTTAGCTAAAACCACAATAAAGGCTGCGGACTGACCTGAGCAGTGATGGGTCTGCTCAGTGGTGGTGGAGGTCACAGCCATTATCACCAGAGCTCTGCAGTGATTAGCCCGGCCACTCTTGTCCCGTCTCCTCTGTGGACACTCTCGAGCGCCTTGTTATCTCCGCGCTGTGCCTGGTGTTTTGGCGCACACGAGCGGGAAACGCCAAACACGGATGGTTTAGCAATCGTATAGAAGACTGGAGATTAGAGCGAGAGAGTGGGGATGAAGACAATTGTGAGTGAAGTTATGTGGTGCCCAATGGCGAGGGTCAACTAGAGTTCACCGATTTGGGATTTTTGGAATGCTTTTTTTCAGGTATTTAGTTTGAAAGGACACATATTTTGAGCTTTTAAGCGTGTTAAAACATAAAAAACATGCCTGATGTGCATGTGCTGTCCACTGAGCAGCACTCTCAGCCACTTTTCAGAAATAAAATTGTCTGAAGAGGCAGTTCCACAGTTTTGAACAATAAGTCAGTGCACTCTTTCTATTATTAAGCTGTTTTAGATCATTATTGCACTTAACAACGAACAAAATGCAAAATGATGATCAACTTGTGTCATAATTCTGTACTAATTACCTGGAAAAAGCGTGGTATGTCTCCTTTAAATGCTGTACAATATCAAATCGGTGCAAGGCGGGTAGATTTTTATGGTAATCTTGTAGAGGTATGAAAGTAACATCAGATTGAATATCAGCACCTGAATTGCCCCCAAAGCTTTATTATTGACTGAGGTCCAAGAATATCCGACTCTCGGAGTAAACATGAACGCTTTAGAGTACTAATAACGTATTCTGCTCAGCTCTTGCTCTATGTACATCTGCAGCTAATTATCAGCCTTAGCTTAGAAAGGTCATGTATCTCTAGTCCAGAGGGATGTCATTATTCAGCCTATGTATAACGCCTATACCACACGCTTTATATACACATGAAAGACACAGACAAACGGATTTCCTGGTGGTCCTAAGGAAAGGAAAAGGAAAAATGAGCAATAAAACAGATTTGGAAACATATTTTACAATGTTTTTAGATAGGACATTTTAAAAACAATGGCACTGACATGTCTTTTATGCATCCTTTTGTATAGACCGCAGTAATAGTACACATCCAAATCCACTTTATTTATGTAGCGCCTTTTATAAACAGTTTCCAAAGTGCTGCACAGACGCAAAACAGCTCAATTTGATCCAACTTTAGTCCCGAAGCAATAAAAACAGTCAAGTCAAATCAAAGGAAACCAATAAAACCATGGAATAGCCATAAATAAGTCAATTAAATTCAAATAAATAAAAAAACACAAAGGACCACGCAATTCACCTGGTGTTAAAAGCCAGAAAATAAAAGTGTGTCTTAAGGGAAGACTTTAAACGCCACATCAAACCACGCATACATAAATAATAATTAAACACATCCAGGTAGAAATAATTCCGCTTTAATTAGACTTCTTATGACAATTTTTCCTTTTCATCACTCACAGCATTTCAAAAAGAAGATTCAACACACAAATCATCTGCTAAATCTGTCCGTCAACTTTTTTATTTTTCTCAGAGTCTCGTTTTCGCCGTCGTTCTTTTTCTTTTTCGTCCGGTTGAAATAAAGCGCTGTCGTCTTGGGAGCTTGTGGCCGTGAATCACCGTTCGTCTCTCCCCTGACATTGCGATAAGGCAGCTCTGTTTGCTCTTCACAAATTAAAAACACTACCGCAGCCCCCGTCGCTCACTCCAGCCCCTCGCCGACGGCGCTGGCTCCGCCCCCCCGAGCGACGCACATGCGAGGAGCGGACCGCGGTTTATCCTTCCCCTTATCTCTCTATCGATCACTGCGCTGCATGAGACTCGGCGGTCGTTTAGATGGCTGGATTTAGTGGATTTAACCTGTTGACAGTCAATCACAAATGCACACAGACATGTTTTCTGCAGATAAAGACGCCATGTATGTTTTCATGTGGAAACGGTACGTACACGATGCAAAATATGGAAATATGAAAAAGTAAGACCACTCTGATACATGCGAGTGAAATCAGAGCCTGGTTTAAAGACATTTATATTTTCATTTTACATTTTTTATATTTAATTGGAGATTATAATGGACACTAAGCAATTTTGATGAAGGCAAAATACCAGATTTTTAGGTTTAACTAGAAAAATACTTACAGAAATGTTGAGCCTACAATAGTTTTTTATTTTATCTATTACATATTACATACTTGATCACAAATTGTGAAGCTGAAATACAAATTTGAGGCTAGAAATATGTTTTTTAAAATAGAATTTTAATGAAAAAACCATCAAACCATGATATTTCTACTCTGGAAAGTGTTATTTTTTGTTGTAAAGACTTAAAACAATAGTTAACCAAGGCAAGTTTATTTGTAGAGAACAAGTGCTTTACACAACAGAATAAAATTACATTCTAATCACTAAACGGCTTGAGACATACAAAATCATTATAAAAATACCTTAAAAGATCACTCATACAAATCTGTATCAATTAAATATGTATGCCAGTAGGGCTGAAACAAGTTAATCAATGAATCGCAACAAATCCAGATAACAATTATTTGATCATTAAATTTAGTTAATTTAATCATTAAATTAGTTAATTTAATGATCAAATAATTGTTATCTGGATTATACACAGACTTCAAAGCATGCCATGTGTTCAGAAAAGAGGTTTTATCACTCAGACAGATCAGGAATTACTACACAATGACAAAGAAAACACCATAATAGTGTTTTTGATCAAATGCCAGAGTTTCAGAGAACAAGTGACAGAGCCTTTAAAAACAGCCGAAAACAACTGACCCGAGATCCATAAAAATTAGACAAAAAAATAAGCATCTAGTTCAGCATCTGTATTTCAGTCATCCTTGCATCTAATAACATGAAACAGATCGGAAAAACTTGCTCTTTTTACGATGTGAAAGTGCTGCTCAGAAGCAAGCCCAAAAACCTGCAACCTGTGACTCTCAAAATTCGTAAGCGACTTTCCAAAAAAGAAACCTATTTTGTAAATTGTAAATATACAACATCAGGATGTCCCAAAGCCGCGTCATGTTAGTTTCATCTGGGTCAAATTTTGTAAAACACATATATATCACAGGCACTTTGCATTCTAAACAACTAATCGATTAATCAAAAGAATAATCGCTAGACTATTAGAACTAAAATAATCATTAGTTGCAGCCCCAATTGTCAGATCCATTCCGGAAATTTGATGGCAGAGCATTTTAAAGGGTCCATAGGGCTCATCAAATGATGCCTGGTTGAACTTTTGGAAGAAGCTGTAAAAATATAACTAGCTTTCTGATATAATAAAACACATATTCATTTCCCTGAAACTGCACTTTGATTGGTTTTCTCATTGTGCCTCTGTTGAATCTTTTCTTAACTAAAATGAAACTGTTCCACGAAAAGCTTTCCTAAATGATTGGTCAAAATCTTGTTAAAATTGGAAGGAAAGTCCTGTGCTACAATCCTTGTTAGCCATGACCCAGAGATGTGCGAGTGCTTGTCTGTGCTTTTCTCTGTGTGGAGCTAACCCTTCGAGCACACAGGTAACGTTCTGTTCGCAAGCACAAAACTAATGATTTAAGACATGCAGCCTGCAGTGACTTTTCTTGGAAAAATGTTCACATATCCATCTACTGTGGCTTTCAGGCAAAATGTCTGCGTTTTACATATCTATGATACAAGTCTACGGCAGGAAGCAGAGGAAGATTTATGTGCAAAATACATTATATTTTGAGAAAGTTGTAGAATGTGTTGGAAATGAAAGGCAAAAAGTACAAGTTTGCAAAGACAGCTTTCAAGTTTTCACCATTTATACATTCATTCATTCATTCATTCATTTTCTACCGCTTATTCCCGGGGTCGCGGGTGACTGGAGCCTATCCCAGTGACTTTGGGCCTTAGGCGGGGTACACCCTGGACAGTGGCCAACTCGTCGCAGCTGACACAGACAACCATTCACTCTCACATTCATTCTCTACGGGCAATTTAGAGTTGTCAATTAACCTACACAGTCATATCTTTGGACGGTGGGAGGAAGCCGGAGAACCCACGGTAACACGGGGAGGACATGCAGACTCCACCCAGAGAGAGCGTGTGATGTTGGGGTGGTCCGGGATTCGAACCCATGATCTCCTTCTTGAGAGGCAGAAGCTCTAGCCGCTCTGACACTCGAAACGTATTAATCGCCTCAAAAGTCTTGGTCATATTTTTAATTATTAAGTAATAACAATCCAAGGTGCATAAACTGACTGATTTTGACTTTGTTGTTTCTGAGTCTTTGTGTTTTAGTTTATGACAAAACAAAATCTGAACCCAATAAGAAACATTTGATGGCCATGCTGTAAACGACCATCAATTCAAAACTGAAAAACAATATATCGGAGAAAGAGAATGGTTTTGTGGCTCGATGGATGAATCGTTTCCCCTTAAACTAGAAGAACAATGGTTCAGCTGTTCTATCTGTACATCTCTTTTCCATCAGTGCCTTAGTGCAGATGAACCCTCTTCCGATGATTTCTAACACATTCTCTTCATGTGTCATTTTCCAATACCTGCCTTTTGCCTTCAGCCCATTTCATTCCCGATAGCACTTCTGTACTCAAATCTATTACTAATCCTGGGATGGGTATAATTCACAATATAATTAGACGGCAATCCGACAATCCATTTTTCTAGCAGGTTGAGATTGGTGGGCTATTAATGGGAGATTCCAGGTGATTGCATTTGAGATTGGAGTGATTTAAGCTCTGACATACAGGCAGCGCACTTTGGTATAGGAAAAGTCTAGTGCACGTCTCTCTCTTTGCGATGCTGAAGATCAAATTGCGTCTTTATAACTACTGTTTACCTGTTCTGGCCTGTATCCATTTGCTGCTCGGACAGATAATCGCTCTGAGCCAATGCCAATACATTCTGTCTGCGGCTTTTACTGCATATTGTCTTTTGGTATTTTTATAGTTTTTTATGTTCTTGCGTATTTCTATTACTACGGCAAAAAGCTATTTAGGGATATTACAAAGTGGTTCAGCTACATTCACCTATTTTTACTTTTTTGCAGGCTGAGGACCCTCTCTGCCTCTCGTTTCCTCCCATGTTGTGGGCTCAAGCCTGTGCAATAGTGGAAGAATTCAGATTTGTGTAAAATTAGACATGACCTTTGAAAAAACAGTTAACGGAACTCTTCAGTGGCATCATCTCAGCACTATATAAATGTATTACTGACATTAGCAACGATTGTGCAAGATCTATCAAAAATAAATGGGGAAAATGTGTTAAAACTGATAAAGAATGGGAACATATTTGCACATCCCGAGGGAGAAGCACAACGTCTCAGGGATATAGTTTCTGCGGCTGCCAAATGTGTTTTGGGACTGCGCTATTGTTCATATATACTGACTGACAGTAAAAAGACACTGCTTTCAACATCAACATTAAATCTGGTTTTAAAACAGAATCTAAGACATGAAACTCCAACAATGGAAATAATTGGATATATGCAAAATATATTTTGGCTGTAGAAAATGGATGACATGGACAGAGCAGACTGTGAAGGACTGGACTGAAAGGACTTTGGATATTTACAAAATGGAAACACGTACTTTTACTTTGACACTGGGACCGGTGGCAGTAGTGCAGCGGTTGGTGCTCGTGCTTCACAGCAATAATGTCCGAGGGTCGACCCGGGCGGCGTGGCACTGTGTGGAGTTTGCATGTTCTCCCCATGTCTGCTTAGGTTTCCCCCACCACTAATACATACACTTATACCACTGATACAGATGCATAACTGATTTTTTATGTTTTTGATTAATTCTTTGTTTATGTATATATATATTTATTTTATTTATTTATTTTTTTTTTTTTTTTTTGGTCTTTTCACTCTCTGTTTTTGTTTGGTTTTGTTCTGTTTGTTTTTCTAAAAGAAAATTGTAAAAGTAAATAAATCAATAATAATAATAAATGAAAAGGCTGCTTTGTTTATATGTCGTTGTTACCACCTCGGTGCTGAGTTTGCTGCAGCCTCAATCATTTGCTGAATGTTTCTACGCTCTCTCTCCCCATTGGCTGCTGATAGTTGTAATATTTAGTATCCAATGCAGATCCACTCCGTGTCTATTTTTGCTTTTTCTCTTCACTTTCGAGCTCGTCCTTATGTCTCCAGCCATCTCCTTGCATCTGGCGCTGAGTCAAGCCTGTAGCTACTGCATCAGCCCCTGTCAGTGTGGGTGGGGGGCCCCAATCAATCACAGTGCTTCTAATGCAGTGCTTTAGCATACAACGAGTGCTTTAAGCTTGATACGCTCCGCAGGGAAATCATGTGATGCACTATTTATACTGTAGGCACCTGTAGCTCAGCCTTTTACTTTTATGTGCGCTATCTCTCATGATCGCTCTACAATGCAGACTATCAAACATCAAACATCATGCACGGGCACCGAGGGGGAAGCAGAAGTCAGCCATGGCAGCGTCTTCATTATGAACTGTCAATAGAGGATGGCTGTAAAGCAGTGAGGGGCGGTCCCAAGAAAGGAAAACAGTCATATGGGTGTAAATAAACCCTTTTACCCAAGTATATTCCCTCAGATGTTTCTATTGATTACACATACGCTATGTCTTTACAGTTGCTCAATTTGTCTGTGTTTGGGCCAGGCACAAAGAGAACACTGTTAACATTTTTTAGGAAAATAAATCCTATAAATATTTAGATGTGGTTTTCTTTAATACATTCTAATTCTAACCCTAAATTCTAACCTTTTAAATTTAAAGCTTTTACTGGTTTATGATCACAATACAAAAATCATCATATCACATTTTGGGTTTATTGCAAATTTTGTTGTAGGATCTGACAACTTAAAGTCATTCTGCTTAATGATTTTTTTTGTCCTTTTTCTTTTATTTTGGTAATTGTAAATTAATCAACATTATAATTAGTATATTTATATTATATATTATATTATATATTATATATTTACTATATATATATATAGTATAATTAGTCATTATAAGTAGTTTACTTCATATCCACATTCATATTCATATAAGTAGTTTACTTCATATCCACGGAGACGGGTATTGTTCATGAAATAGAAGTCATTATAGACCCTTCCAGAAGTGATGTGTCAGCTTGATATTTATGTAAACATTCTATATCTATATGAATGAATGAATGAATGAAAAACAAAAACAACTGTAATTTTGTCATTTGCAGACACAATACCTGACTTCAACCTCCACTTTCAAAAGTTTACTTATTACAATCTGATTTGTGGCACTTGGTGAAACAAAACTAACATTTTCTTGTCCAGAATAATGTTTATTGCAGTGTTTTTTACAACGTTAATTGCCAACGTTGATAATTGAAACAAAGCAGTGGTTTATGTGGCAATGTCTTTTAACAAGGTTTTGGTTTTACTCTCGTGTGGTTGAGTGGTCACCAAAACAGCCATGTTACTTTCATAGGTTGATCTTTGGAGGCTCACGCTAATCCCCTCATTGAAAATATATAAGTGCTACCTCGTTAAATGGTAACGGCTAATGGAATCTTTACAAACACTGGAAGGCTTTATACTCACACATTATAATCACATTTGCAAATCTTAGTAAAATCAGGCATACGGTTGTAGAAATAATATTTGTTTTATAGTATAAGTAGTATAGTCATTACACTTGATAATTGTGATCATACTGTATTTGGAGTAAGTTGGCACCTATGATGTGTTTATTGCGGCACCCCCCTGCCTCTCCCCTGTCCAGCCGGGGGATGGCATTTATCTTAGTTGTGACCTTTCTCAGGATGTCCAGTGAATCAGATCATTACACCTCAAATCTGCGCCTCCTTCACGCTGATAAATGACGTCCCCCAAATGAAATTGTCATCCTCCCTCGCCCCCTCTGTTTCTGCCTGCCGTGCCGGGACATGCTTTTGGCTCTTTCGGGAAGCAACAAGCTAACGGTAAGAAGCCATTGAAATTAAGAATAGGGATTTGTGACATTGACAAAAAAGTAAGTATTTTCATCTTGATCTTTTTGGGGGTGATTGTCCTGGTGACAGTAATCGGGCAATAGTTTATCGATCCAATATAAGCTCTAGAATTTAGAGTTTATGAATGGATTGACAACAAAAGTAATAGAATCTCATCTTATACTGTTTGGCAGATTTCAAGTTTGTTTTGATTTTTATTTTCATTCCTCTCTCTTTGCAGCCTTTTTGATTTTGGATACCTTTGAAACAACAGCTCTGACATTACTGTATGTCTTGTACGTTTGAAATCATTCAGAAAGCTGCAGAAATGTGTTGTTTTTACTTCATTATCTTCTCTGTGCCCGGTGCTTACATTTCTGCCATATCGTGTCTATTTAAGCATCTGCTGTGCACACTGGAAGCATGAACTTCAAACCAATTATGCACCGCCGCGTGGATAGAGGCCTGTCTCTTCTGAAGATTTTCTGCTGCTGTGTGGGCCTTGGATTGATCACATGGAAGCCACACTGAATTGGAAAACAGAAGCCCGCCGATGGACACGCACGTAGTATTTAACAAGCAGCAGATATCGGACCGTATTGGTTCAGCTGAAATGCAAAGGCAGAATGTACAGTATGTTCCACCACAAACTCCCATTAAGATCACATTTTAAATAGACGTCAAACGGAAAAAGATCAAGATTTTGGATTTGTTCGTTGTTATTTTATGTACATTTGTGTGTTCAGTTTGCACAAATTGCATTCTTAAGCTTACATTGTGATTGAGGCGTGTACTTTTATAGGCAACTAGAAGGTGCTTATTTGTGACAACATTTCAAATTTGTCTCAATTAAACTAAAGCTTTTCTTAATCCAGTCCAATCCAACTTTATTTGTAGAGCACATTTCACAAACAAGCCAAGTGCTGCACATAATACCTATAAAACATTTCGGTAGCCGAAGTTCATTTCAAACAAATGGAACTAGGCCTAATACAATCACTCAAAACGATACAAATAAATACGAGCGATAAATTAGTGTAAAGTGAATTCTACTTCATTTACACGATTGATGAGAATTTTAAGTGATTTTTCCAATCTACTCGAAAGTAATGGTCTTTGCCGTGTCCGTTGCAGGCTACATTTCATCCGACTGGAGTGTTGTCAATAGAGGTCATTAGGTCAGTGAAGTGGTCCTAGTTGGATTGATTTGACACTGGAAGGCCATAGTATCATCTGTTAATAACACTGTAGTGAGAATAAATGATTGTTTGAGTAGCCTACAGGTAGAATTTACTGATGTCGCAATTAGAAATGAGGTCTATGGGAGATTTATTTGTTTGGGATTGTCCGCACTAACCTGTAATTATAACCATTTGGCTGAAGTCAACAATCTTGCCTTTGGGGAGCGAATAATGACACCACTTTTGTGATTTCACTTTTTTGTGCTGACTGAAAAGATCTTGAATATGTGTCAGTTTTGTTTCATGTGGACAGGCCCGGTAATTACAGAGAGATGAACCATGAACCAGGTCAACAAATCTGCAATCTGACAGCTTAATAGCAAATTCTACCGTTGAATTCTGACCTGCTACTCAATTTTAAACATTAGTGCTAAATAGTCACGTCCGGAGGGATGGAAGTGATCTGACAGCCATGGTATGTTGCTAAACTGGCCTAATGTGCTATATTTTTTGACAGGTTTATGTTTTATTTTATGGCATAAGATGAGATAAGGCTAGTATTAGATAGAAAAGTCTTTGCTGCTTAGATGTTTACCAATTCTCCTAACCTAAACCCTTTACCTTAACCCTTTCCCTTCCCTTTCCAATACACTAACACTTGTCCAATCTTACACATTATCCTAAACTTCATAACATTGAAAGACCAGACCTGGCACGAAATGAACCATTTTTTGAAACGTACGGATCCAAGAATTTTGTGATGTCACGCGAACACGACCCATCGCCGAACAAAGAGCCAAATGGCATGCTTGTTCTGTGTACTATTTGGTGAAAAATATAATTAAATCTTCATTACCCTGCCTGCATTATCCTCATTAGCTCACTGTTTTTGCATGCACCCTGCACATGTTCATCAGCTGCCATACAGAATATGAAAGGCAGGGCATCAAGTTCATTTGGAAGCCATTATGTTCCGAGCACAAGGCCCATCACTAAGTCATTGAGAGAGAGGAAGAATAGGCTGCTAATAAGAGCTCTTTTATGCTTAAGTGAGAAAAAAAAATCAACATGCAGCAGCACTACTGTGATTCACACAAGCATGACGCCGCCATCACGGGGAGCCTAATGTTCCTGGTTTGATGAGAGCCTAATCCATTGATACCATTGGTGGCATTTGATAAAGGTTGAGAACTCATCATCAGCGCGGTGTATGTGGCGGCTAAGTGTGCGCGTGTGTCTCTTTGACATGGTGTAAATCCTGTGGGGAAAAGCAGATAGATTTTGCTGCCGACAATTAACTTTTAATCAAATGGAGTCAGATTTTCTATTCTGTGCTTTGTCAATAAGTGAATGTAACTAACTACCCATCTCTGGTGCTCAGTGATGGTTACTTGAGTAACTTTTTAAAGAAATTGTAATTTTCTATCATTTTTTCCTGCGTGAGTTATATTTTTTATTGGGGTAACATTAAAGTTAGGGGTGCATGTGGCAGAGCGGTACAGCTGTGGGTTTTAATCCCTGATCAGGCCAATATCACATGATCTCTGGGTGGAGTCTGCATGTCCTGCCTGTGTTACCGTAGGTTCTATCCACGTTAGTAATGATCCTTGTCTTATCATTGACAAAAATTAAAAAGAATCATGAAGACATGTTTTATTATAATTGAGTAGGGTTAGGTTTAAAGGGACACTATGTAGTTTTCAGGTGATATGAAACATTCTATTGACCCTTTAAAATCTTATGTCATCAGAATGTTCAAAATTCCAGAATGGAGTTGACTGGAGACAAAATACACAGTGTGTACAAGTACACCAGAACACACTTTCAATATTTTCCTGACATCAGATCTAAATTCTCATGGTTGTGAGTCTTTCTAACATAAAATTAGCAACAATTTTGAAGTTCCAGTTAGTTTGCCTCTTTATTACAAAACATAGAAACGATATAATTTTATAGCCTCAATATTGTATTTGAGCTTCACAATAAAAGTCTAATTTGCGGGAAAAGTATGTAATAAATGTCAAGATAAAATGAACTATTGCGTGCTCAAAATTTTGTCCGGTAATATCTTAATATCTGGTTTCCATCATCAAAATGCAAAACGTTTATTGTAATCTCCTTTCAAATTAACTAATAACGTAGAGGACAATTGTAAATGTCTTTAAACCAGGCTCTAATATCAATTGCATGTATTTGAGTGATTTTCATTTGCTAAAACCACCTGGATTTTTCATATTTTGTTATATTCTGTGGTTAATCCCTGTTGCTCCATTTGAAATCTCATAATGTTCTACTTCACTTTTGCCTCCATTCTGAAATTTACAATGTTTTTGTTTACAAACTTTTGAAGGGTCTATTCTTCTGGTGAATTTCGTCAGTGACTAGTTTATGATAAATAAAGATTCATAAATAATAAATATATTACCCTAGTATCAAACTAGATACTCTTTTGAGAAGGTGTTTATACTGAAAAAATGACATAAATAGCACAGTGTCAGCCCTTTAATAGTCCTCACAAAGCATGGAAACCACACGTGTGTCTGTGTGTGAGTCTGAGCGTGTCTGTAATGAGATTGGACATGGTTTGCGCCTCCCTCTCGTCTTCACACCCAGAGGTGGCCCTGCACGCACACAGACTGCTACCTACCTACTCTGCCGCTGTGGAAGTCTAGACCAGTTTCTCCTTTGAAGTGACTGGAGTGCCTCTTCCCTCGATCCAAGATGGCCGCCCCCCACATCAATCTGCATGTGATGAAAAGACTGAACCGGCTCGCAGACACACAGCCAGACGTTTAATCACCTTCTGGGGGGAAAAATAAAATAAAAATAACTTTCCAATTTGTGTTTTTTTACATGCAGTATTTTTGGTGCTGGACTGACTGGTGTGGGAGGAGGTTATGAGCTCTAACCCAGCACTGAGCACATGTCAGAGATGTGCTTCATAACAAGAGTTTCATCAAAGAAAAGTTTAGAAGATTAAACTAAACGGCCAAAAGGCAGGTTTTTAAAAAAGAATGTTTGAATAGGTTGCAAAGATGTTTTTTGTGCATATTTGTGAGCACAAAGAAATAGAATAAGTAGATCATGCATATAGACCCTGTTGTTTCATAAGAATGCTCAGATTATGGAAATTGGAAGCAAAGGTGAAATAGGCTTCAACACATTTTCAAAGATTAACTGATATCAAATAAAAATGTAACATTTGTGTTGTTTTTTTTACGAAAGAGAAGCAATCTTTTTTTTATTTACACAGGAGAGATGTCAGTTTGTTTTAGTATTACAAAGAATAGAAAATATATTTTAGATGGACAGATGGATGGATGGATTGATTGATAGATATCCTCAAATTGGTATTTGAGTTTCATAAAAACTATAATTTATGATGATGGGTGTAATATTTGTAGATGCAGTGGAAATGTGTGTTCAACATTTCTGTAAGTGTTTTGCATTTGACAAAAACATCTTGATTTCTCATAATTTGAGGGTTAATCCCAGTTTCTCCATTGAAATCACATTATGTTCGCTTTACTTTTGCCTCCATTTCGGAATTTCAAATTAATTTACAATCTTTCAAAGGGTCTATACTGTTGATACACGCTTGAACATAACACTGAATAGTAAATAAGCAATTATAACAGAGTTTCCATCGCGCTCCTTTCGTCTTCTCATGTAGCATGTCTCGGGAGACCGCGGCGTGGACCTAAATTGGATCTGTAACCTGCAGATAAGGAAAGTGCTGAAGGGCAGTGAGCATGAATGATTTTACCTTCATGTCCATCTTTTTGTCCGCCATACGCTGCTGTCAATGTTCCACGCCAGAGTTTCTCCAGAAAGTAGAGTTTGAGAAGTATTAAAGGATCCAGCTGTCAAGTGTGAAGTCAGAATAGTGTAAGTGAGTAGATGAGTTCAGACACATTGATGGTAAAGATTGTAATAAAAGAACAAAAAATATGACTGATTCAAACTGTTTTCACTGTTTGAGAATTGTACAAATGTATTAAACAAAACAACACTAGCCTTTTGACCGATTTTTTTCTCAATGCATATGAATCAGAACTCTCCAGAGGAATCAACTATATAAATGTTTTGATCTTAGCCGCAATTCTACTGGGTATATGAGAAATAAATGGGGAAAAAGAAGGAAGTTGTACTGTAAATGATGACGACTGGGACATATCACGATGGAGGACCACAAAATCAAATGTATGGACAGAATTCAGTAAGAAAAATGCATCACAGTGTTTTATAACGCCATGTCAAAGTGCACATTATTCACATGGAAATTCTAACTTCTGGAGAAACTGTGGTTGCCAATTGGACCACCATGTGTTTTGAGAATGTCCTGCTGTTCAGAAGTATTGTTCTGAGATTAAAAAAAAAAAAAAGCACTGCACAATGTTTTCAGTATTGGCGTTCCACTGTGTACTGTATTTGGGCCTCAAAACACCTGCCATGGATACGGTAAATGATGCATCCTTCTGCAGCGGGGAAAACTGCACCAAAATTCTGACTTTGGACCAAATGGGATGACTTTTCGGACTACATTTTTAGGACTGTGTATATCTATATTTGTATACTCTCTGTTTTCTATGTCAAACCAAAAAAAACTGAAGTGTAAAAAACAAATAGTACGGGTTCAGGTGCTTTAACTCTACTCCAGAGATTACATGTCACTCTCAGATTCGTTCATTGGCTCCAGAGTGAGTAATGTGTTGTTTTTTTTAGATCAATAAAGTCTATCTTAAGGAGAGCGCAGGTTTAATGACACGGGTCATCTAATCAGCAACAAGTCTGGTCACTGTGGTCTGATCAATGCGCGTGATTGGAGATCCATAATAGAAATGTAGGATATGAAAACCAAGGGAAAGACACTTCGGGGGAAGACAACTTAGATAGATGGGCAAGACATTAGCTTTGTGCGCGGTGATTGAGGTGTAAGCGGACGATATATCTTCAGCTCTACTTTCAATCCATGTTGTCAGAGATTAGCTGCATTTAAGGACAGGAAATGATCACTGCATAATGTTCGATTTATTTATTGATTTTGTCGTTTATAGACCTGTCACGATAACAACTTTTGAAGTGCGATATACTGTATACTGCTGCAGAAAATGTAACAATAAACGATGGTAATGAAACTACTTTATGCCACTGACACAATAATCTTAAAGCAGGGTAATCAGTGAAACATTTTTCGAGCTGGGTTAAATAATTAGCAGATTGAAACACTTAAGTATTTAATTAGGCTCTGATTATCATAAAGACCATACAAGTTACTTCTTCAGCCTTCTACACAGCAAAAATGTATATATAGCCTTGCTTGAGTTTATGGTTTTTATCTGGCTTTGAGTAGTTTTGACGTGAAGATTTAATTGGTTTCAAGGTATTTCGGATTGATTATGCAATAGTTTAAGTCATGTATTGAAACAAGTCAGAAACAGAAACAAGTAAAATAATCTAGTTCCATTGAATAATTAGTCTTAACTCATTTTAACCAGTCAAAAAGTCTGAAATTAAGATTAATACACTTCAATCAAGACATTTTAACTAATCTAGAAATTCATTTTTTGTAGTGTACAGCTAAAATGTGATTGTCCAATAAAAAACAACAACAACAAACTATAAACATAACCCTTCCAAAAAATCTAACCATCATTTATTGTCAGTGTAGTAATTATTGTGACAGGCCGACTCATTTATTCGTTTAACCAAAGCAATATTTAGTAAAGTGCTTATATCTTGAATGGAAAAAGTACTTTTAGAAGTACATAAACGGAACCAAATTGTCATAAATGATTTTGGTGTTGGATTATATACTTATTTTATTTCACCAAAGCTGCGTAAATGAGCAAATGCGTGTTCTTCTACGTCATGTCTTCCATACCTACGCACTTCTTAATGTGAAAATAAGCAGGGCGTCGGAGGTAGTCTTTGCCCCTGTGGCCTGGTCAGAAGTGATCCGCCAGGCCCCGAGCAGCTGTCTCCATGTTTCAATGACCTATGACTGTAATTACAGTGTGAAAATATCATCTGTCCTTTCACGTAAATGTCGTCGGCGAGTGAGCAAAGTTTAATGGAAACAGAAGCCTCTGCCTGCTCTGACACTTGGGTTATGCATGCTGATCGCAGCGTTTGCTTTTATTCACTTATTCACAGAGACTTCAGCAGGATATGTTCTGTGTGTTCTCCATAAAAGGTTGGCTGATGTTCCATAAGTCTGGCAGAATGAAGAGCGCTTTGGTGCTGTTTTAACTTCCGTGCTGACACTTTGAAAGAAATCTTTAAGTTGCACTGGGCTGTCAGACTTGGACAGGCCATAAGAGCACCAATTACTCCAAATGATACGTCTCAGTAATGCATCAGTGACGTGTCATTTAAAGATTAAAATTTGCAGCAATTTCAAATATGATGTTCTTATATGCACATCCTAAACCATGAAAAAGTAATCCAAGAATATTATGTAAGAGAGATTTTCAAAGAACTTCAAAGTTGGCCATAATGAACAATATCAAATGTTCTTTTCACATTTCTTGTACAATGAGCTTAAAGGTATAATCTGATGATTTCTGAGGACCAATCGCTTCGTGTGAGTCATGTCGAAAATCAAGAACTCTGTCTGCGCCTTTTGTGGCACTGGACGTTTGAAAGAGTAAAGATGAGCTGGTGATTGCTCCTTTCAAATGAAGACTAATTTACGAAATTACTGCCAAATTCTAATTGCAGCCAGTGTTGACTTTTGGAAGTCGTTGACGTTTTTGTGATCATGTTGTTCACACGTCCAGTCAAAGCTTTAGTTGTGTTTCGTTTCCTGAAAGGCATTGGTTCGTTTTTTTTGTTTGTTTTATTTGTTTGTTTGATTGATTTATGAGGAGATAAAATAGACTACACTCAGACAGTAGCGGACCTAGGAAATTAGGGGCCCAAGGCAAATTTAGGCCCCTCTTCATCAAGTGCAATTTTCAGTAATTTTTTAGACGTGTCTCTTGAATAAGGAAGTTTTCGTTTTGTTGGTGACAGGCTCATAAATTTGGGGTGGTAAGTTAACTATTGAAAAAAGCAGAATGTTTAAGAAATCGGACCATATTTCCCGTCTGTTGGTGTATTTTAACATATGTTCCAACAGATTTAAATACATGATTCATTTGTAATTTTAGAATGCTATATGCTATTTACTATTTAGCTTTATTGGGGGGTTGGAGATTGCTTGGGCAGAATGAATACATTTAACAATCCAAGACCATTTTTTTCTTGTTTAAAAGTACACTGCACTTCTTTACTTTACATTATATTGAGAGAATAGCAACTGTTTCAGAACCTTGCTTCTATGATGATCGCATCTTAATGGGGCCCCTTCAAGTTGGGGCCCAAGGCAATTGTGGCCTGTTGCCTAATGGTAAGTCCGCCACTGCACTCAGAGTAAATCGATATAATCCTCATCAGACTGAAAATGACTTTCGGATGGAAGTCGTGATTTCTTTGATTGACTTCTTGATATCTTTGAAACTTTTTCTACCATTCACTCAAAGTAATCGGCATATATGAACATTTGATTCAATTATGTGTCTTTTCTAGTCTATTAGTATTGTAATTGTCAATAAAAATTCAAAGGAAGGTTTGATAGCACAAATAAAAAAACAAAAACAAAACATTTTTGGAGACTTTTGGACTGGAATATAATTATTTGTACTTTGTTTAGGTTTCCTGTGGTCTTATACTAATTATTATTATTACAATATGACTGTCTGCTTTTTTATTTTTCAAATGAACACGCCCCCAACATTTTGTATCCTTTTGATTAAATCACCTCTGAAATCTATTATGTGAATATTTGAAAGTTTTAATTTACCACCGACACAGCTTGGATTTGTCGAGGTTGTGTAACAGTGTTTGCCTAAATGAGAAGACTCTGAAAATCCTAACAAGAACAAATGAAGTCTTGACATTTGAGGGCCCACACATCAGCATGCAGCAAACAACCCTTCAGAAGCGAGATGCACTGATTCGCCATTGTCTGCCGCTCCACTCTGCTCTGTGTGTGTCAGCGCTGCATCAATAGGCTACGTCTCTGTCATAGCACTGTTTTTTTCTATAGCATGTGAAGAAAGGTGGGCAGGTGAGAGTTGTTTGTGCCTGGAAACATTTACCACCTACATAACATTCACAATGAATTACATCACTCCAGCATCTTCAAGCGCGAGTGCAGCCATCAAGGGAGGAAGGCTGTTTATTAGATTGACTACAATATGCATCAAGGAAAGAAAGGTTGCATTTCCGTCGAGCAGAATCCCACTAACCGCTGTTTATTTTTAGTTGAGTGAAAGTGTACAATGGGCATGTCGGCGGTGGCCCTGCTGTTTGGTATGTTGGATCAATGGTCATTGTTTGACTACAGCAAAACAAATGTCAACTATCTCTGTGCTCTTCTGTGCAAAGAGCATAAGGCTTAGCAGTGGAATACATGAAGCAGCAATTTCAAAGTCATTCCAGGACGGGAAGAAAGTTTGGAGTTTTTGACAACATTGAAAGCGAGAAAACAGTGGATTTATGTGGTGCCTTTTGAAGACAAACAAAGCGCTTTACATTTACCGTTCACTCATTCCACACTCTGCAGTGGTAAGCTGAACTGTTGTAGCCACTGCTTGTTACATAATAGGTGTCTTGCCCATTGACACAGCAGCAGTTAGCATAGAGACACTGCTGTCCTTTTATGGCACCTGTGTAAGGTTTAACCAATGGATCCAGCACTAACCAGGCCCAGTCTTGCAGCGTCAGAGATCTGACGAGATTGAACAAAGATACTCCTGTAATCTTGTCAAAAGGGTTGTAAATAATATTCATAAGATATATACAAAATAATACAAACGCTTGTATCAAAACTAGGTACTAATTTTACAGATACTAATTAAAGTAAAAGCTAGTATTGACACTAGGTACTTATTTCAACAACCACTGAGAAAAGAAAAGTTAAAAAATCAGAATCAGAATCAGAATCAGAAATTGTTTATTGCCATTGTCAGTGAAATTCACAAACGTAGGAACTTGCTTCGGCGTAGGTGCAACATAAAGCAAAGGATAAAATATAAAAAATATATAAAAAGGCATGCATAAAATTAAGAATAAAATAGACTAAGATAGACTATATACAGAATGTACATTTGGCAGATAGTGCAATGTGCAAATGAGTAGTGCAAATAGATTGTTCTTAAATAGTATTATTGTTGAAGTGACAGGTGTTACAAAGTGTTCATGAGTCCAACGGCAGAGGGAAAGAAACTGTTCTTCTTGTGGCGGGAGGTTCTGGTCCGGGATGGACCGTAGCCTCCTGCCCGAGGAAGTGGCTCAAATAGTCCGTGTCCAGGGTGAGAAGGGTCAGCTGTGATCCGACCTGCTGCGTCCCGAGTCCTGGAGAGCGTACAGGTCCTGGACAGATGGAAGGCTGCAGCCGATCACCTTCTCAGCAGAAGCGCACAATGCGCTGTAAGTCTCTGTTTGTCCCTGGCTGTGGCTCCAGCGTACCACACGGTGATGGAGGAGGTGAGGATGGACTCGATGATGGCCGTGTAGAACTGCACCTTCATCTGCGCCGGCAGCTTGGCTTTCCTCAGCTGCAGCAGGAAGTACATCCTCTGCTGGGCCTTCTTGATGATGGATCTGATGGTCGGCTCCCACTTGAGGTCTGAGTGATGGTGGTGCCAAGGAAGCGGAAAGAGTCTCACGGTGGTGATGGGAGAGTCTGTCCAGGGCGAGGGGGCAGGGGGGCTGAGACTTTCCTGAAGTCCACGATCATCTCCACTGTCTTCTGTTGAGCTCCAGGTTGTTGTTGCTGCACCAGGACACCAGCCGATCCACCTCCCTCCTGTGACAGACTCATTGCCGTCTGAGATGAGTCCGATGAGGCTGGTGTCGTCTGCAAACTTGATCAGTTTTACAGAGTCGTGGCTGGAGTTGCAGCAGTTGGTGTACAGGGAGAAGAGCAGAGGAGAAAGTACACAGCCCTGTGGAGTTCCTGTGTTGTTTGTCCGAGTCTCTGAGACATTCTTCCCCAGCCGCACGCTCTGCCTCCGGTCCGTCTGGTAGTCAGTGATCCACCTGCAGATGGAGTCAGGCACGTGGAGCTGAAGAGCTTGTCCTGGAGCAGAGCAGGGATGATGGTGTTGAATGCAGAGCTGAAGTCCACAAACAGGACCTGGCGTAGGTTCCCGTGGGAGTCCAGATGCTTCAGGATGAAGTGGAGGGCCAGGTTGATGGCGTCGTCTACAGATCTGTTGGCTCTGTAGAGCGAACTGCAGTGGGTCAGGGCGGAGGAGGTGAAGGACTTGAGATGGGGGCAGGACCAGGCGCTCAAAGGACTTCATGGCGACAGGCGTCAGCGCCACAGGCCTGAAGTCAATAAGTCCAGTGACCCGGGCTTCTTGGGAACAGGGGCGATGATGGACGACTTGAAGCAGGCTGGGACATGGCATGACTCCAGGGAGGTGTTAAAAATGTCTGTGAAGACAGAGAGTCAGCTCGTCCGCACAGTGTCTCAGGGTGGCGGGAGACACCGTCTGGTCCAGCACCTTTCCGGGGGTTGGACTTCCGAAACTGTTTCCTTACATTGTCCCTGTGTAGTGAAAGGCCAGTGGGGGAGGTGGGGGGACCCGGGGTGTGATTGGCAGAAATGTCTATTGTAGTGAGATAGGTGGGGGAGGGGGTTGAGATTTCGAATCGTGAATAGAAGGAGGCGAGCTGTTCAGCGAGTTTCTGGTCGTCAGCAGCATGGGGGGCTTTGGGCTTGTAGTTGGTGATCTGCCTAAGTCCCCTCCAAACCGCTGAGGCGTTGTTAGCAGAGAAAGACTGCTTTAGGCGCGTGTTGTACAGGAGAGATCTGGCTCTTGACACCTCCCTGCTAAATCTGTACTTAGCACCTTTTGTAGCTCTCTCTGTCCCCTGCTCTGAAAGCTGCCTCATTCTGCTGCCTGAGCTGCCTCAGTTTGGGTGTGAACCAGGGCTTGTCATTGTTATAAATCACCCTGGTGCGTGTGGGGATGATACTGTCCTCACAGAACTGGATGTATGACGTCACAGTGTCCGTGTACTCATCCAAACCATCCGTGGCAGTTTTGAACACATCCCAGTCTGTAATGTCCAAACACGCGCGTAGTTCCTCCACTGCCTCGCTGGTCCACTTCTTAGAAGTCCTCACTACAGGTTTGGAGAGCTTCAGCCTCACCTGTCTGTCCGTGGGGATCCGGTGGATCATGGCGTGATCTGAGAGCTCCTAGGGCAGCGAGGAACCGCGCGGAAGGACTACTCACTGTAGTGTAACAATGATCCAGCGTGTTCTGCTCTCTGGTGGGCATTTAATAAACTGTCTGTACTTTGGTAGTTCCTGGCTGAGATTACCCTTGTTAAAATCCCCGAGGATGATCAACAAGGAGTCCGGGAGAGTCCTGCTCCGTATTCAAACCCGCTCCGCTTTAACACGCGCTGTGCCTGCATATAATGCGTTTGCAAGGCGGGATGTAGACAGCAGCGAGAATGAATGAAGCGAACTCACGTGGAGAGTAGAATGGTTTACAGTTAATAAAGAGATATTCCAGATCAGGAGAGCAGAGTTTGGAGATCACAGTCACATCGGAGCACCAAGCGTTGTTGATGAAGAAACAGACTCCACCGCCTTTTGTTTTTCCCCGGAGATCCCTTTGTCTGTCGGGCGCGAGGAGCTGGAATCCCTCCAAATGGAAGCGCGCGAGTCCGGGATCGACTCTCGCTGAGCCACGTCTCCGTGAAACACAAAACAGAAGACGAAGAAAAGTCTCTGTTCCTCTTCATCAGCAGCGCCAGTTCGTCCATCTTGTTGCTGAGTGAGCGGACGTTGGAGAGGAAAATCCCAGGTAAGGGCGTACGCGCGCCGCGTTTCCGAAGGCGCACGAGAGCCCCCGCGCGCTTTCCTCTAAATGACATTCTATTTTCTAAAATGAACAAATAAATACATCTCTGGGTACCACTTTATAATAACTACAACTTAATTAGCCTTAATAAAGTATGGACAGAGACTTAATTCATTATGAACAAAATGCAATGAGGGATAGAGTACGGGTTTGGGTTGAGGGTTTGGCCTAACTATTTGTTCACTATGAATTAAGTCTTTGTTCGTGCTTTACTAAGGCAGGAAACAAGTGTAGTTATATTAAGTGTTACCAATAATTGTTATATTGAAATCTGCATTGAGTATCAAGTATTTTTCTTTGTATCAATATTGGGTTAAAAATGGAGAGCAACAGAAAATGGGTGCATGCAGCTGCTCATTTATAGGATGTATCACATTGTTTTTAAAATGAATTGCTTTTTAATTTGACCCTTCTTAATCAATTTGAGCTTTGATTGCTATCACTATTAAAATGTAATTAATGCCACAGCTTGAGGTGCATGTATGGGGCTTTTAGAAAGTAAGTGTCCTCAAAGAAGTGTTAAAAGCAGAAAAATTGGCACGCCTTGGTGATTTGAGACATTTTGAAAAGGCAAAAACGATTCCATGTCTGCAGTGATGCGCCAGAAACGACAAACAATCTTGCTTCTCTGGCCTGTATTGTAAGTATTGTAAAAAAGTGAAACTAAGCAGAACATTTAATTGCATATTGATCTGAGTATGAAGTGTGTATGAATTTGATATCGGCACACTTCTTGCGCAACACAAAAACATGAATTGAGCCTGGCCTCCGTGTACTTTGCTGTAAAATATTCCCAGTCACCCAGAGCATTGACAGCCATTCCTATTCCCATTCCTCCAGCCATATTTCCAACCATTTTTGCTCATTTCCGACTTTTTTCCCTTTTTAGATGACACCGGCTCATATAGACACTTGTGTTACTATACGGGGAGCACAGTGAGAGTCTGTCGTGGATCGAAATGGATGCCTGCTGCCCACCGCGGTCATTCCCACTAATAGAGTCTAGAGTAAAACAGTCTTTCCCCATCAAAAACTGTTACAGGAGGTGTATATTTATAAATAGCAGCAGCGGTTACAGCTGGAGTTCTTGTGCGTACTGCTAACGTACCATACTCCTGTTGCCTTTCTATAGCAACGGCCAATTAAATCCCCAGCTGGATGTAAGACTGCCCTCCTCCTCCTTCCGCCGAGGTTGTTTTGCGTCTTAATTTATGACCACTGTAACTTGTGTGATTGCGCTTCAGCAGAAATTGGCGCTCAATTATAGCACGCGTGGCTATGTCAGCTATTTATGCCCCCTTACATGATTGCGCCGCAGAGGAGCTCCTAAAGACAACATCACAAGATAGCGTGATCTATCTTTTTCGCCGCGCGGTCTCCCTATCGCTCTGATCTGAAGCTCCGCCTCCCCATGGAAGCGCGGTCCCTCCTGCTGGCAGTGATAACATAAGGCACATCATAAATGGTTTGGGTGTGAGAGGGGATGTCGGTAATGGTGATTGGTCGGTTGGAGGGGGACGCAGTGGGCCTTGTCGACCGCCATGGGGCTCAGTAAAGGTCTTATTGGCTGGTTTCACTCAAGCTTGACCTTTCCTCGTCAGGGAGCTGGACAGCGGACTGCTTGCTAACCGACTTAAGATGGCTAAAGCCCATAAGATCGGCCAGCGCCAGTCAGAAACGGAGGGGGATCGTCACAGTGCACTCCACAGCACGACTCGAAGATTTCACAGTCTGTCTGTTTCCAAGAATCAGAAACATACTGCAATATAGCCACAAGACGTGTTCAAGTACTTCTTTTGCTAATCCCCAGATCTTTTGTCCCCTTCGGTCCATTGGTTCTCGCCCTGACGCTAATACACCTTACCAAATCGACTAGTGTGTAGTTTGAGAAAATGGCTTTGGACTGGTTCGGTGGACGTTTGCAAGAAAAACAACATAACTACCAGCGTTACATTAACAGAACTAAATGTGCAAAACATGAAATGGCTGAGTAGATTTTGAATATTGCAATAATCCAAATTCTGTATCAAAGATCATGCTAAAGATACAAACTCCAGCCACAAGGGGTCAGCGTCTTTGAGACAAGTTGATGATAGAAAGAAGATTCTATAACTGGTTTTGTACTAGTTTAACTCTATTTTAGTCCATTTGCTCCTGCTTTAGTCCTGGTTTATTCCTGGTCTAGTCAAAGTTTAATTCTGGGTTTAGTTGCAGTATAGTCCAAATTTTGAAGTGGTGCATGTGACATTGGTCCTAGATAGAGTTAACCGCACAGACATGTCAGCTATGGCAAAACTGGAGCTGTCCTTGGTACAATTATGCAACTGAAATGTGAAATTTGAATATAGTATAACAGCTGCTCTTACGTGTCATGGAGATCCGTACAAAGACTCACTGTGGAATCTAAACAGCCTTTGCATATTCAGTGTCTTCTTTTTCAGTGTCATGAGTAACGATCGGCGATAATACGCTGGGCGAGATGAGAGCATAAGCAAACAGACACAGAGAATGTGTGAAATGCAGTGTTGAGCCGCACTTGATCTAATAACATTTTCATGCTTTTTACTTTTGTGTGAAGCAGTTGTCTCTTTACAATAATCATCATCAGGAATTTCAAATAAATTGCTGTTTTTCTTTACGTTTCGCCTAACCGTTTGGATGCTGCCGAGTCCCTGAAGGGATTCTCGTAAGCATTGCACACCTGTTATTGTGATCCTGTTTTACTACTTTTTGGACTTGTTTTCTTGCCACCTGCACAAGACTGATGGCACCAACTGGATATTTATACTTGCTTTATTGAGCGTTACATCCACAAGTGTGCGCTCAGCCCTGATGAATGTCCCTATGAGCCATGGCCGATGGGAATGCCAGTCCAGTAGAATACTAGGATGGGCCAGTCTGTTGGTTCTATGCTTTGATATGCATGCACAACACATCTAGTAATGCATCTTTTTGCTCAGTTGTGATATTTGTCAATGTTGCGACTATATGCTGAAATGTATTCGGTCATAATTCAAAGGACTGATGCATAAATGAGTAAGTGAGTTGTGAATTTACAATTGATTACGGCTCTATCCAGATCAAAACATTATTCTCTGTTAAAGTGCGTGATGGGTTTTTATGACTTTCTTCAGTGTATTAATACAACTTGTAAATATAAATTGTAGTTTTACACCAATAAAGTCACTATTAGTGGAGAAAAGTTGAAAAATCTGTTGACAATTACAGGAAGTAAACAAATTGATGACATCACAACGGGGACACAAAGGTTATGCATTATTTACATCAAATTAACTACTTTTTTGACCCTTTAAACATTCATTCAACAAAATAAAGATGTTCACATGTGTTTCTCTTTGTCAAATGAACAAAATATGTGACATTAGATGAGTTTTGACCAATGTACAGTGTTGCTATGGTAATTTCCTAGTGTTTACAACCAGGAAGTAAAATTTAAAACCTAAAACATAGCTAAACTGGGGTAAAATGTGTAAAGATTTTAGTAGAAATTTGATTATAAATATTTTTACTGCATTTTAGTTAAATGTGTATTTCAACCTGTCATAGGCACTTTAAGTAAAAACTAAAGTACTCCTGCATTTGTGTGAACTAGTTTGATAGATCTTGATTGAGACTGGATTCCAGATCGACACCCAAGATACTCTGAAACTGGCATTCTTTTTGATCTAACTTTCTTTTCTTATATATTCGATCCAGCATTCATGTATACATTCCGAAGGTTCTTATAAACATCCGTGTATTAGTTACTGTGGTAAAGTCACATATCGTACCTTATAAAGCCAACACATGCCTTCCTATCTTTTAAAATATCCTGTTGTTTGTGCTCCCCTTATTACACCTTTAATCTCTACGTACTGTGCAAAAATCAGGGTGGGATTTAAATCGGTTCTTTGATATCTGCACGTATCCGGCCCATGTTTGCAGCGGCCCCTCGTACTGCAGATCACCACCACCATCTGCTTTAGATGTTCTGGCTTGTTAGAATATGTCCCTGGAGACCGCGGGCTCGCTTTGCTTGGCACTGGTCATTAGTGTGTCATGTGAAATATGCAGCAGGTATTCAATAGTGGACGGACCCGAGGGACGCCTTTCTACATCTTCATACAGACGCCTTTCATACGCAATAAGCCGAGTATGGATAAATTGATCGGTCATTTTTTCTGCACACGTCAAGATGCATTTGCTGCGGAGAAAAAGTTGCGAAAGATGTAAAATGAATCAATGCCATGAATCCATAAACAACTCAAACAACAGAAGATTACATGCATCACTCCATGACTGTGGTTTTACGCCTGCATCAAAATCCAACCAGAGAAGAGACACACATCTGCATACGTTTCTTACATTCTTAAAAAATCTCTGTTGAAATGAAACCACATTTACAGCATGCACTTCCAGAAGCGATTGTTTTTTGACATAGTTCGCCTTTCTGTTCAGAGCAGTATTATTAATGAAAACAAAAAATACGATCCAAACTCCATTCTTCTCTCTGACATTTTGAAACCCGCTTTATCACAAAATTCGAAATGATCAATGCCAGAGCAGTCCAACTGTTTCGTCGGTTTGGTTTGAACACCGAGGACAGAAAACCGTCCGTCCTTTGTACTGTTGTGTCCAAAGTTGTCTTCATCTACATTTCATCTCCGGCGTTTCCTTCATGCTTTCAGGTCTTTGTACGAAGTGTGGCGCCACTAAAAGCCACTTGCTCCGAGTCAGTTCAGATAATACTATGCAACTGCAGCGAGATGGAGATAAACACTGTGACAGGCCTCACAGAAAAGCACAAATACTTCTTGATTGGAGGCGACACATTCTTTTTGTCACTCTTGCACTTTGTGTCATTGGCAATTGGCTGCTCCCATCTGTTTGTGTCACGGAGAATGTGTGCCGAACGTTGGTGTGTGGGTATTTGTTAAAGATGCAACAAATTGCAACTAAAAATACGCACACATTTTTATCATTTCACACTACACTTTATACATTGCATTACTAGTGCGACCTGCATAACGGCCTGTAACAGCACAACTTGAACATAACGCACTGTGTAACAACTTTAAATATCTTGTTAACTGAATGTAACACACTGTGGAACCACCATTAATGCTTTAAACAGAATGTAATGCTGTATTAACCTGTACAATGTAATTACATGTTATTACACATTGTTCCATAGTGCATTATGTTTGGGTTGCAGGTTATTACAGGTTACAATGTGTGGTACATGAGGTTCATTGTATCAAGTTTAAAGGAAGACACAAATATTATCAATTTAAAATGGTTTAAAAAATACAAGTATTAGTATTAGGGGGTGCTCAAAAACACAACGGAAGTAGCAAGGATTGTGTAATAACTACACTTTAAAGCTGGGGTTCCTGCCTTTTGTTGTTGTAAATGAGTACTTTTTGATGCCAAAGAGCATCTTGTAAACACATTACTCTGTGTCAAAATGAGACCACTGTGCGTTGTCTGCGGCTAATAATGAAGCATTTTATTTCTCGTCAACCCGGAATTAACGGTCGAAAGCAGCACTCTGATTGGCTGCGCTTGGGATGACCACCCCAGTTGCACTTTGCCGCGTAAAAAAGCTGTTCTAAAGCCATGCATGCACCTTAAAATGAATGTGGATGAATATTAACGATGTCTCAAAGGGCTTAGACTTTATTACCTAGATTTTAACACCTACATCTGGTTTTGATGTGTAAAAACCAGGTGCCCCAGCTTTAATTAGTAGCCATAAAGCATCAAGAAAGATGTAGAACATAATGAACAAATAGTTTATTAAGAACGAGTCAGGGTTTGCAGCTACTTAATTAAAGGGCTAGAGGTAGGGGAGGGAGCTAGGGTAATAATGAAGTAGTTACTATTTGTTTGGAATCAAGCTTCCATCAATTTTTTATGATTTTCTGGCATGGTCTGTTTTGGGAATAAAAAATATTATTTAGGGAGGTTCGAGAAGCATTGCATTTTCATTTGTTCACCTTCAAAAGAAAAAAAAAGATCTTAGATTAAAATACAAAGCATGAAGAAAGACAAAAGGACCTTTTTAATCCCTTTTAGCCGATCTGTTCCAATCTCTGGTGATTTTCTTGGCTCTAATCTGTTAATAATTACTGTGACACGGATGCATACCATCTCTGAGGACCGAGCATGTTCCCTTCAGTCCTCGCCCTGTGCAAGAGTGATGCAGGCACACGTACAGAAAATATTTATATGCATAGTGCACTCAGAAGCATAAACAACGAACCCCTAGTGCATTGCAGACACGGCTTTTTCACTTTCAGATTTCTCTTTATTTCCTTCTCATCCTGCTAACGACTGTCACACTGCGCCGTTTCTATGGTGAGGTCACTTCGGGGCTTTGGCACTGTTTGTTTGAGCAAATAACAAAACACGCTAATGTGGCGGCGGAGATATTAAATGGAAGCTAAGAAGACTAATGCATTATGGATTGTTTTGAAAGTATACACAGTAATTAGTGAATTAGTCATGTCCTACACCATGCAATCTTTAAACTAGTATCAGAATGAAATCAATTAAAAAGAGATGGTTTGTTGAACATTTGCTACATTCATGAAGATCTTCGGCAACAGTTTATTTTCTAAGTAAAGTAACTGCAAAACGTTTACATTTGTACTTGTGGAATTCACTCTTGACACTTTTGCCTATTCTTCCTATACTATAATCGTGTAGTTGCAAAAGGTAAAGCCTGATTCAATGCTATGTTTTGGCACTTTCCATAATACTTGATAATACAAATAATACAAAAAATACATTATTATTCCTTGTATACCAGCCTGCAAGTGAGTTTAACAGTGATTTTTGTTTCAATCCATTTCAAAGGCTAGTGTTGTAAAATCTATACATTTCTTTAAAATGGAATTCACACTCCTCTACCACTGTATAAATAATTTAATTTTTGCTTTTCCCGTGCTCGAACTGATCTAACAATTAAAGTGAGACACAACATGCATAACTATTACAATATCTAAGCCTGATTTATTAGAGTTCTAAGTCTAAAAAATTAGACAAAATTTGAATTTTTAGGCCAATTTTTAGTTAGATCTGAATAATAACTAAATAAGATATCAAAAATCCTCTCTGTACATTTCTTTTTGTAACTAGTATGTGTACAAAATGAACCAAGACGTTTAAACCTTGTTCTGTCCATTTTTCAGAATTAAACGTCTGAAATATGTGCAATTTTGTCTTATTTCTATATGAAAACATTATATGAAACATTTTCTTACAGTTGTTAGAAAGAAACTACTGGAGAAGTTTCAAATTGATATCTTTACATTTAAGATTGTTTTCCTATTCACCTGCAGTTTCTCGCCTTAAATAAATCTGCAGAAAAACGATGGTAGAAGAAATACTTTTTGATACTTGGCCAACATTGAAACATCAATATTTTGCCATTGATTTGCCCATGAGTGTTTCTACTCTTTCTTGCCTTGATTCTGCTACCATAGAGATTTCTTCTTCTTACTTTTCACATTTGACTGTGTATTTAGAGCTGCCTTCGCCAGTTAATTCTCATGAGATCAATGAAGTTGTATCTTATCTTTAGTGATCGCATCACTCTGTTTCACAATGTGCTGCGGAAACTTTTCCTCATCAGAAACTAAACGCTCTTTCAGGATCAGAATTGAAAGCGACCCATCACTTAGTTACTCTTTGCCCTCCAACTCAGTGAGAGAGTAAAAGTGTCTTTAGTGTGCTGATAAAGAACCATCGGAGTGACAGTGATGCATGTCAGTCCACAGCGCAGCCCTCGCCTCCATTTTGTCCCATACAGAGCCTGACAGATCCAATTCTGCTCCCTGACAAGGCTGGGCTGCTGGTCATTTAGGTGCTGGCTTCCGGGATTCTTCTTAAAATGAAATATTGGGGGCTATTTTGCACCTTTTCAATGACATCACACCTGTTTGTCTGGAGGTCACGCCGGCCCAGGGGAGGAGCGGTGATAACGTGCAGCAGCGCCAAGCTTTGCCGAGAAGTCCGGGATTTTGTTACATATTTCAAATCCGTGTCATTTCACAGGCGTTTCTTCCGATCCGTTTTATTCTGTGTCGTCGTTGTTTTCGCTGGTTTAATTATTAATTCTGGTTTCTGCCGCAAACTAGTCCATTGTTCCTGACACAACCAGGCACACACTGCAGAGGGCAAGAGGTGAAGTCTTGAGGGAGGAAACAATGTGTTCTTGTGCAAATTTGAAGCAGCTTTCCACTGTTATTTGACCACAACATTAAAGGGAATGTTGTTAATGCACTTCCACCCCTTGAACTTTGTAGCCTTGTATCATTATGCGAAATATTCTCAGTGCGCTAAGCCAACAGTGGGTAAAGATTAAATTTCTCAATATGCTCGTTTCGCTGACATTTGCACTACGTTAGAATCATGCTTTAGGAGTTATTTCAAGACTAAACAAGTGAGACTTTGTTGTTTTCCTCCTTTCCCATGATGTTACTTCTATGTAGTAAACAAATAGTGCACGATCTTGCAAAACACATTTGTTTTGATCTTATACAAGGTCGTACCAGGGCATGTATCGCAGTATCAACTGATTTCTTTAAAATTGTATTGAAAGTTTATTTTCATTTTCCCGTGCTTGAACTGGTCTAACAATTGAATACATACAGCGTAGCACTAAATTCTGGGCACAAACCTTATCAGTAAACATATTATTACAACAATAAAATATACTAACGGCAACTGTCACTAGGTTTATTAGTTACAACGTTTCTAATCTATGAGCATTGATTTTCCTCTTTTTTAAGGTGAGATACTACAGGTGAATAGGAAAAAAGTTTAAATTTAAAGATATCGATTTGAAACTTCTCCTGTAGTTTACCCACATAAATGTAAGAAAAAACATTATTACAAATTGTTTATCATGCCATATTTTCATGTAGAAATAAGGGCTTTTATGTGTAAAAAGGTCCATATAAACGGGACATGTAAACCTCATTATTTCATTTTGTACACATATTAGTTACAAAAAAAGGGATTTTGCATTCCTTGTTTTTGAGTAAACTAGATTGGATTGAATGTTGTCCTAAAAATTCAAATTTCGCCTATAAAATCCTTCTGTGTATTTCGTCAAAATCTTGTTGAGTCCAAGATTGTACAGTGTGGTATATGCAGAAGCTACTTAAGGTGGTGATCTTTATGTCTCGAGAAAAATGCATTTTTCTGAAGTTACAATGTTCCAGAGAAATCTATGGATGCGGTGGAATAAATGAAACAATAAAACATTGTTGAGAGCAGACTGGACAAGTTTGTTATTGCTAAGAGAGTAAACTGACCAAAAAAAAAACAAAAATTGCCTGTAGGGTCCCACCTTAAATGGGTGATGGGGCCCTCATCTCATGCATAATTGTATGTAGTTTATCAAGGCCTAGAGCATGTTAGCGCAAACACATGCACGTTCTTAGAAAAGACAGATAAGTGGAATAAAAACCAAGCAGAAAATATCGAAAGACCACAACCACAATCAGTTAACACCGCGTTATGAATTGCCATTGTGCTTGAAAGCCCGCATTTATTAAGAAAATAGGTCACCCCCGGGTCATCTGAAAAACAGCAGGTCGAGGAACAGAATGAGGGCACGTTTGAGAGATGCTCTGTCACTGGAGAGATGCCACAGAGCGCCCCGGCTGTGCTCCGCCACTGAACACATGATTAAGAGGAATGATGCAGGCTTGGCAGCTGATGATGAGCTGTTGATATGTGTCTTATACGGAGACTGAAAGAAATGTCACGTCGGCGGTGAGTGAATGGTTGGCACCTGGTTGGCGAGGAAAAAAATAGCGCGGATGTTATGGGTTAGGTTGTGAAAATGACATGTTGCCTGGAAAGCAGCACTCCAATCCATCACGAGAGCTGGTGTCGTGATGTCTCTCATTGACAAATAAGCCATTCAAATCGTAATGATTAAAGACTGCGAGCGGCAACTCAAGGCCCACCTTTCTGACGACTTGAATCAATTCTTTCTTTTTGACCTAGGAGGTATTGTTTTGATTTTTTTTTACCTCATACAACGGCTGGTCAATGCTTAATGATACCGCTTACAAGGTCTTCCAATTATTTTTGCTTAATCACTGTAATTTGGCTAAATATTGTACAAATCCCAAATCCTTTTGTATCATGTCCACTTAAGCCGAAATAATTTAGCATTCCATTAGCATAATTTAGCATAGCAAAGAGCCGCTTCAAGGTCGTTCGGGGAGAGTCGAGCAACATGTTCCGGCAAAAACTGAGCAAGAGCAGACAGATGGATAAAAAGTCTCACGTTGAACTTACCCAGGTTGCTCCGTACATCAAGTTTTAAAAAGTAAAATAATAAAAAAGAAAGTTAGGTAGTGCTGCCAAAAGCTGCAAGCAAAAGGACGGCGTTTGTTGCTATGGTGAGAGGACAGAGAAAGACCACCCGCCGCGGCTGTGTAAATGTTTTGGGGCTTAAGTAGGCCTATCACCTGTTGTGCCTGATGGTTATCGGCAGAACAAGAAGAGGCTTCCTGCGTCCCTGCTCGGCTGTCGTTTTGTTCTCTCAAGAGGCACATGGACATAGGTTACGGTAAAGTCTCCTCTGTAATGTTGCATGTTATTCATCGCCATCTGCTCTTTTCTCTCGTTCAAGGCTATTCCAGTCTTTTCCAGCAGGTATGGGCCTGTGACGGGACCATAAACGTCATTGAGTACTAGTAAGTTGCAGGGTTTGAATATGGAGTCATTCTCTGACAGAAGTCTGATTTCAGATTCAGATATTTTTTTTTTTTTATCATTGTCATAAGCAAACAACAAAGTGTAGCCTGTAGTGTGCCTGGGAACACTAGTGTGCCTTGAGGTGTGCCTGAAAAAGTGTCCAGTCTTGAATAAACGGATTCACAAATGCGGATGTAATGAACTAATTTACTATTTTGGAGTGTCCTGAGCAACTTCTGCACCGAAAAAGAACGCAAAACGAATCACTATTGCCAAATTTAAAGAACCAGACAGTGGCAGTGACATTATTTAGCATATTTTTTGAACCAAATGGTCTGATTTGGTCATGTTTTAGTGATAAGTGGTGTGCCGTGGTTTCATTTAAACTTAATTTGTGCCGCAACTCAAAAAAGGTTGAAAAACACTGGCTTAGAGCATCAAACATATTATATAATAGACACTGTGTAAACATAAGCCCAGTAGTGATATTCAGCGCATGCACATATGTCAATCAAGTCAAAATTACAGGGCAATTACTGTGCAATTACTGTGCAATTACTGTGCACTTACGGCTGCAAAATTAATCAAAATCGTATCGCAATTTGAATGGACACAATAGCAGATCACAAAGGCTGCAATTTTTTAAGTGCGATCATTTCCTCCACAAACGACAAAATATCCTGTTTTATTCTGCATAAAAACTGCTTACCCTACAGTTTAGAGTTAGTACTTATTGCTGAAACAAGCAATAAGAATGCAGTTAAAAGTGACAAAACACATCTAAAAGTGATAAAGCGGCAAAAACGTTCCGAAACACATGGATCTTTTACTAGTTTGTCTGTTCATATATCAGACTTTTTGTCAATTGATTTGATTTTTTTTCCCTCCTAAATGTGCAGCTCTAGTTGAAATTACTAGATTAGGAGTGTAGTAGTAGAAATACTGCGCACACAGCTTGGTACTGATATAAACGTTCTATCAGATTTATTTGAATGGGGCAGTAAAATGTTAATCTTTGGCTGCGCAGACAAATGCTTGTTGTCTTTATGTTTGTTACATTGACCAACAAGTAATGAGAATCAATACCTAACTTCCAGTAACATTTTCTCAAATTCACTTATTTATGTGTTTGTAAAAGTTGCCTTTACGATGTTTTTGCAGCCAATTACTACGTCGAATAAACAAAATAATAAGTAAATTCTGCTCCATTGTAAGTTTTCTCACAAGGCTCCGAACCGCCATTGGAGTACCATATAGTTCCCATACCTATCAGCACTAATTAACCATAAAAGTGGTTTCTAATCTCGTTAAATAAACACGTCTTCATATTTTTATATTGAAAACCACATGTGAAGTCTGTTTACTTTCACGTCTGGTATAAACATAATGTGGCGCTTTACAGGCTCCACTGTTTGAACAACTTCCTAATTAACAACACGTCTCCTCTTTTCCTCTTTGAACACTAATAAACAATTTACAAGACAGCAAAACCACTTTAATGTCTCCAAGTCGTATGGCTGTGTATTTGTATTATAAAATGTGCCGCCATATCACTAATAAATTAAACTGCTCCAGTGAATTGGAATTGGCAGTTAGAGAATAATAATGAAGACAACAACCGACTTTTAAATACTTTATTTACATACTCAGACTATGGAGTTCAGAATTATAAATGGTCATAAATAAATTCAAAGCTGTGCACACTGCTTTACTCTCCGAATGTGTGCTTTGCTGTCGCTTACATCTGCCAATAGCCCATGTGGAAAACTGGATTAAACTATTTGCAAAATGTTTGTACAGTTTGCAATGACGGCTTATCCCATCATCATTTTTCAGGAATTTTCTTGCATATTCAAACTCTTTCCTTTTCTAACCAATAGGGGGCCCACTGGCATTAAGAGAGCTGTTTTTCATACTCTTCACAGCATCTTAAGCTTCAGCAAACCCTGCATTTTTCCAGAAACTTCAATTGTCCTAAATGCCTTGTACACATTTGCTTGTTGCCATTTGCATTATGTATTGCGTGTTAACTGTGGACAGATAATGGATGTGCGCAGAAACTTTGCACGGTTCGCAAAATCATGCGAGTGTGACGTTGTAATTCTGTTTTTTAATTAACTCTGCCTTTTTTTTCGTCCATTATCATTAGCCGTACCCAAAGCTTGTGTGTTCCATCTATCACCTACACTCGCTGCCGATGACATTTAACTCTCCAGCCTTTAATAGCTCTATTTCAACTTCTGCAAAAACAAAGTAACCAAACAAAAAAATCCGACTTCTGACACGCATTTTGCTGAAGAGGAACGCCGGGGCTCTCCCGCGGTGAGTGTCAACAGCATTCATGGGGACAAATAGCAGACTTAGCTTGACTTTTGGCAGCTTAAACAAATGAAATGCCTTTTGGGGAGGTGGCTGTCCCTGGTGCGATTTGTCTTCTAACCACCGTTTTCCCTGCTTATTCTGCTGCATCAACACTCCACTATTCACTTTGCGACCGCTGTTTACTTGCTTCCCCCCCCCCCAAGAGGTGCAACTTGTGTGTCCGATTTCAGAGCTTTCATTACGGTGAGCACCCTCGCCGAGCCGCATGATGGATGTGTGCGATCGCCGTTATTTTGACCGTGATTGGCGTAGCAGCTTCCTTTGCCGACGCTGTAGAATGTGGCAGCGGCGGTGGTGGTGGTAATCTCTAGTGTGGTCCATTTGGGTCTGACTGCTGTTGATTGGGTTCAAGAGCTTCACGGCTGCAGATGCCATTTGAAGATTGCTTTCATCCCCCTCAGAAAACACAAGAAGACGCGATAAGAAACAGACTTTCCCTGGCAAGGTTTTGAAAGGCGCCAATTCTGTATCGGGGCTAATTCACACGTCGCATTCCTAGCACCTTGCAGCTGTTAAGTCGATGCACCTCTGACATGGCAGGCAGAGCAGCCATTTACATGTGTAAGATGTGGAGAGGACCTCAAAAGCCGAACATATAATCTCGTCCAGGCTTAAAATGCAGTTGAAGGTTGGCCTGATGATGTTCCTACAGCGTGTACAGATGTGTTTTTGTTCAACACGTGAAAAAGAATGAAAAGACTGTCATTTTGTGTCCTCTCCAGACAAATGATGATAGGTCGTGGGCAAGATCATTCAAAATGTATTGTAAGTAATATTTTCTCTCAGCTCTTTGCAATCGGACTTACCTTTTACTGTCTCATATTTGAATCAAAGCGTGCTGTTTTAATAATTGATGGAGAGGAGCTATAACGCATACTCAGGCCACACTTATTTGACAAACTTTTGAATGAATACTACTTTCAGAGTAGTTTCATAATACCCTACTTTTGATTAAAAAATATTTATAATGCAATTCTTAAACCCAACCTCAAGTCATACATTAGATTTCAAATACCTTTTATGTCCAATCTGTTACTCAGAAGTTTCTTTGATTACTTTTTTACATTTACTTTCATCTTTCATCTGAGTAATAATATTTGAAACACGTTTAATATTTGACACAATCCAGGGCCATTTAAACTTGAGGATTAAAAGCACCCTTCTGAAAGTTACCAATGCTCATTTTAGAAAACAAACATTAATTTTTTGATGTAGACCTTGTTATATTGTAAAACGGCACAATGGTTTGAATAGATATTTCAAGTAACCACAAATTCTTCAGTAATTGCTCTTTAGTTTTCAAAGACAAACACCTCTTTGTCTGCGTGTGTGACATTGGGTGTTTTGGTTTTTAGTGGCAGGTGCACTGACCATTGCTATGACCAATGGGCTGCCAGGTGCTACAAACCTGTGACATTGACCAATCATTCATGCTAATTATTCTATTCTGGAGTAGATTTTTAGTTTTGATGCAGATTTCTTTTGAAGGAAATCATTGGCAGAAACAAACTCTTTGGTTGAAACAAATCCAAAGACTCCGTCGAAGTGACAACTATGCAAAATGAATACGCAGTCCCATAAAAGACGGAAAGACTACAGATTGTGCTAGCTAGTTGGAAGGCAATTCCCTTGCAAAGTGAAAAAGATGTTGAGGCCGATTGTGGGTGAGAAGCCTTTTAACTCGGCAGTCCACTCCTCCCTGACATCTTATCTCGGCCGCACAGCATGCTAATCAAACTAAGTCAAGGCTCACAATCGTTCCCTGGGATCGCAAGTTTTGTCTATGCCCTTTCCACGAATGTCTTAAAAGTAACACCTTTTCAATTAGCACAGGAGATGTGTCAGCTTTGGTGCCTGCATGGGGAACGGATATCAAATGTTACACATCAAGGAACGGTAATACAGCGTAAAGAAAAAAGTCTAGACTTAAAGTGCATGCGACAGGTTATACTATACATTTCACTTAAACGTAGTGAACGTGATTATATTAAGATTTTACTAAACATTTTGCCTATCGTTTGACAATTTGGTGACATTTATATTTTACTTGATTGGACTTGAGCTGCAGATGAACGTTGGTCTCTTACTATGGCAACATGTATGTGGACAAACTACATCTAATATACATCTATCTATAAATTACTTTTATCTTTAAGTTTATTTTAAGTTAGATAGCTCAATGTTTGTGAAAACACAAAATTTAACTGCTAATCTGTGCAGAGAAACATTGAGGTCAGTTGATTTTAGAGTAATATTTTATGTTTTTTGTTACTGGCAGGTAGTAGATTTTTCGTGTTTTTATTAAAAAAATAAACATTATGAAACTTTCTTGACAGACTTTGTTTTACGTAAATAACTAGCAACCCAAGGCTAGAACTGACAGATTAACTGTTTCAGGCATTTTAAAAGTCAAAATAGACTTTGTTGAGCTTTTAACCATGTTCTAAAATAATTCCATCATCATAAACAAACCTGGAGCAGCGTTCAGCTTGACTCACGCTTCTTAGATGAATTCTCCTTTGAAAATCCTCTCTCTCTCTCTGACACCTCGTTTTGAACTCCTTCAATGTGTGACGTAGATGATGCTGACGTCATTTATCCCAGAATCCTTTGCTGTTTTAAGTCCTTAAATTATCACCGGACTCACTCTGAACATTTCTTCTGTCCAATCACAATAACTACAACCTCGTCCGATCTACTCTTTAACTGCAATGCATTGTGGGTATATATTTACCTGTGTGTAATTGTCTCTACAGCCACTAGATGGAGCCAAAGCGAAGTCAAAATGGCATCTCCCAACGCAGAGATAAAATTATGTTTTTCATTGTAAAAGCATTTTATTTTTAGTTCTAAAACACAGAGCAGGTGTAAAGGCTAATAACGATATGAAAAATGCATAATATTTGTCCTTTAAATGACTAAAATATAGTCAAGCTAATGACAAGCATGATTGACTCAAATCTGGCAAATGACTCAAATAGGGGAATAACAGGGCCAAAATCCACATAAATTACACAAACGTTATAATTTGACAAATAATAATACCTGATAACATGTTTATTTTGCTAAATTCTTGTTTAAACAACCCAGAAATTGTGTCCGTTGCATCTTAATTGTTTTGGGCATTTTGGATGAATGCGTAGTCGTTTATTGATGATATCACAGAGAAATTCTCTTTTTTCTTCTCTCTCAGCACTTCTTCCTGTAAATTTCAACTTTTATTTTTCTATTCTTTTTCACAAACTGCAACTTGACTTATCTAAAACCATGATAAATGTTACCACAGGAACTATTCCACTAAACAAAGGAAAGATTTAGAAAACCTTAAAAACTTGTGATCATTTTAATATGGCACATAAGAGGAAAGAGGGACTGGGAACCGTTTCATTGTTTTTCTTTGGTGAAATTGTGCATAAATTACCTTTACGGAAAGTGAATTGTAAATTAATGACGTTGTGGCTGAATGAAAACAACATTTACTCCTGTTGAGGTGTTGATGCGTCTTCACTTTGCGTCTAGTTTACATTTCTCCTGCACCTTGCACCTCTTGCTCGTAATCTGATTTTTGTATTTTAAAACCAACACGCTGTTTCTTATCCTCCTTCCAATTTGTTTATCACTGTACGCCTTGCATCTTTTGACACCACGTCTCGCTTGCTACGCTGCCAGAGCTTGACGGAGCGCCACATCCATCTTCGTGAAATGTGTAATGGAAAACTTTACAACCTCGGCAACTTTTGAAATCCGACACAACAAACTACAAAGGCCTAGGTGCACATCAGGAGGGCGCGGAACACCCATGATCCTCCAGGGATTTCTGGACGAGCGCGAAGTCTTGAAGCCAGACATCGTCATATTATATAAAGAGAGAGGGCTTTTCATCTCCCCGGCCCTGGTGTCGACGCGGAGCAATGAAACTGTCTACACGTGGTGCGTCCGATGGTGGATAACACGACTGCGAGAATCATGCCTAAACATCTAAATTTCCTGTTTTATACGTGCCGATTGGACAGGGGAGCCGGAGACTGCATTTGCACGAGTTGGAAGAGATAAAACCAGGTATTAGATTGCGCAGGAGAGTAAGCTGGGGGTGCACGGAACTTGTGGGTGTACTACATCTAAGGGAACGGTATCAGATATCCGAGATGAATTCTGTGCATATCTGCCTCCCACAGATCCACATAACATCTTATTTCCTTTTGTGCATTGCCGAGTCGTCTACAGAGAAATGGACTTTCTTGCTTTCAACATAATCTTTAAATCAGAGCCTATCAGTGTAATATTTTTTGAATATCGAGTTTATAGGTCGTGATCAGCGTTGTATCTTGTGAAGATTCAAGTGAGGATTTTATTATCAACAGTCTCTTTTCATGCAGTGAAGAAGAAGAAGATGTACTGCATTTTGTTACTTAAGTCAAAGTGCAGATACAAGAGCAAGCATTATATACAGTATATAAGTATTTCACACATATTTTTGATAACTATTGAAGAGTTAAATGTGGTGATCTTGATAAAGAATTGTTTGAGGACTTTTTACTTTTCAAAAATGCAGTGGAGTAGAAAGTTCAGATACGTGCTCTCAAATGTAGTGAAGTCAAAAAATTAACTGTAAAATGCACAGTACAGTTAAAGGTACGTTTGTTACTTTCCAACACTGGCTTTCAGGGTGTTGTGCCATAATCCTTACAACTGGCCCCATTATGTCCGCGATAACCTCATGTCCTGTCAAAGCACCGTTTTCATCTTTGCACTGTATCTCATTACGAGGGATCTTGTACTATATAACCCTGGTATATTTAGATTTATATTTAATTAACTTTTCGTCGGCTATACTTGTACAATATGAAACATCTTCTTTCATTATTTGAAATGTTAAGTTGACACTTGTCTAATAAATTGCACTAGCTTCTGTGTACAACTGATTTCCCTTGTGAATCGATGAAGTTTGTCTACATTTTATAAAGTATATTTGATTCTAGCAATTTATGTGAATTGTTGCTTGTCAGTTTTATATTAAAATTAAAGGTGCGTGATGTGAGGGTCAGCCAACAGCACATCTCCATATTTGTTTTTGCTTTGCCTGTAATGCTGCACAGTACTGTATTAAACTTATTTATGGCAAAAGAAGCAAACAAACATAAAAAAAAAAAAAAACAAGCAAACCAAAAACAAACCCAACTTGAAACACATATATTCTTGGGTGGAATGAGTGGCCTCTCCGCAGATCTGGTGATCTTGTTTCCATGGAGAGAAAGTTTAATGTCATACTGTGGAACATTTCAGACAAACCATTAAAGGGGATGTATTATGCAAACAACTAAGAACAAAAAACAAAAAAACAGTAGGGTAATGAAGGAATCAATGAATGAAAATGAATGTTTATTACCCTACCCCCTATATATTTGCGATTATGTGAATTAAGACTCATGTAGGATTTGTTGCAGTGAAATGCCAAACTGAAGAGGCGGGGCTTATCAGTTCTGCAGTTTTGGACAAGAGGTCAATGAACTTGTTGCTATTACCAAACCGTTTTAAGTCAACATTATGGTTTACAATGAAAAACATTCAAAATAATGATCGACTTTTTTTATAGTCCAGTACTAAATAAATGAAAAAAGCACACTATGTCTCCTTTAACTCCCCTATAGAGAGAAGCAGGTGACTGATCTTCCACCTGAAAAGTTACACCTTTAACATTTAAATTTCATGAAATGCATCTATCAGTAGCCTTTAGATCAATTTTAGTGGCCCAGTAGTAATGATACAGCACTGTTTGTATTTGAAATGACTCCAGACCAGTTTCACAAACATCTCGAAACGTATTATTAGTATAAGAAATATGCTAACAGCAAATTATAATCACTAGTTGTATTTGTAAACAACTTGGCTGATATGTGAACAATGATTTTACTCTTTTTATAACGCTGTCGTGGGGCCCTCAGATCTCATGCATAATTGTATTTAGTCTCTCAAGGCTTTAATCAACCGCAAAGCCTTTTATTACAACAAAAAAAGAATAAAGTAAAGAAAAAGTCAACTGAGGAAAAAACATCACATACTTTGAAGGCCTTTCCCTGCAATGGGCCCTGGGGAAACCAGTAACCTTTACCCCCCAGTCGGACCCCGCTGAGCAGTAATACGTTGTAAGTTGTTGTGTCGAATTAGTGTTGACTCCCTCGTGAGTTCGTAATGTATATATTTTGTAAGCAACACGTTTAATATAACGCTTAAACTACTATGCATGTCGGGGAAAAAAGTACGCAGTAAACGCCTTTGCAGGTATTTCTGTGTTGCATTTACGGTCATCATAACAGCTTTTTATACCTGTTACCTTCTCACTCCATTAGCCCCTCGTGTGTTTTACTGGTGCAGCTCTCCCCTTTCCCTCCTCTTTATCTTCTGCCTTATTCTATTTAATGGCCCCTTGGTTGTCAGCCGCTTCTTATGGCTATCAGTCTGAATTTGCTCTTGCAGGTTTTTCTTCCAGCTTAAGTCGCCATCATCATTCCCTATCCGGGCATCGAAAGGATTTATACCAGAGAAGACGAGGGCAAACGCTGTACGCTGAAGTTTTGTTTCAAGAATGTTTTGAACCTAGAGAAATGCTCATAAATCTACGAAATAAACAGTTGATTTCAATACCAAGGAACATACTCTATTCTCGATAGTGTTTTCAACCACAGTGATACAGTATATTCACCCTATTCCAGATTGCTGTGGGCGCCGCCATCTTTTTCCCGTTGTTTTGTTTACATGGTGCAGACAACCTGAACAGAAAATAAGTTCTACTCGGACCAAAAAGCAATTTTCAGGCCGCCCAGGAAATTGGTGCATTGCTGACTTGTTGTTCCGTGTGTACATTAAAAGATTTTACACAAATCAATCTACGTTATGTAATATTTTAGCTGCGATACTTTTCCCTTGTTCGCCATTTGCGTGAACGGGGTTCTCATCAAACTGCCCTTACTACAGGAGTGCGGATCTGTGGGAAAAAGAGGCAAAAGTAGGTGGGGCGGAATAAGGTGGATAAAAAGGATTTTTCTTAGATCAAGGTTTTAGACTGTTCAGGGTAGGGGTTAGTATTGATTCTTGTCCATTTAGTTTCGATATAGGTTTGGTATTGATTAATATTTGACTTTTTATACTTTTGACAACCCTAGTATGTATATTAAGTAACTAAATACCAGAAGCACCTGAGTGAAAGCTGTCTCAGAGTGATACATCGGATAGAGAAGGACGTTACACGCAGCTGTTGAAATGGAGTGGCCAGTACATATTGCATAAAGAAGTGGAATTACCCATCACAAAATTAATTCCATTGTACTTACTGCTGAGTCGGTCTATCATGCGAAGTGGGATTTGAGATGGCGGAGGGAAAGTCTGGAAAATCTTGCAAATCTGGCCAAGAGATTGGATGACACACGTATGAACGAAAGAGGCGGCGATCGCTCCTCTGGCCAGACTAATTGAATTCCGATTTTCCCTGTGAGATTGGTTAGCAGCGGCAGCAGCAGCAGGCAGACAGGCTGCCCCCAGCATGGATCAGCTCCTCCAACCAATCACACTAATACACTGTTTATGTCCAAGCCAGTGCTGCCCGCTCAATAGCCTTCTCCTCCTCCTGCACTGCCAGGCCAAGAGGGGCTTTACCACGGCTTCAGAAATGATACATAATTGAAAAGGCAACATGTCAGGCGTGACTATACACCTACAAATCATCTGCTATCAAAAGAAACACAGGTAGCGCCAAGATCGTTTGCTTATCTGTGAAGAAAATGCAAAGCGAGTGATAGGCTAACACATGAGATGTTTTATCAAGGTCACAGCTGATCTGTGTTCATAGTAGCAAAAATATAAAGAAAGTTAAATCAGTGGCCCCAAAACAATACAAACATACAAGATGAGAGCCCAGAGCAAAGAAGTCGAGGTGTTAAAGGACACATATTATGAAGTTTTTTTTAGCTTTTAACCATATTATATAGCATTATTCCTCCCTTAAAAACACACCTGAAGTTGTATTTAGCTTCACCCACGCTAGTTTAATGAATCCTGTTTAGAAAGTCAGCTCCTTCCAAGCGTCAAAAACACTCTGTCCTGAATTTCCCAGATCTATGATGTTATGGTTGGAGTTCTGAGATCTTCTGTGCTATTTTTAAGTCCATAAATCCCCGTCAGACTCAGCTAACATGTGTTTATCTCATCCATGTAATTCTCTCTGCTGCCAGTAGATGGGGCCCAAAGTAAATAAACAAATAAATAAAATTAAAACAAATAAATAAACTCTTGGCGTGTGAAGCAATTTTTTTGTTGTTGTTCTAAAACATGAGATGCCAAAGTAAAAGTACTCAAGAGCAAGTTTAAAAGCCAATAACAATACAAATCATCTATAATATTTACCTTTTACAGCCGACTTTAATGTTATAAATTAGTAAATTGATTTTTCCCTTCATAGATATACTGTCAAAGCAGATAACTCTAATTAAAGCTTCTAATTATGAAGTATTTTATTGGATGCAAACCCATGAGTTAGAGCCATGTGAGTTGATGAGTATTGATGATCCACCTCTGCGTCACTTCATCGTCTGAAATGCTGTTCTAAAACATTGTGAATTCTTGCCAAAGACTTTTAAATGATTTGCTGGAAATAAATACATCTCAAGGCTAAAGTGCACCTCATAATGTTGTCAAAACTTGTCAAAATCGAATGGTAGAAATCCTTAATCACTTCAACGCGACTCGACAATGGAGTTCTTTTAATTTGGCTTTTTCCCAGAGTCTTAAATATCACAATAACTCCTGTCAAACATCAAATGATACACACAGTTGCCAGCAAGTTTATTCTCTTATGTGCTTCAAACTGAATAACGGCAAGCGGCTAACATGTGTGCAAGACGGTCTTATGAAGGTCAATACTGAGGCTGCTTTAGCTCTAGGGAAGGAGTCCACTCTCCGCTAAGCCTCCCCATTTATTTCTCTTATAGGATTTATTTGCATTCAGCTGAGTCCATATATGCAGTAGGTATGTTGAGAGAGTTATTGGTCATCGTAATTGTTTTCTCCCATCTACGGTGCACTGCCTCGGAGCAATTACTTCCCCGATGACCTCGATGTGTGCAACAATACAACACGAACTTCAGTGAAATCCATTACCAGGATACTCCTTTGGGTTAAATCAATTGTATAAGTGTACCCTTTATTTTGCCATGTTCCATATTATTGTATTGGGCTGTCCTGAGACCTAGAGATGCAGATTGTGTGTTGTGTTGCGTACGCTCTGAAGAAATGCGCAAGAGCAAGCAACCTGCAATGTCAAAAGATGAATTGAACTCCTTTGTTGCGTTCATTTTTCACCAAGATCTTGCGTCGATGATCTGAGAGTGAGATCGCTGCCGAAACTTTCTCCAGCACATCCCAAAGATTCTCAATGAGGTTAAGATCTATAGTAGATTAGTTTCTGCTGTCTCCCTAGAGAAGTTAACTGTCTGATGCATGCTACTGACATCTTTTCCACGACCTAGGGATTTGTCTTTCCACATGGTTGTTTCAGAAATGAGAAGCAACTCATTTGGGTTCAAGTACCGTGTTGCAGCTGAAAGACAGTCACCCATGCAGCAATTATCCGATTCTTGTACCTATTTGCTTAGCTGAATCCAGGTTTTTTGAACAGGCAGTGTATATTTAAATAATTCAAAGTTAGCATTTTAAACGTGTCGAGGAGATTTGACAAAAAGACTGAAATACAGCAGGCCTATGCACTGACAAACAAATTAGTCACAAAAGGTTTAGCAACTTTATTCAGAATGGACAAGATATTTTCTTGTTTGTGGAGGAAATGAAAGATGCTTTGCCTTTGCAATTTGCTAATTGCGATCCGATTGTGATTAATCTCGCAGCCCTACTTCTTATTCACTGACATACTTTACTTCATTCACAACTATTTGCAAAGAATACTTGTCTTTTGGCAGTGGAAGTCTTCAGCTGACCCGTGTAACCTTCTTGTTTGTGGTGCAACCTTATAAAAGTAGAAAGCAATAGCCAAGGCACTTCACGTCCACAGTTTTGAAAGTTTTAGACAATACTGCTTAAACTAGTAACTGTGGGTCAGGCAGAATGCAAAGACTGGAACACAAGAGCATGAGTGGAGAATAGTGGAGAATCAGAATAACTCGTGTGTAAAATGTCATGATGCTTGCAATACTTGGAGCTCTCGCTACAGGAAGAAAACTTTGATTGTTAGTAAGGTGCATCTGAATTTGGACTCAGAAAACTTTGGTGTGAAAGTGCGAAAAGTGATGATTTTCTTAACTATTTGGAAAGAAGAGAGGGATCAATAGCAGCACAAAATGTTGGGCGACATCAGACCGTGAGTGACTATATTTTAGAGATACAATAATTGTGAGTAGTAACATCACGATTATTCATGAAACTGCATTATAAAATCAAACTTTCTGACTTTGAAAAGTGATACAATGCAATAATTAGCTAAATAAAAGTGCATTTTACGTTTAGATTTTCTTTTTTGGAAATTTAGCTTGAATATATCAATCAATCAATCAAAATTTATTTGTATAGCACAATTCATACAAAAGTAACACAAAGTGCTTTACAGTCATAAAAACACATTAAAACTAACAATATATATATATGACTTATAATCAGATTTTTGTAGTTATTACAATTATATAATCACAGTCTTGGCATCCCTATGAGCGACTGACCTCAGCAAACGTTTTCAACACAGTTTTTTCCTGCACAATTTTGCCGTTTTGGATGTTATGAATACTACCCCTGTTGCTACACAATTCCCCAAACGAACCAGCTACAGCGTTTCCTATGAAATTGCAAACCCACGGATGTTGTGACATATTATCTTTAAATTTAACTAGACCTTTTGCAGTCTTCAGCCTCTCCGTGTAGTGTAGCCATTAGCAATGAAGAATAATTACCCACTCGTTACTCGTGCAATGTTAGCAGTCAAAACACTTCAGCTCCGAGACTTAAAAGCCCAAACAAGCTTACCCTTCTAAACACTACACATGCTTAGGTTAACAGAGCTTTTCCGTTTGCTAACAATGATTCCAGCCCCATCCGCCGCGCTCATTTACATATGTCTAAGTGCGTTTGGCTCTCTGTAATTGCATGTTTTGGATAGTGGTCCTACAAGCCTCCAGCTGTGTAGTCTGGGGTTGTCTTCTTCAGTGCTCGTTACTAGGCTCCTTTCCTCTCTCTCCTCAAGTTCTACGTCACCGCCCATCAGTGCAGCGCTCGTATGAATATTTAACCAGTCCTCCGGCTCCTATCATCACTTTTCACAGTGGCTTTTGTGCGGCTGAGTCCCAATTTTCCCAGCGCTCGTATATGTTTTTGTCATTGATGCATTTATCTGTGTCTTTTGTGGTATGACACACTGCCTCTTTTCTCCCGCGACCAAGGAAATATATCAGAGTAGAGAACAAATGCGAACAAACATCTTTTGAAGCATAATATTAATATCCTCTCGTGGTTACATATTCTACAAATACTGTGAAATGGAAAGATTTGGTTGTATGGCGTATTCAATCATGCCACTTCAGTGCAGTGTGGGGAAGCCTACAAATCCTGAAAACACGTATTCCTTCACGGACACAAACTGCGCAGCATTAGTGAGAAAATAAAGAAAAAAGTGCTCTCGTTGTGAGGCATGTTGTTGTTGTAGGTGTTTAACAAAGGTTGCAACAAAAAAGCAGTTTTAATCCTAATTATCAGATAAAAAGAAAAGAAACAGTAACACACTCAATTCATAACAGTTTATTAAAGGGGCTGTACCTGATTTTTACTATTTTGAACGTGAAATCAGAACTAGTTTATGAGACAGGTTCTCAAAATGTTTGTGAAGTTGCAGGTTGTGAAGACATTTTTAAAAATAAAAGTTTAAAATTAAAGAAAGAAGTGTTGAGTTTAAAAACAGAATCTACCTATGTTATCAAAATACAGAGACAATTTGCAGGCAACTGACGCATTTTTTGACAGTTTAAATGGTCATTCAATAAAATAAAGTTGTTATCAAGGATTACTGTTTGCCAAATCATAACTATTATGGAATTTGTGTGGATTTTTGGCCCTTGTTTTCAAAATGGTTGCTAGGTAACAGTTGTAGAAATATCTATGTCATATTTGCTGCCTGTGTTCAACCAGGAAGTAACATTTTAAACATTACGAAAACTGTCAAACTGGGGATCAATAGGCAAAATGCTAAGTCAGTTCTTAAAAATAATCATGTTCAGTACGTTTTAGTGAAATGTGTCGTCTAAGCTGTCATATAGACTTGACAGTATTTACATCAGTCACATATCGTTCACTTTTCTAATGCAGTTCCAGTATCCTAAATATTCACCGCGATGAGTGATAAACATTTTTCACAAGTCTTTGAGCCCAGAGCCAGTTTTGTCATCATGGTAAAGGTAACAAATATTAGCATGCTAATGGCGCACTTCTCGTAGAATAAAACGTTCTAAAAATTGATACAGAGAAAGTGCTGTGGTCTAATTTTCTCTCAATAGATGCTTTTACGATGTATCTGTACTGGGGCAAAACAGATTTAACTTTCGTACAAATCAGGTACAGCCCCTTTAAGAATGATTAAGGCTTAGTAACTACTTATTAATACCATAATCCTAACCCTAAACCCTTAATTACCAAGCCTCTTAATAATCCTTTTTAATAAACTACTTTGATCTTGCTTTATTAAGGCTAATTAAGATGTTGTTACTATGAAGTGGTATATTTTTACGGTCATTGTCAAAGAAAACAACACAGTCCTGTTTCGAACATGAAACACTGTATAGTTTTGATGTAAAGTGCAACGAAGTGCTCTTTGCAAAGAAACTCGTTGCCTTATAAAGAGTCTAAAATAATATTTCTGCACTTTTGTGTTTAATTTAAGGTTAATTAACTTATTTGTGCGATACTTGAACTTCAGCCAAGACGTCGACAGGCACTTGACTCTTGGGACTGTCACTGATAATAATTAGTATATATCACATTTGGAGCTGTTTAGCACGCATGAAGAATGTACAGTCTCTCATTAACATTTGGTTGAATTGTGATCACATTTTAGTAAAAGAACAAATAGTTCATCTTGACATGGATTTGTTTAAATTTATTTTGGACCAGTTTAGTCTGTTATCATCACAAAACACAGACAGGTATGCTTGAACATTTCTGAAAGCGAACACGTTATCATTTCTTGCTGAAATCACTTCTGGTAAATGCTTTGTACGCAATACTACATTTACTAAGCCAGACACATTTACCTTCCATTTAGCTACTTACTGACTTTCTGGCTGAATGGTTAAGCAATTGCATTCAAACGTTATTTATTCCGGTACTACCAAAGCCCATTGACCAATAAACCTTAGCCTATTTAAAAGAGCAATTAACATCTAAGGAGCATGCAAATGAATCTCTTTTTTTTTCTGCGTTTCTTGCTTACTTGCTTGCGATGTCAGCCTCTCCATCACCCCTCTCTGCTGCTGTCCTTTCAAAGATAATGGAAGCCACAACACAGCCGCACAACCTCACTGGCCAATTGTTGTTTCTTATTTAATCGGTTCCGCTTTATTGAATTTAATTATTTCTAAATGATTAACTCAGAGTTTGAGGGGGGCAGGCAGCGTCGCAGTGTTGTGGACTGCACAAGGGCGCGCTCAAAGTTGCATTTCAGAACAGGTTTGTGTGGAGGTCTAAACTACGGGGTTTGGCCGGTACAACCCCCTATAGAGCTCCCGCAGCTGTCATCGGCCGCAATTATAAAACTTCATCAAAGTTTCAGACATTGTGGATTATTTTTGCACACCAGGATTTAGAGAAGAAGACAACCAGAGCGTTTTACCGACAAAGCTCTAGATTGACGGGAGAAGGGGATTTATGCAACTAAACAGACCAGTAGTGAGTCAAGACTCTCATTAATTAAGCCACAAATGTGTTTTGGCATTAATGTGGGTTTTCATTTGGGGAATGATTCAACCATGGTTTCATAACAATTCAAAATCTTAGTTAAGATTGTGCATTGGCAATTCGATTAATTATGAATCTATTAATCAAGCGAGAGAGAGAAAATAGTTTAAAGAGAAAATGATCACAAATGCTTTTTAAAAATACTGTTTGCATAATTGACTGTTTAATAAAAATCACAAACGACAAATGATTTTCGGGCGTTTATTACATTCACATGAGTGAATTAGCTGCTGTCATGTACTGCAGCTTCACATTAGTTAAGAGTACGACATTTTCTCTCTATTTTATCAAGATTACACCATTTTAATTGTCAATAGCAGTAAACGTTATATGTACAGGAGTTTATAATTAAGTATATTACTCACAAACATTTCCAGCAACACTTTTGATGTTATTAGAAGGTAAAAAGTGAATCAGATGTCCAGATTTTGCAGATTTGGGGTGCAATCCAATTGATCTATTCTCTTTAAAAGAACACTCATGCCAGGTAAGGGTCGCTGGTGTTTAATCTGAGTAGTTTTTAGATGTATTGTTATTTAAGGTTTAATTTAATGATAAAGATATACTCCAAAAGCTGCAATTCAGGATAATTGTCATTCATTACTGCTATAGTTTCCTTATCGTAATGACGTCCTCAACAAATTTAGTCACGTGGTTGTAGGAGCTCTATTGAAATACAGTTCTCTGCAGTGGACATTATATTGACAATGCTTCCAGCCTTTGTGATATGCAAATTGAGACTATTCAAAGCGCTATTAAATGTTGCAAACCTATATGACAGCATAATCACTGTGTTATGTTGGCTCTTCTCTTTTTTCCAACCATTTCTAAAGCTTACAAATGTACCTACCACGTCGCCATGTCTTCCAAAGCCGGCATGACCACCATATTCACCGTTTCATTTGCATTGTAATTCATACCTCTCGTTCCTTTCGCATAGCCACAGGTGCCAAACCATTTCTCAGTATGCTTTTGTGTGATAGGTGTGTGTTTTTTGAAGCTTGACGGGTGAAAAATCCCATTCTGTTTACCTTTTCCCGCCGTGATTCTTGGAAAAATGTGGCATTCGTTATGATGCCAGAAGCCACTGAAAGCTACCTGTAATGATGTCCAATAGGCTGTCAGCGCTTGCCGGGGGAATGGGAAAGAAGAGAGAGGCAGGAATGATAGGCTCTTACAATGCAGCAGCAGTCCTCCTCTAATAACAGTGGGATGCTCTCGAGGGACTGACAGCTGAGGAGTTTTTTTTTCTTTTCTTTTTTTTTTCTCCCAAGGAATGATGCCTGATCAGAGAGTTGATCAATGCGCTTTGGCGGGGAGGAGGGAGGTACTTATAAGGGCTTTCCAAATGAAGAGTTGGATTTCAAAGTTCATTCAGTCTGCCTCTGTGTATCACTACAATATAGAGGCGTGTGTGGAGCTTAGCCGAGCTACTGTGAGTCAAAGCACAATGGACTGGTGTTTAAAGGCACCGGCACAGTACAATTCAGAATCACCAAAGCATTGTAAGAGTGAAGTGTAGTTCCCTCCAAATATGCGCCCCAATTTTTTATGTGTAGCCAGAAATTATTCTGTTCTTAGGAAATGTTTTGTGTACCTGACCCATTGCCCAATATCATGGACTGCAGACCTTAAAGGAGACATAGTATGTTTTTTCACAGGTACTTAATATTGAAGTATAATTATCATAATTTAACATTTTGTTCATTGTAAATGATAATATTGATCTAAAATAGTTTAGTAATAGAAACTTCCTGTTCAAAACTGTACAACTAATAAGCCACGTCTCTTCATAGTGACATTTTTCTATAGCAAGCAGCAAATTTTCATTTACACGTTTTTAGTTTTGAAAAATGTATAACCCAACATGTATCACTCAGAGTCTTAATTTTACAATCGTAACTAAGCAGATGTATTTGGACAGGGATGGGGGGTAGGTGAAAACAGAAACTATCTGAGACTCAAGCCTCAGTTGTATTAGAATGCAAGATTACTCAAACATGCAAAAATCAATTAAATGCAACTTTGAGAACACTAATGATGAGGCAACATCACTGTAACAAGGTTAAATGCTCATTATCGGTGATTATGCATTATATATCTCCTTTAAAGGTGCATGCTGTAACTTTTCTTGTGGCGGGTTCGTACCAGCTCATCTCCATTGAGAAGAACTCATCTATCTCCATGGAGACAAGCAAGAGACGTCACCAGGCTAATTGTGTGCAATAAAACACTTGTAATTTCATACATGTAAGAAGGAACTGTTATGACAAAGGTAAAAGGCAAATCACTCATCTCTTTCGTCATAGATCCTGTTTTTGGTTCCATGTCTTATTTGCGCTTGTTTATTTTTTTTAGTTTATTTTTTTAAACTCATTTCCTTGGCGTTTTATTTTGACCTGTCTCTGTTGTGCTTGTTTTTCAGTTTTACATTCTTATTTTAGTGTATTTAAGCCCCATGTTTCTGTTACCTGTAAATTCACTTTAGTCCTGCATTTGGGATTTCAGATTTATCATCCCTGGTCTTATTTTGCCATCTTTGTCCAACAGAGTATTATTTAGTACCTTTGCTCAGGTCTTTCTCTCGATAACCTCCACGTGACATCTGTGGAGAGCAGTGGAGGACTCGGCCTCTTTAAGCCAATTAGATCTTAAATAAGACAAAGACGTGTCTCACCCGAAGGCTTTAATAGGCCGCTTTACTGTTGCATACTGCAGTTTCACATAATTGTGTTGCCACTGAGAGGGACATTTTAAACACAAAAATCCAAGATCCTGGGTGAACCTAATTGCTACCATGTAATTAATTAAGATGAACTTTCAAAACTTCATCCTGCCTTGATAATTGCTGTTTGGATGGCGCCCCATTGACCGCATTGATCGCTCTGGTGTCTTGGAGCATATGCACTTAATAAAATACCAACTTGGTGAAAATATTTATAATGGATGAAATGTTCTCAGGCTAAAATCCATTAATTGGGTTTAATTTAAGAAAAATAGAGACATAGCTGTGATAATTTAGTCTTTTTACTGGCCATTCCCCAACATGTTAATGAACTTGGACAAGGCTACGTTTTGTAAGGTCTTTAGTAATAGAACATTCTGTTAAACTTATTTCTTTGCTGTTTCTAGAGGCACAAAGTTAAGGGCTAATGAGACAATTACAAAAATAGACGCTTTAATGAAAACAAAAGTTGATAAATTGATCCAAACAATTAGAATGTTTCTTGTCGACTCTCCAAATGTTTACCCGCGTTAGTTGTGGCTCAATCAGGGCTTGTTTTGAGCAGACGCACCGCTGTGATTTATTGATTGTTCTATTAGTCATTTGCGAGAGTGAGGAGGCACTCTTCAGCAGGAACAGACAGGGCATTGTAATTCCCAAGCTTTTTGTAAATGCTTTAAAATAGATGTCACCAAACCACCAAACCTGCCACAGATTCAGGGGGGACACATTCGTACGTAAGCCCTCATGACAGTGATGGAAATGATGTTTTTATTCATGTTTTCTTTGTTTCTTCATTTGCTAAAACACAATTGAGTTGGTTATAATTGTAAATCATGCGGTAAAATGTTGTGGTAAAGCAGTAGCAACAATCAGTCCTAATTAAAGTACTTATTATTAGTATTAGAGGTTATGCAGGTGACTTCACAACATTCTGAAGTTTAGCAGTGAGTGGGAAAATTAAGTCTAACTAATGAATAATGACAGCTTAAAGCACAACTCAAATGTGAAGGAGCTGCTACATAATTAACATATATTTAAGTCTATTACTCTGCTTAATATTTAGTTTGTATTTTACATTAAAACAAGAAAATCAAGTGAACAGTTGTAGAAAACCAGGTAAACAACAGGAACACAGCGATGTACGCAGACATTTAGCACTAATACAGACTTTGTGATCACATACAGTTGAAATTAGATGTTTAGGAGTTCGTCTGTTGAGGAAATGAATTGTCGTGATGCATGTTGAAGTGTCCTTTATCTCCCCCTGCTATTAGAAAACAAGCTAGCTAAGCTCTGCAGTCGGAGAAACTACTTTCAGTCAATTTGAGCGAAACAAAAAAGTAAAAAAGTGGGCAAAAAATAAAAAAATCAATCAGTTGTGGTGCTCATAGTTCTCAGTCGATAATTTTTTGAATGAAAGTGATGTCAGTGCATAACCTCTATACAGGTGTGTCCATTTTACATTTTACATTCACTATTTTTGAATATATGTGTTGAAAGAAGCACTTATGATACATATTGTATGGGTACCCCTTTAACCCCTGCCCTTAAGGGGTCATAGGTCTTGTGATGTCACAGTTATCGCTTGAATAATGTTTTAAAATTGCAGTTGAGTAGCACGTATATATGTTTATGTAAGCCTTTATGCAAATGTGTGCCCATCTATGGACCACATGGCCAAAAACAGCCACTTTGCTGCTTTATATTTAATAATTCTTAATCCAAACATGCTGCTTGACAAAACTCCACTCTTGTGCCACTGTGCACTTTGAAATGAGTTTGGCTGCTGTTTGCACATATGGTAATCATCAGCACAAATTAATTAGTTTGTTTCTGTTGATTGAGTTGGTTTTAACAATCTCATCCATCTTTCACATCAACATTTGTCATTCTTTTTCCGCTACATCCTTATATTTCCTCTCTGGTCTTCCCCAGTTAGAATGTAAGCTACTATATTCAAGATTTCCTTCTACGCTAATGTTAATTTCATCCAATTTTTCATAGTTTTCATCAGTGTAGTATTTTGCAGACTAAAAAAACTAATACAAAACTAAAAACTGACTGAATAAAATGAAAACTTTGAGCTAAACTTTTATTTAAATAAAAATACTGGATTCTATAGCTCCTGATGAAACTGCATTTTTGTTCTTTTTTTGTTCTTTACATATGAAACACAGAACACAACACAGACAGAAAGTAAAAATAAAATTAACTCAAGACATCTAATTAAATTACGGCGCATTATGTCCACCGTATAAATCCCTTTTGATCCAAAGAAAGGTCTGTCTTCAAATTATGTCAGAATGTAATTTTTGTCACTTATGCGATTGCGGCCACGTCCTTAATTGTTGGTGCAGTTTTTTTGATCCATTTGTTCATGATGGACTTCTTCCCTGCAGCCAGAAGTATGCTCCAAAAGTATCCATTCATCATGCTCATGGCAGGAGTTTTGAGACCCAAATACATAGTTTCTAATCTCAAAACACAATCACAGACAGTTACTAATTAAACGCCAAAGCAATAAGTACTTTAGGTCTATGAAGCTGCATCATAACTTGAATTAAATCATATTTTTATCAGACTCAATGATGATGCATTCACACTTCTGATTTGGTTTTTGTTCATTTGATCCTGTTCTAGTCCTTATAATTTAGTTCTGTCTAGTTCAGGAAAGGTTTAGTCCTGAGTTTAGTTCAAATTCTGCGTGGTGTTTGCACAAATATGAACCTGCCATGAATTCTGCCAACCATAACTTCACTAAAACACCTCCACGCTCTCTTCTTTTTCCTTCACTATACCGTCTTTAAACCACACCACTCCGCCGCACCTTTTCGCGCCATTATTGACAACATCATCCATCTCATTCAGAAAACAAATCTCACAACAATTTGCCTTTTGCTCTGCGCATTCTATCAACTCTCTCCCGTGTGCGCCGATAACAAATAGACCCGATGGACGCATCCTGTATAAAGATAAATACGATTGCTGTTCTTCGTGTCTCGTTGAAGGGCGGGTTTGCTTGCTCATCTGAAAAACTCATCTGATTTATGTCGTCGCGGAGTCGTAGCGTGTTGGATGGGGTAAATAATTACAGATGAGCGACCTAGTGTAACCCGGTCTGTTGTCCTGCCGGATGATAACCTATAGGTCCATAAGCCTTATCTATTATGAATGGTTATTGAGCCGGGGATCATGTTTCACCTGGAATGACACAGCAGGGATTTCTCCAAATGTCAACAGCCCAGTGTGACTGCGCGGCGTGGCACTCATTTAACAAACTAGCGCTATGTGGAGGCAACTTCTGATTGTCAACTCTGAGAAAGGAGCAATAGAATAATCAACACAAATGAATCTGTTTGACACCTACTGTATAGGTCACGGTGTAATAAATAGTTTTAGAGTTTTCAAAGCAAGATGATGCCAGTTTTTGGTCGTGCTTCACTTTACAACACGGAATTTTCAATGTACTACGATGGAATTTGCATTAATACTGGGATGACAAGACATTTTGTAGCTCTGTTTGCATATCATTATCAAGAATATAGAAGAATGTGTACTTGCATAAAATGTTTAGCCATCTGTACTTTACTTAGGGTGAGGCACTGCAGGTGAATGGGAAAAAAACTAAATTTAGATATACAAAGATATACATTTTCAAATTTTTTACGCACATAAATGTAAGAAAGATGTTGTAATGTTTGTTTGTAATGCTCTCATATACAGTATAATTAAGGCATGTGTGAAAATGGCATTATTTTCTTTAGTTTTTGAGTAAACTAAAACTGTTTAGAGTAAATCTGAAAATTGGCCTAAAAATTCAAATTTCGCCTAATTCCCATTAAATCAGGCTTAGAATTTAATTTCAACAAATCCTTCTGTTTCTTCAAAGTCTTGTTCAGGCCAAGATTGTAAAGTTTAGTGTGTAGGAGCTACTTTGAGGTCTGATCTATGTATCTTTGGGAGAAAAATGCATTTTAAGAAAACAGCCTTTGAATTAAAAATGTCTCATAGAAATGTATAGATCCAAGTGGATTAAATAAAGTAATAAAACATCTTTAGGAGCAGATTTGAGCAAGTTTGTTGTTTCCACATGACAGCTTATGTTGAGAGAGCAAACTGACCAAAAAACAAAAAAAGGGTATTGCCTTAAGTAGTTTAGACAGCGAATACTCATTATGCTTATACATTTCACTTTTTCCTCACTATTTTAAAGCAGGTATCATTTTTTAACTTGACTGAACAAACAATCATTTCAGGTCACAAGGTCTGTCATCTGCCACCCTGCTGCCCGGTGGTCCCTGGAGAAGCGTGACCCAGACGTGTGCGAGCATGAAAGCTCCTTCGTCTCCGTTCATTCAGTCGCCTCTCGTATCCAGCGTTTGCACTTACGTCCTTCTGTTCCAATTATTTTTGAGTCGTCCCAGTCCATGATGTGATTTTCCGTGTTCGCAGTGGTCCGACGTGGCCGATTTTAGGTTTTCCTGGTGCGCTCTGTCTTTTTCTACCCTCATTAGTCTGCTAGTACTTTGCTTTTCACATTCCATTTGATGTTCCTTTTTTCTTGTGCTGAAACTCCTCCCCGTTTCTCCGATGTAAGATTTGGACCGCGGCAAACGGGAGAGTCGGGTCATGGAACGGGACAACTTAAAAATAATTGGAACAGGACTTAAGTACAAACGCTGAATACGGGAGGCATTCGAGATCAGGAAACGAGGCACAACAAAAATCAAAACCCCACGATATAAATAGAAAATATATATTTGTGTATAGCAGTAGATATAGATACCTAATCGCACATTTCCAAGATTTCAATAAATGTTAGCTATGGCCCTGTTCTCTAAATACATGGCTAGAAGATAACGCTCAATTTTCTTTTTTCGTTTTTGTTGTTGTTAAATAGCATGTTGCCGTGGATTGGCCCGTGGTTGCTATGCTGTTGATCTTTCTGACCATGACAAAAAGTACATTGTTGCGCTTTTTCAGGATAATGGACTTGACTAAAACACGACAATAAACTGGAAATAGAACTCAGACCAGCTACGGCTCCTGACCCGATGGACTTTATGGACTTTTTAAATGCCGCCTTCTCTCAAACCACTCACCCTGACTCTGAACATCATTGTGGCACACGGAGTTAATCACCACTGTGTTTACTTCTCTCCCTCAACCTGCTGTTTATTGACTGAGCTGCGAGTCTGCTAAGCCTTTAATCTAAAATACAATTATCTGACTATGACGGCATGGCGCACGCTGCAATGTTGATGCTGCGCTGTTACATTGGTAATAACTCTGATTTGGACATTGGGTGGATCAAATTGGACGAATGGAAAGCGTTCGAGTTCGGATTCATTATGTCAGGTTGTTGATCGAGCCGTTAGAGGTTTAGTATATGCAACGAAATGGATGTTACTGATTTGCCTGGAATGTTGCACAGTTTGGCGTTGATTTTTTCTTTTTTCTTTTTTAAGATTTTACGAAACCAAAACAAACAGGACAGGACAGAGAGTGAAAAAGCAAAAAGAAAAACATCTGTCTGGCGTATGTCCCCTTTTGTGCTCGTCCCATTTGTTCCAGTGTTCCAATTTTCAAATTAATTGCAAAAGTGAGTCTTTCCATTTTGTAAATGTCCAGTTATTTCAGTCCAGTCTATGACAGTCAGTCCATTTCCTTGTTATTGCTTTCATTTTTGTTGCTGCCAGAAGTTATTACACAGCTTTCCATCTATCGTTTGCATTGTTGGAGTTTTACATCAGAGATACATCGTTTTAAAGTCAAACGTACAGTCTGCAGTTCCTCATTAATCACACAGTCTTGCGTTTATGAAAGTGCAATTAAAAGGCATTAACTAATCTATTCTGTGGAACATTCAACACAAAGGAATAACACATCCATGGTGAAAAAGCAGGTTGTGGACTCTCCAAATCGCACAGTGTGATATCTTTGCATGTCTTTTTGCAAACGCAGGAACAGTAACAGTAACAAGAAGATTTACACTGCGTTGATTCAGAAACATTTGGAAATATTATGTGATTAGGGAATCAAACCTACAGTAAAACCAACCATTACGAGCTCCCAGTTTTTATCTTGAACTATATTTGCGAAAGAACACCGACTGCTTTCAATTTCAGAGGACATTTTTGTCATAAAGATAACTGCAATCGGGGAAGAATAATAGTGGTTCTATCTGCCATGAAGTTCGGGGATGTTTCAATGACACATCAGTTAAAATGACTTTCCTAAATTCATATTACCGCACACTTCAATACTGCTAATCAGGGAAAGGCACCGTGCATGTACTTTCAGTCATATTTAAGTCAAGAGCAGCCCTTCCTGAAAACTTTCTGATTTAAAATTAGATAAATGACTAGAGCGACGATGTAGAACGTGCTTAAAGGTGCATTATTTTTGGTAGAGATACTGTGTCAAGAATGTGCTCTCAAAATCCCAAGGTAAAGGCCCAGGATTTATTTCCACATCAACAGCAAGGAGGAAAATAATTGGTATATTTTTGAGTCTTTAGTGTTTAGTTGGTTTCCCTCTTGGATTTTTGGTGCAGTAAATGAACCCTGTATACAGAATAGCAACCAGAAATTTGCATTACAGCCTATACCAAAAAACAATCGAAAAGAATGTGGTTTTTAGTTAGTCTGCGTACCTGCACAGCATCCACCATGTTTTCTCACACTGCAAAGAGTTCAAATTACTTGAATTGATTGAAGGATTGTGTTAGCGCTGATTGATTACGGGTATTTATGTTGATTTGAGTACATTCAACTTGGCAAGTAAAATCTACAGATGAAACAGTTCTTTTTGTCCTTAAAATAAGAAAAAACAGAAGAGAAAATTAGAAGAAAAGAAACTTGTTGTCGTTTGAAAATGAAATGTCGTTTGAGTTGGAAGATAATTTTGCTTGACATGTTGAATCCACTCAGATCAAAACAGTATATTCTTAATTTAAGTCATTTTAACTTACCAAGACATTACTTCTCGCAGTGCACGTGCTTGCTTTGGCCGGAATGTTCCACAGTATGGCATTAAACTTGTCTCAGTGGAGAAAAGCAGGCAGCACCGCCAGACCAAGTTACATCAAAGGTGACCTCGCGCACAGTAAGAAAGCATGTTTTTCCAAGGTGTTTTTGAATAATAAAAACAGCTATAATTGTAATAAATGCAAAACAGAGCAAAAACAAGAGCAGAAAAGTTACAGATTCACATTCTGGTGGCAGGATAATGGATCTGTGTGAAGGTCCTGATCTCTGTCTGTTCTCTAAGTGGCTCATTTGAATGGGGTTAATGAGGATCCGGAGCTCTGCAAAAACAAACTTTTCACAGGCAAATGTCATTATTTGTCGTCTTCTGCAAATCTTAATTGTACTTTTTTTCCCATCGGCATTTCTTTTTCCCCTTTATGTACAGTCAGTATGTGTGCTCATTTCTTGAACCCGTTTAGTTCGGGGTAAATGCTCGATGTGCGATGTAGTATAATCTGTGAGTTAACATTTTAGCACAAATCTGATTGTTTTTGTCAATATTGCCCACTTCTACCTTTAACACATTCAAGGATCTTTAAGTGAGAGATAAAAGGAGATACTTAAAGAAAGCTTTTTATTTCTTAACAAAGCTAACACTTAATCACACAAACTAATCTTCTTGAGAGTTACTTTGTTCTACTTTCTACCTAACAGACACCCAAACACTTGACTATAGAAAGCACTCAGAAATTGCCTTTGTGTGCTGAATTAATATTCCATCTGACATTTTTTGACTTCGTAATTAACACAGAATCGTATGTTGTTGACACAAAATTGAACGCTGCACTTTGAGTTCACGGAATGCAGGCAGTGGCAGAGAATAATCTGTAAAATTAAAAACATCCAGACGTTATTTTCAGTCATTTAAAGTGAATATCTGCAGCGCACACATTCTTTAATTATAGAGGCTGTTTTGGCACTCATTATTATCGACCTTCGCTTAAAAATAGATTCAAAAAGTGGATCTGTTATAACTGAAAAATCCATGTCGTCTTGTGGTTTTAACAATTTTGAAAGAGTTACATTGAAAGAACAAATGTTAAACTGAAAATAGAATATAATAAAAAAAGATGTTGCATTGTTGTATTATTGTGAGTACTATGTTAAAAAGCCCTTCAGTTTTAAGACGACACTGAAAAATGACAAGTAAGACAGAATCCCATGTGAACTGTTTAGAAAAGGTGTTTGTGAGAAATATCAAGTAAACAGCGGATAATTAAACTTTTCAGAAATCCAAAAAGTTTTTAGCCGTACTTGGATTTATGACACACGACGCAGTTGGAGGGAAACTGATCAAATGTGGAGCCAAATTTAAACCAATCAGGCTGAAATCGAGGAGTAAAATGAAAAGCTGCCGCAAAAATCACACTCATTAATCTTTATATTACTCACTCTCGGATGTTTTCCCGGTCATTTTTACCACTTTAAGATCCGCGTCAGCCCATGTCACGGGCACAAAGGCAGGTTCGATGTCCATATGGCGGGAGACGGGGTGTTAGCTCCGCGACTACTGCCAGCTCCGACAAGTTAAAGATGGCGCCTCCGCATAGTGTTTGTGTTCGAGCGGCACACGCCAAAGAGTCTGGCTCGGGCCGCGCGGCAGACGGTGGACTCACGTTTTTTTTCCTTTTTTAGTGGCGTGTGCGGGTCAGCGGCTGCAGTGACGCCTCAGAGCCCCTGCTGCGTGGACAGACTGTCACTCACATGTAGGAGACAAATGGGGCATCGCGGGGCCCGGGGCGGCTCCACAAGGTCAAAGGTCCGGAGCGCTACATGGACGCGCGCTCGGCTGCAGTCGGCGAGGCCACGGTCTGCAGCTCGGACATGCTGCTCTTTTATTTTGGGACGAGTGGCAGATCGGAATCATAGCAGTCAAAGGTCAAACGCGGCTAACTGAACATGCTAAACTATACGGAAAGCATTTAAAAATATGGTAAAAATAAAGCTTGTCAAAAGCATGGAAAATATGATAGAAACTATATTCTCATTTGAATACATTTCAGTTTTAAAAATCACATAAATAGTGCTGAATTGGACCTCTCTTGAGCTGTTTCAGAACTATTATGAGAGTATATGGTAAAATAAAGAGCTTATTATTATTTTACGTTGAAAATTTCTGTCATTGTGGTATTGAAATCGGTATCGAGTATCGTGCTCATTCCTTAGCATCAAAATCAAGTCAACTTTTCATGATTACTATAAAGACTAAAATAGCAATGTATGCAGTAGTGGCACAGGCTGTGATCAGAAGTATTTAAAAGGCAACATAATAACAGAAAATTGGAGCAATTCATGTCTTGCCGCTGCAAAACATTCAACACAATTGCATAATTTTCTAAAATAGATGAGCTACATGAGCACTTTCTTGGGATAAATAATTTCCATTTTCAAAGACGCATGAAGGAGAAACAATTTGGTTTCCGCATCAAATTCTTCATCAAATTGGCTTCATTGTTTCTTCTCCAATCTAGACTCATCTCAAATTTACATGCTTTGTATTTGAGAGTGCCTGTTTCATTTTAATAAATTGCAATTCGTTTTTTAGCATTTTTTTGTCTCAACTTGCTGGTTGAACTTAGAACAAAACCGCCATTGCTTTGATCATGTTTAAAAACACAATCTGAGCTTCCTTTGAATCTCTGGACTTTGGCATTTCTGCGTCTGCCTTTACGCCAGATGGTAAGCCATTTTAGTCCTCCCTCGGCCTGTTTATTTCTCCCGCTGCACCCTGAATGGCGTTTGGTCCGACGCTGCTTGCTGTGAGACAGATCTCGCCCACCTCCAAAGATGGCACGGAGAGGTCTGCGACGTCAACTCAAATGAATGTAGATGCATTTATGAGATGCAGGCCTCTGTTTACAGCCATAATTTCTCTCTGCGGGGGACATGAGCGCGGTGCAGCCCTGCGTATAGATCATCTGTTAAACACCCCTCATCCCTCACGCTCCTCTCCTCAGCAGAACACGGGCTAATTACTCGGGGGGACGCTTTTGCACTAATCTACATGTTTGAGCGTCTTCGGCGATGGTACAAGACGGATACCTTTGTGCTATTGTTGTCCGGTCTTTTTGTGCGCTAGCTTGTTGCTGATGAAGATACATCTGGCAGCGGTGATGTATGAGCGATAAGCCACTCTGAGTCATTCTGCAGGGGAGCGCGGAAGCTTGAGTGGGAGGAGCAGCCGCGGCGCCCCTGGGCTGGGTAATTGTAATGGCGTCAAATGAAGAAGGTCGTTACTGTTAATGTCTTTCAGGGTATGTCGCGCTATTTGTTATAGCTTTTATTCTTGGGGACAACGTCCAGATTATGACACACGGGCTTAAGTGTATCATTTACCAAACACGGACTCACAGTAAACAGAATACTGCGAACGGGGCTGTTGTACCACATTAAGAGCTCAGACTGATGACCTGATTTGACTTCATGAGAGAATGACCAGGGGCAGTGTGATAGTAATGTGGCTTTTCTCAGTTACATATGCAGGCAGTGTTTTGCCCCAGAATAGAGGAAAGTGGGATTCAAACCGCCAACCTAATAATCAAGGATTGTGTGAGCAGTGATTGAATTGGAAATGTAAGGCTCAATTCATATACAGGAATGGGTGTAGAAAAAGAGGGACAAGTTGTGGTGGGAATGTGGAGGACGGACTCTGAAAATGTAAGATCATAAATAATAATCTGCAATAACAAACACTATGATATAATTTTTTGTTTTTATATTGGAAGATTGAAATAGCAATATGTGCCAATATAATACAACCCTGAAAGCCAGTTCATCCAAAAAGTCTTATGTCTTTACGAGATTGTCTTTCACTTCTTTGGTCCCTAGCTTTAGATTGAAAATGACTTTCACATACAAACTTTTTGATTTCAAAAACACTATTCGAATAACTACCTTTGACATTTTTTCTACAATACTTTTACTTATAAGAATTTATAGTCCCAACACACTACAACACATGTCTGTATGACTGTAAACAAAGAAGCTATATGTAAAAATAATATAATAAATAAATAAAAAATAAATAAATAAAATCAGGACTGTTGACATGTTATTTGTTTTCCCCAGGCACTTACATTATATACTGTATAATTTTACATTAGAAGAGGGCATATTTGAGCCTACTTGCCCTGGCCCTCCAAATTCTGTCTATGGCCCTGATCAAAACACGAATTTAATACAGTGGCAGACATTCATCTAAAATCAATTTCGCCGAGCGCTATTTTGATCTAAATATTGTCTGCATATTTCTTTAACTTTTTTTTTTTTTTGGACAGAAAATTCATTGCGATAAGTGATATGTGTCTGAACTCCTGCCACCTGGATCAGGGGCTAACTCATGAGGCACAGTTAAACATAGTGATTTAGCCACCAGGTAATTCATAGTGATTCTTGGTGCAGCATGTCATTTTTGATTCGCTTTTATCGCAGCTGTAAAACTAATTGTGAAATATGAGCTAATTGAATGATCATGGGGTGAATGTTTAACTTCAAATTGTGGTTAATAATATCTCTTTAGTCTATCAGCAGTGCGTTGTGACCAAAATCTGATTGAAGTGAGCTTGTGGGTGGCTACATTTTTAAGTATGTGCCCTGCAGGTGAGTGTCAGTCATTAGTGCGGCACTTTGGGGTGTAGATATTGCTCCACGGAGTTCTAATTGTTACAAAATGTTCTCTCTTATGCAAACAAATCAAGTTAAATGTACAAGTAGGATTTTGTTGGGGTGTTTAGAATAAGTCTGTTGTTTGCTGAATGCTTAATGGTGGGATCTAGAGAATATGAATTAATTTTTCAGTGCAAAGTAACTGACTTTCTCAAGGAAAGAACCAATATGATAGAACAAAATCATTTTAAATAATAAGAAATAAAAATATCAATGTCTTGCTCTACTTTTTGTGACATCTCGTTTTGCACAAAATGGTATCATTAAACACAAAAATTGATATTTACCTTAATATTAAAAATAATAAAACTGTTTATTATAGGTTAACTGCTTGATGCATAAGGCCTGTGCTTATCATATTCCATGGCCGAACTTCGTTTATTGCTGCAGAAACAAAGTAGTTGGTTAAATGTTTTGCCTGATTTTGAAAGTGCATTTCCATCAACCCGTGTGCTCCCTCTTACAGACGCTGCAACTATTTTCTTCTTTTTCTTTACTTTGAGTATTAAGTATTTGATAACAACATATTTTGGACTAAAGAATTTCCTCTTCAGGATGAATAAAAGTAATTCTGATGCACCATGTGATATTAGTGCATATGCTGCCGGGATATGTTCAGCAACCCATAAGGACACGGGTGCGGTGCTGTTTTCGTCACATCTAATCATTGTGGTGCATCGATGCGTCGTTCACCCCTATGGTGCTGTCATAAAACCATTCAATGTTTTGTTATCAAGGACTTCCCATAGAACAGTCTTTGTCAGTCAGTGTGATTGTGACTAAGCAGACGCCCTGTTCAGACAGATGTGTGAAGAGCCAAGTGTTCCATCCCAGTGCGATTTGTGAGCACAGACATATGCACCAGCGCAGAGGGCTTCACAAGAGCTTCCGCAATCCTCTAACAGCTGCCCGGCAAGAACCCAGTGCCACCAACGCAGACTTTATGATTGTTCAGTGCTCCAATATTATGCTTTATTTGTTTTTTAAAGGAGACATGTTATGCAAAATCAACTTAAATCCACTTTAAACCTTTTGTCCTCTCATTTGTTTTCTAGTTGTGTTTTGATAGATTCCTGTTTGTTTGAGTTATCCTGGAACCCCTGGATTACTACATGTTAAGAAAACTACAGTTATTAAGTCATTTTAGCATAATATAGGCCTTTTAAAACGCCCAACTATTAATGGGAATGGGAAGTATACAGTTATTTCTCTAAAATCATGAAACTATTAGCATCTTTCACATGAACCGTTATTACACTCATTCAGCTTGGATTGCAAATAGCTCCTTATGTTTACTCCATCTTCACTCTGCCATCTTCGTTAGTGCTGCCTTCACTGGCTTAATGCATCATTTTAGTAGAAACGGTGTTTTTAGACAAATATGCAGATCATTTCCCCTCGCTGTGAGACCTTCATTGTTCCCACCTTTTACACAGAGAATTGCTCACTGACTTTTCATGATTAGTGTCACCAAACGTCCACACTCTACATTACAGCCAGTATTATTGACGTGCCAGAGGTTGTGCTCAAACCGAATTTTACGCTGGCAGGTTTGTGAAGGTCAAATATTTGCTTACATAATGTTTTTTGCCATTACGTTTATTAATAGTTTGCATTGTTAATCATTTGTGTTACACGTATATCTTTTGTGATTTCCAGCATCTATTTTAAAGTAAAAGTAGGTAATGTTCTCAAAATAGTGACAATAGGGACCTATTTCTGAACATTCTTCATAGAGATAGCTACATTTTATGCCAAACTGTGGAATATTATACCCAAAGGAACAACATTTCCATGGAGACGAGCACGACGAGGCTCATCCAGGCTAAATACTTGTGGAGATGCAAGTCCGCTCACAGTAAAGATACACTTTTTTCTTTATTTTTAAGTGCAATTAAAAACATGCTTCTATTTAAGTCTCTAATTTGGCAAAAGTAATACATAGGGCTTTAACATGAAATGGCAGTAAAACAATGCCAGAAATTTCCCCTAAGACAAGAAAGAAAAAGAAAAAAATGTGTTTAGCCCTATGCGGATGGAAATTTTAGTAATTACGAATGGTGTCTGTGTTTTTAGTCCTGTGTGAATCATCCATGTCTGTCAACACTTCCACTCATTTTACATTCTGCTATTCAGCAAACTCACAGGTCCTCAGGTGATTTTAGTCCCATGCGAATGCTCGTGTTTATGAATTGGACCGTTTTTAGTCCGCGAATCGAATGTAAATTGATGAAAAAGGTCTCTACGGTTCATTTTGCCTCCAGATTTGAACAAAATTAATAATTTTAATTTGCCACGGACCATTCTCCAATCCAATTATTGGATTGAAAAGTAAAAAACACAAAACAAACTGCGGGAAAGACGTGACCGCGGAAGTACGACCCAGATGAGGCTCTTGGAAAAATTCAGGTGCTTTTAGTGCAAAGTTTAGATTGAGGGACTGCAAAAGAGAAATAATAACAGTTTCATTAGAAATCTGATAACATGGATATCATTCCGATCGCCGATCCCAACAACTTGGGAAAGAACGACGTTTGACACTAAAGTACGGGCACATTACACTAAAAACAAAAGTAAAATAAGCGTTTTTGTCATCTTTCATTGTGTTGAACCACCATTTATTGAATAAAGTCAGTAAAAACAACTGAATTACTGATATTGCTTATCCCATGAACCAAAAAAAGGTAGGTAATTTCATTAGATAAAAACTAATCCTAACACTACTTACTACTACTACATACTATTTACTTACTAACTTTACTAACAAAATATTTTTTTTCAAAAGTAATGTCAGTAAATACATCTTGAAGGCTTTAGATTTTCCCTTTTATCATTGAGAGAACTCTTAATGCCTTTGCGGAGGTCTGCTTCCAGTTAGCCTCCATTTGAACAATTATTACCGCCATGTTCCAAAGCATGGATGGATGGATGGATGTTCCAAAGCGTTACCACTTACCCCCCGCCCCTTTAATGACGCAAATTGCCCGAGTTTGTCCTTGTCTTTGCCCTTTTGATCACAATAACTGTTTAATGGGACCAATAAACTCGCACACCACCCCCATGCAAAAATCAACGTTAAAATCTCTCCTCCGACTTTCTCTCTCCCAAGTTAATCTATCTGAGTGTATCTAACTGTATGGATCACAATGCGTTCCTCAGGTGGTCCGCTGTAAGATTAATCTGATGTTGAGGAATCCAATCAGGGCCTGCTGTTGACTTCAGCCCGAGCAGATCCATCAGCCGCGCGGGGGACGTCCACAGCAGAAATTTGTTGCCACGGCGACACGCAGACAAGGCGGGGCGGGGCTTTTGCGTTCATTCACACGTGTCTCTAACAGCCCGGGCGTGGCTCTGTATAAGGGGGGGAAAAAATAACATCGGAAAGTCAAAGCGGGGCCGCGTGAAATAATGCATGTCATTTATTCATAGTGTTCTCCCGCGCTGGTCATGCTTTGGTCCTGGTTAAATGAAACGGCCGCCCCCTGCGTGTCGTCATGTGGCGTTTGGCGGCTCTGTATCTGCCGCTGCGAGCTGTCTGCGAGAGATGGATGGGAGAGAGAGGGCGAGGAAGAGGGCAAAGCAGCGGTTTTCAGTTACATGTGGAGTCGAGGACGAGAGGGATGGGCCACTGTTCTTGATAATCTATTGAAGACTGCGTTATGTCCGGTCTTTATTGAAGTCAAAGAAATGGAAACAACATCTCGAACAAGTCGCATCGTTTAGTAAGAATGGGAAATGAATAGACCGTGTGGAAAACATGCTCTAACTTTGACTAATTTGTCACAAGGGGGAAACAATCAATGCCCTTTTGCTTCTGGCACCAAGCCCATGAATAAAATGGGTGACTTTCACATGGCATTTGGTAAAAATCGGTCAAATTGATTTAGATAAGCATTTTCTTTTTATTTCTTTTCTTGTTGAAAGCTAAAGACTGGTTTTAGTGGTTGCCAGAGAACAAAAGTGTAAGTGAAATGAAGGAAAAACACTTCTTTTTCATGGACACCAATAAGTACTTCTCTTAAATACCTTTCTGTGCCATTTAACCATCAGAAAACCAGAATCATTCATTTTTCATTTCATTTTTTTATTCATTTCATTCATAGCAACAAAATAAAACAACTACATCTGTCATCTACATAGATGAAGAATGAAAGGGCACAGAAAGAAGCAAAAGCTTATGATATCTGCCCCTTATCAACAAAAATCGTACACTTCCAGTGCGATGCATTACATACAATAAACAAAAAAGAAAGATTTTCTGCTACATACACAAAAGAAAACTTAGGATGTCCTGCTACACAACATTTTTATATCTTTCCATTAACAATTTTTTCAAACTTTTCTTAAAAATATTAATAGACTTGGAGGTTTTAATTATGCATTCCAGGTTGTTCCACAGACTGACCCCTTGAATCGAAACACATCTTTCCTTTTGTTTTGTTCTAAACTGTGGCTTAGTAAAAAGATCAGTTCCTCTTAAATTATATCTACTTTCTCGCTTTTTGAATCTTTTTTGCAGTCTATCTGGTAATAGCTCTTGGTGAGCTTTATACATGGTTTTAAGGAGGTTGTATTCTACTAATTCATTGAATTTTAATGTTTCCAATTGTAAAAATAATGGGTTTGTGTGTGCTCTGTAACCACTCCCACTGATAACACGAAGAGCTCTTTTCTGTAAAAAGGAAAATTGGTTCAATGTAGGTTTTTCCAGCACTTCCCACACTTCAACACAATAGGTCAGATATGGAACAATCAAGGAATTATACAATAGAAACATTGCGTGTTTGTTAAGAGAGTTTTTCACCCTGTGTAGGACAGCAATGGTTTGGGAAACTTTACTTTTGACTTTTTCTATATGAGGTTTCCATGTTAACTGTTCATCAATCATAACACCTAGAAAGTTTATCTTATGTGTTCTTTCAATCTCTAATCCTTGTGTGAACAGTCTTGCATTTACATCTTTGTTTTTACAACTAAAAACCATAAACTTAGTTTTATTCATATTTATAGATAATTTATTGGCATTGAACCATTTTATTATTTTTTGAAACTCATTTTCTACAATTTTTAGAACCTCATTTATATTGTTTCCTGAGTAAAATAAAGTGGTGTCATCTGCAAACAGGATGCACTTTAGTAAATTGGAAACAGACATAATATCGTTAATATAAAGAAGAAAAAGTATTGGTCCAAGGACCGAACCCTGGGGAACTCCACACGCTATCTTACAATATTTAGATTTGGTGCTGTTGACTTCTACAAATTGATAACGGTCTGTTAAGAATCAGAAAAGGTTTTGATGTCGGTGAACCAAATTCGCAAACTAGGAATGTGCTTTGGTGATATGGTGCAGTATAAAACATATTATAACAACAGTGAATACAATATAAACTGATAGACTTCAATTAGCAACTCATTGGAGATGGATTGTAATAGGCTAAATTTAAACCTGTTTGATAAGTTGCCTATGAGGATTCACTGTTATAATTAGTCATAATCATCATCTGTTTATAAATCAAACTTGTTCTAGCAGTACAAAAACAATGTCAACACATAAACACACACATTTGCAGACTATTGCATAACAGTTTCTTCGACAAAACTTACCAATTTCTGGCCTTTATTTCAACAGGTTTTGTAGTTTTCGCATTGGATTTTCTTCTGCGTCTCCCATTTTCTCCATCATCAATCCAATCTCAGGGGCGTATCCAAAGAATGGCTGGGGGTAGCACTGGGCCCCAAGGTGCCACCACACAAGGAGGTGCTAGGACAGTATATTGGGAGTAAATAACCATTTCAATCGAATTTTACTCACAACAGTTGACCAAATTATAACAAAAAAAGAGTACAGGGTCATGCATAAGCTCAAACTATTGCAGTTTCATTATTTAATTTCTATAAAATGCTGAATATTCAAATTTTCAAATGAAATTCTTGGTCCACTAAAAACACACCCTGTGTATCGATTAATCGACTAAAAGGGGCAGAGAGTGATGCTGGCAAAAGCTATCAAACAAATATCTCAATGATCCTATGATGTACCTGTACAAAAAACACACTGACAAGACCACGAGACTAGGAGATCACATAGTTATAAATGTTTATACAGAAAACCACTAGTAAACAATTGTATTTATTACTAAAAAGCAGATTAAACTCACAGTTCACTCCCAAATCTGAAGAAATCTCATTCCAAACCTTCTCTTTTCTGCTGTTGTGAATATAAATCCTTTAAAATCCTTCCAAAATAAGTAATCAATAAAAATGTTGGTCGATTCAGGACTTAACAAATTGGATTGACTAAAGATCTGCAGCTCTAAGATTTAATAACGTCGCCACCCGAGTGAAAAAGTCTGGACACGGCTGTAGCAATAGTCAGATCTTCTTGCAAGGTCACTCTGGAAACTAAATGAACTTTCATGCCAATCTTCAAGTAATGCGTGTTTCTACTTTTGTACTTTTACTCTTTGTACTACATAAAAGTGCAGTTTTGTCAATCTGTACAGCACAATGAGTTTTTAATTACATTTTCTGAGATGGCCCAATGCTGGCTTTGCAGTCAATAAAGAGCATTCTTACAACCATACAACTAAATCACCTGCAGGCTCACTGTAACCACCTCTTCATCCTTCTCCAATTAGCCTTTGCAGCACGACACCTCAAGGTCCACGGCACTTGTGAAGAATAGTGCGGCCATCTTTGTACTTTCGCTTCATAATTAGCCTCCCTATCAAGTGCGCCTAACTATATGAACAAGTGGCTGTGTACCTCGACGAAATTAACATTTTACCTAATCTGCCAACCCTGCCTTTCTTCCTTTTGTCGGTGCATTTTGTTGTGGCGGAGAGCGAGAGGGGAAGAAAGCGAGAGGGACCGGGAGAGCGAGAGAGAGGGACAGCTCATCGGCAGTCTGCCATCCAGAATACAAGGGCCACAATTAAATGGCTGTGTCGCTTCCATTAATGATGTTAATTTATGCAGCTATCTGGAGATCTTCCGGCCTCGACTCACGGAGGCTGGACAGGGCTTTGATCAAAATAGAGAGACGGTGGATGAGCCAGCACAAGTCACAGAGTTCATTTTTGCGCAGTTTGGAAGCTTGAATCATGCCCTCACCTCAATATTAATCGGAGTTGCAAAATGGACGTGAATGCAATGAAAAGGACGTGTTTGTCTCAGTTAAAGCTAAGTACGTTTTAAACTGTTTTCAATGTAAAATCAAGTCAGTAATCTTTGCTAAGCCTTTGAGAATATTGATATTTTAGCCATATTTTAGCAACTTATCAGTACTTTCTTCAGTTATAACACAGCTTTGGTAAGTGACTATACCTGGCACATCTAGCACAACGCCATAAACAAAATAGTTTTACAGTCCAGTGTCTATAAAAGTCACGTGCCGCCGTCCTGACACAGACCTGAACCGTCCGAGCCTCTGCGGAGCTAATCAAGGTCCAGACACGTCCAGAAAATTCAACGACGACAACAAACAATCCCATTAGGCTCGTGTGCAGACGCTTCTGTGCCAAGTTGTTCTAGTTGTCTGTTATAGTCTTTGTGGATCAACCTTCAAGCCCTTTGACGCTAAGTGACTTTTTGGCCGAGGTGCACTTACACGGCACAGCAAGAGCCGCACGTTTTCTGATTGGCTGCCAGGTACGTCGCGGAGCTGTGCAGCACTTTTGCGTTGATTTGACGCTGAACTATAGGGAAGTTCAATGGACCAGACAAGTAACAGACACGCCTGACAGTAAACGACTAGAAAAGTGTTTAAAGGGAACATAAAATCTTTTGAGCTTTTCCTGTTCTAACATTGTTCCGTCATCAAAAACCTATGTGGAGTTGCATTTAGCTTCATTCACACTAGTTTGACGAGTCCTGGTTAGAAAATCCTTGATCAAAAACACTCTAAATTCCCTCGATGTGTGACGTTTTTTCTGATAAGTGACATGGCTCGGAGTATCTCATTCTGAGCATCTCTGCCGTTTAATCACAATCACTACAACTGCTTGGCTAACTTGTATATCTTGAAGAACTCTGTTTATATTTAGCGCCAAAACTCAGTAAGTGCCGTGGGAAACAGCAGAGATACAGATCATTTTGTTTTGTTTTTTTAATAAACCTTTTGTTAAAGTTCTAAAACATGAGATGCCAAACTTAAGGTACTCAAGAGGATGTTTAAAGGCTAGTAACCATACAAAAAAATGCATAATATTTTTGCTTTTATCTAGTCTTTTACAGGGCTGCGACAGAGTTACAGAAGCTACTTGGATGAATGACGAAACAAAACAAAAAAAACTTCAGTCCAGTTGACAGAATTCAACCTTCTTTTGTCATAGACTCTTAACTAGATGAATGAAAGGTTCCACAGACAAGTTTCAATGTTAAGACATTTTAACTGATCTACTGGCATCTGTTTCAACTTTTTTACACCAACAAAGTAGCTTCTTGTGAGTTTATCTGGCGCTCTTGTCACCTAAAGCTACAGTGAGCCTTGAATTGACAAAGCACAGGTTTGTTCACCCAATTCTTGCTGCACTACTTTTGCTGCCACAGCTGTCCTGGGGCTGACCGGTGAGAAAATGACTGCCAATCTATGCCAGTAATCTCTCTGACACAGGTAAGATGGATCAATCTTGGTATTTACGAATCATAGCTAGGATTCAACCACCTTCTTGATTAAACATGCGCGCTTACATGAATAAAACGTCTTACCTTTACTTAAGCTGACTGTGCTGTATCAAATGATTATTTCTAAAAGCAGTCAGCACTATACAGGAATCTATTATCAAGATATTTCACACCTCACTGTTGCTATTGGAACAAATCTCCTTCAACAGATGCGCTAGTTTGAATGGAATCCAGCTTGTAGTTATGTAAATGCCTCCTTCTATTGCCAGGATTATTCAAATGAGACAGTTTAAGACGCTTTAACTTTGGCTAAGCTTTTGTACAAGTCAAAACGGCAAAGTGAATATAATTGTGTTTCTGTCTTTGGGAGAGCACATCAGGAGGAAGAGAAAGACTGCAAGCCCATATTTGGCATTGTGCATCCTCTGCGTCCTCGTAGACTCTCCACCTAACTTGTTTAGCATTCTCATGATAAAGCCTATCTGGGTCTAATCGAATCTGTGTTCATTTGCGCTAAACAAAAGCATTACCATTGTTTTCTAATGTTGTTTGGATGGACTTGAGTGAACTGTGCACAGCTTGGCCTTGTGGGGAGTAGGTACTTTGGACTGTTCCTGTGCAGGGGGCCTCCATAAGTCAATACCAAGTAATATAGCGGGTATTGAGAGGTGTTAAGCTCGTTTGCATGCAATGTAGATGTGAGCAATATATCAACATCTAGATAATATTGTGAATGTTGTAAACTTTCAAATTAAGGCATAAATGTTGATATTTCTGCACAGATTTAATTCTACAGACATTTCACAATTGCCTGATAATTAAACCTCAGCTAATACATTTTAAAGACCATCTATGATACGCCAAAAAAGTATCAAGATATTAATTTTTGTCAGTAGCACCCACCCCGAATGCAGTGGAAATTTTTACTCTGTTTGCTTTTTAACTTTACATATTTCAACTACAGTATTTATAAAGTGATATACATGAATGAACAATGTAAGTGCAAGCCTCAGACATATTTACATGTGTTAAAAGTGCACTATATGTAACTTGATGTCTGCCACCTGCTGGCCTTAGAATCAGAATCACTTTATTGCTATTGTCTGTGATCAAAATTCACAAACATAGGAACTTGCTTCGGCGTAAGGTGCAACATAAAACAATGAATAAAATATAATAAAATGTATAAAAGAGGCATGCATAAGATTAAGAATAAAATAAAATAGAATAGACTAAGATGGACTAGGACTATATACAGAAATGTACAGTTGGATAGAAAGTAGTGCCATCTTGGATGAGTTACCATGGAGATGTCATTACTTTTCATTAAACATAACATTTTTGTCACAGATGCTCTTATTGCAAGGAAAATGCCTTGTACTCTTACTTTCACCAGTTTGTTGCTATGGAGATAGAAGTGTTTAATCTCGTACTATGGAACATTCTGGAATTGGATGTCATAATCTTGGATGGTGGGCAAGGTTTGTGTATCTCTGTGGGAAATTGATAGTTTTTTTTTAAAGAAACATCCAAAACAAACATCCATAAACATTGAAACTTATCATTATTTGTTAGACTTTCTGAGCCTATTGTGAAAAAGTTTATTTTATGCCGACAGAGAAGACATTCCACTTTATGTCTGTTTTTGTTTCATGTGGATAGGCACGCAATTACAGAATTATGAACCACAAACCAGGTCAACAAATCTGCAATCTGACGGCAAATTCTACCTGAGAATTCTGACCTGCTCCAGTTCAGTTTTTCACTATAGGAGTTCTAGAATGTTGTAATGTAATGTGAGCACAACCTTTAACATCTCTGTGGAGACAAACATGACAAGAAGAGAAAGTTACATAATGCACCTTTAACTTATTCAGCTTCACTTGTACATCCAAAGTTCTAAATTAACTCTCACTTTTTAATTCAACTTTCATGCATGCACTGTACAGATCTGCTAAGACTATTACCGTGTTCGAAATACATAAATTCATGCAATTCTTTTGGGGCTTCATCTGTAACCTTTTAAATGTTTAGCTCCAGGCAGTGCTGTAGTAATAAATTGAAATGAAATGAGAAGACAATGTACTTTCTTAACTTTACAAAGGCATATTTGTAAGAGTCTTTATTACGTGCCTCTTGAACTTGGATTGTCTTTCAGAAGTAACTTTGTAGATTCAGTGTGGGCTGAAGTGGGAGCCGCTGGTTACGAGCAGATGTTGCAGAACTGTCGGCTCCCTATATAATGTCGTACACGGCCCCCTGCTGCGCGCTATCTAAAGGTGTTTACCAGTTTGGCTGCGGTGCATTCACGAGCAGACACTGGCAAACTGTATTTTTATATTTTCAGGAACATTACGTGCCGTCCCAATATGATTTAGCGTCTTTATTTTGTATTCATGGCAGTGTGAAGTAATGGGGCGTGTTTATTTTAGAGATATAGCTGCATTCTATTTTGAGGGAGTCAGCTTGTTACGGGTTTTACCTCAGTGTATCTGCAAAGACATCGGGGTGCACATGAGACAGCGCAGAGAGAGTGATGAGGAGGTTGCATGGTTTGTATACAGTATATAGTATTTGGCTTTGCAGTGGTGGATCAGTTTTGCTACTTCAGTAAAAGTGCAGCTCTGCGTGCAAAGAATGACTCAAATAAAAGTAAAAAGATCACACTAAAAATGTACGTTTTGAAGTATCTGTTTGAAAATCTCCTTGAAGATTTAAAAGTTAAAGCATTAAATGTAGTAATTTTGATAAAGTCTCGTCAATCATGGTCAATTCCAATCAATTTCTTAATTTTTTGAGTGAGTTTTATGTATATATTTTGTTGTGCAGGCTGAGACTTGAACTCAAGACCTTTACACAGGATGTCACCATGAACGTGTTGAAAATAAACCATCATACTATATAAAAAGTACGTTCTACTTTTCAGTCGAGTTAAAAAGTGTAGTGGAGTGAAAAGTACAGATGTTTGGTCTCAAAAGTAGTTTGGTAAAAGTAAAAAATGATCCACTGTATAAAGTACTTAAGTAAAGAATAGATACTGAAATATGTTACTTAAAGCTGGCGTAATTGATTTTTGGTAACGCTTTAGTTTAAGGTTTCTTAGTTAACTATTTATAAGATGTTAATGAGCACTAATAGTTTGTTTATGCACTTATAACACCTTATACATGTTTATAATCCATCAGCCAAAACATGTTTGAGTTAATAAACCACATGTACAGAGCATCAATGAGCTGTATATTACATTATTTTCAATTATCATGCTAATAAATGCTTGTAAATGCCTTATAAGTGCTTATAAACACATAACAAGCGCTTATTAATGCATTATAAATAGTTTACTAAGGAACCTTAATCTAAAGCGATACCTGATTTGTGTAAATTAGTAAATTTAGTGTTTTCCCCCAAAACCTGTATTGTAAAAACAGGACTTAGTGACAAAAATGAGGATGACGCACACTGTCTGCATATAATAAGTCAATCCAAAAGTAAGAACCGAAAGCAGCCCTCTGATTGGCTGTGTTTGTGCTTAACACTTGAGTTTCGCTTCAGTGTCTGAAAAAGTGCTTAAAAAACTGTGCATGTGCCTAAAATGAATGCTTGCTAATAATAACGATGTGTTAGTGGGTTTATGAGAGCGAGGAACTAGTTAGACCAGGGGTGTTCAAACTTTTTCCATTGAGGGCCACATATTGAAATATAGACCAAGCGGAGGGCCACAAATCAATCGCGAAACGTTAAAAAAGCTGCATTTATCTGATGTATTAAGCGCCGCCACATCTACATTCAGTCTCATTGCCTTAATATCAGGTCTGTATTGCATCAAAATGTTAGTTATTTACGTTAAAATTGTAGAAAATCTGAAATGTGCTGTAAATAGTGCTTATCAGGACAGTGTGGGCCAATTCACCAGGAAGCCTAAGGGCCAAGAAAAATTGGTCTGAGGGCCACATTTGGCCCCCGGGCCTGAGTTTGGACATGCCTGAGTTAGACACATTTACCTACTTCCTCCTTTCGCGGTGTGGACATCAGGTACCCCAGCTTTTAATACAGTACTTTTATTTTTGTACTTTTTTACTTTATATGTAGTCATCCCAGGCTTTATGATGAATTGAACTGCACAAACCGGCACACACAGGAGGCGGGTGTTGACATGCTGTGACGCAGGAGCGATTGGCCTACACTTAACGCTAATGCAAGCAGCCAGAGCAGCAGTTTCGTTTTATGTCCTTCGTAAAAGTATTTAACTGTATGAAAAGAACCCTGTCACAGAAGTTCTCCCAGGACAGAACAAAGCCCTCGCCTCGTACGCGGTGGCAGCAGGAGCCTAACAGACTGTCAGCGCAGCCCCGAAGCCGTAACTCCTTACACATCATGTTTATTCCCCGGATCGTGCTGCAGGTGCCACTCCCGCTCACTTTTGACAGCTCATGTTAAATCTGCCGCTGCATGTACACACCTGCTGTTTGCTTCCAAGGCTGCACAGGCGGGAGAGGCGCTGTGTTTGTAAGAATTTCATTTGGAGAGACTTTTGACCCGCCTTTGTGCTCTTGCAGAATGCTGTCACATTTTCATCCAGAAATCTGCTTTGACGTGACCTTGGAACTTTTATCACTTTTTACCAAGCTTAATGTATGTAAGGAATGTTGTGTTTTAAATGTTGCTGGCATTTTACAAGCCCAATCTCAGTTCTTGACTTATTGAATTGGATGTAGACATTTAGATTTTCTGTTATGAAAGAGTGTGTGTGTGAATGATAAAGCACATCTATATAGTAATTTAGCAGGAAATTATTTTTATCAAAATACAAGAAAGCGCTAACAAAATTTCACAGCCTAAGAAAAATTCTGTTGCTTTACTTTTACTAAAATTAATCACATGAAAAATCTACTCTAAAGTTTTGAAAATGTACTTTAAGAATAAAAACTAAAAGTTTTTCATACAGATTTTGAGAACTGTGTTATGGTAAGGAATTAGGGTTCCAAGGATCTTTGGTCAATTTGAACCCATATCTTAATTTTTCCAGTAAGTTTTTTGTGTATATTTTTGTTACTTACAGGAACTTGAGCTTTAGGCAGGATGTCACCATGAATGTGCTAAATATAACCCACAAAACATGAAAAGTACTTTCTACTTTTCAGTTCAGTTAAAAAATATAGTGTAGTAAAAAGTACACATACTTGGTCTCAAATGTAGTTTAGTAAAAGTAAAAGTATCCACTGTATAAACTATCTAAAGCAGAACCAACTTCAGCAACAGAGCTCCCCCTGCAGAAACACTGCCAGTAAAAAGATGTCTTTTTTTTTTCTTTCTTCCCCCCTTTCTTTTAACTGAAATAAAGTACAATCACATACAAAAACATTTCACGTTGCCAAATATAAAAAAAAGAGAGCCTTGGTTTCTCAGGAGAGTTGTCTTCTGGTCGGCGTCAGGAAATGTTGCAAGGCTGGTTTTCCACACAGAGACAGCAGGGGGCGACGACGGGGGCTTCAAACGCCCCGAAAATACATTTGAAACTACCACAAAAAGAAAAAAAGACATTTAATAAGGTAAAAATGTTACTCAGTACTGCTTTAAGTAAAGTGCAGATACAAAAAACGTTACTTGAAGCTGCGGTACTTATTGTAGTTTCCACCAAAAAGTCCGCTGCTCGCTGTCTGCATGTAATAATAAAGTAGTCTGTTCTGTTAATGTTTCTTCTAATTTGACTAACTTAACGTACAGAAAACTAGCAATTCATATATGTAAACGTAAGAAAATAGACTGCAGTAAATTACAAGCTGTAAATAAACACGCCATATAGTATACATAGCAGAGAACACAATGTCTGGACTATTAAGCGAATGTAAACAACTTCTACGTCAATGTAACTGCTAGAGAATTGAGACAGATGCCATCCTCGCCGCTCGGGTGAATATTCAGATGAAGTACAAACATTACTCTCTGTCTGGTTTGCTTCCAAGTAAGTGCAAGTTGCCATTTTGGATTGTAGCTAAAAGTAGACAGCCCCGCGAAGACCTGTGATCAGAATCATTTCATAAGATCTCTGTGAAACGCTCACAGACGTTCTCCAAAGGCTGCAAATTTACTTTCAATTTCCCTCCAGCTGGATGTGAACTGGATTGGGAGAGAGTTTCACAGCCTGGTAGTTAGCCAGACTGGAAGCAATGTGTTTCTTCATTTCCCTTGTTCATTTGCTTGTTCGTGGCCTTTTCCCCTTTGTATGGAGCTAATCTGGCCTGACAGAGAGGGTGTAACATTACATAAACCCCAGAGCCGACCCGCCGCCCGCTAATTAACTGTGCTCATCAACCATCGCTCCGCCAAGAAGGACTTTAATAATACATCCAGGAAGGACACTGTATGTGGGGAGATGGATTCTAATGACACGACTGTGCTCCAAGGATGTGCTCGGTATTTCATGTGATAATCCTCGTTCCAATATATATTTAAAGGCTGGTATGTAAAATGTAAATGAGAGACCATATAATATTAGCCTGTTAATTACTTATTCAAAGCCAATGTTTTTTTAAAAGATTACTTGCAAGTCCGATGATATTCCTCTGTGAACATTAGTCTGGTCACTGTTCCTTCCATCGCACTTAGAGCCAAACTCAAACAGAACCGTGCAATCAAGCGTGTTTATTTCAGTGTCACAAAAAGGCTCACTGGTCACCTTTCGTTTAGAGCTGAATCAAACTTCTCTCACCTCGATGTTTTCAGTCCCCAGTGATCATTTTTCTTTTATTTTCTTCCTCAAAAGCAGCCATTTTGGTTTTATTACAGACAGGCCATGTGTGTTGCTGATTGGCTGATCAATTTGTCAATCAAAATGCAGTGTGTATTCTGGATCTCAGCCAACAAAATCACATCCGTAACAGTAAAAAGTAACCTACATGCAACCCATAGAGGCAGATACTAGTGTTGTCACAATTAGGGCTGTCACCGATGATTATTTTAGCTACTAGATAGAGAATATTCATGTCTAAAGTGTGTTATTTATGAAAATCGGCTATCATTTATTCTATTTTGACACTTTGATGTAATAATGTCACGGTCTTTGTAATAAAAGTTCTTCTTACATGTGTTTTGAAGTCTGTATTGTCCAGTTAACGAATACGATTATCAATTCTGACGTCGATTAGTAACGATTTGCGGATTAATTGTTGCAGCCCTAGTTATAATACTGCCACATCGAGGGCTGAAAACAAACCTACAAAACCACAGTAGCAACAGCCTAAATCACTGGCGAGCACATACTACCATTTAAAGACACTTTTTGTTAGACAATAGAATGTAATTTTCAACACAATATAGTCATTTTAGCATGTGTTTTTTGTTAAGATATAGACTAAGACCATTAAAGCTATTCAGGAATGTATTTTCAGTATTGTTACATTTTGAAATGGGTAAAATATACTTGTTTTTATTATCGAACAGGCTCTGTGTTTTGATTTGAAGCACATATTGACCATTATTAAGCATTCACATCTTTGGAGGTAATACATGATTGTGTACATTTTAAAACCCACATTCTACAAACACATTTTAACATTTTATTTTAGATCAAGATGAAGCTGTTCAGTAATAAATCACCTCTCAACTAAAATGTCTTAGATCCTGAATTAAAATATACAACATTAAAATAACTGAAAGCATAAGCAACTCTCCCAGAAATCTACATGAGAAAAAGAACCCTCAAATGTCAAGAACTTGTTGTCGTCAGTAGGAGCTTGAATATTTATGATTGTTTTTTTTGTTTTTGAGCAGGTGCCATACAACTGTCATCCTCAAAGCGTAACTCTACTAATCTGATAAACTGATGCCGCCTCAGCTCAAGTATCAGCACCTAAATGTTTGTTATTCTGGAATCCGCCTCGGCCTCTGCGTCTCGGTCTCCCTTTTTGCTTCAAACAGCTGTGTCTCTCTCTCTACCTCCTTTCAAGGGTGGCTCTGAGTAGGAGGATTATGAGTGCAGGAAAACAGACTTCAAACCCGCCTTCCCCATCACCACGCCAGCGCGCACATAGATACTCGCACTCTTTACTGTATACCTCCCGCTGTTTGAAATCCACTCAGAACAAAACCACCTCTCGGTCTCGTCATGATGTGTGATAATGGGAGATAGACCCGCGCTGTCGTCGCCAAGTGAGGTCTTTAAACGTGTAATTACAAATGTAAACAGGCAAATCAATGGGAACTAACTGGTTTGATGTGAAATGTTGGGTGGCAGATAGCTTCATTTAAAGTGCAGATTCTTGAGTTTTTCTAATTATTATTTTCGTTGGTGGAATAGAAACTGAGGTAAATATTTATGACAGTTAAAGTTGCAGTTTGGGAAGAAAATTTGAAACATAGAATTAGAAAATTAGAGGAAGTGATGCTGAGTTCTAAAACAGAATCTCTCGAGCTGTCATTCCATTGAAAATGCAGGGACAATGCTGCACTGTAGTCATTATTCATTCACACCAGACTCAGTGATGGTAAGCCACAGCTGCCCTGGGGCAGACCATCGATCCACACCATCACCAACCATCCACACACACACGCAAGGCAAGGCAAGATTATTTGTAGAGCACAACTCGTACACAAGGCAATTTAAAGTGCTTTACATAACAGAAAAAATGCATTAAAATCACAAAACACATAAAGACACATAATTATTTTAAGATAAAACACTTTAACGCACACACAAACACACACACACACACACATGGATACACCACTTTCATACTGGCACTAGGGTAAAGTGTTTGAACTTGGTCAAAGCGGGAATCGAACCTGCTGCCCTTTTTGGTAATAATTATCTTTTTAATTGTCTTAACCATGGCGTGTGTGTCTACACTTGTGTCCTTAATAAAGATTAAATGAAATTACTGAGTGAAATAATAGATTACAGTAGCCCAGGTATGTGCCCTCCGTCACCTGGGTTCAAACATGGCCCTCAGGGTGAGGGGCCCACGCCTGGTCTAACCTGTCAATCACACTTTAAGCGTAAAAAATGATACGTTAATTTCAAATTGTATGTTTTATGTCTAAATATTTTGTCAACTGAAAGTGCATATTTAAAAGTTTCTGGAATATTCCATATGGCATTTAACATTTATCCAATTACTAATGATTGTTAAAAAGAATAGCGGAGGCTCGCCTCCACAGATCTTACCTGTAGCCTGGTGAAGCCACCTGTTTGTCTCCATGAAGAAATACTGTAAGTCTAATGCCATACTGTGGAACATTCAAGTTAAACTAATGAACATTTAAACCTTTTTGTAGATTAATTTAAATTCCAAACATTTGCTTTTGATCAACACAAAATAATTTGATGGAGCAAAAAGACCTTACGAGAATATTTATTGGAAGTGTTTTAAAGTTAACTAAAACGTCTGAAGTTTCTTATGTCTTTCACCGCCAACAACTCACTGCCTTATTTCAGGTCATTACATCCATCTTGTTATCTAAAGCAGCGTAGAACATTTCACAAGAAAAGACTTTTAAAAAAAAAACTTTTAATTAGCACAGTAGGCTCACTGAACACGTGTCTTTTCAGTTCATCTTTGTGTTAACGTATAATGTAATAATAGCCTAAAGTTTATGGACACTTGCAAATCAAATGAGCTGAAGTTACTGGTGCGTTAAATATACTGCAGAGTGTACTTAAGAACATTTGAAGCGGCAGATAAAATACTAAAACCTCTCCTTGTTGAAAAGAAACAAAAATCAACTAAACAACAAGACACATTTTCTGTTAATTTGACCTATTATCAGTCAAAAATAGCCTGGTACACTTTCGCTCATAATTCATAAGCCGCGGCACATGCTGTCAGAGTCATTTTTGAACCCCGTACTGTGAAAAAAACAACCTTTCTGTGTTCTGAGCCGTCACATCTGTCACAATCTGTATCTAAAATTGTACCGCGCCATCCACACACGTGCTATTTCGGCTGCTCCCCTGTCATTGATGGTGGCGGGCCTATTTGCATTTTTCTCCCTCTGGGTTCATTTTATACAATGCAAGTTCTCTATTTAGTGACGAACAGAGGAAGATAATCGGCGCACCAAGCCCACCTCGATCTATACGCCACAGATGAGTTCTTTCCAAAACGCCGTCAATGGTGCGTGCTACGACAGTGTATTGACATTGAGGTACAGATTGCGGATGCGGCTGGCCTGCGCTCACCCTTACACAACGTACACGTGCGGGCCTGAGTCAGCAGAGAGCGCTGGCTCCGCTCCAGATGCTAAAGCTGAGGTTGCTCCTTAGGTAACGAGTGCTGAAAGCTGCCATGCCCGTGTCCATTTGTCTGCGAACACTCTCCATGATGTGCCAGGGAGCTAACAAAGGAGCTATCCTCGGCTATTATTAGCTTCCTTAACGCAATTTGTGGGATTTCACCTTAAAGCAGAACATTTGTACCTTCTTAAACGTCATTGTAAGTCCGTGTGGTGGTTGCAAATGTGTTTTCGGGCCGTTTGAAGCCCCCGCCGTCGCCCCCTGCTGTCTCTGCGTGGAAAATGAGCCTTGTAACATTTTCTTGATGCCGACCCAAAGAAACCTTGGCTCTATTTTTGTATATTTGGCAACGTGAAATGTTTTTTTTTTTTGAGTGATTGTACTTCCTTATTTCAATAAAATAAAAATAAAAAGAGTGCGTGCAGTTGGCCCGCTAATGTTTGTTAGCTTTAGCCATTAATGTACGTGACACCCTGGGCTTGGAGACTCATTTAAAGTGTTAAGGTAAAAGTATGTAGGTTGTTGGATTTGGTAAGTGAGCGATACATGTGACTGATGTAAAGATTAAACATGAACTAGTTGTGTTTTCATGTTTCAAAACAATAAAAATCAGGTACAGCCCCTTTAAAAATGTGAAAAACAGAACTGATTAATTTTTGCAGTGTTTGCTGCAGTTCACATGTATACCTCACTTTTAAAGGATTCTGCACCCTAATTTTTCGCTGTGATAAGATTGTAAGTGCTTTTTACTATGTCTTGAGGCCAGAAAGAGTTTTGCCATCACAGTAAAGCTAACAACAACTATAGCATGTTGATAGTGCACTACCTGCTTAGTGGAGACTAAAATACCTAGCTGCAGACAGCTCATAATGGACACATTTTTGCCCAAATAGTTACTTTTACACTGTACTGTGAAAAAGAAAGATTTTATTTTTGTCACACAGAAAGTGTACAGCCTCTTTAACTGAAATAAATTAGAGCAACACATTTTCTGTGCCACTAGAACAGTACAGTCTGTTGGAACAGAAAGAAAGGTACATGTCCACATTGACATTTTCTGTCCTGTTCTTTGAAACCTTGGAACAGTGCTATTATTTTTGAAACTTTCCCTGACCTTGTTTACTTGCCCTCTGCAGTCCAGCACAGGCCTTCTCAGACCTTACCCTCATATTGAAAATGACTTCTGGGCGGCAGCCGAAAGGTCCTGATTTCAAAAACAGTGTCCAGATGACTATCTTTGAAACATTTTCTTCCATAGACCTTTTTTGGATGAATGAGGGATTATGTCGACTGATCTTTTTATAATTACATGTTTTTGCAGTTGTAAAAAAAAGCATAGCCAAAAATAAAAGCAAACAATTTTTTCTTTACGTTTTTGTCATTTCCTGTTGTGGGCAATACACAAGTTTGGATCAGAAGTTTGTCAACCAAATGTGTAATCTATAGTGTGAAATTTACACTCCTCCCATATTGTGAAGTCAGCAGAGGCCTTGGGTTTGATAGTGGCTGTGTTAAACAGTATTGGCAGCAGAACTATTGCTGGCACCTCCTGCAGCATAAGCTGGCACTACAAGTAGGCAAAGCGGCCTACAAATAATGAGCTTCAAACTTCTGTTTCATTTATTCCTCTTCGTTCCTGACACTAGCAGGATTAATTTGGTTTATTACATAACATTACCACTGGGAGTCTGGGACCACAATGCGATTCAGGGAAGTATATAAATCAGACTTTTAAGAGAGTTTAATGGCAGCATATGGTCTGAAGTAGTGATTATTCTAATATGTTTCATCTGGGTTTTGTGTTGTTATGGTCGGCAGTTTGAAGAAGCTATGGGGCTACAATAATGATTATTATCTAAATTTCACAGACAAAAAAACTGTCAGATTATCTAATGTCACAAGTTATGGCCGTACATAGCAATTAGCAATTCCTTTTTGCAAATTCACATCATTAAATCTACAATGCACCACTGTCATACATGCTATAAGGAGTTATCAGCGTGCATGGAACATTTGACATTTCTTAAAGCTGTATTACCTAACTTTTTTCTAAAATAGATTTTCTTTTATCTGCCGTAAAGGATTTTTGCGCTGGTGGTTATTTCTTTCATTTGTCAATTATACCGATTTATCTTAGAGTTCAAGTTTGAGATATCTAATGTAGGTTCTATGTGAAGGTTAAAGTTACCTCCACATATACGCTTGTGGTTTGCGATCAGGTCCTGGACATTAGTATAGAAAAAACATCACTTCATTGGGGCAAACATTTAGTAAAGTAAACATTTACAGCTCCTTTAATCACAAGTACCACTGCCTTAATGGTATTTTTACTTATAGCTGACCATACTGCCCTTATTCACTGCCTCAAGTGAATAAAATCATTGTGCCCTTGCATTTAGTTGTCTAAAAAATGCGTCTTGTTCACTAGCTTTCCTCATAATGTGTGACTGTTGGGTAATAGTGATGAATATAAAGCCATTTGTATCCCATGCTTTAAAAAGGTTAAGTGCATACATCTTGTTTGCTCCCACGTTGTGCCTTGTTTTCAAAGCTGTTGACTCAAACTGTCTTTGCCCCGGAGCAGACTGCTGGATTATAAGTGCATATGTTTTCCAGTGTTATTGCATCCGTCGCCATATTTGTCTTTTGTTTACAGGGTAGATTTTATTAAGACAGTAATTAGAGTTGGGGCCAAGTCATACTGTGTGTAACTTTGATAACAAGGAAAAATGTGCAACTCAAGTGCCCTTTTATTCTTATTATAAGGAAGAGAATAAACAAATAGCATCACATAGAAGGATCAGATGTGAGTTTACTGTGCTGGTGTAAAACTATGTGAGGTAGTTTGTAGTCAGTTGAACACCTGCCCGACAATCCCAAGATGCTGATCAAAGCTGGTATGAAATAAGCCAACGGTATTTCCCATTGGGCTGTCTGACTCAGAAGTAGATCATTCAACATTATGTTAGCACAGATCACCCCGACCCGTTCTAAGTGAACATCAGACCTTCAAACGGAGTGTCATCAAAAGAGGGAAATCGCTCTGTCAAAGAAGCATGACGTACTACTATTTCCGTACAATGCTAATTATGATGTGCGGTGATGCTACACATGGCACAACAAGACACCATACATTTGAACGCCACAACATAAAGGGTATTGCAGTGGTTATTATGTCCAAATATAGCTATGTTAGATCACTATTTGAAACATTTTACGTGATATAGAAACAGTTTGTTTATTTCTTGTGTGTTTTTTAATCCAGTTGCCAGATGCCATATGACCATATTGCAAAAACACAAATGTTACATCAAGATTATTTGGTCATTTGTAATTGTTTGTAATTATTGTAATTATTCAGGTCACAGTTTAATGTTAGAAAATTCAAAAATAATAATAATTTGGGGAGTTTAGAGGCAAAAAAGTAATTACAATTCCCTAAATTATCAATTCCCTAAAGTCATCCTAAATGTAAAGTGCTTTTAGTAGCTGTGAATAATCGTAAAATTATGAATGTTATTTTTACAATGATTGGAACACTACAGTTTGAAAGTGTGACATCCCTATCTAAAAGCGATCTTTCTAATATGATGTGTTCCCAGTATGTGACTGATAATGGGGATCGAAATTGCAATATGAGTTGCCGTAGTTATCAAATCGCAAAGGCTGCAATTATTAAGGTTATAGAATAGTCTTTGCAAAGATCAATTCATCCAGTCTTTTTATGAAAAAAATTATGTAGCTGTAGTTTAGACCTCTACAAACATGCTCTGGTATTCATGGGCTTCTTCTTAGGTCATCAGTGCATTATTTTTATTTCAGCCTTGACTCAAATGTAAATGCTCCATCGGTCATTGACAATGTAAAATTAGAACAAATAAAATAAGCATATATTGCAAATCCAAGTGCAATCACAATACTTACTGTCAGAAAAATCACAATTCCATTTATTTAAAAAACTGTGTAACCCTAATACTGAAATTTTTAGGGCTGTGATCCTTTAGTCGTTTAGTCAATTAATATGTTGATGGTGTGTTAGTCGACCAACATTTTCATTAGTTGACCGGTTATTTTATGTAGATTAAAAGGATTTATTTGGCAAAAACTAAAATATGGAGTGAATTAGCTGAGGATTTTGGAGTGAATCATGAGTTTAATGTAACTTTTAACACATAAATACACTGTTTACTGGTACTTTTTTGTATAAATAGTTGTTTTTGCGTCTTTTGTGCGGTTGTGGTCTTTCGAATACAGCTTGGGTTTTGCTATATTTTGCCACATTCCATTTTAGTCGACTAATTGGTCGACAGGGCAGGTCTTTAGTCGACCAAGAATTCCTTTAGTTGAAGAATTTTTATTTATACCAGTAAGAAGACATATTATCGCTCTGATCTTCAAGCACTCGAGCTTTCACAGTGCACTGTCAGAACACTATAGTTGGACTAACTATATGCCTCTTGAGACCCAATCGGTGTAAATTTGTCATTTATTATCGAGCTCTCTGGACCTTTAAAATTTACCCTAGGTTTGCTTGGAGGCTGGAACCGTAACTCTTTTCGCTCGTACGCGAACTGCAGAGCATGCGTTTTCCTCCCAAACGTCAAATACTCCTGAATTGGCCTGAAGTAGCATTTTGCCACCAGCGTTTGGCCTATGTGCCGCCAGCATTTATGCCTGTTGTGCTGTAGAACGTGACATGTAATATATCACATGGCGTTCAAAGTGTCCCACAGCTACACAGAGTTAATGACTAAGTGCCCCTTTTGTTTTACAGAATCAAAACTGTGAAGGAAAAAAAAGAGTTTGAAAATGTCAGTGAATTATATTGTGGGCTGCGCACTGTCTATTCTCAAAGGGAAAGTGACAGGCTGTTATTAAAAAAATTAGAACCTATTACTGCTCCGTAGCTAGAAATTAGTTTGGATATTGTAACAATCCATTTACAAATAAGCCTCAATATGAAGGGAACATAAACCTCTTTTTAATGACTATGGGGGATCATTTTGGAAGCGCTAATATGTCGGGCCTCATAGAAAGAGCCGTCTGCTTGTGACTATACAATATTTGTTTTATTGAAAATTCTCATCAGGGACTTTCCGCACGCAATCATCTGACAAAGTTTGCAGATGATTACACATTACATCGCCATGATTACAGCCGCAACAGACGCTTTTATGGCAAAACCCAATCGGCTCAAAATAAATCTATTATCTCCTCACCAGCCTTCTTCTCTTGTTATTAGAAAATGCTGCAGCGTGCAGAATGTTTAAAGTCATTTCCAGAGAGAGAATGAATCGGACTGGAAAAAGCCGACATGAATGAGGTATGGTATAATTTGGGCACGCCACTGTCGAATGCTGAAAAGGTTACCAACAACTTTGGTAAGAGTTCTTGGGTATTGTTTCCTCCTCCGCAGATGACGCGCGCAGCAGTTGGGCCAGTGATATCACAGTGGGGAAGTTGAATGATATTTTGCTTATCTATTACACTGGAGCCAAATCTGCCGGGCATTGTTATATTGGTTTTGCCATTTGAATGCCACAGGGGAATGTGTCATTTTTTGGCAGACAGCAAGATGTAACTTTTGTAGAGCAGCATTTAGATGACGAGATGAGATCGCGTGTTATTTTTCAGCTACAGATTGATGCACAGCATGGTTTAGATGGATTTTTAATGCAAATTTTTGTAAATCTCCATCAGATCACAAATATCCTGTCAAATCGCACATATATATTGCACATCTACAACTATTACAACTAGCATACTATCCAGAAATCGTCACTATTATTAACTGATCTCTTTGTGTAATAGAAAATGGATATTAAAGTGGAGGCACCTGATTTTCACGTCAAAACTGAAGTATAAAAATCTGTGCAACTCGTCCCTTGCTCTTGTTAACCCTTTGGCACAGCATTATTATTCAAGTCCATTCATTTTGCACTGCTTTAAAACTGCTTTTTTTAGACAGCGATGTGAAACTGGGGTGGACCACCCAAGCACAGCCAATTAGAACGCTGCTTTTGATCACTTTATTATTAGATGCAGATTGTGTGCAGTGGTCTCATTTTGTGCTTCTTTTACAGGATGCATTTGGTTGAAAACACCAAATTTACTCAATTTACCAAAAAAACCCAAAACAAATCATCTGATGGAGGGTTCATGCCTCCAAGTTGTTGTTCTTTTGCCTGGAATGTTCAGTGATAAACTTATTTATCTCCCTGGAGACAAGCAAGTGACAGATCAGATCTGTGGTGAGGGGAGCCAGCTTACTGTAAGGCTACATCTTGTTCATGTTATTTTTGAGTAATAAATCAACCATTAATTTAATGAATACACGATGAATACTGCATGTTTATTCCCATACTGTGGAACATTCTAGACATGTAGCACGGCGATCAGTATTCTTGTTTCATTTGCACGGTACATGTACTTGTACATTAGCAAACGGTTGGATTTTAGCTTATCTCAAAGATTCATGAATTACATTGTGCAGCTTTAAAGTCTGTATGACAGGTTAGATGTCACATTTCACTAAAATGTCATGAACATGATTATATTTAAGATTTTACTAAACATTTTGCCTATTTGTCCCCAGTTTGACAGTTTTTGTAATGTTTCTAATTGTACTTCCTGGTTGGTCATGGGCAGCAAATATGACATAGATAGGTAATTCCACAACTGTTACCTAGCAACCATTTTGAAAACAAAATGTATAAATTACCCAGTAATTATGTTTTGACAAATAATAATATCTGACACCAACTTTATTTTGTTGAACGATCGTTTAAACTGCAGAAAGATCTATCAGTTAACTTTATTTTCAGCTCAACTCAGAACTACTTCCTGTAATTTTGAAGTTGTATTTTTCAAAATGTCTTCACAAACTGCAACTTCACAGATGTAAAACCATGATAAATATTTACCACAGGTGCCCTCCCTCCAGATTAAGTCAGAATTTAAAAAAACTTTAGACTTTAAGTGTGGTAAAGTGTGGTTATGTACTTGAGAAACCTTTGCAGGCACAGAAAATGTCAACAAATCACCTCCACCAAGGATCTCACTAAAGTTTATTGCAAGGTCCCAGAAGTCGTCATTCAGCGAAGTAAAGTATAGTAAACATCTACCAAATCCAAAATGTGTGCTTGCCTTGTGCAATGTGGTGTTTTTTTCTTCAAAAAAACATCAAATTTAGGCAGTACTTTGTGCACTGCTGGAAACAAACCGTCAAACTCAAAGATGCACCATGACATTAGGGTCTGCCACCTCCATAGATTTGTTTAATGTGTCATAATGGAACAAGTACAACAACTCCACGGAGACAAGCAGGTGGCAAACACTCCACTAGAAAAGTTACATTGCGCACCTTTAACAAATTTAACATTTTGCCAAAAGTTCTTCTCCCCATTCGTCTTTAAAACTATGCTGTCCTTGCTTGGCGATCCTCCTGGAGCTCCTTTTTAATTTGCCGCCGCATTCGGTATGTATTTGATACAACAGACAATAGACAAAAGAGAATAACAAAGTCACCTGGACGAAGAATCCGAGTGGGAAAACATTTGGGCCCCGAATCCAATCAATCACAGCACCGAGTCACCCCTGCTCACCCCGAGAGTTAGTGCCGCCTGAACGCAAACCGCACCGAGCTGTGGATGCAAGCTCCAAAATGAATTATTTTTAGCGCACGTTAGACCTTCGGACCTCTGCAGTATCTTTTAATGTGTCTTCCATATAAAAGCACGAGTCAAGAGCACTTTACTAATTTCCTTCATCGTAATATAACGCATTAATATTCTCGAAAGATACGCATGTAACTTTTCCTTCTTCAGCATTCTCAAGATTGTGTGAGAAAATGCATGCCTGTCATTTTTCTTTTTATTGTGTCACTGTTGTTGTGATGGAGCGAGGCTGTGGAAAGATGAGCAAGCAGCCGCCACATTTACAAACATCTAATAATAGGTGTCCTTGGGTGATGTTTTGTTCCCACATAGTTCGGTGCCATCCATTTAAATGAGCAGGGGGCTCTGATTGATTCTGACTGTAATGGAAAACCCAGGCTTCGTAAACACGGAGGATTACAGTCTGTCCTAACCTGCCTGCTCAATGTTACTTTTCGCAGAGTGATATGATGGTTTGTTTTCATCCAATTTCTATAATTACATGTTTGGTAAAGTTTGATGAGTTCGATTGGGAAAGGTATTTTGTTGTAGATTTATAAGAGGTTGGGGTTGAGCCAGGGATTTTGGGTTGGAAGTTGACTTTTTGTTTTTGAGTGTTGTTCAAAAACAGAAAATCATGGACAGAAGAAAACCAGTAATTAAATCAGATTTTTGATGTATGTTTACAGAGAAATCAGATCAGCAAAACACCTGGTAACACATGTCAGTTAATTTGGATTTTTGGAGTAAATGTTGTTCGAGGAGGACAAAGTACAATCTGTTTTAAAATAACTGTTTAAATTTTTAACATTTTCTCTTCCATTTTTGAATTCAGATCAGATTTTAGATAATATTTTAATAATCTCCAGAAATCAGATAACGATCAGATTTTTGGTGTGCATGGAAACATAACCTTAGAGGTTAGACATTTCACGAAAAGTAATGAACATGATTATACTTCAGATTTCATTAACAATTTTGCAGATGTGCAGACAGATAGTAGTTATTCTTCTGTTACCTAACAACCATACTTTAAACAAAATGGTCACATTATTATTTCAATTATTTCAACTGTGTTCATGTGCTCCTAGATTAAAGGACATAGAAAAGTAAAAGATTATTGTTTTAGAAAGTTTAGAAAAACAGTGGCAACCAATGTTTTGTTCTGAATGTGGAAAGACAAGTTCAGGTTGACATGTACAAACATATTTTGACATTTGACTTTAAAAGATTCCAAGCATAAAACAAGACTTCAAACAACAAAAATGAAACATTTCTTAAACATAGTCCTCTTTGCACCCCAAGTCGCATCGTTGCATCTTTCTCCAAAAAAAGATTCTGTGAAGTTGGCCCCCCCACTATGTTTAAGAAGTATTTCAAGTCAAAGTACCACTATCTCCGGCCCTAAAGTTGCTCTGAGCTTAGTTTTGACAGGTTTTCGTGTTTTTCTAATTATTACTTTGTTTGTTGAACAGAACCCGTGGTATATATTAATCATAGTTTCAGTTTGTGGGGAAAAAAAAGTAACATTTTGGCTCTTGTTTAGACTATGATTGCTAGGTAAGTCTTGGAATTACCCTTAATCAAACAAAAACAAAACAAAAAAAGAGGTCAAACATGATTGAAATGATTTAGTGAAATTAGTAATCTAACCATAACTGTTATTTATGTAACATTGAAAGTTCAGCCAAGTCAAAGTGCCACTGTCTCTGGCACTAAAGCAGCTCTTAGTTTGGGATGGAAATAACAAATAGCCATATCTATTAGCCTGTTGTTTATGTGAAATGGTCCCAGTAATCTTAATACGCTTGGAGACTTTAAGAGGCACTCAGCTGTAAACCCACACACACCAACCCAGATGCTCTCATGTTATTGGGACATAATTGCGTCGTAATTGTGATTAATCAGATACGCTTTTCCAACTGCGTGTGTCTCATCAAGCCAGACAGGCGGCCGATAGGGAAGGTCACAGACAGTCAAGGTGTCCACACGCGCCTGCTAAAAGGGGAGTCAGATTAGGGGCCCGCGGAGTCTAATTGAGCTCCACAATGACAGGGCCAAGAGAGGGGAGAGGAAACGTTTACTCACTGCGCCACCCATTTCCAAAGTGCTCCGATCGGACAGCTGATAGACGCCGACTGAATGGTCCGCACCAAATGGCCATCTTATCACACGCAGAGACGGAAGCGGACAAAATGAATCGACTTTGTAACTCGCCACACTGGCAAATTCTGTCTGCAAAACAGGTCCATACGCGCGCAGGACAATGGCGATGCGGCGCTTTAAATACATTGATTTAAGGTAGAAAAGGAGAACTGTATTTAAATTGCTATTCAATGTTGTGTAATGGTAATTAGAGCTTGTGAAATGGACTGAGAAAGTGTAATCCATAATGTAATCATGGTAGAACAGGGTATGCGGTGCCGTATGGTTAGCAGCTTCTTCTGTCTCATCGCAAGAAAGTCTCCGTTTCCCGTACACTTTGCATGAGCTCGCGCTGTCTGTGTGCGCTTTTCTCTGGGTGCTGCTTTTCTCCCCATCACAATGAAAATGTACAATAAGGTACCATATGAGCTGACTCTTGTATCCCCTGTGGGACTGTTGCCTGTAAAGTCCAGAATGATATCTCTCAGTATTTTTTACACAGATCGATATCAGTCTGTTCACCGGTTTCATCTCCCCGAGTTCAGATGGGGGTGATTGACAGTTGGATTAGCCAATTCAGCACGGTGCATGGTCTGTCCGTACACTGAAAAAAAAAGGTTACTAGCTCTGCATAAAAAAGATATGGAAAGCGGTTGCAAGCAATGAAGTCATGTTTTGGTTAGAGACAAATTTAAGTAATAAAACGGATATTAATACATGCCACATGAGCATGACTTTTTAATGATCACAACTTTCAAAAACATTATGCTACTGCTTTACATTTTACTTATGCTCTCTGGGAATAGAATTGCATGCCATGTGAGCATGACTTCTATATGTTTAAAATAGTTGTTAATATATGCCATTCAAGCATGACAACTAAACCTCCATTAAAATTATGTTACAATTTCGCATTAAACTCAAATATTTACAACATGTTTGTTTTTACTTAATTTATTCTGAAAAATATAAATTCAGCAATACACAAAAATGTCATTTGTCAACAATAAAAAGTGTTCAAATTCATGCAAACACATACCAAACTCAGCAGACAAGTATAACAAGGTCAAAGATATAACAACACAGGTTGACAAAATGAAGACTTTTTTTTCCCTGATAATGACATTCATCCAACCATTGTGTTAAAACGTCTATAAACATATTAGTTGAGGTTTAATTATCAAAAAATGTCTGTCAAATTTTCAAAATGCATATCACATTAACCTCTAATTTGAAAAGTTTAAAAAAAAATTTTTTTTCATTTTTTATTCAGCTATTTTTGTGGCATTTGCACAACAATATACTCTGTATTCAAATTGTGCACATCTTAAAAACACCTTTTATAATATTATCTACATTTTATTATATGACCCACTTCTAGGTTAGATGTCACAATCCAGTGCTCTATTCAACACTTCTTCAGCATTTAAGTTGTTTTTTTGATCGTGTGGATCCATTAAGTTCCATCAACACTTTTCTGAAGAACCTCAAAAAAGTACCTCCGGTTTGGTGCAAAGTCCATGTGGTGGAAAGTCCATATTCAATGCAGAGATCAAACACAAGAGCAATGTCCACTTCATGACAACCTGGTCCTCCGCCCAGTGCAGACCTGGTCCAGGCTCCTCTAACCCTCACTTTGTCGTACAGTGAAATCTCCCACTGTACAATCTTCCACATGTCTCAAAGAGGACTTCATCGTTTCCCTAGAAAAAAGGCAAAAGATCATTAATTATTACGTTTGTCTGTCCATGCCCTCCCTGAAAAAGGACTTTAAAACATGAATTTCCTTAGAAAGAAAACACATTCCTCAAAAACCTTTTTACCTCATAGTTTTAAAATGCTTGCTCTACCTCATCAAAACTCGATGTAGGACTTAAAGGTATATGAGCAAAATATCAACTTTATTTGGAACAATGCACTGTAGTACTTTATTACATTACAAAAAATATCATCGAGTATTATGTGGTGATTTTGAATTTAAAGAAATGAATGAATTGTGTATTACAAACTGATGTCTGAGCTTTTTGTATACCATTAGCTGAAAGCAGAGCAGTTGGCTAATCTGCCCAGGTGAATTGCACCTGTCGGCTCCTGAATGCCCCTGCCTGCCTCTCTGCTCTGTGTTTAGTCGGATGTTGGGTGTTTGAGGTCCTAGTGCTTGATATGTTTATTTAATTCATTCATTTTCTACCGCTTATTCCTGTTAGGGGTCGCGGGTGACTGGAGCCTATCCCAGTGACTTTGGGCCTTAGGCGGGGTACACCCTGGACAGTGGCCAACTTGCCGCAGGGCTAACACAGAGAGACACAGACAAGGACAGACAACCATTCACTCTCACATTCATTCACTAGGGACAATTTAGAGTTTCCAATTAACCTGAACACAATCATGTGTTTGGACGGTGGGAGGAGACGGAGAACCCGGAGAGAACCCACGGTAACACGGGGAGGACATGCAGACTCCACCCAGAGAGATCGTGTGATATTGGGGTGGTCCAGGATTCGAACCCACAATTATTTAATTGATTTCTATAAATTTATATTGGCACAATGAAATTCACATGAAAGCTTCAATTCATTGCCTGTAACGTCACAGAACTGGGGAATTCAAAGTGTTGTTGAGAGCTTGGGGAGAACTTTTATCTAACATTTATCATAACATCATCAAGTATACTCACCACATGCTTTGAGGCTCCTCATGAAGGTAAAGGCATAACCCTTTCAAAAGGAACTCCCATCCAATGTCTACTTCTTCATTCTGGTGACATGGTAAAGACTTAATTAGAAACATTTCTTGACAACAAATATAAAGCTGTATATGAAAAGAAAGATGGTCATTTCTCTCAGTGTTGAAGTCACTATCAGGAAAGCATTATGAAACTACTCAAATTTAAAAACTCAAATTTAAAAATGTCAGTGTTTTTTGATCTCATGCTCAGTTCAAAATGTGGAACAAAAGACACATTTGTCACCACAGGGACCTCCTTTAAAAAATAATCATAAATACCATATTCACAAATGTCCTTTGCTCAATAAATAACAAAATTAACTTTGAAAGGACAAAAAATATATATCACTAATCTATGTAGATTTCAGGCTCAGTTAAAAGTGGGGACCACTCAAGACTCTCGACAGCAAATTTGAAAGTATCCAAAATTCTTTCTCTCATCTTACCTCTGTCATCAGATCTGTGAGGTTTTTCAGTTTTTGTCCCATGAGTCCTCTCCTCTTGATGGAGCTGGTCAGACAAAAAGTCTAACTGTGGAACGAACCGGGACTGGGAGGGTTGTAATTTTTTTAAACTCCGCATTTATCTGGAAAGACAAAAATGGTAAATGTTAAAATTTTCAAAATTGCAATAAAGGTGAATAGAATAGTAATTACTGTATAAACCAAGTTAGAAAAATCTGACAATGATACAGTAATTTTGTCAATAATAGAGAAGCAGTCTGCGTTATCTCGTGTTCTCTGTGGTCCAATCATTGATGAGGCACCACCACATGTGGCGTATCTAAACTCTTGTATTTTATTTCTTGTGGTTATGAGTTGTAATTTCTTGGCGAACATGAGAGCGATGGCAAAAATCCACACAGCGCACCAGCACCAGAGTCATAATGGAGGCTTGGTTAGCACACAGAGAAGCAACTTTCTGAACTAGGTGAACAGTGTTAACTTTTACCTCTGGACTGAGCAGAGCGCAGTGTAGTCTCCTCTCGTCATGGATGGAGCTCAGTGTCAGCAGCTGGTGTACCACACTGTAATGACAGTATCGTGACATAAACGGAGTTCTGCTGTGCGCACCTTTAATCCAGTCCATGTCCAGTTAGCACAATACATTCTAAAATTAAATTAATGAATTAATCATAACAGCTAAGTTACTAAATTTAGTAACACTCAAAAGGTTGATTTGTACACTTAAAAGTAGCAGGTGGAGCTGTTGCACCTAACATTACACCTGTTTAGTTAACATTAACCTTGACTTGGTTTGTTCCAATAGTTCTCAACTTACAAATGTTAACAGCTTAATTTTCTAACGTAGTAACGTTGCATTCTTAGGACCAAATAAAACAAGTTTACCTTTAGAAATCACGAGGACTCCAGGAACGAACTTAAACCAGTCGGAAAGTCCCAAAATACAGCAAAGAGAAGGAAAAAATGGCTGCTGCAGCTTCTTCTGTTAAACGTTTTTCCCGGTCACAGGAAGGGGAGGAGTTATTTTTTGAAAAGTGGGGTGTGGCTTCACTGGCAGCATAACTTTTTCATGCAGAGCTGTCGTGATTAAAACATGCAGGTTTAGCATTGATGGGATTTATTCAGCTGTTTTATGACAAAGTCATGCTCAAAGAAGATCTCAAATAAAATATGAAATGGTAGCATGATTTTCATTTACAAAACGAGCAACCCCCTATTTTCCGTTTTTTCAGTGTATCAAAAACAATTGCTTACCAGGAAAAAAGCCAGGGGGAAAAAAAAAAATCACTGGAGACTGATTTCTGCAGAATCACTGAGCAAAGCACAAAACTGTAAATCTGAGGTGAGAGGAGTTTGATTTTCTTGTAATGATAGATTGATGAGCTCCTTTATTTCACATGCGTTGCAGAAATAAACAAAACTTGATTGCACAGTTCTGTTTGAAGTTCGCTTAAGGTGCGGCAGAGGGAGTGATGGTATGGAGTGATGGTATGGTGATGGAAAAAGTGTAATCTGGGTTCCAGGTAAGGACTGAGGTAGTTAAACTCTGAAGAATACTAAGCAAAAATAAAAGACTATATCTCTACCAAAAATGGTGCACGGTGGCAGAGCGGCTAGAGCTTCTGCCAATAAGGAGATCGTAAGTTTGTATCCTGGATCACCCCAACATCACACGATCTCTTTGGGTGGAGTCTGCATGTCCTCCCCGTGTTACCGTGGGTTCTCTCCGGGTTCTCCGGCTTCCTCCCACCGTCCATAGACATGACTGTGTAGGTTAATTGACAACTCTAAATTGTCCCTAGTGAATGAATGTGAGAGTGAATGGCTGTCTGTCAATGTCTCTGTTTCTGTGTCTACTGCGACAAGTTGGCCACTGTCCAGGGTGTGCCCCGCCTAAGGCCCAAAGTCACTGGGATAGGCTCCAGTCACCCGCGACCCCGGGAACGGGAATAAGCGGTAGAAAATGATGAATGAATCTCTACCAATCCTAAAACAAAGTTGGATAAAGCAAAACATTACAACAACTTACTGTATCTGTATAGTTTTCAATCAGATCATATTCTTATTCATATTTTTTCAAGACAAAAACAAAATAAAAATGGGTTTCTGTTTTAATTTCACAATAACAAACAACAGACTTGTCATTTAACACAAAAGCAGTCAAAGTTTGTCTCCAAAGCCAAACTCTGCTCCAGTCCTCCAAGCCACATGTTTTTACTGACAGACGAATACAAATCCAAGCATGTCACTTACAACTAAAAATGACTCAATCTCAATCTTGATTAAAGTCTGATTCATTGCCCAGCCCTAATTCTGACGATGTTACATTGGAGCACATATGCCAGCCTCCACTATGAGTTCCACTCGGCTGCTTCACCAGAGTTTATTTTTTTGAACTCCATTTAATATACACTTGGAACTCTTTGCACAAGCTGCAGTCTTGGATATGCTCTCATGCAGTGTAGTGTAGTGTAGTGCCTTATAATCACAAATTCACTAAAGTTGTTGCCCATTTCTCCTGCAAATATACCCCCCATAAAAGCCACTATTTTGAAAACATGTCAGTGGTCATATTCTTCTGCTCATTTGTATATATTTGCAGCGAAAATGAGCATAATCTTGCACATTTATTTCACTTTCAAACAAACTCTCATAGCGTCTTTTGTTAATCTGTCACATCTGATCTATTTTTACAAAGACAAACTTCACTGGCTTCAAGAGGCTATAATTAAACTCTTATTATCATTTGAAACATTTTTATTTCATGTTATTAAGCAAAGCCAAGTCAAAGAGCTACTTGCAATGTTATTTTAGATTTTTACTGTAGCATGTCATCTTTACAAGAAGTGGCAAACTTAATACTTTTTCATTATTGTTCCCGGCACAAAACCCCACCATCATTTCAACCTAATTTGTCTCTATTTACATTTATTAACATTTTACTCAAAGTTTAGAGTGTGCTTGCCTTTATTTAACTTGTACCTCCAAGTGAAAACGGAAAGTCCAAGAAAACCAATTTTACTTTATTGCTAGTGGCTCATCATTCAAGTAGAGTGTAATTCTGCAAAGGAATAACTGAGCATTCCAGCCCATTTTGCAGAGTGTTGAAATAACTTAAAGGCTAAATTATGAGTGGTGGTTGTCTGATCAGGGCTACTTTCCACTTAGCCAAAGTCCTTGCTCCTTGGCCTTCTATTAAACCATTATGAATATTCACCCAAGCCTCTGCATTTTAAATGAGATTCTTGAACCTTAAATTATTCATCTGGCCTTTTACTCACCCGGACATGAAACCACTGGAAGCCCTATTGCCTTTTCTCAAATAAAATTACTTACAATTGACATGAAAGTGTGTAAAAGGCTTGGGGTGATTAGTTAAGTGCAGGTTTTCAAGAAAAGTTCCCTGTCGTTACAAGATAAACTTTGGGAGAAATTTCCTCCAGGTGTCTGCGCCAATTATAATCAAAGGCCTGAGACTTGCATGTGCGATTGGGAAGCACACCAGCCCTCCGTGTGATTAATGGGGGCAGGACTACACACTAGGAGCGCTGACACTGATGGATGTGACTCTGTGAATGACGGATTTAAAGGAATGCCACATGATTTAGTACATGATGATCCATGGAGTAGTAATAGTAGTAGAAAGGAGCTATTAGATAAGCGCTGTGTAGCAAAATGTGACCAGTGGTTTTACCTTATGAGGAATTTACTGAATTGTGTCATTGTTTGGTTCATGGGTTTTTGGGACTGTAGCTTTTTATTCATTGTTTTACGTTGCACCTTACGCCAAAGCAAGTTCCTATGTTTGTGAATTTTGATTTTGATTCTAAAGCCACACAGTTTTCCTGGTTGAGCCACCTTTGTTGTAGACAGGAAGTACAAAAAAAGCAAGCGCATAAGAATAAAGAAAACATTTTACTGACAGAAAGGGTTTAGGCTGAAGTTTAATACTTATTTTGCCTAACCCTAGTAAGTTAAAATATGATGTGCCAGATAGCAACAGATGGACATGATAGAAATCTATATACACAGGCACATATGACACTTTTTATATACATAAGTATGTATAATATAGACAGAAACAAACAGTTACTGACCTGCATACAAACGCACTCACACACTCTTTTGATTTATAGATATTTGTTTATTCCATTGGACCTAAGGTGTAAATAGTTTTAGAGTCTTGAAATGTCTCCTCCAAATCGTTCCATCAATTAACTCCTCTTACAGAAATACATCTATTTTTAACGTTAGTCCTTACATTTCCTTTCTGAAAGATACTCAATCCTCTGAGGTTGTGCCCTGTGTCTCACATCTATCCATCTGTCTTGAGTGGACTTTGACTCGAGGACTTGAACTCAAGGGTCATGTATGCTCCCTTTTCGAACTCAAACAGATCAGTGCATTCCAATGTCAAGGCTGTGTTCTGGTAAATAACCACCAGAGGGAGCGCAACGTCATTTAGAGAACTGACCAAACCGGAAGAAAAACGAAAAACAAACATGGAGGCCCCTGTTGCAGTTTTTAGATCACATTTGTTGGAAAAGGATCAGGAAAACAAGATGAAAAAGGAATGTATTTGTTTTGCGCCTTGTCCTTGTCACTTGAGCTTCCATTGTTGAGCCATGTTCACATATCGCAGGACGAACAAGCCTCTATGCTTATCCTCGAATAAGAACATAAATGAGTCTTTATCTGCAAATAAATGCGCGTGGTCTCATCTACAGCTTGTCATTCCTTGGAAGTTGGAGCTCTCTTTGTCGTTCTCCTCAAGGTTTCTCTTTTTCCGTCTGGGTTTTTTGGAGATTTTCCTTGTCGAGAAGCAGGGTCTATAGACAGACGCTGCCCCTGGACAGTTATCCGTTTGCTCATTTCCTGTGAACTTTGGTTAATCTGCTTGTCTTTATTGACCAGTGACTGTTTAATTGTTTGATTCTCTGGCTTTCTGTTGGTTAAATAAACAGTTTTGTCAAGCTCTGTGAGGCGACCGAGAGGGCAATTTTCGTCTCCACAAAAATGAATTGGACAGATAGTGCTCATTACAATGGTTGGCGTTACAGTGGCTGCCGTTCCACTCATTCACCACTTCAGCAGTCTGCCACAGTGAGACCCGTCGCTGTCGTAAGTCATGGATTCCGCTTGAATAACGGAACCTACGCGTTTGACTGTGTTAATTTTGTGTGTTTGATTACAACATATTAATGCATTTCCTCTGTTTTTCTCAGTGGCTCAATATACCCAGCAATTATCCCTGAACGTTAAGCTCCAAATTCTTGCCCGAAGCATGTCATTATCCTAAATTAAACCACAAATCTTGTCCATTTGCAACATTATTTGAGAAAACATGTAAGAAATTGCATTAGAGTTACATTGAAGTTGTTCCTCTTGCTTGAGTTTAGCCTCTGTGGTGTTGCTTGCGCCCTGTCATTTCCCAAAATCAATGTAACTTTGATATGCTTACAAGATATTGACAGTTTTGTTCTTTTTCTCTTTTCTCTCTCATCTGTCTGTCCGACCCTTGAACCACCTACTCTTCAATTCCTGCCGTCCTTCGCTACACCAGGTAAGAAACATTTTAGAATCATCCACACACAAACAAATGATTCACCTCACTGTTCTACTTCGCCGTCCCACAAAAACCCCAAACCTGAAAACTGCTGTATACACTTGCCCATATTTGCATTCTTACTTTACTCTTTGCTGCTTTCTATTGGTGTGCAATGGTGTGAAACGGGGCCATATGCTTCGAAACAATTCCCATCAGCCTTTGCAGCATGTCTTGGAGAGGCCGTAGTGAATACATAGTAGCACGAGTAGTTGTAGTAGTGGAAGAGCGACGGGAGCTACATGGCGTTTTCATGCCACTCAACCAGGATCCATGTCCAAGTGTCAGAGCGCGCACAATCAACATAACGCGTTCATTCATAATTGAAGAGTCGTCGTGGGAGAATATAGCCTAGTAAATCCAGTTTACAATCCCATTTGGGTCACTGGGGTAAACTGCAGCGCATTGATTATTATGAAATATGCCGTTGGACGTGGTTTTCAAACTGTGGGGCAGGTAAGGGGGGCACGCAAGGCTGTGAAGTTAAGTCCATGTTCTAGTCCTGGTTTAGTCCATAATTAGCTCCTTTTTAGTCCAGGTTTTGCTCAGTTTAGTTTACTCCGAATGTTGATTTTGTGTGTGTGCAAATGTGAACATACCGTCTTTGGGCTGATCAAGTTTTGCTTGTGACCCACAAAATAACAATGTTGATAACACATTTATTTAACCCTCAAACACATTGAGAGCTAGACCTCTTTTGTAAGGATGACCAAGTCCACAGTTCACAAATATTTTAAAGGTAAACTATGTAACTCTTCAGATTGGGGGTCCACCGCCTTTTGCCTAGAATGTTCCATACTACGGCATTAAACTTATCTATCTTCATGAAGACAAGCAAGTACCTTAATTATTAGTCATGAAATAATTACATGAAACTTAATTATTTTATGAATAATAAACAAGTTATAGAACTGCAATGATTATAAATAACGTCATACATGAGAATGTTACATAGGTGAGATCAAAGACACGCAACACTGGGACTGCAGAGCACCGTGCATTTGCATCTGAAAGCCACAAACCACTCGTTTGAAGACGGTAAGGTGAAGATTTTAAGCGGGCAGAGTTGGTTTGAAAGTGGAGTGAAGGAGGCCATTTTTGTAAAGAAAAAACAAAAACGTCGACCAACATCACAGGTTCCATCCCTTCATTAAAACTCACACAATCCCCTTAAGAATCTTTGGGTCCCGACCCCAGGCAGTAACAACTCCTCTAGGCCAGTTACAGCTTCAAAGTATCCCTCATCAATAAAAACACCTGTAACTGAATAAATGCAAAATACTGCAGACACATTCCATTCCATGTGCAGAATTTTAGCCAAAGCAATAACCTCTCATGGAAGCAGGAATCAGACCCCCACCAAAAAATGTACTTATCGTGCACACTCAAACATATTTTGCTCTTTTCCTTCAAGGCGTGATTTTGTAAACCACATCCACCCGTAAACCCGCTAGGATGTATTCTAAAAACCATTTCCATCTCCAACCTCTTGAAGGCTGGATGGAATCACACCAGCTCACTTTGTCATAATCCAGCAGCACTAAGCCTCGACACAAGAGGAGGAAGTCTCGGCCCATATGTGCACATAATTATAATTTCTGAATGCCTCAAAAGCAGTGTCGGTTGTTTTCTCTGTGCTTTATATAATGAGATGCGCACAGCCTTGGGAACAGGAGGGGCAGGAGAAACAGATGTGTGTGTACATTGTGGAGGTTTAAAGCGCGCCAGCACAAGAGTGAGTGTGCGTCCCCTGTGGTGCATCGTGGGGCTGAAGTCTGTAGTGTTTTTGGGCTTGGGATACATGTCATTAGATCATGGCGATGAATACACATGAGACCACTCTTACAGAATTGACTAAAGACGTAGTCAAGACTTTGATTGGCCTCTGCAGATGCTTGTGGGAGTCGGTTTTACACATAATTATAATGTATAATGTACTGCGCGCCGTGGAATTCCCAAAGAAAGCACTAAACATGTAAATCTAAATTGTGTGGGACCAAAGGCAGGCCTGGAATACCAAGTAGAAACGTGGAATCAAAAGTTGCAATTATCAGTCTTATCTTGTGGCCTTTAGAGGTTACTTGAATTTGTTTTGCTTAAAGATGCACTTTTTTTTTTTCCATTGAGAGAGTAGACATTTCATTTTTAAAATGTGCTGGAGTTTAAAATATCACACACGTTACAGGGGAAGACCGAGTTTGGTATTCACATTTTTACCTTCATCTGAATTGCTCAAAAAACGTGAATTTTTCAACAAGAAGGTTATATCTCAAGTAACAAAATAATCCACCTAATGCCATGTGTTCCTTTCAGTGTTAAGTTAATAGAAAAAGATGAAAAATGTGATTAATCTTTGGTACGTACATATTTTAATTTTATTTTACACAGCAATGCAACACTGAATCAGGGGAATTTAAACAACAAGAAACTGAAATGAAAACTATAGAAACAGCATTTTATCAAGATTGAATTAGTATTTTTAAAACAACAATATAAAAATGTATTTAGTGATCAATACCTTTGAACAGAGCAAGATAGGGCAGGAAGTGGTTTGTTTTGTTCCCTGAGACTTTGAGCTTAATCCCTACAATGAAATATAATACATAAGACAATAATTTTGAGAAATTCTGATTATGTAAAAGTGCGACAACCAACCCCGTTCTTGCTTCATGAGTCAGACTCACCTATTATCATACGGTATGTGACAACCGAGCCCAACTAGACTTTTTAAATTACACCTCGGCCTACTTCTGCATTTTAAAGTTTGCAGATAATAATTCCCCTTTGTAACGACATTGAACATACATTTTGAAATATCAGAACATTTATCCTTAACGTATAAAAACTTTTGCTATCCTCTCACCACAGTGCTGAACGTTTTAGTAAAATATTCAATGTGGATTTTGATCTAGTTTTTGAACATTTTTCTCCAACTTTTCTTTCAAAGCACCCTTCACAACCTGAAATATGGTGAGTGTGACAGCCAGCCCCGGTCTCCCCTAGCCTCTTTGACCAATACGCAGAACAGTCTTTTTAAAATAATATGATGTTATTCCCCTCGTAAACTGTGTGCGACATGGCAACGTCAATCCAGGAAGTGTTTTTTAGAGCTTGCTCATTTTCAACAAACTCAGACATAGTTTCTCGATACATAGCAACCAACTTTAAGGCCAGCAGCTATTGCTTTTAGTCTCATTTCTACAGCTTCACTTCTTAGTTCATAAGCAAGTTGTCTTTGCACGCGCACCTTTCACTTGAACTTGTTTTCCGTATGTATACATTATGTCTAAATGTAGTTTTTAAAGCCTGAATAATTCATAATAACAGACCTTAAGCAACTTTTTGGACCTTCAATCTGTGCTGTAAGTCTATTCTCTAAATGCAACTATCAATCATATTTTTTCCAGCCCCTGTCCAAACTTAGAATGGCTTATGTTTTATTCAACGCTAAATGTACTCCACTGGGCCCAAACCTTAAGCTTGTATTAGGAACAATATAACTTCTTAGTGCGGATTAAGAGCGCTCGGGAATCCACTGCGGACCCTTAATTGAGATTCCCAAACTAAAGCGCCGGGCCTGGCTGCATGTAATAAACCCCCGGCCTCGAGAGGAGAGAGCGAGGGGACAGAGATGTGTGGTCAACCGTGCTAACGACGGACTAGAATTAGATAAACGGGCTATTTAGTGCATGGAAAGTCTATTGATTGGAAATGGAAGACTTACGTTGAAGTCGCACGGATCACATTTGAAAATATAGGCAGAATACGGCATGGCAGAGGAAGTTATAGATCAGGAGGCCAGACAGAGATGTGACGCGGGGGTTTGGGGGGTAAATATAGAGATAGGAGGCAGTGGAGTGTGAACGTTATGGATTTCTCTATCAGTATTTTCACTGCAGCTACAAACAGCCTTCTGCTTCAGCCTGGGCTTGCATTTTTATAAACATGCAGGGGTTCAATAATACTGTTGTTTTAGGGCTTGGAGTAGTCAACTTTGTTTCTGTTTACGGAGGCAAAAAGAGCCAGGAAAGATGCATCAACGACAAGGAATGCGCAAAAAGTCTTCCATCGAGGCACTGTTGTACGTTTCATGACCTGTTCGTTCAAATTTCAACCGTGCTCAAGGCTCTTTTGTGATTTTTACTCACCATTGTTTTTCCTTTCAGAGAAGAGCAAGAGCAGATGTTTTATAATATGATCAGCATCCTAATTCCCGTCTGATTGTAAATGACATATTAATAGAAATTCTAATCTTTGTTATGTTCTCAAATTAACCCAAAACATTCGGGTTGCAAGATTAATTGAAAACAAAAGCGCAGTTTGAATGGGCACGGCTAGCAAAACACAGAATATTTCAGTTTTTTAAAGTACATTTTGTTATTTCCTCAAATAGCAATAATAATAATAACAGAAAATATTGTGCTTCATCATCTATTAAACCTCTTAACCCTGTGGACAGCTACTTCTGGTATTTTGGCATTGATTTAGCATTAGCTTTTTCTCAAACCTTATTGCTCCTGGTTAGGTTTCAAACTTTGGACAGTATCCTAAAACATAAATTGAAAATGTAATCGTAACGTTTGTTGAAACAATGTTTATCTTTTTGTTCAGACTGGCCATTTCAAAAAATTTTATTTATTAAAGTGCTTCTTTTGCTGCATTAATTTCCCTTAAATTGTTGCAAAGTGCTGTCCATAGTGTTGTTGTTTTAAGGTTACAAAATAAGCACTATTTTATTCCTGCTTATGGCTATGGTTGTATTGCATATCTGTTTTTCAGCTGAGGTTGTTTTCCTGGAGAAAGCGGCGCTGCAGAGATCCAAAGTGAGGCTGCTGGCTCAGATCATAAATAATCCTATGCATGAAGACATAGGGGAGCCAGCTGAGTATTATGGAAATACAAATTTATGTTGAAACAGTGCATGAATGCAAAAGCCTCCATTATACAATTCCAAAATGTTTGAATCAAAGAGAGGGAGGGAGCCCACACTTTGCAGCTTTATCATTTTTCACGGTTTCAGTCCAACCATTGTTTCAAGATTTGCAAACAGAAATTTTAATCAATTATAGTTGGTTATTGCAAATAGATATGCATGCCTTTTTCTGAATGTGTCCTACTATTACACATACTCTGATTACATAAAAATCTGAATTCATGTCCAAATAGTTATTCAGCTGTTCTTTATTTAAACTTCACTGATTATTTTGATCACGCTTAAGTCAAGATTTGAGTGCTTTGTTAACAAACATTTCAGTGGTAACAGTTATGGGGTGCAGCACTGTTGAAGCTGCATTATTATCCTTAGCGTTTTTTTTCTTTCTTTTTTTTTTTTTCTAAACAAGCATTGTTTTGCAAATACCCAGAGACTGTCACACTGCATCATACACTGTCCAAGAAAGAGACCAATGTCTATAAATAAAATAGCAAAAGGCTAATTAAAAGATGCATTATTTGTATTGTAGTTGGCCTGTAAACATGCTCTTGAGTACCTTTGCTTTGACATCTCATGTTTTAGAACTTAAACCTACGCCTTTTTACAAGTAAGGCCTCCCCTCATCAGGATTGGTGTCAGCACTCCATCTAGTGCCAGCAGAGGGAGTTACCATGAGGAGAAAAACAAGTTTGACGGCCATTTGACGGCAGAACTGCTCAGAACAAATCTGGTGATGAGTTTTTGGACTTAAAGGTAGCACAGGAAATCTTCGGAGCTCTAGCTGTAACATCACAAATCAGGAGGCAGTTCAAACTGATAGCTTTGTGAGACTCAAAAAAAAAAAAAAAAAAAAGCACCAAAGAAGACAGCCTCGTAAACAGGATTAATGAAACAAGCGAGAAAATTTAAATACAGCTCCAGGTATGTTTTGGTGAGGGAACGATGCTACAACATGGACAGAAGCTCCAAAAGGTAAACATGTAATCTTCTTTTCTTGTCATTTTTCTTCTTTTCCCCCATAAATGAAGACAAAAGGACAGTGTTTCCATGTGTAAAATTAACACTCTCTTGCTTACTGATCTGAGAGAAGAAAAGGTATAGGTCCATGCGTCTAATTCCCTTTGACTAATGCAGTTGTCATGATTGTGTCTGCTGAAGCACATTTGACATTAGAGGGCAGGGGGAGAGAGAGGTGCGTCTTGTCAGAGCTTTTGCATATTATTCATGATGAAGAGTCTAACCCCATGTGCTCAGCTGCAGCGCCTCTAAATGTACATGTCACCTCTCTGTCTGCGCACACAAAAGGTCTACCCGAGCGTGGATTTACGAATACAGGCACATGGTTTGCGGCTGATAACTGTTTTTTAGCATGGATATTCACTTAGAGAACTGTGTGACGAGCCAGCTGATTTGTAAAGCAGCAATACTGGATTTTACAGGTGTATTTGTGTTCCATCTCTGTATACCCATATGTTAAATTACTTTGAGATTTACAGAATTTTATGTCCGTTTTAAAGGTGCTTATTTTTTACACTTATGTTAAAATTAACTTTTTAACAGTTTTTGCGGTCTAAACTTATTCCTCAAGAGCTTTTCATGAGTTACAGAGGTCAGAGTGTGCTGTTGCGGTAATACTGACAACAGCTAGCATGCTAACATCACACTTCCTGGTTTGCAAAGGGTAAAATGGTCTAGAATTAGCTGCAGACAGCACACAGCCGTCTCATTTTGACCTTAGGAGCTGCATTTACAATATATTTGCGGTGGGGCAAGACAAATTTGACTTTATTTTAAAGACCATACTTTAATGTATGGTCTTTAAAATGGCAGATACATTTCTAGATGTAACTATGTAAGTTGATTTTGCAGTATTATATGAATATGTGTGTCGAATGTGCATTTTGTTTGTTGTAATTTTAGGCCTTCTGTTCTTAGAGATTCCCCACAGAGAACAAAGGTGTATCTTCAGAAAGTTCTTCAAGTTAGCACAAAATCTGAAAAAGGTGTTTCATACTTCTTCTTTGGCGGCACTATTTCATTCCACCTTCATCCGTGACAACTCCGGCTGCCTATTTTCATCACCTCTATTATCAGTTTGATGCCTGTAACTTTTTTTCTTCCCTTGGTTGATTTTTCATTTTTCCTGTGTGGAAGACATGACTGTTAGCCAGCAGCGAATAATGGCTTTATTGTGGAGCCGCGGTCAGGGGAGTCATAGGTCCCCTGTGTTATTCTGCCTCGCGATGGGTCCTGGCCAACTCTAGCTGTTGTTCCCACACTGACAGCCAGCGGTGGCAGAGGTTGTCACATGCTTTAATGATTAATTTTTCACTCAGCGCTCCCTCGTGAGACAAAGTGTGTGTGTTCACGGACCAGCGGATAGACTGAGGAGGACTGTATGTAATAGATTCTCCTTTATGGTCAATTGGATAAAACAAATACTGGAGACCACAGAGAGGACACGCAAAGACTGATTGTAGGTGTTCTGGATGAGGCGACGGGCAATCTCTGGATCAGGTTGATGTGTGAAAAGTGCATTTAGGATTACTTAGAGCCTTTTAACGTGTATATTTCATACTCTTGTGCTCAGTATTTCATTTTTGATGAGCAGTCAACATGTTGGCACGATCAGAAAAGATTTGTATGGTCTACTTTAGGGCAAAAAACTACAGACAAAACTTTTTTTTTTTTTAAGTTTGTTCTCTCAACATTCAGTCTTTCATGTGGAAACAACAACACTTGTCCATTCTGCCTTTGTTATTTCCTCCCACAGAGACATCAGCCTTAAAGTAGCACAGTAACCCTTACAATCTTGGACTGAACAAGATGTTGACGGAACGTACAGAAGGATTTGTTGATATCTAATTCAAAGCTTGATTTATTAAAGTTTTGATTCTAAAAAAGACACAATTAGAATTTCAAATCTAGTTTACTCAAAAAACAATTATGCAATCCAGAGCTACCTTCTGTAAATGTTTTTGTATCTAATGTGTGTACAAAATGAAAATTAAAAACCTGGCACTGTACATTTTTCAGCTTGAAATGTCCAAAACATGTACCATTTCTTTACACATAAATAACTCGATGAACGGCTTGTAATACTCTTTTTCTTACATTAACGAGAGTAAACGTCAGGAGAAGTTTCAAATCCTTAAATGTAAGATTTTTTTCCTAGTCACCAGCCGTGTCTCGCCGTACCTATATATATATCCCCTCCTCTATCAGACCAGTGTGTATTTGTTGTCATACCTTGGCATATTTCGGCAGCCTGTCTGCAGTCATCTTCAGAAGTGTCTCGTGATGTTGCTCTGACGTGTCTTGCGTCTCTGATTTACACAGTCTTTGGTGCTGTCTTCCCTCCGCGAGACGAAGCATGACAGCGCCCTCTGCAGTCGGATATGTTTAGAACAGTATGAAAAAGCTTGAATGCCCCCTCATCTCGGTTGTCCAGATTTCTATTGCCCCTTTTATCCGGCGATTGTTGTTTGTTGTCCTCTGTCTCAGTGACTATGACTCCATCCCAATCCATAACGCGCTTTTCCCTTTTGCAGCGGTCTGAGATTGCAGACCTTGGTCGTTCCTGCTCTGAGACGGAACTTGGAGAGTCAATCGTCAAAAAATAGAACAAAACAAGGGTTATCCACAAGTCAACCACAGAAATGAGGTCGAAAATAAATCTTGAGTGTTTATCATTTCAAAACTCTTGGTGCAATATGGTGCTCGCTGGTGGTATACCTCGGTTTGCTTCCTGGCCTTGATCGTTTGCTGAATGTCTGTACTCTCTCTCTTTTCATTTCACGCCACAGCTGTCCTATCAAATAAAGCCTTTGGGCCAGAAAAAATTTGAAAAGTGAACTGTTTGGATACCTCTTCATGAACATCACTTCTGAAATGAAATGTCCAAATCTGTTTTACATTTGAAGACCAGGGCAATGAGATTTTAGTCGATTAATTGGTTGATGGTGTCTCAGTTGATCAACAGTTTTATAAATTGACTAAATATTTTATTGGATTATTAGATTTATATGGATTACAACAGAAACAAGAGGGTTTAATATACCTTTTCACTTATAAACACACTCTGTACTTGTGATATCGTGCATAAACATTTCTAATTGGGTCTTGACGGTGCAGTTTGGGTTTAGTCGACTTATCGATACACAGAGCATGTCTTCAGTCGTCGACCAAGAATTTCTTTAGTCGACCACAGCACAACATCAGCATATTCGCTCTTGCTGATTCCACTGCCATAAAAAAACTGTCAAAAAAGTTACTTATTTCTCCTCAAACCTTGACTCGCAGACTGTACCCCGCCTGGGACGCCGTGTTGTACTACACCAGCCTGTCTGTCACTCCGATGCCACCCGTCCTGATGGGCTAAATGAAGCTTGAAGTGAAGGGGTCCTGCCTCCCACTCCCAGCGGACCCATTCACTTGTGTATCCATCCCTGCTTTAATGAGCGTCTGTCAGATCACCCCGGTGTTAGCCCAGCCTTCATACATGCGTTTCCTTGTTTGTTTGAAGCACAGCCGAGTACTCCGGGTTGACAGCTAGTGCGTGGCTCATTTGCAAAGAACCGTTTCATGAAAATGCTGGAGGGTCTATTAGCGCAGCGTGATGTGGCCCCGACGCAGCAACGCATCGTGGGATATGATACGAATCTTGCGCTTTTGTGTACAAACATTTGCGGTTCATTAGACTAGAGTGAATGGAGTTTTTCTTCATCACAGCTGTGTGTTTGGGGAGATGTTTCATAATCCACTGATCCCTGTTGACCCATTGCGGGATAGGGTCGCTTCACACTGGATGGCATGTGCCACTGTTTATTTGCCGCGTGGATGTGTTTTTCTGCTCGGCTGCTGCTGGGGAGATGAAGGTTGAGTTAAAATGGAGTTGAAATGCTACGCTGCAGCTCTGGGATGGACAAGTTTATTGAGTGTGTATGTTACTTTAGTGCAGGGCATTTGTGGTGAATGATCCACATCTGAGCTGCTGAGGCCTGAACAGAGCACACCCGTTATTCTGTCTGGATTAACAAAATGTTCAGCCATTTTAGGTTTAATGTTAGTGAATGCAAAGTTTTGTGTTTTTAGTTTATGAGATATTTGGGCGAGTGTGTGTCTGAAGCCTGCAAAGTCACAAAGTTACACAAGTGAGATCAGAAGAGTCTCTGTTGTGGTTTTGACTTTTGAAAAATACACCCCCAGATCACTTGTATTCAACGTTGCAGCCAGCCAAAAACTGGTATGAGTATCATTCAGTATTCTGTGGCTGAACACAAACCTGTAGTTGGTTAAGGAAATTTGCTGGGGAGAGGCATGGTATAGTTTCAATTTAGGGTCTGCGATATCCTTTAATCACATCCATATACTTCTCTTTGTAGCGCTTTATAAAACTACACCTTAATCAGCCTAATAAAGAATGACCAAAGACTTAATTCACAATGAACAAATAGTTTAAGAGTTATTCAGGCTTCTCTCTTTATTTAGGGTTAGTGTTCAGAGTTAGGGTCAGGTCACTGATTACGTACTATGAGTCTGATTAAGGTGCAGTTGTTTTGAAGCCTTACCCTTATCATAATATTTGCCTTTACGAGAAATGATCTGTTTCTTCTGAAGGTTCGCCCGCCAATGGAATCGGTTAAATCCACCTGTCACTCAATCAGCATGACCAATGAGAGGAGCAGATGGAAAAAAGTGCTTGTATCTGAGCAAAAGGCTGCATTAATGCAAGACTTAATATGCAATACAGTTTTGTTGTATATTTTTGCGTCTGGCTGCGTTAGAACTTGATTGTTTAATAAATAATGTATACTTACAGAGAGGAATTTATGAATATGGAGCGCTGCAAAAGTGAAATGCAGGATTTTGCGGCTGATGTGTTGCGTACTTGATTGCGGTGTAGTTGCCATAATGTTGATGGCATGTTTTTCTCATTATAAAACATGTGTGATTGTTGTATGAATGCAGAAAGAAACTAGCTATAATAGTTTCCTTCTGAACTGTACTTTCCCCCCTTCAAATAAAGACTAAACTAATCACAATTGTAATTTTAAAATCACCCAGACCTACAGTGTTAAATGTATCCACCTTAATAAATCGTAAATCTGTTATAACGTTATCTTGTTATTATATGATTTGGTGTGGAGCTGGTCTGTTTAAACAATGAGGGAATTCAAAAAACGAAAAGAAAAAACATTGGACAGTTGTTAATATATTGAATCCCGAAAGACTGAGCTGGTATTGTTCAAATTGACAGAAGCCTCAGACACAATTGTGGTGTTTGTTCTTCACATTAATTAAAAATATTAAAACATCTCCAAACTAATTTTGTTCTGCTCAATTAAACACATAAAAAACAGTACAGTTTTATGGAAGCCATCAAGTGTTAAATGAACAATTTGATACTGAACGATGTTATTAAACACGACAGGACAATAATGGCCTCTGAATGTAGTGAAAAATCAAACTAAGACAGATATATTAATCATTTTCATTTTCAAACCAGCACTAAAATGAATAAATTACAAAAAATGCCTTCTCACGCTGATTTCCTTAACATTCGTCTTCTGAGAATGCTTTTTGTCCGCATGCCGTATATTCTAATTTGATGTTTTTTGCATTCATTTCTCCAAGACAGAATTCTCAGCAAAAATTCCTGTGCCATAAAGCAATTTCCAATACATTAGAGGAATGATAGATTGAAGTTGCCGGGCGGCGCTCTCGGGTCAGATCCCCCGTGGGTCATTTTGGGAAAGTTTAGTGAATGATTAGAATGATTATAGAGCGTGGCTGATTCGGGAAATGGCACACGGGCTTTGATTGATGTGCGGCTGACTCGTGGACTGGCAGTGGAAGTAGACGAAGAGCCCGCCCCTCTCCAAGTTTGGGCTTCCTGTGCTCTCATTGGCTTAACTTTGTCTTGTCTTTCACAATGACCTGTGTTGGCGAAGGTGTTGTGTTTTCACTCTCCATTGCGCGCTCTGGTTGGAAACCTTTTAACGCTGGGCTTCTGGAGGGGATTTTTCACAAACAACTGACACTATTGGAATACACTGCCATTCATCTTAGCTAATTGAGTCGGACAACACGTTAATCACACTGGTGCCGGCTATCAATCATACAGGAAGACCGGGAAACTTGGGGGAGGGAGGCAGTGACACATGATGCATGTAGCTGTCGCACTTTAATTTGAATATATTGTTTGCATGTATGCAGTCTCTGGATGAAACACGGCTGGTCTGTAATTGTTTTTGCCGTGATAATATGCTGCTAAACTAGTTGAGTTTGGTGGATTATGTGTTTTCCGTTTTAAACGAAACATACGGCTCCGCAATCGCAGGTGAGTCATCAGCACATCTGAGTCATAAATATATTAGTCGTGACTATTGTTTTCCGTGAATTGAATCCACAGTTTTGCTCTCTTGTTTGAGTTCTGTGCTAAAATGAATGCAACATTTGTAGATGCCATGTACTTTCTCGCTCAATCTGCTACTCATTGGAATATAACTTCAAAGTATATATATATAAAAGAGAAAAAGAGACACTTTATTTTCTCTTCTGTTTTTGCTCACATTGATGCTGGAATGATAAATGGTCTGGTATTTGCTTGCTCTGTTTGCAACCACATGACTTCCTTGTTATGGCAAAACTTGACTCTTTGTGATTCATCTGTGACTATTTCAATCCCTTTGTTGACATTCATTTTTGTTTATGTCCAAGCAGTTTGCGAGGGCAGTAGGTCACTAATGGCCCAGTTGCTTGGAAGACTTCACTATAATAAAAAACTCTGCTTACATATTTGTATTTCTATCCTCAAAGATGGTGTAAATCCCTCTGCGGACAGAGATGTAAAAGCCAAACATGCACATTAGCATTATTTAAACACGGGACAGCGATATATAAAAAGGCCAGACCATGGAACGGGCCATTTGACAGAGCATGGCACGACGCACGATATAATTAGATTTTCATTGTTTATGGCAGTAAAATCCTGATGTTCCTATTAGACTTAATGCTTTAACATTTAGCTCTCAACGATTTTACCATTATGTCCAGGAAACCGAGGGAGGCACTGGCTGGAAACCTGGTTGTCCCACTTTACAGCCAACAGGACATGCACTTACTGAAGATTGTAATGTCATCGCTGGGGATGAGGCCTTCAGAGATCCAACTACTTTTTTCACTTTTATATCCTGTTTTTAAGTTGTGCTTTTGTTTCCACTTGGGAGTTTTCAAAAGGGTTGTGTGTCATTGCAATGTTTTGGTTTTACTGTAATACCAAGTTCCCAACTCCGGGAAGAGCGGGTCAATAAAGAAAAAAGTTAGTGTTCGTTGTTTTAGGGCGTAAGGCAGGACGATACAGTCAAAACTAAGTTCATCAGATTTAATGTGGAAACAACAAACTTGTCCAGTCTGTTTCTAAAGATGTTTCAGTATTTCATTTAATCCACTTCATCCATGGATTTCTATGGGACACTGTAACTTCAAAGGCTGTTAAAATGCATTTTTCTCCCATAGTGACGTACAGATCACCACTTAAAGCAGCTCCTACACTCACCAAACTGTACAGTTTTGTACTTATCAAGATTTTGATGGAACATACAAAATTATTTTTAGATATCTAATTCTAAACCTGATTTATTATAGTTTTAATAGAATTTTCTGTAAGATCTAGGTAAGAAATCCAACCCCCCCTGTAACTGTAAAAAGTTACAGGTTTTTACACATAAACAAAATTAAATGTAAAGGTCAAATATTCTACTAGAGAGACTTTTTTGAGCTTTTAACCATGTTCTAACAATGTTCCGTCATCAAAAACATACCTGGAGTTGCAGTCAGCTGCATTCACACTGTTTTGAGGAATGTTCATCAGAAAATTCTTCCCCCTCCGAGCATAACAAATACTTCCTGCTGAACTTCCTTGATTCTGGGATGTATTTTTCTGTGTCACTTATGCGAGAATCTTTTGCTGTTTTAAGTCCTTAAATCATCGCCAGACTCGTTCTGAGCATTTCTGCCGCTAAACATGATAACTACTATTGCTATCTTGATAATTATTCCACAATAAACTTTTTTTTTTTTTCTTTTCAAAACATGGCATGGTAAATTAAAGGTTTTAAATAACTGACAACCCCTGATGAATAGAAAGGTTTTTTTTTTACTCACTAAGGAATAAATTGTTCAAATTGAAAAGCTACTTGTGTAAGCGTATATTTCTCCTTGTGAAATCTATAGAGCTAATTAAGCTAACCCTTGTCTCAGCTCTCGGCATCTGTTTCTCCTTTTGTTTTCCTGATTAGCCTTTAAAACTACTACAAGGTCACCTACACACTCCCAAGACCAGCAGCATAAACGATAAAAAATACAAGCATGAATATCAACAACTGAACACAAGGCTGTTTGAAATATTAATTAGGATATCACTAATGGGAAGTAAATCTGCCACAATGCAATTATGATTACTCGTATACCATTTATTTTCCCTAGAGCCTTTTAAAGTTGGAGCACCTGATTTTCAAACCGTGAATGGAGAAAGTATGTATTTAAATCTATCTGCAGCTCTCACAAACCCTTTGGCACATGGTTAATATTCGTGTTCATGAATTTCCTGGTGCGTGCTCAGCTTTTGAACAGTTTTTTTCAGATGGCGAAATGAAACTGGGGCTGGCCGCCAAAGCTCACGCCGCTTACACCTTTTGCCTCCAGGTTGGCGAAAGATAAAATAGTTTATTATTAGATGCAGCGGTCTGATTTTGTCACTATGTTCTGCTTTGCTGAGATTGTAACATCAAACTGCTCAGGGACTACAGGTGGAAATCAGCTCATTTTGCTATAACTGCGTCATTTTGTCACTTAAGTAAAAAAGGAGATACAGAAACAAAAAAAAAATACTGGTACTACTTTATAATAACTACATCTTTTTGCCTTAACAAAGCAGGCATAAATACTTAAATTATAATGAGTTTATTAAGCATGATCAAGGATTAGGAACAGTTTAGTTAGGGTGAGTCTTGGTGTTAGGAATTAGGATTTGAGTTTTAGTTAGTTACTAAGCCTGAATAATTAGAAATAACAATTTGTTCACTATGAATTAAGTGTAGTTATTATAAAGTGTTACCTAATTGCTAAAGTAAAAGTACCACATTGAAAAAATAAGTTAAAGTATTGAAGTGCCTGTAAAACAAATTACGTTTAGAGTAAAAAAGTGAAAGTATTTAATAGATTTTGAGAACTATTTAAGAGTCAAATTTAGTGCTATTGATAAAGAATTGTGCTGATTTTTCGTCTTGATGAGTTTTATCTACACTTTTACTTGTACAAAGTGTTGTTTGGGCATAGTGTCTAAAAACATTGACAAATCGATTTAAAAAACAAGACAGTTCTTTAATAGTTATCTGGGACTCCAAACCTTTAGGCCAGTACTTAAAAAAATCATCAAGGACAAATACTTTTCACTCCAGTTAAAAAATGTAGCCGCGTAAAAAGTACAGAAACCTGCTCTAAGATGTATATAGAAGTAAAAAGTAACATTAACTCCAGTACAGATACATAAAAAGTGAACTGTACTTTAACTTTAACTTTAACTTGCACTTTGTTACTTTCCACCACTGAACCTGGTACAAGGCATCTGTCCTTTTTTCCTTTGTCCCTGCTATAAAAATACTATACGGGCAAAAATGTACGCAAGAAAGTCTGATACCGCAGCTTTATGGACTCTAAAACAATCGATATGGGGCCGAGTAGTAGTAGTTGGCAGATATTGCATCACCTCTATTAGCCCACCGCCCACTGTCCAATACTCCTTCATTTCTCCCTGCAGTGGGTCGACAGGTCAGGTTGCAGATATGATACCACAATGGGATAGCCAGGCTCGGCCCATCCATCAAACCCAAAGTGCCCGTTAGAGCATGGGAGACACGCTAATATTTGACTAATTAAGATTGCTGAGTGCTCCTCTTTCATTCACTTTGGTTAAAGAAGGTTGGTCACCAGGAAGTATAAGTGACATTGATCGTCCCGTACGCCGTAGTAATGGCGCTTTGCCCTTCTACCTGTGCGACCTGCAGATAAGAAACGCATACTGTACGATATGTAATGAGTCTAGTGTACCTCCATCTTCATCCCATCTCACGTTTGACCTTTTATTTACCGGTCGTGACTGAAGGGCCTGCTGCGGTTAAGATAATGGCTGCGCGGCGACGGTGCATAGTATTTCTTTTTAATGGAAAGTACTTGGGTCTCATTCGGTTGCTGCGGAAAGCGATCTAAAGAAATGACGTTTCAGTCCTTGAGTTGGGTCTGGTCTGTGTTATCGTGGCTCCTCCCACCATCGAAACAGGTATAGCTTGTAACTGAATGGTGATCTGTCATTGTTAAGTGTTCAGTTCAGTTAATCGCCCGCAGTACATCGATTAGTATAGGTGGCATGATGGCTAGCACTTTAATCTCAAACTAAAAAGCTCCTTGGTTCGATTCCTCTAATTGTGTGTGGCGTTTTTGCATACAGGGTTTGCGTGGTCTTCCCATGTCTTGCTGCGTTTGTTCCAGGTACTCATCAACCTAAAAGATTGAAATGAAATCCTCTTCCAACCTCTGTAGTTCTGGAAATGGGTAACTGCGGCTGCTATTTTCTCCTGATATCTTGTTCCAGCAACATTGTTAGATGAGTCAACAGCCATCTTCAACATTCCATTTGATTTTGAAGGGAACATATTCTGCTACAGTGACTTTTTTGAACTTTTAACTGTGTTCTTACAATGTTCTGTTATCAAAAACACACTTGTAGTTGCATTTAGCTTCATTCACGCTTTTTTGAGGAACACTGTTTAGAAAATCCTCCGGCTGTCAAAAACACTCCCTGCTGAACTCCCTTGATCGATGCAGTTTTCTCTGATTTTAAACATCACTTATTTGAGAGTCTTCTGCAGGTTTAAGTCCCTTAAATCATCGTCAGACTCGCTCTGAGCATTTCTGCCGTCTAAACACGATAACTGCAACTGTTAGCTTAACTCGCGCACTTCACAAAAGGTCGAATAAAAACATGTTCAGCTTGTGTAAGTGCTGTGCAGCCAGTAGTGCTTGCACAAGCTCAGTAAATGCCAGGGATCACAGAACTAGTACAGATGTACATTTTGTTTTTTTGTTATACAACATGAGATGCCAAACTTAAGGTACTCAAGAGCACATTTAAAGGCTAATAACAATACAAAAAAATATGGAATTTACAGTTTTACTTGCAGCAATAACAAAGAAATGGATGACAAGGTGACAAGGATGGAGCTGACTATCAAGTACTGGACTAAAATAACTTTTGATATTTACAAAATGAAAAATTGACTTTTACTTTGAACTTGAAAATTGACAAATTTGCCAGACACTGGGACAGATGGGACCGATACATACAACATATGCCTCACTGACATTTTTATTTTTGGTTTATAATGCAAAAAAAGATAGAAAATGGCCCAACTGCTCCTTAAATTCACAGCTGAAGTAACAGAATCCAATTTTGCAAGTTGGAAAAAATCCTATTTTGAGAAGAGAATTATCATTTTAGACTTGTTTAGACTTGTTTATGAAAATGAATAACTTTTCCATTTCCCCTGAAGAGGGATGTTTATATCCTTATCACTCTGGTGTGCAAAGTCTAGTCTAAACCTTTTTTTTTTTTTTTTTTTTTTAATCAGAAAATGCACCGCACAAACAGAAAATATCAATTCATTGCTTTGATCCACCTTCAAAACAGGATGCCTTCGTGCACAGCATCGGAAAAGAACTTGGCAGATAAATTGTTATCAACATTTGGAGAACTAATACAGATCTTGACTCTTTAAATCCCTCTGTCTCATTATGTCAGCCCAGACAGACTTCACGATAATGACACCACGGCTCTGTGCCATGCCATTATTTACATCCTTGGCTTGGGTTAGAGTTAGGGCTGTGATTTGTGTTTAAAAATTGAAAAGTGATTGCAATTGTGGAGTAACATGCTCATAATTAATTGTAAGATTGAAGCTATTTCTTCTAAAGTATGTTTTAACGGCTTTTTTGGTTGCCACATATTTTATTGTGTGGAAGTATTGGTATATTTCATTTTCACAGTAAAATCCATTAAGTTTATTGTGTGGCCGTTTGGTTTTGTGCATGTGATATTCAGCCCACACGGTTTGAATCAGAAGGGAATGGAGAGGTTTTCATAATAAGTTTCATTGACTTCCTGTTCAAACTGCAAACAGTGACATTTCCCAGTAACAAGCAGCAAATTGTAATTTACATGTTTTATTTTTGACAAGTGGCTACGTAACAATTTAAATCACTTGGAGTCTTCATTTCACAAATAATCTCTAATCTAAATACAGGGACGTGGGCGGGGGTAGGGGGCAGGTGAAAACAGGACTTTTCTGAGCACTCAAGCCTCAATTGCAGGACAATAAAGGATTACTCACAGATACAGTACATGAATCAATCAAAATACAACTTTGAGTCAACTAATGATGAGGAAACACCGTCGTAACAAGGTTTAAAGCTTATTAAAGTTGATTTTGCATATGTCCCTTTTAATTGAATGTATTGTTTTATGTTTAAACAGATGGATAAGTGTGTTCCATCAAAAGTGCTCCTCTGACATCTTAACCATAACAAAACCAATATGTGGATTTAGTCTTGCATGCATTCTCCCTCCAGTATCTAAAACCACTCTTGACTTTCCGGTGCCAGTAGAGTCCTGGCTGCCGCTGATGTTCCACTCCAATCGCCCGTAATGGATCCAAATTTAGCGGAGTCCGTCAGGGGTGTTGATTTTATACCCCCAACCTCTGTTTATGTCACACTACTGTCTGTTTCCTCTGTGGTGACTAAGCACTTTCCGATGCTTTTGGGGCCTCCCTCGGAAAGACTCCAAATGCGATCACCCATTGAACGCACTAAGCCAGCTTGGCCTGGATAAGCGTGGCTGTTTTTTTTTTTTTCGTTTTTTTTTTTCCAGTCTCCGGTTTCTATTTTTTTGGCGCTCAAGTCCAGCAGCTTAGCCCTCACCTCTCTGGCCAACTGCACCGGGCCAGATAATGTCAATCCCTGGCCCGCTTGGTTGGTCTGTAGACATATAATCAGCATTTACATTCTCCATAACATTTTAAATTAAAACATTTTTTGCCGAAGAGATCCTGCTGTTTGACTTCGACCAGGGGGTATGAATGTCAAATGTCAAGCAGTGCATGTCAGACCCCCGCTGATGCCCCATAGCTGGCAACTGGCCTTTTAAGCTTTTAATTATTAAAGGGACTCAAGTGCCTGTAATGCATCGTTCAGCGCTAGTGCCAATTATCCAGCTAAAGTCATAATTATAGAGAGACTATTAACAGTATTTGGGATTTCTGAATGTGGTGCGTTATGATTTGCAAGAGCTAGAATTCCCACACGCATCTCCACTGTTTTAAAGATGCCCTGATACAGCACATTTTGTTGTTGCACCATGAGTTTGAACACGCACAAGTAATGATAATAATGTCTTGCACTTGTAATGCACTTGAAATGGTTGTTGAAGCCTTGAAAGCGCTTCATTGTAGTCATTGTTCGTTCAAAAGAAAACTAGTTACCAACGACATGGTGTTTTTCATAAAAAGGCAGATTGTCGCAGGAATGAGATCATGATTGAAATTGTATCATCTATTCGCCCAGCCCTACATTCATGATAGGCAAGGTGGGTGGAGTGTCTTGCTCTAACAACTGAGACACTGCCGTAATGAAAAGATGCGTGCAGAAGTTGTACAGTAGATGCAAATTGTACTCAAGTAAGAGTAATAACGTTGTGCTCCATGAGATTATACAGGAGTTGGGGAAATGACTTAAAGGGCCTGTACCTGATTTTGAAGTGTGAGACAGGAACGTGTTTTTTTTTAACTGTTAGCCCTACTCACATAGTCCTTCCTTTCACTCAATATTGCACCATGACTCAGAAAGGACTGTCTGAAATAGTCTGATGCGGTTGTTTCCTTACAGTTCCTCTAACTTTCCTTACATTTAGCACTTTTAAAACTGCACCATGACAGAGAATCACATTTGGGGGATAGTGTCAGGCAGTTTTTTTATAATTTGCACAGATTATACATTTCAAACCCAATGTCTGCAATGATGGATGCAATTTTATAATTGCATCTATCAAACAATGTGTGATGTGAACAGAATTTATCTTATCTAGAGTAAATAAAAATCAGATACAGAGCCTTTAACTGTCTGTCTGGACAGTTACTTGTAAACTTGAAAACATAGTGGGAAAGTAACGCAATTTGTGTACTCAAGAAAAATACTGTTTCTCTGTAAAATAGTAGGATTAAAGATGCTGTACCGGATTTTTTCTGTTTTGAAATGTGTAAAACAGAACTAGTTCATTTTAAAATCTTTACATCAGTCACATGTATCGCTCACTTACGTAATGCAGTCCCAGCATCCTAAATATTCACTGCAATGAGTGCTTTTCTTGAGCCCAGAGTGGGTCACAGTAAAGCTAACAAATATTAGCATGCTAATGGCGCACTTCCTGCTTCTCGTTGAATAAAACACTCTATAAATAGATGCAGAGAAAGAGCCAGGGTGTCATTTTCAATTGAATAGATGCTTTTACAATATATATGAACTGGGGCAACACAAATTGTACTTTATTACATGTAAAAAATCAAGTGCATTACCAGTCCTGTTTTTCCACATTTCAAAGCAGTAAAAATCAGGTGCAGTGCCTTTAAAAGTATGATGTTTGCAAACTACTAAGAGAATTAGAAATGTTTCACTTTCTGCTTTTGATGTGTTATTCCCTTCAAATGTCAATACTAAGTTTGTGGTGTATAATTTAACTTCCTGATCAGAAATGGTGACATCACACTATAATTCCATAACTGTAATTTGTACCTGCCGCTTTATCGGTGTGAAAATATGATCACATTTACCACATGTACCAAACTATTAGAAAGAAATAACAAACCTGTCGTAGGTTATCTGCACTGACATCGTATTTGCAGTGACTTATTACTTATTCATGCTCAATATCTAATTCCTTTACGAACCCAATTCCCACTAAGCTGTTTATGACCCCGTGTAGGTTCATTGAGCACATAATACAGTCGAAAATTTCCCTCTCAAAGTTAAATTCGTTAATTTTCTCATTCCTTGTTCACGGTATCGTAGCGAAGACGTAAAATAGGTCCAAGGCTAATTGCATTGTGTAGGGGAAGAAACACAGATGCATACATTTTGACAGAAGCGCTCCGGGCTTTCTGCGATATTCCATTCTTTTCCACTAAACACATATTTGTACAATTACTCCACGCTGTATGTAAGGGCACATTTTCCTTATGGAGCTTTGCGCATTATTAATTGTGCTTTTTGGCAGTTCATTTCTGTCCAAGTCCGGCAGCAAAACCGATCGAATTACATTGTTACATTCGCTTTGTATATCCCTTAAAGCCATTGTTCGTGATAGAATAAGAGGAATCGAAATGGTGCAGAAATTGCAGTGCATTGGCAGTGAAAGCTTATTAAGGCAATCCACAGATGAAGCATGCTGCCTGTTGTAATTGCAAGACCTTTGATTCTCCTCTAATTACTCCGTCTTTGTAATTAAGATTCACAAATAACTAGCCAGCTTCTTTTCCATGTGGGTCCTGGATAGCAGGAATGTGCAAGGTGTAATGGGGGCAATCAAGAAGAAAGAAAGCAAGAAGATTAAAACTGCTAATATTGGATTAATTGTGTTGTTGTAACATTGACTGGCTCGGTTTCCATTTTCAAAGAACATTTTAATAAGATAAAACCTGGAGATTGTGGAGGTAAGAGTAGTAAAGAGGGAAAGGGGGCGGTTTTTGGTGCGAAGAATCTAAAACAAAGGCGATCCGGCCACAATGAAGAAGGATTAAGGAGTGGACAAGATAAGGAGGTAGGGATTTATGATGACACTCTCAGCTAGGGCGTCCCCACTCGACCCTGCGTCTGAATAAACACAAGCCACTTTCTAACCAGGCCATTAGCTCGGGAAATACAGATTGTTAAAAAAAAAAAGGTGTTCCTCGATAATCCATTTTTGACAGTTGACGCAAATGCACCTTTTCCTCGTTTTGTCTCTTTTCAATTACAGAAATCCCCCCGGTGAAAGGTTATGTTAGGATAATGGTGTCTGGAATGTGACAATCTGCCAGGCTTTTCTTTGTTGTTGAACTGTTATGATACAATGGGAGATGACAAAAAATGTTCACCTCAGAACATGGGTACAAATCCACGCAATTACTGACAAAGCTGCTGGAGATTAGACGAACGAAATGCAGAAAACCATTCAGTCAGGTCACCAGATTTAGTGTTATTGGGGTGTTACTAAAAAAGAATTCCTCGAGGTTGCTGTTATGTGTATCCAATCAAAAGGTAGTTTCCAATCCAACAAGATCATCTTCAAAGTTCTGCACATTATACCAATATACAACAGATAAATAAGTATTAAATGTGAGAAGCAATATATAGATAATTTACCCCTGAATCTAAACTAGTGACAAATCCTTGCAAGAAAGGGCTATTGCCTTGGCTGAGATCTTAGTGCTCTCTGTGCTTCCAATACTTTGGCATATAATAGCTTCAATCTGATGACTAATATCTCAGAATAGAGCATTTTTCTTAGAGGTTAACTACTACATGTCATAACACCGCTTTTCTGAAGCCAACACAATTACCGGGATAATTAAGGCACTGGAAAGTCGTCAAATGATTAGATATGGAGCGCACAAATAAACCGTGTGTAACAGTTAAGGTAAAACGTTACTTCTTTGCACAAATTTGACTGTAAATCATTGAGTTTTGTTTGTTCCAGCATAAAAGTGAGACTCTCTTTACTTGGATATTCCTCACACAGTTTAATTTCATACTGTGATGTGTTTCAGGTGATGTAATATTAGGACCACAGCCACAGGAATCATGTTTTAAGAATAAAGAGTTCAAAACGTCACTCTATTTTTAAAAGATCCATAAAATGACGCCCATAAAAGGAAAAAAAAACTGGGACGGAAACCCATGACTATTGCAACTCCAAGCAAGATGGTCAGACATTCGGGTCTTAAGTTGGATATACAATTCAACGTTTAGTTATTATTATGAATTGAAATGAATCCAAATGTAATTGTCTCTATTGGTTCTGTCTTGATACCTATGTTTTTACATTTTCGAAATAAAGACAAACAAACAAAACAAACAATTGATAATTAATCATTGGATTTACAGCACTTTACAGTACATTATTCATTCACTCCACACCCTGTGGTGAGCTACTACTGTAGCCACAGCTGCCCTGGGACAGACTGACAGAAGCGAAGGTGCCAATCTGCCCCATTGGCCCCTCTGACCAGCACCAGCCAGTCACATATTCACACGATTCACACAAGGCAATGTGGGTCAAGTAAGAGGACACAACTGGCTAGGCTACAGGGTGCAAACGTGTTTACCAAGGTCAAATGTATTTATATAACACTTTTCCAACAGCCAGTGGTGCCTAAAGTGCTTCACAGTAAAATTAAAACAAGAATAAAGCTACAATAGATATGTTTTATCAACTAAACCCCCAGTATGAACAAATATCACCTGTCTTCATGGAAATAGCTAAGTTTTAGGCTTTACTACTTGTGGCAGACAGTCCACCAGAAAAGTGTCATAACATCTCCACTATCAAATGGGCGGGGCTATGATGAGACCTGTGCTCTCCTTCCTCTCCCTCCTATGACTCTATGGAAGATATGACATTTCATTCATTATCTTCGGCTCGGAACTGGCTTTGATTGCCTGCCACTTTGTTATTAGACCTTATACATGTTCTAAAAGCTTTTCCATGACCTTTCCATGTGGCACATTTCTTGACGTTGGCGGTTGCGTATCTACTGAAGGGCGTAGTGTAAATGAAGCCAGTGTGAGATGAAAGAACATGCTGACAGATAAATTTGTCTGTTTGATTCTACATGCGTTTAGATTACATGGTTGCCTGCCCTCTCTCCGGTGTGCACGACGTCATAAAAGCAGCTCATCAGAATGCCACTGTCATTCAAACTTCGGATGGCACCAAGGCGCACATTAAACTAGAGGTGAGGGCTTGCCGAAGATTACTCAGAAAAATAGCAGGAATTCAATTATGGCGGTGCACACGGGTGTGAAGGGATTTAGAGGTGAGCTATTTTTGAGGTGTTTCGATTGGGGTTTAAAAAAATTCAGAGGTGTGTTCGTTCAAAATCGTTGGATAAGGGAATAAAAAGGCACACTTTTAAAGCAGGGATAAAACCGGTTCCGATTTGCACCTTTTGTGATGATTTACAAAGCCATTATCTACATGCTCATGCAAAGTATTTATTAAAGCAATGTACCCAGATTTTCTACTTGGTTTTTATTTGATGATAACAAAATGTGTAACTCAGCGCTTTGTACCTTTCCTACATTTAATTCAACATCATTATTTCAGCCTGGGACAATATTGACCTTGTGAAATACTAAACAAAATTGTTTGGAGCTTACCACAAACAATTTAAGATTTACCTTTGGATCAATGCAAACTACAACTGCGTCTTTCTACTTTCTTTCTACTTCTACTTTTTCACAAACAAAAAGTATTGTTCAATTAAAGGCACAGTATACAACTTTCTGAAGGTGAAATTCTTAATTCCTCGGAAATAAACAGTTAAACCATACTTCTGAACATTCCCATGCAGATAGATACGTTTGATGGTGTACTGTGTGATCTTATAGCTTAAGGAACAACATTTCCATGGAAACAAGCTGGAGGACAAGTCAATTTTATGAAGATACAATATATTTTTAGTGCAATAAAACAATCCAAAATGAGCAAAAAAAAATCTTGCTTTTGTTTCAGTTTATTTTTTGGCAAAACGGTATGTACTGTGCATTTAGCCATATTCTGTATTACGCAGCTAGCAGTTTTATCTTTTGTAATCTGGACTTTTCGAATTTCCGTTGAGACAAGCAGGTCAAGTTACAGGTCAGTTTTGTGGAGAGTCAATCCGTTCTCAGTAAGAATTATTGTTTTTCTAGTTGTTTCATACTTTTTTGCAATAAAAAAACATGTAATTGAATAAATGGAATAAAGATTAATGTGAAATGTTGACATAGACTTTGACATCACCAACATGAAACCCACCTTTAACTGGAAATATTTTTTAACAGTTTCCTTGAACTTGTTAGTCAGACAGAGCGACCATAACTTTAACCTTTCCAACTGTCCTTATTTTCTGATAAAAGTCCCAAAATAAAATCGAGCGGTGACAGATTTTTGACTCATTCCTCATGTAGACAGGTGCGACTGGTGAGTGTCCTTTCCGATGGCGGCCTGTGCATTGATTGGATGAGAGGACGGGGGAGAGGGGGGTGTCGCTAATGGCCGGCTGATGTGTCTAATCGCGGACTGCGTGACCTTTAGCGGAGACACCTTCACTCCTCTCTCCACAGCGCTCCACACACTCCACTGTCAGGCTACATTTACCCGCGCTTAGCTGGAGAGCACTGAGCCATATGCCGCTCTAAACCCATGGAAATTGGCAGGTTATATAGAATGACATTATTCTGGGCTGCAGTGGCTCAGTGGTAAAACATTAACATTAACAAAGATGGAGGTTCGATTCCCAGTGTTGTTATGTCCTTGGGCAAGATGGTTTAGGCTGGATAACGCCACTGGGCCTCAGAGAAGCGCGGAGAGGCTGTATTTTGGGGAATATGTTTGTAGAAACTGTCTGTGGAAGGGGCATGCTCGATGGCTTCATGTTCCATTAACAAAATTCTCTTTTCACTAGCATTTAACTTCACTTCACAAAAAATCTTGTGAGGTTCTTCTAATAAGACAGTTTGTAAATAGCTATAAGCTCATTTACCTTACAGGCATGGTCAGCTTGACAGATCTATCAAACTGACCTGACCTGCCCCGCGTGGTGGTCTCTGGTAGAGCTGTAGTCAACTAAAGAAATTCTTGGTCAACTAAAGACGTGCCCAATGAACCGATTAGTCAAGAAAAAAGTGGTGTGTGGCAAAAAATGCACAGGAAAAACATGGAACAACAACTATTTATACACAGTATAAATAGTTATTGTTATAATAAGTACTAGGAAACATAGTATTTATATGTTGGACTTCAAAATCTTAGCTAACTCACTCCATATCTTCCGTTTTTTGCTTTTTTGGTCATATAAATCAATTTAATCTAACACAAAAAAAAAAAAAAAAATTTGTCGACTAATAAAAATGTCGGTCGACTAAGACTCCATCGACCAATTAATCGACCAAACGACTAAAGGATTACAGCCCTAGTGGAGAAGTGAGCCCCATGTGTGAGCCAAGGTAAAAGCTCCCTTGTCTCTGTTGATGGTCCATGTGCCCCGCTTCCTGATTTCAATAGACTCTCGCATCATATAATTACAAGAAGACAGAATGAACTTTCCAAATATTTTACTTCAATCTTGAGTAAATCCAAACATGAGTGCCTGCTGTTTATGAGAGAGGGAGGGATGGAGCGTGAGATTGACAGGCTGTTGCGGTGAAGAAGTTGAGGCGAAAAGCAAAGCTCTCGATTTACAGCTCAATGAGTTTTGAGTGATGACCGAAAGGACAAAATCGCTTAGAGATAGGGTGAGGAGCTTGGAGTAGAGCTGCCACTCCTCCACATCTAGAGAAGCCAGCTGAGGTGATTCGGGCTCTGATGCCTCCTTGACGTCTTGGGATCTCCGGGAGGAGATGGAGGAAGTGTCTGGGATTAGGGAATGAGTCTTAAATGGATCAGAAAAATTGGCCTATCGCTGCAATCTACAAATAGTAATAATTTGTGGAGGTCTTTCTGGGCAGTAATAGGTGCAAACTGAATGTATGGATTACCAAAAATGCAACTCCAAACACACTAATGATGAGGGGAAACCATTGTAGATCGTTCAAAAGCTCATAAACGTTGATTTACAATATGTCACCTTTAAATTGTGTCCCCAGACACACAGCATACAGTAAAGCAGTTTTTAAACCTCTTTCCTACAAAATCACTCCTAATATTTTCATCAGGAGCTTCTGACCGGAGTCTGAAATTTCCTGCACTAAAGTCATTTTGTGATCAGATCATATTTAATGGGGTTGAAATGAAATCAGCCGCTCTCATTCCACTGTGCGGGGCGTTCCTCACAGCTGAGACAGTCTGCACAATGCTCCGGACCTCTCACTAAAGCCGCTAATCAAAGTGTGAATGACTTGGACATCTTGACTCCCTCACTGTTCACAGTCCAGTTTCCCAGGACCAAAAGGGTCAGTACAGTCTATTAAGTGGGCACCTGCTGCTACCCATCTTTTAGCTTCAGTAGATTTTTAACAAATCAAAGACCCTGCCAGTAATTCTCCACCTTCTCATTCATAAAAAGCTACTCCTTGATACAGTTTTTTGTGTCTAATATTCAGTACGTTGGACTACAGTGAACATAAGATACAATTTCCATTTCCAACGTTTACTTTCCCCATCTATAACGTTTCCTCAAATGACAGGTATAGCTATCTCAATCAGGTGGAGTATAGGTGCCGGTGTCATTCTTAGACAAACATTGGTCTGTTTGCCAAATTATTATGCAAATTGCTGCCGAACAGACTCTAGATGATTTGCTTTGAAAACACTATAAAAGTAAAGTATATACATCATATTGAGAGAGGCCTGGAGCCACAACCATCCTCTGTGAATCATTTTGCTACATTTTTCTTACTATCATTTTTCATTAGAGTATACATTGGGCCGTTATGACTTTGGAATCTTTTGTTCCCCAGAATCCTAAAATACACGTTGATCAGCTGATCTTGGACTTAAGTTGAAGCTAATACTTTGGGGACGTTTGCTATTTATGGAACCGTTTTTTCCATGCGCCGTGTCACAATGTCACAGTTTGTGAAGAGAATTTGTCCCTGAGATGTTACAACCGACCAATCCTGCAAGCTATAAATTCTTCCTTGAAAAACTGTGAGCAGAACACTTCCCCCCTCTGCCCTGTGATGTGTGTGTTCCCTGACCCTCTGCTGACTCCTGTCTTCCAGCCAGCCTCATGTGTCAACCGGGGAACAAAGTTTGTCCTCTTCTCTCTTCCTCCCCGAGTGGACTGTGCCTCTGCATTCAGACTTCATGCGCAAAATTTAGCCTTTTTTGTAAACACTTTGCATTCACTTTTGCTTTGGGGTCCATATTTTTGACCACCCACACAATCCTTTTGCTCTAAAGAGGCATTTTCTTACTGTTGCACACACATATGCAAATGACCATAAGCCCTTGCCTGGCCACTGTCCCTGCCTTCCTTCGCCTGGATGGCTCTGTAATTGAGTTTTGGGGATGTGACCTGGCATTTGGGCCTTGTGTGCAGGCTTCCCTCATTACAGAAGCCTAATTGGGATTAGAGTAGCATTTTGTGCTGGCAATATAACAATGTGGTCATTGCCAATATCTATATTGGTCTTATGTACAAATGGTATAAATGGGAGGGTTTATGCATGTTTGCTGCAGTTATGGGAGTGGGAGACATATGGAGCTTTGATGCAGCAGTATGGTTGGTCTTGTTGCTAATGTGCACACTTAAGCCAGTGTATTTATGAAAATGAACAAGAAGAGGCATCGCTGTTTCAAATCTGCTATTTCAATTGCTCCCTTTGTTCAAAAAAATATCAAAAAGTACAGAAAATTATAGTTAGAAACTAACTCTTGCAGCAAATATAGCTTGCTCACTTATTTACTACTCATTGTTAGTACACGTCCAGTCTCTTTTGTCCCCTTTGACTTCATCATTAAAATATCTGACATGTGCTTTCATACATAGGCTACTCGCTCTTTATCCAGTTTAAAGAAATGTATAACCACAGTTCCAAAGACCTCAAACTTGATGCTTTTACAAGTTATACAATCATGAATGTTCCCTTGGATGCACACGTCCTACAATGGGGTTATTATGGGTCCTCCTTGTCCTTGCCCAATCTTATCTGATCTCGGAAGTTAAGCAGGGCTGGGCCTGGTTAGTACTGGATGGGAGACCTCTGGGAATACAGTGGAACAGCAGTGCATTTTGTCCTTGGGCAAGACACTTCACCCACGAAACCTCCAGTATGAATGCGAATGTATTTGTTAGCCCATACCTACAATCTGGGGTTTCCTGCACAAATTCAGAACGTTACACTGTCCCGACCAAATGAACAAACAATAACATAATCTCTCGTGGACCAGTGATTGTCCTTTTCATGCCAAATACCATTACATTTGATAGTGTCATTCATTTTCTAAGTACCAATAGGACTAGACCAAGACTAAATGCAGAACCTGGTTTAACATAGGAATTTACTCAAACCTGAACCAAGCTGTGACTAATCTGCATGGTATAATTCCACATTAAAAGCAGGACTGAAGCATGCATAAAATTGTACCATATTCAGAAAGTAGAAGCGCAAAAGAAGCCCACACAACACTGATTGTTTGCGAACCAATTGGTTGCTATGTTTAATTTGTGTGTGATTCCACCGTCAGATTTTTTACATCTATTTTATGACTGTATTTTTTGCACATACACAACAGTTGACAAAGAAAACAATGGAACAGAAGAGTCAGGGAGAGGCATAAAATCCCAAAGGGCTTATTTTAGAGCCTCCACCACAGTCAGCTTTGTCACTAAGCTTTCTAACCAAGTAATGGCTCCAAGTCAATACTCTACCAAAACACATTACTTAAAAACAAGAGAACTTTTTCTCATTCAGTCACTCATTAGACATTCAAATATATTTCTCAACATGCACACTGCCAGAAGACAGCATTGCACATCAGCTTGACAAGACTGCAGCATGCATAATTGAAGTGAAGTTCATGACAGACATAAATGGCCTCCTGTATCTTTATTGAACCCTGTCACCTGACTTCACCTTCCTGCGCTGTGTGACAAATCCGGCAGAGACACGCACAAGAACATCCTACCTGTCCGCTTAATGAAGGCCCTGTCACTGTGAACCTTACAGATCTGACCCCATGTGCACAGGTGTCTCCACGTGAGCAGATAATCAGCCGTTCACCGCATTTAAATAGCCTTATAACACATGCATGATGTACTCTGCCGGGTTAAGATCATTTATATAGTTACCGCTTGGAAATAATTACGCCTTACATAAAAATAGAAATGTCAATATGATTGTAAACATTAAGTGAACAGATCCAGTGATGGGTGATTGAAAAGTTGTATCTGTTCTGAAAGTGGACCAATTATGTAAAAGGACCAAATAATTATGTTGGAAAAGTTACAGATGTGGATGCTAAGGATGCACTGATACTGGAACGAATGGATCGGGTGTTAAGAACCAATAACCCTTGCACATTTTTGTTGCCTTCATCTTGGTGAAAATCGACATGCCAGACCTAATTTGAACGCCTGAAGCTATTTAATGCAGTTAGCACATGTTTATATTGGGTAAAAGGCAACTAAAAGTCAGCATTCGTATCAGAAATCCAAAAGCCGGGTTGATCCATTTTTTTTTTAAAGCATATCCACAAAGCCCTGCAGTATGGGATGCATGTGAAGCTACTGCCTTTGTCGTAGCAACATGTTGGGTTTCAAGAATTACAAGAAATTTCGCCAATACTAGGGAGCTACTGAAAATTCAGTGCACAATATCAGTCACACACAAAAATGAGACCACTGTGTACTGTCTGCATGTCTACTGTCTTATACTGTAATAAAGTATGTTATGTTCTGTCAAACCGGAAGTAAGAGCTGAAAGCGACACTCTGATTGGCTTAGCTTTGGTGGTCCACTCCAGTTTCACTTTGCTGCTGGAAAAAATAAGCTATTTTAAAGCTAAAGTTACCGAAAAAGTATGCATGTGAATATTGACAATGTGCTAAAGGGTTTGCAAGAGCTAGGGACGAGTTACGTATTTAAAAAACGACTTCCAGTTTTCCCGTGTGAAAACCACGTGCCCCAGCTTTAATGGACGAGAACGTAAGCAACTCATCCACAAAAACCAAACAAAACTGTGCATTTCATTTCCCATTTTCTACAGTTGTGTGGAAACAACAGGTGGAGAAATTGTTGGCCATTAGTCTGCCCAAAAGCTGTATAATTCAAATGTTTGATATCTCTTTCAAGGACAGGATGGATGCACATGGCTGAGCACATACCGACACACAGAAGGCCGTCTCTGTGGAGTGTGGTGCTTTGATATTTGCACATACAAAACGTCCAATGTGTTAGCCCCAAGCTACACAAACATGCAAAACGCCATTCTGTTTGATTTTCATCAGCGAACACGTGTGAGAACAGCTGCGGACGCTGTGCTAATTCTATGGCTTGCCGCTTCATCAATAAGTCCCCGTCAATTAAAAACCACTGCCTACGAAGCACAAATTGGATATACAGATGATTACTGGAGGATGGTCCTGTTGCCCCGGAGTAACAATGTAGGGAGACGGAGATCAATAGTTGTTAGCCGCTGCATAATCCATTTAGGACTGAATTTAATAAAAGATTTGGGTCCAGGCCATTGGAGAAGGTGAAAAGCAGCCACAAGCACACATTGTAGCTTGAAATTAGACACTTTTTTTCCTACCTGTCTTGACTTGTGACCATGACTTGTCAGTGTGAGCTAGAGGAGCTTTTTGAAAAGCTACTGGAGAGAGAAGGGATCATTAGAAGGGATCACAGCAGCAGAGCAGGAATCAAAGACTTCACAAAATTGACTCTTAAACAGACGCAAATCAACCAGGGCACATGTCGCTGGTCTATTTTTGGCACGCAATTTTAATCACCTTGACGGAAAAATGTCTTTGGGCTGCTAGAGATATCTGAGAGGTGTGAAAGCAAGCAGAGAGGTTGAATACTGGTTAAATGATGAAGGGAAATGTGCAAATTGGTTGCCAACAAAACTGCTATTTGTGTTTGATAATAAGATTTGGACTTGGTACCGTTCATCTAGAATTTTAATAGGGAGAATCTGGCTAATTGCTTCTACAAATAATATGACAAGGATGAACTTGGCTACATGCAAGAAGTCATTGAGTTTTCTGTGTAACTTTTGACTAAAACATGTTCAACAGCTAAATGAGCCATTTAAAAGCATTTGAGAGACACAGGCCACAAATTAGTGGCTTAATGGACGTCCCAAGTTACCTTCTGCATTCAAACTAAATATAGAAAAGGACTTGCTGGTCAGGCAACATCGACACATCGAGGAGCAGTGGCACCTCCAGGATTTTGGCCAAAAACAAACAAACAATATTTGAGATTGTGTGCATTGTGTCCCAGCTGGTTAGGGTAACTTTGGTCAATATTATGATCAAGTTTAATTCAAAAATACTTTCATAAAGAGTGCAATGTTTTTGCTGTCACATCCACAAAGTATGCGTAAAGGTGCATGGTAAATGTGTGAAGAATGAGCTGCTCATTCAGCTCATCGTTATGCATACACTGCTCCAGGCACACCTTTCAGTCCTTTCTTTGTCCAGTGTCTATAAATTAAAGCCGACCCTTATCCAGCAAGAACTGCAAGAAAGACTATAACTTGAACAAAATGAAACCGTCATAATAACTTACTGGCCTGTAACACACATGGCCTGACCATTGAGGAGGCCAATCACTGAAATCTTCAACAATTTTGCTCAAGGTCTATGGCTTAAAAACATGGGAGGAACTTTGTGGATACTGTACCTGATTTCTACTGTCTTAAAAACAAATTATCTAATTATTCACCACAACGAGTTTCCAAACACTTTTCACAACTTTCAGAGGCCAGAGCACTGTTTGCCGTCACGATAAAGACTATGCCGTCAGCGCAAGAGCTGCTTTAACAATATCTGGGGCAAGAGCGGTTTGACTTTATTACATTTGCATTACACTTTAAGATATACACCGTTGAATAGATTTACACGTAAACTTAGCAGCCCAGGTCAGGACACAGTTTTCACCACCGGGACATAAGGCTCTCTCTAGTTTAGCGTCTTTTCTTTAATCCCGCCGTACAAATACATGTCAATATTCACAGTAATAACTCCCCTGCGGTGTCGACCCTTTCTCTCCACCGCAGGTTCTATGACAGCGCCGTATTGATTTGCTGTTTGCACATTTGCCCCCCCTCATTACGTTCTGCCTTCACCGCGGCTTTCATAAGTCCACTTACTGTTTTGCGCGCACACAGCCTTCAGAACTTTCCCCGCGTGCCGCCTTTGTGCTCTGTCCGTGATGGGGGAAAAAAAAATGTGTCAAAGCTTCTAGCATATAAGCAAATATTTTTAGTTGGCACAGGGAGCCCCGCTGCCAGCACCTCGCACCAAATCCTCTGTGTACTCGGAAGTTTAAGCTCTTTGTTAATCAACTGGAGAGCTATTTAAGCAAGAGGTTGAACGAGGAGTAGTTTAATAACACCGCGCCCGCTACTAAAATGACAAATTTTTGTGCTGGAAAGAATCGTGTTCTAGTTGAAAGAGTCACACCATGTAAAAATGTGGTTTATGTTGTCATAGAAACCAGAGCAGTGCGATTTGGGAACCTATGTCTAAAAGAGAGGCACCATTCGGAGGTCATTCCCGTAATTTGGAGGGAAAACGTTCAAACCCAAGCGACTGTACTTGTTCACCTGCAGGATTGTTTTATTATGCGTTTTTAAGAGACTATTACAGTGGCCAACACGTATTCACCATCTTTTCTATTCAAGTGCAAACCAGCTGCGTGACAAAAAGAGATAGAGAAAAGAAATAGAAAGTATAAAATGCTGAACAAACATCACGGGGCAAAGGTGTCCCCCATATTTCCGCAAACACAAACTCGCGAACAACAACTCATTTTGAATCTGATGACTCAAACGTCGTGACAGAGATTTTTTTCTGCAAGTAAACACCATAGTTTAGTTGGGTTTGATCTTGTACACCAGACCATTTTTAGCTCGATTTTCCTGTCATTCCACCCAATCATCACTAGTTGAGGTTAGTCGCAGTTGCTTCAGTGTCATAGTGTGGAGCTGGAGTCACATTCGAATGGCAAAGTGTGCAGAAAGACGCAACATGTTTGAATTTTAAGCTCGATTTTAGACACTCGTGCGGTACAGTGGGTTGTTTACTGACTTTAGACAACGTGGAGTCCGGCCGCAAATGAAAAGGAGCAGAGGAGACACTGGAGGAAGCGTGTGAGGGAACACTGTCTATGTTCGTCTTTTCAGAAAAGAGAGATCCACGAAAAACAGCAGCAGCAAGGCGTGTGCTTATTATCCCTGGCTGAACATAGGATTAATAATACAGGAAGGGCACATGCACTGCTTTTACACCAGAGCGGAAGACACAACAAACAAGTACTCACTGCATGGTTCACTGCTTCTCTTTTCTTATCCTTCCCTTTTCCTTTTCTCTTCTTTCTCTTTTCTCCTCTTCCTCCTCTTGTCTCCTTGTCTTTTCTCCTCCTTCACTTCTCCTTCTGTTTTCTCCCCGTCCTCTTTTCTCCTCCTTATTTATTTTCCTTCGCTTTTCTCCCCCTCTTCTGTACAATTGAAGTACAATGTTTCCTCCTCCTATTTTCTTCTTTTCTCTTCCTCCTCTTTCCTCCTCTTCCTCTTTTCTTTTGCTCCTCCTTCTCTTTTCTGCTATTTTTCCTCTTTCCTTCTCCTCTGTTCTTCTCCTCCTTCTCTTTTTCCTTCTCCTCTTTTCTTTCCCTTCTTTTCTACTATTCATCTTTTCACGTTCTTCCTTTTCTTCTCCCCTTTACTTTTCTCCTCCACCTTTCTCTTCCTCTGCTCTTTCCCTTCTTTTTCTTCTCCTCCGTCGCTTTTCTACTCTTCCTCTTTTCTCCTTCTCTTTTTCTCCTCCTTCACTTCTCTTTTCTCCCCCTCTTTTCCTCTTTCCTTCTCCTCTTTTCTCCCCCTTCACTTCTTCTCTTGTCTACTACTCTTTTCTTATCCTTCCTTTTCTTGGCCTCCTTCTCTTTTTCTTCTCCTTCACTTTTCTTTTCTCCTCCTTCACTTGTATTTTCTCCTCTTCCTCTTTTCCTTCTATTTTCTTCTTCTCTTTCCTACTCCTCTTTTCTCCCCCTTCACTTCTCCTTCTCTTTTCTCCTCCTCTTTTCCCCTCCTTCTCCCCTTCTCCTTCTTTTCCACCCTAAACACCCCTGCGTGAATACGGAGTGACTTAGCATCGCTGCTAGCACACAACTTCGAACAGTTCGGGCCGGGGATCACATGACCACTCTTCAACCAATGAAAAGTCAGGAAACAGGACAGCCAAAGAGCTATAAAAACAAAGAATATAAAGAAAAGAGATTGCTATAAGCTGCAGTAAATATGGAAAACATGACTCACTTTGCGTTCTCTTGTAAAGTTGCAAATAAGAAATAAACCTTTATGTAGCGCATGGTAAATACATCAGGTATTTACCACGCCGCAAGTAAAACCAGAGCCGCAAACTTTAACGGCCTTCTGTTGCCCCATCTCACCTTGATATAGATGTGTTGTTTTGTCTTTACTTTATCACCCCAGTATACGCTCCGCCGGAACTTGATTGTAATTAGTTGTGCACAAGTAATGCATCAAGGTTTATTTCTGTCCGAGTGCTCCGTTAAGACCCCCGTCCGTCTGTCTGTGATTCCAAACCGCCGCAGTGATGCATGTACGATTATCACCAACACATCTATTATTAAACCAAGAGTTATTATATGTCACGTGGCTCTGTGAAATATTACCGCAATCAATTTTAGCAGCTTTGACATGACCATAAATAAGCTTTATGCTGGAAGTGTGCTTGATGTGTTTGGGCCTGCCAGTCACCGCATTACTTTCTCGCGCTTCTGTGTTTAATGAATATGATCATGTTTACGTAATGGATGCCTCTGCTCATTATATTTTGTGATTGTAGTTTTAATAGAATGACCTTTTTGACACATACAAAGAAGAGGTGATCAAAACTGTTGCGTAATGACGACATCTTCGTATAATTATTCCCGTTGTATGTAAAGTGATGAAACCCCAGTGGTTTGGGCCTGTATTGTTGAAGGCATAACCAGAATGCTCAGAAGTACTTTATTTTTAGCATTGGAGAGTGTGTTTGCAAGGGTAAGAAGCCCCAACTGTGTTCATTAAAATGTTTTATTTTGTTGTAAAAATGTGTTTGTGTGTTTATTGAGGCGAGTTTCCTACTTGTTCAGTCGAGTCGCATAACAATGGATTGCAGTCGAATCAAAATCACAATCTGAATGGACGCAATTAGCAAAAAAGTCTGCAATTTTTGAAGTACAATGTTACCTCCATAAACACCAAAATATCCTGTTTTTCCTGTAGAAGTATGTTCTGAAAGGCCTGGGATTATTGTATTAGTTTGTCAGTTTATGTTTTGTTTCGTTTAAAATGTCATCTTTGAACAGAATCCTACTATTGAAACATAAATCACAAATCTAATCACAATCGTGCAGCCCTAGAACCTCTTACATAGCAGAAAATGATATTGTAGAACATTCAAATAAATCAAATAATAATCTTTGACCAACTAGTGTCCACACATTTTTCAGTCTGCAAGAGGAGGATTATAACATGGGCCAAATGAATTTTAAAACCCAGATTTTGAGAAGCACCAGGAGAGGTTTCTGTTTGTGTGAGGTGAGACTCTTGAATAATTTTAGTCTTAAGATCTGTATCACAGTTCAACTATTCAAAGCAGTTTATAAAAAAAACTTTCTTTACAGAGTACAGGGCTGAGGAGTGTTTAAAAAAAATCCTCTGAAATTGTGAAGTAAAAATACTTGGAGGTTTTGATCTCAATGGGTTCTTACCTGGTTAAATACAGGTTCATAAAAATAAGTACTAGCTCATAGTGCATAGAAATGTAAAGTGATTTTTAAAAGATGTAACAAGTGCTCATGCTGTAAACATTGTGATAACAATTGTTCTGTAAACATACGAATGGACATACGAGTTTTAATCAAGGTTTTTTATGCTCGAAATAAATCGAACCATAAGCAATAATCTCCTGACTCAAAGGTACACTCTGGAACTTTTGTGGAGAGTCTGCCACCTGTCTCCATGGAGATGTTATTGCTTTCGCATTAAATTAACTGGATAAGACACGCCCCCTCTTTCGATGAGCCAAATTGATTAGTGGCCGTGCGAGGTATTGCACCCTCTTGGGCCCAGCCTTTTTGTATGAATGCAGATTAAAATTGCAAACAGCACCTAATTATTTTCAGTATTAAAATAAAATAGAAGGAAATGTTCTTTTTAACTGTTTCTAAAATCACTGAAATTACTGTTTTATATTAACTCACAGTAAACATGTGCGAGCCAAGTGAACGAGCCACGTGAACGAGCACGTTGGAGGATACAAACAGAAGCACATGAACATGGTTAGACAAGTGACATTTGTAAGTTGTATTTTATTTCATTTCAGACACTTTCACATATGATTTAATATGAAGAATACAATTACAATCACACAAGCTAACGTTTACACCAAAACTTCAGAGCTGCTCGTTCAAAGCATGGGAGATTGTCGTCACACGGTGGGCGGCGCTATCCCTTATTCAGGAAGTAATGCAGAAGAAAAAAACGTTTTTGGCTTCATGCGCTAACGAGCACACGCCATAATGATAAATAGGGCGCCATTTTGAATTCATCATCCAGATTTTATTATAGTTCTATGGGAATTTGGCATTAAACGTAAGCATGTGACGTCACCAGATCAAATTACAGGTCAGGGGGTCTCATTTATGAAACTTAACGTGGAATTCTTACTAAAATTGTACGTACAGACAAAACACAAACGCCCCAAAACGTTCTCTGACTTGTTCACTTCTCATCTCTCTGAGCTCAGATTGTCTTTTGCTTCATCTCTGAATGATTTTTGGACTGAACCGTTCATTTCCTCGTCCAGAGTAAGGTCTGTAAGTCTAATCTCATACTGTGGAACATTACAGACAAAGCAAAAACATTTCCGCAGAGACAAATGCCCGGCAGAAAACTTCAAACATCAAAGTTCTCATCAATATCGGAATGTTTTTTCATTATCTCCGCACATGGCCTTCATCCATCTTGTGCAAATGGTCAATAGTATACATCACATTAATAGCACTGATTATATGTTACATTTAGTTCATTAACGTTTTTTGGCTCCGCACCCCATCACAGAATGATGACCAGGAAGAACTTTGGGAGGAAATTAATGCACTATGAATGTCTTGGTGCTCCCTGCCAGTGAACTACTCAAGAGCCCATTACGTTTTTTTTTCTCCTTCCCCTTTCGGCCTGCCAGCGGAGTCTTGAAGCATTTGTTTTGACCTGGCAAATTAAAATGTCTGCTCTTATCAATGCCCCTGAGGCCTGGGAGAACAGAAAGAGGCAGTGCGGGCCAGAGACTGAGATGGAGCGAAGGAGAAAGATGAAGAGATTTGTTGCTGTCAGATCACAAAGCTGTCTGCCATCACAAACCGGGAAAAGCGCGCAGCTCCGGCGAGACGGCAGCGAGGCGATCGAGCGTGTCCGTGCGCTCATACCTGCGCCGTGTGCAAGAGGATCACGTGAGCAGAGAACCAAAGCCATGTGTCCGGAATGAAAGGAACCTCTCTCTATGCAAATTCCACACATTTCAGGAGAAGTACAATTATTTATGTGAATCTAAATTGAGGTTTTCTTTGGGCGGCCTCTTCGCAGAAAATTGCTGCCACTTATGGATGGATTGTTTATTTTGTAGCCCTCTTGCATTTCAACATTTTTAGATATATTTTTTTACTGTAACTTTTTTCCATGCTACTTCAATAAATGGAATGTTTTGAGAGAAGGGGTTTCAAAGGAAATGGCATCCTAAACTGGAACTCTTTGATGGTATCGCGTGTGTAGGGTGTGTAAATATAAGACTGGGAGATTATTAAGAGGCAATCCCTGCTTGTATATGCTTTGTTTTCACAGCATAGTGCAAAAAGATTTACCAAATTTGATGTCAGATATATTGAAAAATAGATAATATTGCCATTTTTGTTTTGGGGATGTGCAAAATTAGAATATCGTGCATATTGTCTCTGGGATTGGACAATAATGTGATAAAAATCAAATTGTGATCTCATTATTGTTTCGATATGCTGTTTTGATTGAATCTGCGTTTTCACTTGAATGTAGCTCTTTGCTTGAACAAAGACATTTCCCCGCCTACATCACTTTGCGTCAGCAGTGCTCTGAGCGAGTGACAGCTGGATTTAGCCAAGGAAGCAGAGGACTTCAGTGACATCTTCAAGAAAATATAAAGATATTATGGCCCAGCCCTAATTGTCTATAACTCAAACTATTAAAAATGACCTCAAACAGTGATCTTCTGAAAAAACTGTTTATTGCATATATCCTTGTATCATGATGAACAGATGGCCTCATCTACGCACCGCAGATATGAAATGACACATCTGATGTGAGTGTCCCCTACAGTTATTGGAAAAAAACAACACATTATATAATGAATGCATGTGAACACGGCTGTGGTCGAGGTCTGCAACTATACAAAGACACCAGCCGTGCAGTGATGCATCTTAATCTTTTACTAAACATTTTTCATATATAATGTGCAGAACTACATGGTGGAGCACTGATAATGCAGTATCATTACTTTATTTAAATGGCTCATATTTTATTTAGAGGCTAGTTTGGAGTTTTTCTCTTTCTATTGTGAGCTGGCATTTTCACCAGTTTTATTTGTGCATCGTGTTTCTATGACATGAATTGTGCTGTACACTATAGCTTTGTGTTAGCTCTTCATGCTATTGGTTGAGCTGCAGACTGCAGAAAGTCCAGCCCACATGCTTCTATCCTCTGCAGGGACACATCCTGGGCGTTTTGCACTAAAGCTGTACTTTCTAAGTGCGTAGGCCAAACAAGTGTGGTCATTGAACACAAAGTAAAAGTTTACGCAATAAGCTAAAGTAGTGCTGCAACTACTATACGTTATGTCGCATACATAAACACCTTTTCAAGAAAACCCATATGTGAACCCTAACCCTCTGACAAATCCCGTGCAGATAGATATTCCCGTGGGTCACTATGACACTGGACAGCTCTGAGGACAGAGCTGCTGCATCAGTCTGACTACAGTGTTCCTCTGCTGCAGGGTTGCCAGGCTTCAGCAGCCAAACGTGCACAAGAGCGTCTGAAAAACCGCTCAAACCCCGCGGAACGTCTGGCGCCGCTGAAAGTTGTGTAGTGCTCCTCCAGTGCCACAAACCTGCCCCTCCTCTCTCTCACGCTCAACTGCACAGAGCCCTCATGGCTTTGGGGATGAGGTTTTGACACTGAAATGAAGCACTTTCATTAGGTTTATTTTAAAATGAACACATTTTGCATGGAAAATAGCTCTGGCCAACCCACGGACAATATTTCTGTTCTTATAAATCCGCCCAATTTTGCGGGAAAACCTGGCAACACTAGAGCACAGAAATAATGGGGAAACAAAATGGCAGGAGCTGGCAGCTTCAATCAAACTTCAAATTCCCATTATTGACATGTTTGCATGGATTCATAAACGTTTTTTTCACCCCAAAGTGGCATATGTTGTGACTATGTGTTTGTTGGTGGTCTCTGTAACCAACCGGCTGTGCTCCAAGGTGAACCCCACAGTTCTGTTCACCTAAACGCTGAAGAATAAGATGAAAAGCATTACCGCTTGTCCTCTATGTCAAATCTATGTTCTATTGTGTGTACGAGTCACTTCTAACCCAGTAGTGCATGTCTTCCTGTTCTCCTTGGCCTCACATTGTCTTCTGTAGCTGTGAAAACTGGCGTGCCCGTCGGTCCCTGTAAGCTGAGTGTGTTGGCGTGCGTGGCTGGTGCTCGTGGGCGCAGCAGCAGCAGGGTTCTTAATGAGGATGTATGGCAGTGAGAGCAGGCTGCCATCAGGCGTCTCCTCGCCACAAATGCACATTATTTCTCCCACTTTCCTCTTTGTCCTTATTTAATGACCTCCCTGGCTTTCAGATATACTTCTTTTCCTCCTTCGCGACCACCTCTACCTTATTTTTGCGGTGGATAAACCCTTAAATAGTTTGTAAACAAAACGTTCGACATTCTGGAATGGAGGCAAAAGTGAAGAGGAACAGAATGTGATTTCAATAGAGGAACTGGGATTAACCTCAGAATAACACAAAATATGAACTCAGATACATGTGCGTGATACCACATTTACTTTATTACTTATTTGGTTAATAAGAGAGTATGACAGACACAGGCTTTTTGATGAAGGCAAAATCCTGCTTTATAGGTTTTACTGGACAAATACTCACTGAAATATTGAGCCCAATATAGTTTTTCATTTTATATTCAAATGTATTACACTCTTTACCAGAAATTCTACTTCTTGCGCACCTTAAATACAACTTTAAGGTTAGAAGATGTTGTGTAAAAGAAAGGCAAATCTGCTGAGAGTTTTACCCTGAAACTTCAAAGTTGTTACTTTTTTTTTTCTTTCATTGAGATGTAAAATCATCAATATTTGGGTTGGATGTCTTTTGAAAATGTTTAAAAGTCACATTTTGGCTCCATTCCAGAATGTGGAACATTCTGATGACAGAGCGTATACTGTTACACAAATATGCCAGGTTGTATTAAAATTCTGCCCGTTGGCTATTTTATTGTAATATTTTCTTGCACAAAATCCCTATTGCAATGGGATTAGTTTTATGTAGGAACCTGGGGTAAATTAAAAATAACTTTATTTTTTTAATTTACTTTATTTCAGCAAACTCAGAGGTCCTTGCGTGACTTTAGTCCTGTGTGAATGCTTAGGTCTGTGATTTGGACTGTTGTAGTTTGTGCATTTAAGCTTCTATCAAGTCAAATTATCTCCACTAAATCCATTTTACGTCCAAATTTGAAATGGATTCCTGTTATTTATTCGCCATGGAACCTTGGCCAATCCAATCATTCATATTTTAACTGATTAAAAAGCAAAAAGAAAAACTAACTGTGGTAAAGACGTGACTCCCATTGCTGTGGCAACCAAGGACCGAGCAGCATGGAGGCTCTTTTTGGAAAGTGGGTGCTTTTGGTGCAAAGTTTGGATCGAGTGTCTCTTTCAGCGTGCACGGATAATAAGAGAGAAGCTACGGCTGTTTCATAACAATTCTGATCACACAGATGTCATTTTGATCACTGCAACGTGGTAAAAAGAACAACATCTCACATTAAAGCACCGATAACACTACGTAACGCTAAAAACTAACCTAAAATTGTTGAAGATAGAAGAAACTAGCAACATGGATGAATTAAAATGTTCTTGTCATACTAAATGTGTTTACCAGTCTTCCATTTCGGGAAAAAGTCTGCAAAAACAAGTGAATTACTGACATTGCTAATCCTGTGTAAATACTCACAATAAAACAGCAACATCGTGGTGTAATGTCAGTTTTACAGACTTTTATCGCCTTATGTAAGGTCTGCCATTTGCACATCTCCTTTGCTTTGCCCGGAATTTGGCACTAAACGTATCCATCTCCATGACGATGAGCAGGCAAGTGACGACACCGGGCCAAGATACAAGTCACATCTGTGGAAGAATTGTTAACAGCACACAAAATTCGAACAGATTGTGTCCACTCACCTTGGGATTTGCACATTTTGGAATTATTGTTAACAAGAACCTCTACTGTCACATTTCCACCGTATTTTCCTGTACGTCAGCACCACTGCAAACACCCCCACCGTTTCCTCTTTCTTCATCTCCCCATCGCCGGTGTTTTATCAGTATGTTTTGTCAGCTTGTCTATTCGGGCCTCACCTCCTAACTAGCTTCCCCCGTGCGGTTTTATCGGCCCACCTCTTAACGCCCCTCTTCCCCTCGCCTCTTTTCTTTATACGTCTCTCCGGATCGATTGAACAAAATGCAAGGCTCTGCTATTACCCTACGGGGACGTGCGTTTGACAGATCCAGTTGGTAGCATAGCGTGAGCCAGCAAACACAATGGGGCAGGATAAAGGCAGATAGTCAGTGACAGCTAACAAATAGGCCTAAGGGACCGACGGGGATGAGACGGCCAAGTTTTACACGCATTAAACCGCTGATGTGCCCACTGATAATAAAGGAATCAGGAAGTGCCTCTGAATGAAGGAGATGTGAAGGAGATAAAAGGCGGAGCGGTTAAAATGTAGGAACCCTGAGCATCTTCTGACACGCAATCTGATGGGAGAGCCCAAACAGGCCTGGAGCGGTTTGTCTTTGTAATAAGAAATGTACAGTACAGTCAGGGGAAATAGTGGCTGTCAACATCGTGAAATATTGTTTTTTTTAGTGCAAAACTTGTGCTGAAATATGGAGGTGGTATAGGGTTTAAGAAGAATAAAATGATCAATAACAAAAACAGAGTTCTTTACAAAAGTTTAGATTTGTGCATTGGAGAAAAAAGAGGTTGGTGTAAATGGCTTTAAAATCACCATCTGTGTTGCGTGTTATATTTACAGTTTTCATCAAACAATTTTTTTTTAATTTTGCTTCATTCCATGTCTTTTCTTGTATCTTTTCTTTTTCAACTAATGTCGGCAAACGTTGCCTGATCTGACTGGAAAGTAGACTATGGTCCTCAGTTCCTTAAAAAAATATAGAAACTGCAAAAAAGTTCTTTGCTCCTTGTCAGAACCTGCATGGATTGACTTGCAAGCACCTGACTGGATGAGGTGCTACAGTAAAAGGTGATATATAATAGTAATGAATTGTTCAGTGACTTCTTCAGAAATCTAAGGATTGCTTCAACCATAGATAGTATAAAATCAGCCCACTAGCCTCCGTGTTCCAAATAGTATTAAAATAGAAGTATCCATGGAGGCTGTTCTGGCTCCTTCAAGCTGAGCTGCCTGAGCTTCACTTTCTAGTGGAACATTGGTGCCCTTTACTCTGTAACTGCTTCTGTCAAACACAACATCTGGAACTAAAATGTCCGTTTTGACACACTCTACATGATCCTTTTTTCCGTTCTATTCTTCATACGCTTCATACGCTCGGGTTAGCAACAGGTTTGATTGAGAGCTAGCGCCGTAGGTTGCGGAAACCGCTAACGACCTCGCTCCTGATTAGTCCGTGTGGTTGCCACGATATGGGCACTCGGATTTCCAAATATGGAGTCTGGCTCCAATTTAGCCGCTATAACTGCTAGCCGCGTTTGGCTTGATTTGGCAGGAGCCAAACGCCTAACCCTGGGGGGTGACGTCACACTCCGGATGTCGAGTGATTTTTATACGGTTCATGGCTTCAACTGAAATAAAGAGTAACATGGCTGCCAGACAAACCACAGTTTTGGTGAGTACTTAATAGTTTTATCATTTTAGTATCTAAATGGTCACTATTTCTAATGTGGCAATAGCCAAATAATCATCAACATCATCACTAACAGACTAAGGAAAGTTAAAGCGCACAGTACATAACCTGTTTCCACACAAATTGTATGCGCCTGTACTTTTGAGTCTCTGTTGCAGTTTAAGTAAAGTGCAAATCCTGGAGAGACTGGTCCTCTGCTGAACAAGCTCATTTTGACAAAGCACAATCTTTTTATAGTGTGTCCGTCTCTGAGGCAAACCTCGTCAGCTAAAAATATCTCCCTGATCTATATACGGCTCAGGCAGGAGGAGATGGATAGGCTGTTCTCCGTTCACTCATGTATTCATGAGCACTGTATGGCACAGTGGCACAGTGGTTAGAAGGTCCTGGGTTTGACTCCCAGGGCACGAGGCCTTTCTGTGTGTGGTTCTCCATGGGGTTTCTCATACATCTAACATGCTCCTCTCTGGGGCCCAGACTCTCCTGAAAAAGAGATTTCATATTTCAGTGGGACTTTCCTGTTTAAATAAAGGTCAAGCATTATAATTAAATGTCCGCAGATAAAATAAATAGTTACGGTAATGGACATTATTATAAAATAATACTTCTGTTAAATGTGAAAATTGGTTGGTTTGGCTGGAATGGATTTTAATTTGATTCTGATTCTTGAGGTCCTGAGCTGAATTTAAAATCATTATTCATTTTTACTTTGGTGGTTTGTTTGTTTCATTGTAAAATTATACAGGTATCAGTGTTTAATATTTATTTCCTTAATATTAAAAGTGCATTCAAAGTGTAACTTTACAGGTGGATGATACTTGCCTGGAAAATCCAGAATGATATCTCTCTCTATTTCCAAACAGATCAATATCAATTGAACTGTTTGATCTATCACTCCATAAATTCAGATGGGCGTGATTGACAGTCAGATTAGCCACTCAGGGACAGGCATGGTCCGTCCCTATCAAAAGAAACATGGCTGCTTTACGAGGAAAAAAGAAAGGCAATAAAATATCACAGGCACAGAAAAACATCACACATTTCTGCGGATTCAACGAGTGAAGCGCAAAACTGAGGTGAGAGAAATTTGATTTTGCTCTAAAACATAGACGACCAATGAATTATTTCGTCACATGTGGAATTGACTCGATGCGTGTCAGAGGGCGGGGTGACCAGACACACTCTTCGTAAAGAATTGAAGAAGTGTGTATTCTGGATCCCCGCTGGGAAGATAGAAAAAAAAAAAATGCATATATTTATTTATTTATTCCATACCCTTAATTACATACCACTGAAAGATGGGACAAATGGCATTTCCTACTGTCATTTTCTCACACACAGTCATCAGAAATACTCACATTCTGTAAAACTCATCATTCCATAACTTTCCGAGGAGTGTAAATGAGCCTTGTGTTATTTACTGAAACAGAGTGGGATGATGAGAATCCTGTCTCCCGCTGAATGCTAGCGCTAATTTGAACGTATCAGTCTTGGCTGCAGTTCCCATTGCCGGCACATACTGAGCAGTTATCATGGTGGACTATAGCGCCCAGTATGAGGCAAACATACCCAAGCTTTTTCTGCCTCGGGAATCGCCTCATTCTTATTCCAATCTCGCTTTAAACCCATTGTTTTCACTTTCCAAACAGTCCAAAATCAGGTTCAAAGCCACGATATGTTTTTGATTTATATAGAGAAAAACAGCAGTCTCAAACGCACCAAAGGGTGTTAAAATATTCTCCCTGGATTTCGGCGTTAGTCTGGGGAGAGTTTGTTCCTCCACTGAAATGCATTTAAAGAGGAGATCACTCTGCCTTTGGGAACTGACTATACCACCGGGGGATTTTGGACTGCCAAATATAGTTTCAGTCGCAGATCGGGATTTCCTTGTCAAGATCTCCTCCGAATCTCCAGGCAGGCGCTGCGTAGTTGACCGGGAGTGCAGGCCTTCCCAATTAGTAACAAAGGGCTCATACAGAGGCAGACACAGAGCTAGAGGCGAGAGCGCTTGTATTAGCTGTTTCGATACGGCTGAAAGCAGACAATTTGTTGAGGGCATTATTCAAATGATTATGTACATCTTGTTCACAGACTAATTCCTTATAACCAGGTCAACAGGGAGGGGAATGGTTTAGAGATGGTTTGGTGATTAGACATGCAATATAACGTATTTTGCATAACATTTACTTGTATTCCCTTTAGGTCTACAATTTACATTTGGAAGTCTCCCATCGACTATGAGCCTGAGGTGGAGAGTGCACAACTTCCATCAAAACATAAACTGACAACATAATAGGGGTTTCATGATTCATGAAAATAAACACAATTTGCTTCTGCTGCACGTTAGTTATGTTAGCTCATCATAAATTGCCGACTTACATACTACCTGTTGACTTCTGCAATACTACTGCTGAGCTCCTAAGAAGTGTAAACCTTTCAGACACTTTTTAAAGATGTGCACGTCTTGTGTATGTATTGCATCATATTGTGGACCCTGTTACGAGCTACATATTGTACTGCAAGGTTCTTGACAATAATAATCCTTTTGTGGCTAGCAAACTGCACCAATAGCCTCTCACTGCCAACATATTCATTCAATCATTTGTGAGGTAATTGTATGTACTGATTGGAGCTGGGATCTAACAGCCAACTCTTAGGTTTGGGAAATCACTCTATAATCACTAAGCCACTGCCGCCCCAAAATCTTTACATACATTTGTAGTTTTTGCTGAATAAATGTGACAAAAATTGTGGAAGCCCCAAACATAGCATGAAATCCCAATCAGAATCCCTAAACCACAACTCATCCATTACAGAGTCATGCCAGCACATATTCATGTAGATGAGTTTACTGCGGGTGAAGAGGAAGTGCAAATGTGCGCGTGCCTCTGCTGCTGCTCCTGAGGGACAACAGACACATGTAAGAAGTGATGATGATAAATGGCCTCAGAGGCCAACAACTCTTTAAAAATATGAGATAAATGATTTTAATTATATAGCACATCAGTGTTGTTTATGAGATGTAGTCTGTGATTAGTGTCTGCTCAGCGTGGTGTTTGTGAACGTTTCGGCAGAAAAAGCCATTCTTCTGTGTGTTTATCCAGAGTTCAGATGCACACTGTACCGCGCACAGACACAGGGATGTGATGGAAAACCTGCAGGCGTTTCAAAAGATGAATTTGGGGCCGCGGATCGCAAAGATTTTACAGCCTCCTCAAAACCAGAGTTTACGGGATAACGGGACAGCATGGAAGCGCACGTTTTAGATACGAGCACAGGTGGACGCGCGGTTTAAGGACATAAAAAGGATCTGGGGCAAACTCCTGAAATCCGTCTGAGGCACAGCTTCTGTAACTGTTCCAGTTCAAAGCCGTGTTGCAGGTAAAGTGTGCTTTTATAACCCCTCCATCCGTCAAAACAGCACCATTATTTTGTAGGCTTATTTGTATTTGTGTATGAGCCTTACACAATCATTTGCTATCATATTAACACCACATTGAATGTAAACTGCAATAGTTTGTTCTGCGCGAAACTTTAACACCTGCTTTTCGGACGTACAATATTTTGCTCTAGTTTAGCACACGCAACCCGTTTTACACCTGTGCAAACACTTAGTAAATCTGGGCCTTAGTGTACTAATCAGTCTATGGCCATGTATATCACATTTGAACCTCAACAAGTGCGTATCCGCTTATAATTTCGATCTGAAGGAAGCAGCATGAAAAATAATCCTGTAAGCTGTGAACTCCCACAAGAGCGCTGGAAGTCTACAGATCTTGAGCCGCTCGGTTCAGTGTGTGCTCCCCCTGCTCTCTCTCTGACCTCCGGGCTAAACAACCACAAAGCCATCGGGGAAATAGACTGTTTGCTTGTTGCACTCATTTACAATACACCAATAGAGAGCAGAGAAAGCAAAGGCGCAGAGGGAAGAGGGCTGTGTGAAAATCAACATTACTGAGCACAACTTTTTGGCAGGTGTGGAAAATGTGTTTAGCTGAGAGTGCTCTAATAAATACCAAATCTTTGAAGGCGCAATTTCATTCAGTATACAAATGTTTTATGGGCTCAGATGAAAGAACACTGTGCAAACTGATGGATTTGATTATGAGATTTGAGTCTGACAATGAGCAAAAATACAACGAAACGCTGCTCAATCACTAGTGGTTGAAGTCTCACTTCCCCGCCTGTCCTAGAGCAACACACTCCATGAATGTATTGATGGTTGTATTCCCCACCACAGACATGTGCAATAGGCTCCTCCTCTCTGGGCCAGGACCGCCCTCTCAGTGGGACTTTTCTGGTTAAATAAAGGTCAATTATAATTAGCTGGTGATGCAGAGATCCTTGGCACAGTGTGATTTCCACATCTCTTTGGTCTTCCTAAGGCGCATACGGTCGCTGATATTTTATTTAATTAAGAAGATTGTCTTATTGCACTCATTATAATTGCACTGACTCTTTTTGCACTGATTCCCATTCCATTTTAATATAGAACTTGGGCACATAAATGAGTATTGCGCATGTCCAACTTTCATTTTACCAATTGTAACGAAACAGCATAATGTAAAGTTCAAGTGGGTCTGTAAAGAATTATATATAGTCTGTTCACTGTGGCACAGAACCAGAGCCTTGGCAGAGGTCCATGCTTAGATTTTAGGGGAGTTTTAAGCAATGACAGGCCTTTTATGTCGTTTTTCTTAAGAATAAAAGCAATCTCACAAGATGCACAGCAACCAGGAGGGAATTCAAGTGTTTCCAGCATAAGCAGATGTCCAATTGGAAGTAGTTTGCTGTGTGGGAGGCCTGAACGAGAACTTAAGCTCTACATAGCTGAAACTTTAGTTCTGAATCGAGTTGTACATTACCACGTTTGCCGGCGAGCCTTGGAGAGAGGTGGTCGCGGTACCTTTTGCGAGACCTTGACGGAGCACACTGGCAGCGGTAAACAGAGGCAGGGGCTGGAGTGGGCGGAGTTCTTGAAGAGGGCCTTGTCTGAGTGCTTTCTGCATGCATTAGAGACTGGCTCCTGTGCAGAGAGGAGAAGTGCTGCTGATCTTTTCACAGCGGTTTGAATTGTCAGGCAAGTCGCAATTCCCCCGCTCTCCAGTGCCAAGTGCGGAGATGTATAACCGTGACCTTTTACTTCCTGAGCACACATGTTCACGGTAAACAATCCATACATTAATATTAAAGATTTTCCGTCTCGTGGATAGAGTTGAGTTGAGGAGACTTATTGCTTGGTTGAATGCACTGAACCAGGAAATTGTGCTATCACTGTGCAGATTTTAGCATCACGACATATAGATAATGTGCCACGAGAAATGAAGTCTACTGTGTTTGATGTTTGGATGATTAGGTTCTTTCGTTACTTGTCCAGGGGTATTTTTTAGAATCTGTTTGCAAAATGTATGCTTAATAGATTAGCACAAAATGTTGGTTGCACTTTTTCCGACCCATATTAACGAAAGAAAGGTCTGCCAGCTATAATGATGTGTTCCCGTGATCATTATGATTGAATGTCTCGTCTGAGCAGCAGTTTTCCTCCTCTTAAAGACGTCAAGTGGTATATTTTCACTCAGCAAAAGATTGTGCGCCACTATGTAATTGTCTTTTCCGTGAATTCTGCTCATGAAAAAGCCAGACAAATGTTACAATTTGAATATTATGGTGGAGCCGTCTATAGTCAATACTTGTACATGTGATTATGCAGCAAGGACCTTGATAAAATCTCGGGTAGACCTTGAATACGCAATGTTCCACTGACATTAGGTGCAGCGGCAGCAAATCAACTGATAACATTTACCCATGAAAGGAGTTCCACTGGTTTTCTAGGACAAAGTATGTTTGCCGTGCTAATGAGCGGTGATTTATCTGCTACACCGCATTGTGCGTGGCAGGCCTTTACAACACCTGTAAACAGCCCCAGTCGCAGTTAGATCAAATCGTAACAAGAGCGACAAAGCAAGGGAGCGAGGGTAAACGGGGAAAGAGAAGGAACGGGCGAGGAGGGAGGCAGGCAGACAAAGAGAATGGGGTTGAGAAACATCACACGAGGAGCGTTTGCGAGACGGAAACAGCAGGAGTTCTCTGGCAGATGGCATCTCCGGGTCTACTGGGTCATCCACATCAGTGATCAGCCGAGCACGCTGTGGAAGACAGTGATTCAGCAAAATGCCACCTGCGCCTCCTGCCAGCTAAAGTAACAATGCCATAAAGTGGAAAGTAAAAAAAAGAAGGGAAAAAAAAAGGGAAAATCAAGGTAATGACTTGCAACAAAAGGACGGTAAATTCATTAATGCCCAAGCTCCCATACTGTATTGTATAAGGCGAATGAATTGAGTCGTGCACAAAATGCTTCAGAGGTCTAACACTTTTATAGCCCGTATGAATAGTTAATTACTGAATTACAACGCGTCACAATCAGGCCGGGCGTCTCACTGCTGAGGAAATAGTGGGGGAGCGTAATTGAACATTGGGGTATTTTAAAGCTTGTTAATATTGCATTACCCGTGACTTTTATATTTTTAGACAGTATATAGCCTTAAACAAGGAACTCTGCTAGGTATAACGTCACACTTCTGTTTTACTTCTTTAACAAGGCTGTTCATTATCTTGTTGTGAGATTTTGAATCAGTTTCAATTTGCATTATCCGTGTGATGCGTTTTTGACTGTGCCTTCACCCCATGACTAATACTGCACAGCTACACAACAACAACATGAACTGGCTGTTATGTGGGCGTTTTCAGAAAGAAAGAAAAAAAAAAAAAACGCTCTGTATGCATATATATTTAGGAACTCTACAATTTATAATTAATGCAATATATAATAGTTTTACAGGCCTGCTCAAATCCGGGGCTCATTCAGGACACGAAACATTCTGCAAATACTGTCCTCGTTTAGCCGGAATAAAGTGCTTTCGACCATGCTCTCTTCAAGTCAATTTTGTCCACTATTTCTATGATTGTGTAAAATGAAGGGAATTTCTTCAGTCTTGTCTTAATGCAAAATAAACCCAGCAAACATCAGTAAGAGGCTTATCCTGGACCACATAAGTACTCATTCCGATTTAAAACATTTCCGACTTTTGACCCTAACTTGTCAAAATTCCGCCTGTTCTGCATCTTGCCATTCCCGCGGCTCCACAAATCCTTCTGGTGTGGGCCGGAGTAAAAGCCCAGGGTGGCTGAGTGTGGAGTGGTATCAGAGGTAATAGCTGTAGGTTGCGGGGGTGAAAGGTATATGGAAGAATGACTGGTGTGTGATTTTAATCAAAGCAGAAACCCCGTGGCTGAGGAGATGAGCGCGCAGCCTTACAGGACAGGGTATTAGCTCACCCCGCGCTGACACTTGAAATTGATGTTATCAACATGGTAATAGACCTACTTTTGCCAGCTCCCTTCATGCATTATGGGTTATGACAGCTTACTTAGGGACTACATAAACTAAATCATATTTCAGCTAGATTCTCTGTCCGCTCGCATTTAGCTCAGTGTGTACAAGCAGATGGGCGAGCCTGCGTGTCTTCACTGCCACCCGTCGTAAACTGGCATGTTGTGTGGGGATTTGCACCCCCTGGAGATATGGACACTACATTAAGTTTAATCCTGTGTGTTATGACCTCTGAGATTATATAGAATTATGTGGCTTGTTATTGAAATAGATTACTTTGTCTCCAGATAGGCAGAAGTGTTAAAACAGAACTGACAATGTCCTGCCCTCTCATGTGGGAGGTGTTGATTTGATTTTCCTCCTTCTATGGGAGTTTAGTAATGGAATTCATCATAGATCATGCGTCATTTTGTGCTATAAATAATTCTGGCAGGATCATTGTATGTTGCTTTAGTTTGCAACATTTTGAAAAGGGGCCTATGTATTTTGATTAGTTCCCGAAAGGATAATGGATGAATTGAAATAAGGATTATCTTAGGTTTTTTATTGTCAGACCTGTATTTTAGTGTCGTACCTTGACGTGTTTCGACTGTACTCTGCCGCCTTCCTCTAAAGTGCTGCTGTGACGTGTCTGGTCAGCTCCTTTAGACTGATCTTTTATCTTCCTACTTGGAGCAATAGGAGTCCCGCTTCTTATTCCAGATTTGAGAAAGTTGGTACGCCCCATCTCCCAGTTTACAGTCTGGGGCACGTGTCCGGATCTCGATGGCCTCCCTGATCCAACGATGCTTCTCATATCTGGAATACAGTTCTGAAGAAGTTGGACTGCAGATGACTCCATCTTCCTACGTGGAGTTGTAAGACGATCTGGCAGAAGAGAAATATTTTTAAATCATCTGACTAGACATGTCACAGTAACACCAGTTACATATCTGAGATCGGAGCCAAAGTGCAGTTGAAATATGTCAAGGTATAACACTAAAATGCTGGTTAGACTATAAGAAGTATATGATCCTGATCAAACTTAAAGTAAGTGTCAGACTTTTGCAAATGATAAATGTACAAAATCTGTCAAATAATAGGTGTATAAGTACCCGCTTAACCGCAGTCTAGACAGATTGAATCGGTCGCATCAAACTTTGAACATACTTTTCTTACACAGAACAGGTTGAATGGGTCTGTTACCAGGGAAACTGTTGTCAAGCGGTTACCAGGGCGCTCTCTCATGTTATGGACCGACATTATACAAAAGTCAAAGAAGGTATTATGGAGAAGTGGTCACCTGTACCAAATAATGAACGTGTCGTATGCAAACTTTTACCTTGGAGCATCAGTCAGTGTCACCTCAACACAGGAGGCTATGGTGGGCTTCATTTCATGCACCAGGGGTCTTCTCTCTCACGCTCATGTTTTTCTTTTCTTTCACGACTCATCTTCCAAAAGAGGAAATGAATAAACTCCTGAGTGCAGAACAAAGAGAAGGAGAGAGAGGTGATTAGGAAATTGGATCGTGGGTTAAATCAGATTAGTTGCATTTTGTGTTAGGCTGTGTGAAACGCAGAATAGTTTAGTCAGATGCTCGGGTCGGCCTCATAAATGTTAAGCTCTAAAGTCTCGTTGGTTATACCGCACTGTACCATGCTTTTACAATAATGTTGAACATTTCTTGTAAGGCGAGACACTACAGGCAAAACTAAAGATGTTTTATTATTTAATTTAATCCACTTCATCCATAGCTTTCTATGGGACATTGTAACTTCAAAAGCCGTTTTTATTATTATTATTATAATCTAATATAATCTGAAAGTATTTTTCTCCCATAAAAACATAAAGATCTCCTCTTAAAGTAGAATCTACACACATCTAACTGCACAGTCTTGTACTTGAAAAGATTTTGAGGGATTGTACTGAAGGATTTGTTTATCTAAGTCTAAGTCTGATTTATTAAAGTTTTAAGTCTAAATAATGAAGCGAAATTGGAATTTTTGGTTCAATTTTCAATAAGATCTAAAACAAAACACAAAAACAAAATAATATACCCAAAAGCCCCTCTGTACATTTTTTCGGAACTAATATGTTTACAAAATGAACCAACAAATGTGTGCTACTGTGGACGTTTTTAAACACAAAAGGCCTTATTTCTGTGTGAAAACATTACATGATGAAACCTTGTAATACAATTTCAAACATATTGGTTTGGACATTTTTTTGTGTTCCCTCATGCCATTTCTGAGACATATGTATTTATGCTTGGGACAAGCACAAATAGAAAAGTGGCTTGTCACTCAGTATAAAGAGTACCTCAATACCTTTGACAGTAAACAGCGCACCAGCACACCTCATTTGCAGTTGTGCATCTGAGAGAATAAGTGGGTCATATTTTCCTTTCATGCACAGTGGCACATGGGGAAAACCTCAGATGCACAATGTACCCTTGAATGCAGTGTTGGTCACACAAAGCCGACAGCGTCACCTTGGCATTTATTCGCAGATGGACATTGTGAACTTTCAAATCCTGTGTTTTTCGTCCCTTCTTTCACTGGGAAGGAGTGCGCTGCCTTAATGGACTTGATAATGGGATGTGTCTTGTGACAGCCATTACCGCCTTGGTTTAATGTGCACTCCCAAGGTAGCATGTTGACATTTTGGGATTTGGCACATCCGGTGGGTTGGCTTGTCACACGTGCTGCTCCTGTGCGCATAGCCTTCCAAGGATAATGAGCTAATTTGTTTTTCTCCAGGACAGCACTGGTGTTAAGTGGGAAGGATGTCATTGTTTTGGCACATCAAGAGAAAACAGACATTTTCAGAAAAAACTCACTTTTAATTGTTTGTTTTTGTGTTTTCCTTTGTTTTAGTATTTTAGCGCAGGCAGAGAAAGACATAGCATTTACAGGGGAAAAATGTTGCCAAATGATTGACAATGAAAAAAATGCAATTGTTAAAATATAAATGAACAAGACGTAATCCACCAAAACAGCAATCTATCCATGGGTCTTAGAAAGATGAGAAATTAGGGCTGTTGCCATAGCGATTAATAATTCATAACTAAATATTATATCTTTTGAATGGTGAAAAGTCTTCAAAATGTTGCATGTAACCAATAATAAAATGGATAATGAAAGTTATAATCCAACTGTATTTCAATTTGTAGGAGATGTGAAATTTTATGCTATATTACACATGATTCCACATTGTTCTCTTATTATGAAGCCTATTTAGCATATATTAGCACACAGTTTTATCACAGTTTGTATAGATTGACGGAGGTGAGGTAGACAGATCAATTTATGCCATGTGTCCACTCAATCAAATCCCATTCAAGTGAGGTGGGTGAAGTGCTTTGTCCAGTTGACCTGGTATCGAACTGCCAACCTTCACACTGGTGGAATAATACTCACTGAACCACTTTTTGGCTGCATGTGAGTCTATGATGGACTGAAGTTGGAGTCAATATACTTTAAATTCTTGATTTTCAACAATTGTGCCTTGAGGCCTTGAAAAAATGTCCAATTTGGATTCATGCAAGGACTATTAAACTATTAACTTGTCAAAGAAAGGCCATTATCAGTGACTCCTCCCTGTAGGCAGGGCTCTCACAACTCAGAGTGACATATAAGCCAGAGTTCTCAGACCAGCTCACTCATTGACAGTGATTTCTGGATTGAAGTCGAAACGTCTCAATCTTCAAACAGCGTCCAGATGACAACCCCTGTAACCTTTTCTACGATGGAACACACCTGGACGAATGAGAAATTACATCTACGATTCATGCATGGATTAAAAAAAAAAACTTTTAGGATTGACCTGAACATATTTTGCCACCAGAACCAGACCTTATTAGCCACATATAGCCTACCAGAAGGTCTAAAAGGTGAGGTGCTGTGATATCTTTTCTGTACTTGTGCTGCAACTCAAAAAAGGCTGAAAATCACTGCTTTAAATCAGGTTCCAAAAATGACTAACACACACTTGTGTAATTTTAGGTGAGGAAGTGTGTGACAGTAAACAGCTTGCTCCATGGAGCAGCCGGTGTCTGGCTGCGCTCGGGCACATGTGTCTGGAGTGGGCACATGTGTCTGGAGTGGGCACATGTGTCTGGAGTGGGCACATGTGTCTGGAGTGGGCACATGTGTCTGGAGTGGGCACATGTGTCTGGAGTGGCACATGTGTCTGGGGTGGGCACATGTGTCTGGAGTGGGCACATGTGTCTGGTGTGGCACATGTGTCTGGAGTGGGCACATGTGTCTGGAGTGGGCACATGTGTCTGGAGTGGGCACGTGTGTCTGGGGGGGGCACGTGTGTCTGGAGTGGGCACGTGTGTCTGGAGTGGGCACGTGTGTCTGGAGTGGGCACGTGTGTCTGGAGTGGGCACATGTGTCTGGGGTGGGCACTTGTCTGGAGTGGGCACGTGTGTCTGGAGTGGGCACATGTGTCTGGGGTGGGCACGTGTGTCTGGAGTGGCACATGTGTCTGGAGTGGGCACGTGTGTCTGGGGTGGGCACGTGTGTCTGGAGTGGGCACGTGTGTCTGGAGTGGGCACATGTGTCTGGAGTGGGCACATGTGTCTGGAGTGGGCACATGTGTCTGGGGTGGGCACATGTGTCTGGAGTGGCACATGTGTCTGGAGTGGGCACATGTGTCTGGAGTGGGCACGTGTGTCTGGAGTGGGCACATGTGTCTGGAGTGGGCACATGTGTCTGGAGTGGGCACATGTGTCTGGAGTGGGCACGCGTGTCTGGAGTGGCACGTGTGTCTGGAGTGGCACGTGTGTCTGGTGTGGCACGTGTGTCTGGAGTGGCGCATGTGTCTGGGGTGGGCACATGTGTCTGGAGTGGCACATGAGTGGCACATGTGTCTGGAGTGGCACATGTGTCTGGAGTGGGCACGTGTGTCTGGAGTGGGCACACGTGTCTGGAGTGGGCACGTGTGTCTGGTGTGGCACGTGTGTCTGGAGTGGCACATGTGTCTGGAGTGGCACATGTGTCTGGTGTGGGCACATGTGTCTGGAGTGGCACATGTGTCTGGAGTGGGCACATGTGTCTGGAGTGGGCACATGTGTCTGGAGTGACACATGAGTGGCACATGTGTCTGGAGTGGCACGGCACATGTGTCTGGAGTGGCACATGAGTGGCACATGTGTCTGGAGTGGGCACATGTGTCTGGAGTGGGCACGTGTGTCTGGAGTGGGCACGTGTGTCTGGAGTGGGCACACGTGTCTGGAGTGGGCACGTGTGTCTGGTGTGGCACGTGTGTCTGGAGTGGCACATGTGTCTGGAGTGGCACATGTGTCTGGTGTGGGCATATGTGTCTGGAGTGGCACATGTGTCTGGTGTGGGCACATGTGTCTGGTGTGGCACATGTGTCTGGAGCATGAGTGGCACGTGTGTCTGGAGTGGCACATGTGTCTGGAGTGGCACATGTGTCTGGAGTGGGCACATGTGTCTGGAGTGGCACATGAGTGGCACATGTGTCTGGAGTGGGCACATGTGTCTGGAGTGGCACGTGTGTCTGGAGTGGCACGTGTGTCTGGAGTGGACATAGCAGTATTTAATTGTTGCCAACAAACTGTACCAAGCTCCCAGAATGCAATGCATTGTGTAGCAGTAATTGCAATGTGCTGTCAGGTTGACTCTTTGAAATTACTTTCTGTCTGATGGTGGTGGAGAGGAATATTTCCATTTATGTCTTTCAATTGCAAACTTTGTTTGAAATCATAATTTTATTTACAAAGCTTACAAACCAGTAATGTAAATGAGATAATTGTTTAAAAAAAAAAAAATCACTAGTCATGTAAACAAAGTGAATGTAATTAACTGAAGTCATTAATTGTTTCTTTGATCATTTGGTTGATATCATTCTGTACCAGCAGAACTGAACTGTACCTGCTGCACATTTGAACATAAACAGCATCACTTCTTTTAGAAAGCCCTGTGCTGAGGGGTGCGCCCGGAGCCTGGTTTGTTCAGTTATCAAAGTGAAATAAAAATTCAACATTTTTGACAGCAACAAATCAAAAAATGTTGGGAAAAGGGCACCGCTAAACATAAGATATCACGACAGTCCTTTCAGTACTAAATTTACCCACTGTGACAACTTTTTGTACATGTGTAATGAGCAGCCAAATATTGTTTTACTATGTTCCCTCTTACAAAATTCACCATTAGATTCATTCTACTTTTAAACCCCTGGAGTGAAGTTTTAGTGATACATTTTTAATACCGTGTTATTTCGGGGCTACACAAAAGGCAAAGTTGTGATAAGAGACCAGCGGGATGATATAAGGGGACAGAGCGGATAAGACGGAGAGGAGAGAGAGTTTTGCAGATGGAGAATATGACAAGACGACGGCGCACAAAAAAGGACAAAGGAAGCGATGATATCTGTGCAAACAACACAAGACGAGATGACTCCTAATTTCTGCAGACAAGCAAACAGCAGACTGTCCCCGTCCCAGTGGCGCCTGGCCGTCATTATCCGCCCACAATGCCAGCCAATCTTTCCTGATAACACAATCCAAATCAATCATCAAAAACTCCAAACACGCATTGAATCATAAAGGAACGAGGCTTTTCCTGTTGGAGAATCAAGCACGAAGCTGTTAGCGGGGCAGCGTGTCCCGGCACCACTTTGGGACAATTGTTAAATGGCCTAATCACACCTGTGCTGTCTGATCGAGGCGCTTTTGACTTTGGGTTTGAATCAGATTACCAGAAGTGAAAGCTCCAGTGGATAATGGGGTCAAAATGTTGGTGCTTGGAGAACAACAAAAAAACAAAAGCATGTTTGGTTTGTTTGGAGACGCATGCTTTTAGTGATTATTGATCTTTAATAATGTAAATATTGAATAGTTCCACTGTTCCACTGTCCCATGAAGACAAAAATATTCTGATTGGAGATTTACACTGCACAAATATGTAAAATAAGAAGCACATAACTAAAACATTCACGGCACATTCAAATGAAAGTAAAAGTCCCATTTAGTCCACAGCTGGTTGCCGTTGTTTTTTCCACCCCAAAATAATCGCAGTTTCAATAATATAGCACTTATCCTAGTTCTGATATAGGCAAAGGCCAATCTAAAGAGATTCAAGAAAGATCCAACTTTCTTTCAGTATCGATTCATGTTTGATTACATTTTCAATATTAGCTTTGGTATTTTGACAACCCTGATGTACACTACTTTCAATATTTTATTTATTTTGTCTCAACTATAAAACAAACCACTGTTGGCAAGAGGCACACTTGTTTTCCTGACAACATTAATACTAATTTCTGATAAAATCTGATGATATAATTACTCTGATGTTCCACAAAGAGTTTGCAAAGCCCTGAACTATAATAGAACATTTTTTTGACAAAAGGTTGCAAATACATGTTGACCTATCTGTGTGAAATTTCAAGTGTGGAAACTCCTGAAAATTGCCAATCAAAAAGTACAAAACAAATGTGTGCAAAATATTATCCCGTTCCAGATTTTGGCAGAGGGAAAAGTGAAATTTGCCGATGTTACGGCATCAAGAGACTGAGAGTTGAGTTGGGGGCAAGAGAGGAACAGCAAATTGACAGTGATTCATTGAAATGGCAATATAGCTGTGTGAAAGCTGTTTGCAGAATGTCATTCGTCTTCATGATCAAACAAAAAGACAAAGTCAAATCATAATCTTGTTTAATGGAAGCTCGGGACCACTCATCCACATCCAGTCCATAATGTGCACTGGGCCAAGGGCTAAGTCACCGCTGTTTGCCTCCGACGTCGCGCTAATGCATCAAGACGCGCCGGCACAAAAAGCTTTGTCAAACATTCCTGTCCAGATCCATGTACAGTTTACGAAGTTGCAGCAGTTCTATTTGCTGTATCCTCCCCACTTGTTTACCCGAGATATAAACTAAAAAAAGTGCGCGGTGTTACGTCAGGTCAAGATACTCTCGCAGGCAGCAAAGATTCAAGTCGATCCCGGGTGTACGCTGCAGTGGAAAAATATCCTCCAGCACAAATTTCACCAGACACAAGAGCTCTCGTCTTCTGTCAGCTCTGATAGGCGAAATAATCAAAACAAGGCTCAAAAGTCGGTTTAACATCGGGGACGGTGAGTCGGAAAACAAAGGCATCAATGAGCGAGATGTCCGCCCGTCCATCAGCGAGGCGTCTGCGAGCGTGTTTGACTGTGCCGGCTGTGTTTTCAGGATTTACACGGGGAAAGCTAACGATGCAGAGATAAAGACATCTTCCAAATGTCTTTATGTTATAACTTGTCTCGTTTTACAGATTTGAGCGTCGGCAGATAAGCGCGCAAGTCTGATCGGCTGTTGAACTCTCTCGTCGTAGCTTCTGACGAACAAAGTCAAAAAAATGGACAGCGCTTCAGTTTTTATGCTTTGTTAGTTCATCAGGTGACCAATTTATTAGCAGCAAACTTTGTCATTTGCTTGTATAAATGGTGACATACACAGAGCACATGCAAGAGGCGCTGTGAGATGTCTAGTAATTTGGCATTAGCGCGAAAATGTGGTAGTTCTAATTGCAAATAAAATCCTCTGAGATACATATAGCCTAATTACAGTTCTGCAAATACACGACTAAATCATCCATCACGAGGAATTCATGCCTCTTACACATTACATTTTCACTTTTAAACCATATAGATCAAAACAGTGGTATTCTATTTTAAAATGCCGAACACAGAGCACGACACACACACAAAAAAAGCGTAGCATACATTAAAAGTTATATAAATGTTGTCAATTTCAAGTTCAATGCAAAAGTCACATTCTTCATTTTATAATTGTCCGTCGTTATTTTGTCCCAGTCCTTTAAGTTTTGCTCAGTTGGTGTCATCCAACGCTTTTCCGACTGCAGCCAAAGGTGTTTTCCGCAGGTATCCATCCATTATCTCCATCCCTGGTGCTCCAAGTCCCAGATACATCGAAAAGTCAAGTGGAACAGGAATATGGAAATTACAGAGAGGGTGTAGATGCTGAGGTGGGATCCAGCGTCACATGATCATCAGTGATAATAGATTTTAAGGAGAGGCAGTGATAAAGTAGTATGCATTTAAAAAAAAACAATAAAACAAGCTTTGACTGCTGCTTGGCTCTGAATAAAACATGTTCCATTCTTTCTGGAGATAACAGGTGAACAGGTACCGCTGCTTTTATCCTCACGCTGAGTTTTTCCCTCTATAAATGCTAGTTCACTGTAGAGACTCTCTTGAAGAATTGTCCTTGCCACCCGTCTGGAGAGTGTAATTTACAATGGCTGTTCTGCGACATCAGAAGTCGTGCTATCGATAGTATTGACGGGGATATGTGTTCTTATCTTAAAGTGACAGCAGCAGCCAGTGTGGTAAAGTGAACTTTATCTGAACAAAAGTGAGGCCAAGGCGAGATCAAGAAACTCCACGGCTCAGATACAGAGCTTCTATTCATATGTGCAGCATCGGAGCGCCATTCAACTCCGCACGAAGCCGGCCTTTTAAATTCAGTCTGCTGCCAAACTCTCGCACTGTGATAAGAGCTGACTTAACGTGGCTCTCGCGGCTCGTCGGGATGTCGTCGTTAAAGTTACGATGAATCTTTCACAGGCCTACTTTCTTGGAACACATCTCTGACTCAAGGGGGTTAACTTTGCAAAAACGTTTCGGGAAACTAAATTATTAGTCTTGTCAGAAGCTGGAAACGAAAATGTCATGAAAAACCAAATATTAGATTAAATTAGCTTTCAAAAAATCAATTGCAGGTTCACAAGATTCTTGCGTTGTTTTACTATGTCAGACTGCTTGAGTTTCATACATATTTTCTTTAAATTGTAACAGGAAAAGTGAAAATTCTGTGCTAAGTAAGTTAAAATGAATATGACAGACCCATGTTTTGCTAATTGTTACTACTGAGATAGACCCATGTTGAATTATTTAACATAGTTTATATCTGTCAAGTTGCAGTTTATGAGGAAAATTGGAAAAATAAACTCCAAAAATAACAAACTGAAACGGAATACCTCCTCCAATGTAATCGATAGAGGTCATGGAGACATTCTTTTATTTGACAAATACTCCTCAATACTGTAGGGCATTTGTATTGGTGGCTATACTAGCAAAAAGTTAACTGGGTCTCAACCATAGACATAAAAAATAATGGACAGACTGTCGTCGCTCCGCCCCATTCATGAAAATGCGGCTCAGTCATGGAGAATTCAAAATGGCCGCGGGTTAGCCCCCACCACTCCCCCCTCGGTGGGGAGGCGGGGAGAGGCCGAATTTGGGGCGGCCTTTTGCTGACGTACTGCCGTCGTAGCCTCTATAGTTACCGCCCACTCGTAGGTGTTTGGCTGCGCCGTGACATTTCCGGCGCGTAAAGCCCGCCTTCCTCATTAGATATTCAAGAACTTTAAAAAATCACAGCGGCTAAACCAGCCTGGTTCAAAAAAATTCACCCCCCTCAGCGTTGTCACAGAGCCGTAAGCTAACGTTTGAGACCAAAGCCGTATTTTGAGCCAGGCTCTAAAGTAGGTTTTGAAACGTCTAACTCCCCATTGACTTGCATTGAATAATTCTACTTCCGCAGCCAGCCCCTAGCGGTCAGCACCAGATTGCAAACATGGCAGCCTACAGTCGGCGGCTCAATTTGAGCGCGGTAGCCTCGCCCACTGGTCTCAACAGAACTGCATTATATTTAAAAATGTGAGTGGCAGAATTATAGGCGGCACAACTGATGAAATCTTTTTCTTTGCACTTCTTATGCCTAATTTTTCTCCGTGGAGCTTTTCTTTGCTCAAATCAAGTTTATAAGGTAAAATGTCAGTAGTTTAGTTGCTGCGACTGTGCAGAGCTTAGCAATTTTGTCGTAACGGCAGTTGTAGATTAAGCTATGTTGCACAATTCAATTCCTCAACAAACACACTCCAAAACGTTTTATTTAGGGACAGAAATTTGTTCAATTGTGTGTGACCCCAAAGTCTGTATCAGTGATAAATGTGAGCGTGCACTGCAGTGTTCCTTTTATTGCTGTTGTAACCTATATTTGTTATCAGACTTAAGCAGCTTTTTCACTTTTTAGTTGTGTTTTGAGCTTTACAGGACAAAATGTCATTACTCATGGATTTTTGCCACTCAAAAATTCAGAATGCTGTGATGTTAAACAAATTGGGAAAAATTAGCAAAAAATGTTTGTAAAATGTGTAGCCAAACCTGTCTCCAACACACTCATATAATTGTTCTGCCAAAAAATGCATAATTTAAACGACATCATTAAAGCCATGATGAATTTTTCTTTGTCCCACATTTTCTTACAATTCTTAAAAAACACCGCTGACTCAAGTAGGTCAAGTTGAAACCCAAAGTTTGCATTTTTCTGACAAGACAAGACGTGTTTCCAGAATTGTGTAGAACAAAATATACTTTGGTGCTAGGCACATATGGATGGGGCACGCGGAGATGTCCTGAGCCGTGCACTCATCACTGTGTTGTTCTTGGTGATATCCGCTGCTGTCTGTCAATGTCTCGTCCAAGCGCATGCAACAGAAATGCTTACACTTCCAGTTCTCGTCTCTGTCAGCTCGATGTGGCTCCCAAGGCTGCTTTGGTGTGCTGAAGGAACATGAGATTGGCTGAAGCTACGAAGGATGAGTAGTGTTTCCGATGAACTGTCGTGCTTTGCGCAATACTACGGGAAAAATTACATCATTTCATTGTTTTCATACGGCAAATAAGGCCATGATGCCGGTACGAATTTGACTACATCCTCGGAGTGCATGAGTATAAGCATGTATTAGATTTGGAAAGAAAAAAAACAAATGTCTAAGTGAAAAGACATTTTAGTTTGACTTATTAAAAGAATCCATTGATGTCTTTTACTTACAGACAATTCCACGTTCAATATGCATCACTTTTTTCACTTTTCACTTCCATTGTTTGCCTTGGCCTGGCTAACCTGTCCCCAAGCCCTAACCCTCTAACTCTAACCCTAACAAACTGTGAAAAATGTATTGTTAAAAAGAAAAGAAAACATTTGCTAGCCTTCAGTGTGGTGGTTGAGTGGCAGAACTGGGTTGGGGGAAAAAAGTAAGCGCTCTATATACTTTGGCATTCTTTGTAAATGCAAAAGTATCTCAGTCAAGCACATACTCATTTGCACACCAGTAAATGAACAAAGCTGGAAATGTAAATGAATGCAAAGAAAACAAAGACCATGGATGGCAGGAAGAATGATGACGAATTACGAGTTACTATAAAGATTGATGCAGTGGAGCTAGAACACCTTGCAAGTTTTATCTACTGAAGATGGCAAAAGTGATGAAGAAATCAAGAGAAGGATATCCAGTGCTTAAACAACATTATCCAAACGCTCTAGATACAGTATGTCTAATCTTCTTAAAGATCAGGGTAAGAATTTTACACTGTTTTTTATGGTCAGCCTTACCGCATGGATCAGATACTGAACATGGACTATTTCAAAACAAACGATATTTGAGAGCATGTGGTGATGGGGACCTGCAGTATAGATTAGGACAAAGTTATCAAGAAAGACATCAGAAGACAAATTGGCCTTCAAGAACATCCAGAAAAAAAAATCAGTCCCAATGTCTTGCCCTTGTCTTGCCCTTGTCTTTCTAGAACGGAGGATCGCAGCAGCAGAAAGGGGCAGAGGAAGACCACGATTAATGTGGACAGACAACATCAGACAATGGACAGGAATAAACGATGTTGGTGCGATAATAACAATAATAGCTGTGAACCGCAACTTGTATCATCCAACCCTACACAGGACGGAAGACGATGACGGCAGTAATGGGATTAGGACTACGATACGTATCCTGATACACAGTCTACGATACATATCACAATATAAAGATTATTCACAATTACTGGCACATAAAAGAAGAAAAGGGAAATGTCTTTTTATTTGGTACATTACTGTTCCAATAGTATGTGACCAATTTCATGAAATCAAACTTTCAGAATCCAAAAGTAAAGCTATTGTGACATAAACAATCATTATAAAAAGCCCCATACATTTAGATGTACTTTTTTGGAGTAGAGATTGAATTGAAATGATTCATTTTGCTTCTAAAATGGTCGCAATTATTATTTTTGTTCTTAGAAAATGCATATAAAGCTGGATAAGCGGTATACCGAATGAGTCTCTGAAATGTAAAGTCCACTTATTCTGTAATTGGTCCCTGCCATTGCCATTCACATCTTAACATTTCAGTAAGAAAGTTTAAATTGACAATCGCTTGCTCAACAGTTAAACTTTTTAAAATACTACTGTGATTCCAATTCATCCGCTCTGCCTGGAGGAAAAAGCTTAAACGCTCCCATTCCTCTCCCCATTCACCACTGCATCGCTTCATGTCTCCCTTTTATTTCCACCACACATTATGGCATTGTACTGGGAAGCTCCTGATTATTTTCTACGGCATTGTTTTTGTGTGATTGACTTGTGTGAGACTAAAATGATTGTTTGAACCTGCAGCGTGTTTCACAAGCTGTTTTAATTAGATCCCATCGCCTCCTTCGTCACTGTGGGGGTACAACCGTGTCAACAACTCAACATCAACTACCTCTCAAACCTCCTGCATTGTGCTCCCAGCCTCGGTTTCCTCATCTTCCTGCATAAAATCGCTCAGACGGACCCAATTTATGCAATATTCACCAGGGTAATAGAGCCGCGCTTTGTCAAATGATGTTGATAAAACCAGAGGCCGAGGAACGCTGATGACATCCAGCCAGAACAGATTGGAATGGACAAACTGGTGATGTCTTCTTACAGGCTGGTGTCTTGATAACAATTTGGCTTTTTCGGAACCGTTGGAGCAGAACTGAACTGGTCCAAGAGGGAGGTTAGACTGCTCATGACGCTTATTCCAAATCCTCACAGCAGATGGCTATGGCACATTCATTTAGTACAGCAGGTTGGTTCCAGATCAACATGGAGTTTACTTTATTGCCGCTGTGTCCTTCAAGACGATTTGCCTGTTCTTTGCGCAGAACGGCATCCACGTCTGTGTCAGTCTGTCTCAGGGCAGCTATGGATACGTGCTACAACGGAAGAGTGAGCGAATACTGCACTCGCGTGAACAAGTTGATGCAATCCCTCATGTAGAAAAGGTTTCAAATGTATCTGGACAATGTCTTGGTTGTTAAAACAGTGTAATGATGACTACCTTTTATGTATTTGTTATTATTTTTTTATTTCAACATATAACAGAGAAAAAATGAAAATACAACAAAGAATCTTCGACTTCCAGTGTATAATTCCCATTTCGTTCGAAGTCTGTCAGAAAGGTATTTTCAAATTAAATCTGAATGTAATTTTTTCCCTTTTTCGAATGTCAGTTCTTGATTGTTGAAGGTTGAAGGTTATCTTTATTATCCTCGAGGGGCAATTGGTCTGCAGCCGTAGAACACCCACACGTACAACTCACTAAAAACATTGGTTCAAAATATGAGTGGTAATAAGAGTGTTGCTGTTTCTGTTAGTTCTGGATTTGGGCGCACTATACATGCGGCTGGACGGAAGCTGCTTGAACTCGGCCCAAAGAGGGCGGCTTGAGTCTGAAGAGATCTGTTGGCCTTTTTTAAGGATCTGTGCCCAGTAAATGTGACCCTTGCAATAGGTTGTAGGAGTCACATTTGTTGGTGCAGTTTGTGTCCTCCAGTTTATGTAGTGCAGTCTTTCCTGCCTCCAAAAGTATGCTCAGAAAATATCCATTTATTCTACCACACTCATGTAATGCCCTTAATGATGCTATAGAATAGTGGTTCCCAATCTAGGGGCCGCCTGTGATTTCGGGGGATCCCAGAGCTTTGTCTAGTTTGAGGGTCAGATCATCAAAGTGATAATTTGATGATTAGAATTGGATTGTGAAAAAAAAACATAATAGATGTGTATTTGTTTTAAATACGTGCTTCTTAGTAATCATTTTTATTATGTAATGTATTTGTCAGGGCCACAGCTTTGGACTGGGGGGGACCTGGCAAATCTTTGGTTCATGCAGAGGGGCTTCAAGGAATTTTTTTTTTACACCCATTATTTCTCATTCATTCACATAAAATATAAAATGTTCAAAAGCTATAATGTGCAGGATCAATTACAGTTAAAATGTACAGAATTGCAATTCAGAGACATGGGAGGCTAAAGTATATGGCATGTTTAAGAATAACACTTTTGAGTAGGTGCAGTAATCATTAATTTATCTCAACTGAACCCATCATCTATCCATCAATGCTGAGGCATTACTGGGGAATTACCGTTTCTCCACGACGCGCTTGATAAATTAGCAAATGTCTTTATCCACAGAGGCAGCTGCTGTTTGCATTTCCATATTGTAATTATAGTGGACTCTGCAACTCCTTTTCACCTGATACTGTCACTTAGGCAAACACAATACCAACGCATAAACCACTATTCCATTTCCTCTTATCTCTAATAATAATAATAATACGCGCAGTGATTTAGGGAAAGTTTGCATGCATTATCCCAGCATATTGTTGGTATAGGAGCGCAGGAGCAGACTGACACGCCATGTCAGATAGCTGGCAGGAAATGAGTGATGGCCTCTGTCCACTTCGGGGGGAACATTTAAGAGTCATTATTCCACCATTATCAGCCGTGCCAAAGAATATAGAGGCCTCGGCGTGTCTGTCAGTGGGCCGTCTACTGTATAATGGGCCCGGATTGTCCATTATGGAGCCAAAATGGTCGCAAATGCACTTTAGCCACAGTGTTAAAAGTGGCGGCAAGATGGACAATATATATATATATATATATATATATATATATATATATATGTGTGTGAAACTGTGCAAAAGTCCAAATGAAAAATATACATGTGAAAATATAAGCAATTCTCTCCCAATGCCCAAGAATTTCTAGAATCATTTTAATTCCCATCAAAGTGTTTTTTAACACATTAAACCTTGATAAGTGAAATAAACAAATACAATTGCAAATTATGTATTCAGTCTTGTTACATCTCCTCTCGCCTCATAAAAACATGCACAAAAACATACTGTGGAAATAGGCTCTTTCCAAAGTATCTAAAACTGACATTAAAAGGTCTGAAATGTCAATATTTAGTGTCCAATAAAGTACGGACAAGTAGAGCTAATTAATAAAACCCTGCTGTTTCAACACCGCAGGCGCAGAATACGAGCTGCCAATCAATTTGACCAAGACCTATTCTGATCACTGCAAGAATGCCTCTGAGATGCAATTACTGTGGACAACTTAAAGAGGCAAAAAATGCTTATTTCAACTGTTTTAAGAGCCAAACAAACCAGCATAGACATACTGTATACAGTAATTATACACAAACATATGGATAATGGGAATACCTCATCAATAGGTTGCATTCACATCATCGGCCAATAATATTTAAAATAAAATGCAGATTTCTGTTGTAATACAATGAGTTCTTAGGTCTAGTAGGAGGAATCATCAGGTTCAACATTTGTGAATTTACCTTCGAGATATTACATGGCAAAATCCAATGCAATCGATAGAGAAAAGTGGCTCTTGCTCCGTGTCAGGTTATTACAAAATCTAGAACGTGAACAGAACCTATAGCAGAAGAACAGAAAGCAAAGTACCAAGCTCTATTATTTAAACATAACCTCATTAAACGGTTGTAAGAAGCAGCAGAGTATGGTTTGACAAATGTATTTAGTAATTTTGTAAAGCAACAGATAATAACAGTCTTGTCGACATCATGAAATGCTAGGAAATAACTGAGCTTGCCATGCATATGCTGAAGACTGATTATTTCTTTTTAGACTAGATTAAATGTGTCGAAATGTCACAATCCCAAAGCTATGTACACATGTTGGCTAGTTTAAAGTATTTCTTGTTAACAAAGGTCAGCCACTGTTTTTATGTTTATTTCAACCTCGCTGTGAATTGTAGAATCACAGAGACGTTAATTCTCAAGTATTTACTTATTCTGAGACTTAGCCTTGCACTTGTACTATTCAAAGTACATCTTTTACAAGAAAGGTGTCACCCAAATCCTCTTCTTTTACCATTCACCGAACGTGGTATGAAAGCATGCTCAGTTCAGCGAGGTAGACTGGAGCAAGACGTTAATAGCCTTGAACATCATCAACAGGATTCTAAAGTCCACCCTGAACTACACCAGAAGCCAGTGCAGAGACAGAAGAACAAGTTGAGATCGCATTTTATCCACAGTTTTGCAATGCTTCGTGTAATTGCATGGGTAAAAGTACTGTTGCAATGCCGGAGTCCTACTTTAGACCTGGAATAGCCCTATTATGGAGACGGTGGTACTTTGAAAGCTAATATTTCATCTAGTGGTACATGTGAAAAGTTCAAAACAAGTTCTTTTAAATGGTAAAAATAGCACTTAAGATGGCACCGCTACACAGGAAGCTGAATGCAAACAGTGCCGTGAAACCGACATCTAAAGCGTCTCAAACTCTAACTCTCCCTCACGTTATTCAGTTGCCCGGGCTCCCGATCCAGCCTGGTCTAATGCAGTCCTCTGCTCGGAGACAGCCCATGAAATCGTCATTTGTCACATTAATAGTCCTCCATGCACAATCCATCCACACACAGGCCCGTATACACACTCTCCTCTCTGCATACAGTAGGCCCTGTTGCTGTATGGATCCATCTAACGCTCTGCTTTCATCATCTCTGTAATGCTTTTTTCCCATAATCCACCTCTCTCGTGCTCTCTTATATAATTATGGATACTTGTAAGGGCTCTTGTTGTCAATGCATTCTGCTGGAATCCGAGCACGGAGCTGATACTGTTGATAATTTCCAGGTGACGGCTTTAATATTCACTGAGAGGATGAGGCTAAATGGATGCACTGCTCTGTGTGAAGCTCTGTCCCTCAACTTTTAATCTGAGTGTTTTTTGACACAATCTGACCATGAAGAGTTGCAACCATAGATGTAAAAATGAGTAAATGTCTATCGTCCAGTAAGATCTGAGGTACTCTGGTGCAGTACCATGTATTTTTTAGCATTAGCTTACATCCGACTATGAATGTCTAAGGATGGAACCATCGACATATAAATAAGTAGACGCGGCGTGCCATGCTCATGCTATCAATCTCTTTACGACTCAGCTAGTCTGGTAAGATTTAAGGGACTCCGGCAGCAGTCTCATGGATTTTCCCTAAAGTTGTTAGTTGTGTAGCATTAGCCTGCAAAAAAAAGCAAATCATGAATAATCCTGAGAGTGTCACCTGGTACCAACCCAGCGACCGCATCAAGTTGAAGTTAAGAATCATTGTTAAGTGTATAAACCTTTTGGTGTTTTCATTTAGATAATGATTAGTGTGTAAAAATGGCTACCAAGCTAAAGGCTAACTAACTTTAGGTTGAGATTTCTGAACTTGTGCACTTCTGGTAAGAATCTAGTGACCGCAAAACATCCTTTTTACATGTGACTGTGATGAGAACAAATATTTATTTATCCATAAAATTGCAACATTCACTATTGCGTTCAACTGATCATTACATATAACCGGTCATTACATATGCCGGACCAATATGGAAAGAGCCAACAATTTCATGTCTATGAATGTCTATACTTGGAACTACAAGTGAACTGATTTGTGCATTGTGTTAGCCTGATTTGGACACAGTTTTTGAAAGAAAGTGGCTATGGGCATGATCGCTAAACAGCCTACTTCCTCTATTTTGCGGCAGTCAAGCCAATCAGAGCCATGAGAGGAGAACGTCACATCCCGTGTGCCGCGATTACAAGCGATAACAAGCAAGATGGTGTCCATGACAGAGAAAATGTTAGGGGCTTCTCTCTTTTAAAAGACCAGGACGTGCCACAGGTCTCTGCTGCCTTTCGCGCATAAACCATACTTTCGTGGTTCTGTCCACTGTTCATCGGATTGATGTATGTTTGCCCCACCCCGCTGAAGTCAAATTATGTGGCAGCATCTCCACACTAATTGACAGTATTTAATAATACGTGGAGAATAGAATGGAGGCCAGGCAAGCATTGTGTTACCATGGTGAGACAATGGCGTGCACTTCCCTCTCCTCAGTGTGATGTCATTAAATTAATTGCGGCTCTTGTACAATATGCTAGTGACTCAAAGGTTGTGTTGAGTTTGTGACCACCTCTCCGCCCCCAGTGTCACATGTGTAACGAGTTAATCCCCATAGTACGCATTTAGGCTTCTTAAAAGAGCTGGTGACAAATGGAAATGAAGTATTAGTCATTCTGCTGTTTGGACTCGTGTTAATTGGTTATTTCTCTACCTGTCAGAGAAACTGTGGTTTGAGATCACGTGAAAGCGACTGTCACTTTGGCATGATTTTTACCTAAACTCATGTCGATTGGCTGAGGCATGTCTTAAGCTCAGCAATTACCTGGGCAAGCGTTTTAAGAGCAATGACGGTTGTTTGTGCAGTGTCTAATACTCAGATATTTACCAGGGCTCTAAGAGAACATACTGTATGTAGCTGAAATTGGCATTTTTAATGCATTATTCTTAGACTGAGTTACTTTTATTGCAACTTTAAGAGGAATCATCATATCTATCACCTGTTAGATCAAACTTCTGGATCTGAAAGAAAAACATTTAAGTATTACTTTGTTTTTCTTTATTTTGTTGTAAACTTGTATTCCTATTTTCCAATCACCCCAAAGAAACTTAAATTAGTACTGAGGTCTTCACTGTACAAGTATTGAAAGCTTTTACAGATAATTTTAAATAAATGTAGTAAATGGTAACTTTGCGCCTTCAAAAATGATAAAATACAGTCGGTTCCTTTGATATTTATATTTTGATCTTATCCTGTTCATTCAAGTATAAATGATGTAAAAGATTACAGGAAACATTCAGTTATAATGGGTACATTGTTAAAACAAATTCAATTAACATCCAAATCACTCAAATGTGACCTATTCTCTTTCGTATGGCCACTACACCTTTTTAGCCCAGTGATTACCTGATGTGGTGTTATTTTTTATTTATTTAAGTACAAACTCTGGTCTGACTGGGGCTATTAAATATTTACCAGCGCTCTGACAAAACAGCCTCTTACATTGGCTTCAGATCTAGTAATGATGCACAAGATGGCATTTTCATCTTTTAAGCGATATGTGACATTTTACAACACAAGACTGAGTGACCTTTTCCGAGAGGATGCTGAGTACACGGAGCATGTGTAAATAAACAAGTTGGGGAGATTCTCAAATATAATCAACTTTAATATTTATCCAATTCTAAAAGCATTTCACCTGGTGGTTTGGATTGGCAGTTGGTGCGGTGACGTCAGACTCCCAGATGGAGCCAAGAGACAGTTTTGCTATTGATTATATAGTATATCCACAAAACAAATATCAATACTTAAACGCTGCTTAAAAGTTTTGAACCTAATCAACTTTATTTCTGACTAGACCCTAGAACTCACTATAAAAATATGAATTTCAACAATATTATTTTTATCTGTCTGTCTCCACGCTAAATATTTGCCTGTAGAACATTGTGATGCCTGTAAAAACCCACCAGTACACCACAATTGGTATTACTTTAATTCACCCACAAGGGGAAATTATTTTCATTACACACATGCCACCGAGCTCAAGCTCAAAATAAAGAAGCTCGCTAAATGAAATACCAGTATCACAGAAATAATAAAATTCTATAAATCTGTTTTTTATCAGCTAAAACCCAGTTAAGCGACGGCTCCGCGGACATCTCTTCAGTTCTAGAGTTTACAGAAATTAAAGTACGTTTTATTCAATTTTGCTCTTCCTTGAGTAATGTCTTTGTAAAAACTGCTGTGCCAATGGTGTCTTCATACTTAAAGGAAAAAGTTTATGCATATTCCATATTGTTATTAGCCTTCAAATATACTCTTGAGCACCTTAAGTTTTCCATCTCGTGTTTTGAAACTATTACTAAACTACTGAATTATGTTGCACTATAAGTTTCTCTGCTGTCTGTCCTTACACTTACTCACTTACACTACTTATGTTAGCACTTTAAGAGATGCTGTAAGTGACGTATATGATCTCAAAAAACGTTAGTGATTGAGGGAGTTCAGCAGGAAGTGTTTGTGACGGTCGGAGAGGATTTTATGAATGCAGCTAAATGCAAACTCCAGGAATGATTTCTGGTGTCTCTCAGAGGAGCAGCAGGGCAGTAACAGTCTACTGCTGAACGAGCTCTTGCAGCTGACCAGCACACTGTGGATCAAGTGAACAAATATAGCATTTTTCCTTCATAGACTTTAGAAATGATTTAACCAGTAATTATCATTCTTGCTCCTACTTCCTGTCATCTGACTCTTGCTGTTGTCATAACCCTGCTCCAGGCCACCACAAATACAAAGTTAAATAAACAAACAGTTTTGACGAGGCATGAATGTTTGCAAAGGTCAGGGGCGTATGAGACCAAGCTCCTTCCTCTTGATGTTTAATTATGCATCGCACACCCTCTTCGACTGCAACTTCAAAACATCACCATCTTCTCTATCATATGTCGCAATATTTCCCCAAAAGCCCACAGTCCTCTCCCTAAGTCACATCGCTTACATGTCTACAAGAACAAACTTTTATCCGCTCTTTAAAATGTTCACTTCCTTGTCGCCGCTGCTCCGTGAAAATATTCTCTTTTGTCCCAAAGGTGTTGTTCTACGCGTCTTGAGTGTTGTGACATTTAGCAGGAGTGTCGCCTTAATCAGCCGTCTACCCTTTGATGCGAGATGGGGATTAGAAGTTACCCCCCACTGAATACTTCATCTAAACATTGTACAACAACTTCTGCACCAGCCCTGGATCCTCTGTGATCAGCTCGAGCTCCGACATAATCCCAAATCCGATATATACAAAGACTATCCAAACTCGTTAAGCCCATTCAAACATGGAGCTTTCAGACATTTCAATATCCAAACAAAATGGTTGGGATTGTAATAGAAACGTCCTTTGCATCCCGCTTGCTTTAGTTGGATTTATGCTTCCCAAGTGGATAACACCTTAATACTTTAGTCATTAACGCTTTGTTTTTCACACTATATGTTATAGATCGGCAACGGATTAAGAACTTGCAAAGTCACATTGGACTTTTATGAATAATTATGGGTGTAAAACTGTAAAAATGTAAAAGAAAAATGAAGATTTGTATAGTATAAAATGTTCCGAAGAGCTGAAGAGAAGTTATGTCAACCAATTAATGTTGTGAATGTCAGAAATTAAATAAATATTGTGTCATTTTTGTCGTGAAATGGTTCAGGAAAATTTTAAAATTGGTTAGCCCTATATTACAGTATCAGAATGCATAATATTGTACACAATTTTGAAACTTGTCAAGACAATCTCCTGTTTTATGTCTTGTATGTCTAATTTTGTCATTGAAGGGAAAAAGGAAAAAAAAAAAACAGTACATATTACATTACCAACCAATTTCTTTTTCTCTAGAATGAAATCAGTGGTAGCACTACTTTATAATATTGCGAGGTTGACTTTGTCTGTTGTCCAGATAAATAATGGTTGTGCAATGATGAAAAGTGTCCTTAATGGAAACCATGTTGATTTGGAACATTGTCAATATCGAACAGTTGAAACGTTCTGTCCCAGATATTATTAGCTCTGATCACAACAAGACAAGTGCATGTTGCTTGTGAATTTTTATAATACTACATTGATACTGCATCTAAAATATTTACCCATGAACTAACAGAACCATAGCTTGAGAATCGTGTGTTGGCATTACTATGAAAGAACTATATCTTCTTGGAACTCTGCACTTTCCAATTATTTAAAGTTCATGTTTTTCTTAGTTAAACATAAGTCAAATTACAACAGTTGTGCCTTTCCTCTCGGTAATTCACTTTCTCTGTGTCAATTTTGCAGCTTTGTTAGCAGACTGCATCAAATTAGGCATGACAGATTCATCCACTGCTCCACAGCTTCTACCTCGCCTAAATGAAAATTACGCTCAGACATCCTCGTGCTGTTTTACACTTTACACCATTACCGCACATTAACTTTGACTCGATCCTTGTGCTTGATTGGATAATGAATTTCCCCCCTCCTCTGCCCCCCGTGTAGCATGTGAGCTGATGAACCAGGGGATCCTAGCACTGGTCACCTCCACCGGCTGTGCGGCGGCTCTGGCTCTGCAGTCGCTAACGGACGCCATGCACATCCCGCACCTGTTCATCCAGAGGAGCAGTGACGGCTCGCCCCGCACCGCCTGCCCCTTCAGCCCCAGCCCAGACGGGGAGAGCTACACCCTGGCCGCGCGCCCGCCTGTCCGGATCAACGAGGTGCTGCTCACGCTGGTGGCGGAGCTGTACTGGCAGAAGTTCATCATCTTCTATGAGAGCGACTACGGTGAGTGTCTGACTGTGGGTGAATACAGAACAGAGTAGTAAGAAGATGTGTGTGTATATAAACTCTAAAGAGGTGGTTCTGAATGTGTGGAATACAGTTATTATCAGTCCAGAGAAACAAAATCTGTACGGAAAAGGGGGAATGTGCTGTTAGTATATTCAATATTACTGTATGCTATGGGACTTTGTGGTTAAAAAAATAGTATATAAGCAAAGCAACTCCCATACTTTAGTAGAGTCCTACCTCCATTTTGCTAAACTCTGAAACCTATAGTCACAAAATGTTCACTTGATGCTGTTGCTATTGCTGTACCACAGCTTCATTTATAGATTATAACCTTATTTTGGACACAAAACAATAAAAGTAGCACACAGACAAAATAATTAAATACATATTTAGTTAGTGTAAGAACTGACTGGGGAAAGAGGGTTTTTTCTTATGCTGTTCCCACAGCCTGGAATTCTCTCCAATCGGAGTGGAGACTGAGCAAACTGGTCTCAGTTAGGTGTTTTCGTGCAATGGTAAAAAGCGTGAATCTTTCAAAAATTGTCGATGCTTTTAAATGTACATTTTGTTCTAAATTTCTTAAATTTCTCTTAAAATGTAAATATGTTTTTGTTCTTGTACTACATTTTTCACTTTGCCCCAGGTCACCCTTGAAAAAGAGGTTTTGATCTCAATGGGTTCTTACCTGGTTAAATAAAGGTTAATAAAATAATACATTAATTAAAGTCTTGACAACGACTGTAAGACTGCACAAACCATTGCAAACTTCGTAATATTGAAACGGCCATTGTCCAGAGTTTAGCCCAAATAAGGCTCTTGGCTGCAAAAATGAACTCCTCGTATAATTGTCCTTGTGGAACATAATGTAATTTCAATTAAGAAATTGGGATAGATGCTGTCGGCATCCAAGGAATTTCAAGAGCAAACACCGAGTTCTACTGTGCCAAATACAGATATGAAAAGAACACAGTGGTTGATCGTTCCAAATTGGCATAGTAGTTATCCAAGAATGCTAACATTAGCAGCAGGCTTAATGCTATCGTGATGCTAGTGCCTCCTGCTGTATTTAACTTGTACAGAACGATCTGTTTACTTTTCTGAGTTAACGCCAGGTAAGCAATGTATGTTAAGACTTGAATTTGTTGTGCTAGAAACTGACACAATTTGCCAGGAAGTGTATTAGAAGAAGAAAAGTTGTATTTCCCATTGAATCAACGAAGAGTTTCCCCCACGCCAGTCCATGCCCCTAATATGACACCCCTGGTTTAAAGGCTTAGAATTGTATAAACGTATGTGTGATTGTTTGATGTTTATTCAACCAGAGATCATGACTGACCCTTTGCATGTTTACATCATCATTTTAGGTCAATATTTGCAGAAATGTTGACATACAAAAGTTTTTCATTTTATTCATAGATAAAAACAAGCAACCCTAATACAAACCCTTTTTTCCATCCTTCATAATAGAAAGACAAACTAATTGATATTTATTCATTGGAATTTTCAAATTGATGCTCTTTTTTGTTAGACTTAAAACCATTGGCATTTAAATCTGATGTCAGTTAAACAATGAAAATGAATTATGATCACCTCGTTTTGCCTCCAGTTGTCGTCAAACATTCATTGATGACAGCATTTTAAATTAAATCAATTTGGGAAAAAAACTGGAGATTGTGTACAACTCAATACTGGTCCAGTGTGGATCGCTTAACTGATATCCATTTTATAGCATACCATAATTTTTGAAACAATGGCACTACTCTCTTAATCCATTATTGTGCAATGTGAGTAAAATGTGCTCCTCTAAAGCCCACTTGTTGCCCTTAAATCTTGTGTTTATGTTCTGCGCATGCCATAATTACTCTTGAATCTGTGTCTCCAGAGTTAGGCAGACAGACAGTGAAGATCAGGGCGTCTCTGAAGCACCGTTCCTTGTGCGAGCTAAGAAGGATACAGTGAGCTTAAGATGAAAACGCATCACGCCACTTGGATAAAGACTCACGAGTTGTTTGTGCATGAGGCTAAGAAACGGATTTGTCTCAGAATTATGGGGAGAAGGGCGCCTCCCATAGCGGAATTCATCATTAGCATCCTTGTGAGCGAGTCGCCGTCTAATTGGCTCATAGGATGGTGTGTTTTATTTCATGTGGCTCCCTCCAGCACCCCATAGGCTAGCTAGACCTCTCTGACTTTGGCAAAAGACAGAACACTCGACAGAAATCTTCATCTTGAGACAAAGACACAAAGGAAGCTGGATTTATAAATAATCCACCACAGACGAGGGGTTGGAAATGAGAAACATACTGTGCTTAAAGATGATACTTGTTCATGCAGGAAAATCATAGATGGGTTATTCAATCAGAGAATCAAGGTGGGGCGAAAAGTCTTGCAGCTTAAAGTCGATTGATTTGTGTCAAATGTTTAATGTACATGTGTAACAACAAATCAGCAATGCCCCCTGTGAACTAATAACGGACAAAAGATGGCGACACCCACAGCAGCTTTCAGAATAAGGTGAATAGGAGGTATTTTACACTTTTGTTTTACACATTGGGGATGTTTATTTGTGATCTCTTTGGTTGGTTGACATGTCAGACTCGGCTGCTTAAAAATAAGAGGAGCCGGCCCGACCACAACTGTATTCAGTCAAAAGTGTGAAGCACAACAGTCTGGTTGTAAGTCAGTCAGGTGTGCCCCCCTGTGTATAAGTCCCATCTGTCCCAGTGTCTGGCAGACAGTTCCATTTTGGAAGCAAAACATGTTGGTTCAAAGGTATTTCAGTGCAGCTCTTGACAGTTTGTTACGTCTCATTTCCTTGCCTTTTTTGTTCTCTGCAGCCAAAAGACCATTAAGGTATCCTCTGCTCCCTGTATATTCACAGGTATCTATCACCTGTTTCCATTGTTGGTGTTTTACGTCTGAGATACATACTATAGTTTTAAAGTCAGTTTGAATATTGATGTTGAAGACGGATAAATAAATACTTTTCGATGATCTGCAATGAGCAAAGGGGAAAGCGTCTGAGTAGATTTTCAGCTTTGTACACACGCAGTAATTCTGAACACTTCAAGTTTATCTTGGAACAACGAAAATGTACCAGTCAGGGAAAATTGGTTCAAATAGAAGGGATGTACTATACTTAGAAGGCCTTTAAAGTGAGTATTTTTAATAAGGACACACGCCCTGACGTCATGTTGCTTAATACTTACTGCTGTCTAGTATCAAATCTGAGAATCAAAGTGTGCAGTCCATTTTACATCTATTAACAACAGTGAGCTACATACATACATCCATCATACAACAGTATGATCCAGTCATGGTGACTGTGAAGAACGAAATAAATACATTCAAGTAGAAGCAGTAGAACTACAATTTGCAAAATATTTATTTAAAATGGTGTAGAATATGTTTTTGTAATGTACATTTTTCTATATATTGAATGCATCCTCTTTGGGTGGACTTCAGACAGATGTGGAAGAGGGGAGTAACAAAAAAAGTTTTAAAAAACTCAAATAAACTTGAAAATTGTATCTTTAAGTTATTAAAAAAGTAATTAGTAGCTAAAAGGTAGTAAATTAGCATGTGTACAAAGTGTTCTTTTTTCTAGTACATAGAGCTTAGAGCAGAGAGCATCATGAGGAACATGATTCATATTTGTATATTCAAAACTATTTGTATATTCGGAGGTGAAAGACATTTGGCAGAAGGCAGCGCTCTGCTCGGTGCAGTTTGGCACAGGACAGCGTTACAAGGGCAGGCGGATGGAGAGCGCAGTGCTGCATTGGCGTTCCTGTGATGATACTTTGCCACTGCTGGCTAATCTTTTTACTACTTAGCCGAGTGCAATCTGGAAGGGGGTGTAAATCTGTTTTATTTTATTTATTTTTTACAGTGCTGGCTGGTGATGTAGTGTGTACTAAAGCTATATGCCCTAAGGGAGCGCACTCTTGGTAGCAGGGTTGTTTCACATGTATGTCCTTGACTACAGCTGATATTCTCCTTTTCAGAAAGTGTGCACTCAGCATCAAGTGGGATCGATGGGATTCACCACATGGTAACAGGTTTAACGCTATCTCTGTGGAAGGAGCTGTTCTATCTGTGTTTCCCTTGTGTCCCTGCATTTTAACTTTTGAACTGCCTGTGCTCTATAGGAAACCCCACAGAGTGCACTCTATAGAGGATGTCATGTTCTCATCCTTAAAGTGGAGTATGTGGTGTGATGGCAGGCTCGCTGAAATAACCTTTCTGGTCCAGCCGTCAGTTTTTCAGCTTGTGATTTTAGACTAAAGCAGTAAGTAAGTCATTCAAATATGTGTTTTTACAAGAGCAGAAACAATAACATGTTACCTGAGCTACCAGTAGACTATGGATTGAGCTGCACTTTGTTGTCAACGTAAAATCTTTTCTTTGCATTTGACCCATCCACAATTTCTTCAGTAACAATGAAGCTATTGTGAAATACAAAGTGACTGAACGCTTTAGATTAAGGTTCCTTAGTATAAGTTGTTAATAAGCAGTAATTATTTGTTTTTGCACTTATAATACCTTATAAATGTTAATAAGTCAACAACCAGAAACATGAATTATTAATAAACTGCATGTACAGAACATCAATAAGCTGCTTAAATAGATGTTTTTTCATAATCATGTGATAAATACTCGTAAATAATAAACACATAACAAGTGCTTATTAATGCATTATAAATAGTTCACTACGGAACCTTAATTTACAGCGTTACCGATTTTTCTTTAATATTTCAAAAAACCCAGACGTGACGTAAACCTTTCCAAATCAACAAATGAGTAATTGTAATGTTGATTTACTTCAAAGTTCAAAAACATTTTACGAAAGTTACTCATTGTGTTTTGCAAACTTAGGTTGCCAGATCTCGCCACAAAAACAGCTTGCCTTAACCCAAACAAACATCAATTGATGTGTCCTCAATGCAGCTAATGGCCTCCCAGATTCAGTTGAGAATGCATTGTCATTTTCAAACCAGTAGGAGCTCATGTTGTGTTACCTTTAAAATTGCCAGGGAAACAAAAGACATCAAATAGCAAGAAAGGTTTAATAGTCCAAGCAAACAGAGAATAAAAGAATGATGTTCTTGCAAACCTGTCATTACAGAACACCACAGCCTTGAGCGTGAGATAGCCTCTGCACTGCTGCTCAGAACACACACTGCAGCTTATGTCAAACACACAAAGGCTGTTTCTGACAAGACACTGCAGAGAAATAATGAACGTCATAAAAAGGAGAAATAAACTGGTCTTTTTAGGTCGGTCACTTGGCCCTCTGCTGACATTTGTGCTTGTGTTACACTGTTTAACTCTGCGGCCATTTAATTACGGAGTGTAGAGTCTAATTAGGATCCTCCTCACAGAACAGCCTGCATCCACTGCCCTGGTCTACAATATTAGTCTGCAGAGCTCTGCTGGGACAGACCAGTTAAATATAGTCAACTTGGCAAGTGCGTGCTGATGACGGAGAAACAAGAACATTAATTACAGTGTGTCCTGGCTTTTTATACACAAGATGCTTTACTCTTCACTTTTGTTTACAGTATTAATTGAAGTAAAAGTATCAGTCAGCAGGGCCGGCTCTACCTTATGTGTGGACTGAGCTGCTACTTAGCCAAAAATTAAACCATACAATTACATTTTTTCATGGACACGCTTAGGTTTTTAATCTCAACGGTACTCTCCTGGTTAAATGAATGAAAAAAAAAAAAAAGAAAAGAAAAATGTTTCCTTGCACTGGATAACAAGAAAGAAGTCTAGCTAAGCATCTACTTCTTAACACATTTTTATTAGATGCTCATAAGTGGATGTGATTAAACCCGAGCAGCAGTGAAGTGGCGAGGGCCCCAAAAGCAAATTGTGCTTAGGGCCCCTCTGAGGCTTGGGCCGCCACTGTATGTCAGAAGTGATAATAATTGTACTGCTAGTGCTGCTTCTACAAATATAATACTACTACTTTTATACTACTACAATATTACTTCTAGCACAGATCCAACTGCTACAACGACCCTGGATCTGCTATCACTATGTCTACCACAGCCAGTGTTACTATTCCTATTATAACTGCTGGTATTTGAGATGGAAATTGCACAACAGTACCAAGGACAGCTCCAGCTCAGTTTATTGTTATATGGCCTATTTCATTATAGGTCACAATACTCTCTGCAAGGAAAGCATAACCAGACATGAACGCTCAATACATAGTGGTAATACATAAGAGTTTCTTATGAACAGGCGTTTGTTTTCTATCAGAAGACCTAATGAACCTAATTGGACGTCGTGTTATTGTCCATTCAAGTCTGGCCTTGCTTCTGTTATTTATAACTTCTGCTTTCAAGTATTCTAACCTCTGATAACAGCGTGCAATTTTCCTATCAGTACTTTATTGGTAGTAAATATTTTTAAACTGCTTAAAGTACTTTTGCCTAAGCAGTTCATTAAACGTTTTTGAACACATAAAGTCGTTAATCCTTTCCCCTCAAGACACATTTTTGTATCTAACATCTTTTTTCTGTACACTGAATGTAAAATTGTCAAAAATGCATTTAATTAGCTCTATCTCCAGTTCCCAGCACTCAAACATCTGGTGCGCGAATGCTCGGATTTGTTCCACTAATGTGACATATTGTCTTCAAAGAAAGGCCATGTTTGACTTATAATTAATCACACAAAGTTTTTCCATCATTAGTTCTGGTATTGTCTTAAAAATAACCTCCAAAAGAAAACGCCAAACTTCGCCCATCGTATCCAGCTTGGCGCGTCACCTGGCAGCCCATCAAACAGTGAAATAGTTGATGTGAAGTGACTCGCCTCTCTCGGCTCACAGTAGCCTTAGTGGGATCTTGTCAAAAACGCTCCTGTCTGCTAAGTTTAGCCTGAATACAGTGCAGACACTGAATCACACTGACTGTCTAGTATACACAGATGAAGCTACTTCGCCAGGAATACCTCGTGAGTACTACTACCACTGCTACAACTGCATTAAGGTTAGAAGTGTAAAAGGCCATGGTTCATGACTTTAAAGAAGTCAATGCGCAGAAACACCTACGGCTTGGAGTCAAAGGAAAGGCCTCAAGTAAAAGGAATGATGCCCTACGGTGTGTTTGGAAAGCACAGTAATTCCAATAATGCCATTTTTTTCTACAGAGGGCTGTAGAATATTGGCAATGTATCAAAACTTCTTTTACATAACAGTATTGAAATTTGAGAATTTAATGCAGTCACACACAAAGAACTGAAGGACACGTTTCAAAGACATAAAAAAGATAGATTATTTTACATTTAGACACATTTTCAATAGCGTTTTGTCAATACGAGCATTCAAAGTTGTGTTTAGGGAGACTAACTGGAAACAGTTGGCTAACTTGTGACTGAGGGATTTTAACAGCACTTATAGCAAGGACCACATCCTCAGGACTCGGATGCAAAAATGTTTATTAAAGTGAAACAGAAATTACTAATGGTGCTTTTGGCTCCTGGGCCTTGTGTTCCCCGGACCCGAAATATAAAGCAGAGGATAATGTTAAGAGTGGAAGGAGGGGCACTGATGAACAAAGAGGTGTGTGGCCAGGAGGTGTAATCGTAGCCAGCAGAAGAGTCCTGACGAAGAGCGGTCCTGCTGCCGAACTTAAGATAACAAAGCAAAAATCTTAATACATTAGCTCGCCTGTTGTAGTTCCGACTAAGTAAGTTCTGTCTGTTTAGATTGTGTTAAAACAAAGCTCAGATTAACTTAACAGCGCTTCAGACAGAGCGGTGCTTCCATTTATCGCCATCCTATGATCATGACATCATCTGAAAGGTTCAATAGAACAAAACGTCATATATGTACATATGTACATTATCCAAAACTAGTTGCTCATTACAGACAGAGTCAGAACCTTTTGAGTGAACGCTAAAATAACCATTTAGCCTCATTGGTTTAACATTGGGCTGACTGGAAATACGAATGATGTGTGACGACACAATCACAAGCTCTTGTATAAAAACTATATACATTAGTATGGGATTTAATAAAATAAAAAAAAAAATAAATAAAAAAAAACATATTTCCCCCTAAATTAACCACATCTTTCTGATTTCATATCAGTGACAGAAAAGATATAACACCTGAAAACTGTCATTTATATTAATACAATTTTGCAATTTAGTCACTTGAATGATTAGTTATTCAGTTTTCTGTCATGTCCTACAATCTAACCTTCAACCATGACCTGATACAATGTTTTAGTACTTATTAAATGCTTCATAACGTTCTAAAATCAAATCTTAACAAAGTCTTTCCTCGGACAATCAAACAACCTCCGATATTCCAAAGCCCGAGGACCAGAGCCTCACACCCTTCATTTGAACTGCTCTGAACGGTGAACGGTGAAGAGCCGCAGATGGTGTGGGGCTCTCCGGGGAGGTTTTCCATGCTCTCCATCGCTGCTCAATGTTGACAGGAAGTTGAAAAATTTGCAGGTTTTGGCATTCAAAATGTCCTCTCCAAAACAAAGCAATTTGGCTTCTCTCCACCATCCTAGACACGAATGAAATCTTAAGCATCCTTGTTAGTTCTGACGTTTATCCTTGAAATAGATTTAATGTATGTATTTTTTGTGATTTTGTTACTATATTACGAAAATAGCAGTTTACAGCCTGACATTCAGTTTCTATTCCCGGCTCTGTCTCTGAGAACATCTACAGGACCAAGGACAGTTCACAATGTTGATGGTTGTACCCATAGACATAAAAAATAATGGACAGACTGTCGTCGCTCCGCCCCATTCATGAAAATGCGGCTCAGTCATGGAGAATTCAAAATGGCCGCGGGTTAGCCCCCACCACTCCCCCCGCGGTGGGGAGGCGGAGAGGCCGAATTTGGGGCGGCCTTTTGCTGACGCATGCCGTCGTAGCCTCTATAGTTACCGCCCACTCAGAGGTGTTTGGCTGCGCCCGTGACATTTCCGGCGCCAGAAAGCCCGCCTTCCTCATTAGATATTCAAGAACTTTAAAAAATCACAGCGGCTAAACCAGCCTGGTTCAAAAAAATTCACCCCCCTCAGCGTTGTCACAGAGCCGTAAGCTAACGTTTGAGACCAAAGCCGTATTTTGAGCCAGGCTCTAAAGTAGGTTTTGAAACGTCTAACTCCCCATTGACTTGCATTGAATAATTCTACTTCCGCAGCCAGCCCCTAGCGGTCAGCACCAGATTGCAAACATGGCAGCCTACAGTCGGCGGCTCAATTTGAGCGCGGTAGCCTCGCCCACTGGTTGTACCACATGTTTGCAACAGCTTATAGAAAACCTTGTGCCTGTATGTGGGTTTTCAAAGAACCAACCACTGCATGTCTGTTCATTGCAAGTCTTTTGTAACTGCAACAGTCCTCAACAATACTTTGTAAGATTTAACCTCGTAGAACTAATAATAATGTTCTTTTTGCTGGTAATTCCATTTTCGTCTTCAACGCAAGGAAACAAGAAAGAACTATGAAAGTGCAGGAAGCGTAAGAAAAGATAATGGCTGTACAAAAAAAACACGAGAAAAGAAAAAAAATACAATTAGAAATGGATGAAAACGTGGTCATGTGAAACTTTGTGCAAAAATGTTTGACACTGAATAAAACTGTGATAATCTTAGAAGCATAATTGTAGTCTGCATGGCTAGAACTTTAATTGAAGATGTGCTTATAGGAATAACTACTTTCCCGTCTTACTTTGGTGATTGACAGCTGCGGTGTCTAAGGAGAGATTCAACGCAAATATAATTATGCACTTCTGCAGCTGATTGTATGCTACATTTTTGCGAACGCTCTATCTCGGTGCTGGGGATGTTTCTGTGGCGTTTTATTTTGAGTTACATCAGTGTTTTAGAACATAAAAGAGAAGACAAAGCTCAGAAACACACTTTTAATAAAGCATGAACAAAGACTTAATTCATAACGAACAAATAGTTTACAAAGAATGATTCAGGCTTGGTAACTACTTAATTAATACCCTAACCCCTTAATAAAGTACTTCATCATCATTCATAATAAAGTGGTATAAAAAAAATCTCTCACTGATCGATAAGAAACGTGCTTTATAGTAATACAGAGCTCATTGTTTCTCTATTTAGATTAAATTATTACATAATTAAAGAATATACATCAACATCCTCTTGAATAACTTCCTCTTAATAAGTTGAGAATGTTCATCTTGTCTTCCTAATTAGAATAGTTTAATTGTTTCTTTTGTATCAGACAATAGATAAGAGATGATGTAATTGCCTTGACATGTTTCGGCGGTAACCTTTGCACACGGGACACACTTCTCCAAAAACAACCGGCAAAGGGCGTGTCGATGATCACATTACGGTTAGTTATCACCGGAACATCATCTCTTGTTGTCTGATATAGAAGAAACAACAATAATAAACGTCAACATTTTACATGATGATATATTTTTCTTAGTTTGAAATCTTGCCATACAAATACTGTACACTTAAGATGTGTATGACAGGTTGGACTACCCATGTTACGAGAATATGGGTAAGATAAATATATTTAAAGTGTGTAAAAAAAAAAGTATAGATTTTATCATGATTAGTTTTGTAATGTCACTTCCTGGTTGGAAATGATGACACCACACTTGAAAATTACTTTGCGCACTGGGCTAAAACTCACATATACCACATATTTTGAAATCTGACAAATCAAAATGTCAGCTTTATTTTGTTGAACTGATGTTTTAAGGGTAAAAGAAGTTGTTTATTTTGGGTAAATTATGCATAACCTTTGGATGAAATGAGTCTCCCTAGTGTGATGGCATCAGTTTTTTACTAATTTTCAACAGATTTTTCAACGTTTCTCCTACTACTTGACTGGTGTAAAACTAAATCTTTAATGTACAATAGGTATTAATACACCAAATAAACTCAAACTTAGAAAATCGTTACAACCTCTCATGCACACTTTAAGGTTAACATCAAAATTTCAACATTACATGCGCTTTGCTAATTGAAACTCAGTGTGCGTTCACTTTTATACTTGTTTAGTCCCAGTCCGAGCCCAGTTTAATCCTAATTTAGACTTGATTTGGTCCCGTTTTAGTCCTGGTCCAATTCCACAGTTAGTTTCAGTTTGGTGTTTGTGCAAGTGTGAACGCGCCCTCAATTCCTCTCTTCTGAAGTCTTTATCAAACCAAACCGGAGCGTTAATATTGAGATTAATCATCAGAAATGTGCACGATAAGCAGATAGGCCAAATGTGTTTTAATGCGTGCAAATTTGTAAATGCCACTATTCTTTATCAGACAGAAATTGGTTGCTGCCGCTGTGATGGAGTGCGGGGCGATAACAGCAGAATGTGAGTTACGGCTGTGTCATCAATATAGTCGTCCAATATGGATTTGTGCCGTCGATACAGATATCCAGTATTTGTTCTGCTGCTGTGGTCGATAACCAATATTTGCTATCAATATTGTAAAATCTGTTGGCCTACAAATTGAATTAAGTTGCTAAAAGAGATTCTGATCTTGTGTAAACTGACTAAAGTCTAAACTTGCAGGTCACATTTATCATTTTACAGCAGAAAAAGCAGGAATGAAACAAAATGAAACAATACAACGCCTGCCACAGAACAGCCGTGAAGCCAGAAAGTGCAAATAAAGTGAGGTTTTAATCTGAATTGGTATTTCGAGAAAGAGTGTGCGACAAACAGAATATTAACGCTTGACTATTTGACAAAAAGATGAAAGATAAAGACACATTTTTAATATTTATTGACAAACAGCACAACTCCTGGTTTTGTTCTTTGTTTCTTCTGCACATCAGGCTGTTGGCATGGAACATAAAAGTGGATTTTAGTCGCATTTGCAATGTAAAAAAAATTGAAAAAACGTAGCCAAATTGTCACTTTTATAAAGATAACAACAAAATGCATTTATCTCGGGTATCAAATAATTAATTGTTATCTCTCTAGCTTCATCTGTTCTGCTATTTTCATTTTAAAGGTGATGTACCTGATTTTACCGTCAAAATAAATAAGTGAAAAACAGAACTACTCAAAGTTATTTCTCACTTTGTCACAATATATAAACTCACAGCAAAAAGTTTATGAGTGCTTTCTACAACTTTCAGGAGCCAGAGCGAGTATTTGCGTCACAGTACAGCTAACAATAACTAGCATGCTAACAGTGCACTTCCTGGTTTTCGGTGAATAATACGCTTTATGATTTATGATTCTTCTAACACGTGCTTTTTACAACTTTCAGAATCCAGATAGAGCTTTACCCGTCATAGTAAAGCTAAAAACAACTAGCATGCTAACAGCTCTGGGTTTTCGGAGAATAAAATGTTCCATGCTGTTGGTGGGCTCATTTTGACTCAAACTGCTGCTCGAGTGAGTGCTTGAGTTTAGCTTCTTGAACTGTTTAAAAAGACTCATCATATCTGTAAAATATGGAAGATTATTGCATTCATGTGAATTAAAAAAAAATAATATTATGAGAAAAGTTTCTGTTTTTATGAGTAAAATAAGTTTGTTTTTATGAGAAAGGTTTCTTATGAGAAAGGGTTCTCTTTCATGAGAGAAGTTTCTGTTTTATGCGTAAAATAAATTATGTTTTTATGGGAAAAGTTTCTGTTTTTATGAGAAAAGTTTCTATTTTGATGAGAAAAGTTTCTGTTTTTATGAGTAAAATAAATTCAGTTTTTTATGAGAAAAGCTTCTGTTTTTCACAAGTAAAAACATTTCTCATCAAAACAGACTTTATTTTACTCATAATTAAATACACTTTTCTCATAAAATTATAAACATATCTCATTAAGATAAACCTTTTTTTTTCTTTATTCAAGTGAATTCAATAAGCTGCCGTAATATAAACCTTTATAAGCAACAATTTCTTTCTCATCCATACTCATCAACTCCAGCGTAACACTCAATGAACGTAAACAACAAGGTTAAGCGTAACCTGATGTAAATGCTCTTAGAGAAGCAGGTTTTTTCCCGTTGTGTTGATGTCGTGGCAGAACACAAGGCAAGTTTGATGTTTTATTACCGCTCACACCGCTGGCTCCCTGACCTCCGGGGCCGAGAGGAGCTGGAGGTAATGAACTGTGTCAGAGAAACCAATCCATGTGTCTGCACCAGCGCATTAGCCGCATAAAAGAGGACATTATGTAAACAACTCCTATAGCTCCAGCAGCTTTGTACTCGCTAGATTTTCACCAACATAAATAATAGCGTTTGGGATTTTCTGAAAGTTTTAGAAGCAAACTATAAAGAGCGGGGTTGAGTTCTGGGGTGGCATTTGCAGCTGGACAAAATGTAGAATTTATTTATGTATTTGTTTATTTATTTGTTTTCACCAATAGTGTTTTAAAAAGCATTCACATTATTTGAACGTGTACTTTATTGTTAGTTGAAAGGACTTTAAAGGTGCTGTATGTAACTTTTATGGTGGGGGTGTCTGACTCTTACATGTCTCCATGGAGATGTTATGACTGCATGGATTGATCCACAGTATGGCGCTAAGTTATGGGAAATAAGTAGTTTAATCAGAATTTTTAACCCTGAAATTGTGTGTGTGTATGTGGGTTTTTTTATTTTTTATTATGATTTTCAGTCGCTGAAGGTTGCTGTAGACATTTTCATTGCGTTTTTCTCAGCTTGAAATTCAGATATTTAAATCAAGTCCTCAACAGTCTAAATTTTAAATTCAGAGTGTAAAATATGTAATATATGTGTAATATGTAATTCAAAATGCTCTGAGCAGTTTTGCATTGAACATTTAAAAGGTACATTTTTCATTAAAAACACATTCTAAATTGAAAACTCAGAGACTGAACTCAGCATTTAAAAGACTCAAAATCTGATTAAACAAATGATCTTCTATGTCAGTGGTTCCCAAAGTGGGGATTGGGACACCCCCGTTGGGTCATGAGAGATGAGCTGGGGGTCACGAGATGATTTCAAGATCTAATTTGAATAAATGTGACACTGTATTTGCTCTATTTTTCAAATTAAAAACAGTATTTCTTGGGAAAATAGGCTCTAAATAACTAACATTAAACCTGAAGCTTTGACACTTTGGGGGTCCCGAGTCAGTGCTGGGATAGTTTGGGAACCCCTGTTCTATGTAACAGTAGCAGGTGATAAACACATATTTGATCCACTCACACAAAACTATTCAATATAGTTTCATCAACACATGTATTTTCTGTTGGATTAACAGGGAGTCGACTCAAGACAAGACTTAAAGGCCTCTGCCCTTTATCTGACAAGCCGACATTAAATTCTCAAACTTCATGAACACAACCTCCATGTTGAAGTCTGAACTCTATAGATTACTGCGCAGCGTTGTATTTCATTTAAGTTCTTGTGTTTTATAAAGACCTGCAAAGTTTGAAACATCAGAAAAAGCAGATGTTTTCTGGATGAACTCTGACTGCGCTGTAGGGTGCAGCCTCAGATGTGTGTTTAAACTGTGGAGGCTTCCCACTCACAAACTCTGTTCACCTCCTTTAGTGTGGGCACTGTCTCCAGCTGACCGCAGCCTGAGCATCAAACACATGTGCACGCAGATGGTAAAGGGGCACCATGGAACTTTTCTGGTGGGGGGTCCGTCACCTGCTTGAGGTGTTATATTTTTACTGAAATATTATGGTATTAAGCATGTCTATATTGCTATTTATTCAATGTCATTTTTTTTATTGGTGAATATACAAAAGATCGATGCATTCTTACTTTGAGTGGGCTCGCCTCTCCATAGATCTGATCTGTAGTGTGGTCTGATGGCATCACATCCTAAAGCTCACATATTGTCGAACTAACACAAATAAATAAGTGTCTTTTGGTTAAGTTGAGAACATTTTGTAAGTCCAGGTTTTAATAGTTAATTTTAGGTGTAATTAAAAAAAAAAACTTTAACACAATAAAGTATAATCAGCTATAATCCTTGAACTACGAGTCGTCTATTTCTGTGAGTATCAATCTTTTTTAGTTGCGACCCTTGAACACAAAAAATAAGCGACTATAATGTGATGAAATACGTCTAATGTTTGATTTTATTTCTAGAATATAAACTTTGAAAATGACTTTGGGAATCTACAGTTTCCCACTGCATTTGAAGAGTGTCAAGCCTTGTTTAAGACTATTATATCAATTTATCTTCCTCATATCATCTTGGGACCTCCTGAAATCATTCCGCGACCCCCAGGTTAAGAACCACTGCTCTAGTTTAATATTGAACCTGCCTGACCACATTTTTACCAATACAAGATGTACTCCCGGTCTACTGTGCGTTCTACTTTTTAGTAAAGTGTGGTAAGTCTAAGTAAACTATGCCCGTTTCCTTTTTATTGCCTGTTTTGTCAAACAACAAATGTTTCACAAAACAAGTTAAAGAAAACCTCTGCATCCATATCCAATTTGCTTGTCAAAACAGTGTGCACTTATGGAGTCTGGGATGTGATTGGCAGCAGTGCTTATGGACTAAACACGAGGGAGGCAGGCGGCAGACAGCTGAAAACAGCATTGTGCTCTGCTTAGAGAGAAATACAAAAAACGATCTGAACAAACAAGCCTTCAAGTTTGACGTTGCTCTAATTCAGATTTACTTATATCGTATTGGGATTTGAGGAGCCTTTGTGAACAACTATTGGCTTCGTATTCAAACGTTAAATTGTTCCTGATTCAACACAAACAGTGGGAAATGTTCTGTTCTATATGTTTGCTAGCCTTGATCAAAAACACTGTAAAAAAAATGTACTGCAGTTACATTTTTATGCAATTTTAATCTGTTTTTATATAAATATTGAATTCATTAAACAGTTTAAAGCTGAATTGTAATTGTTTGAAACCACAATCTGTATATTGTCAGAGCTCTGGACAATCAGAGAATGCGATGCTGTAACGTTATGTGAGTTTGTTGGCGTCTAAAGGGGCAGAGACAATCGTGCATTGGGGCGATTGGATTTGTACTGTAACTTTTTGGATTTTATATGTCGTGTCCAAATACTAAGATCACGTACAAGTTTAAAAATCTACTGAAAAAAGGACAATTCTACCCACAAAATGTACTTCATCACAGTAACGCGAGGCTGTGTTTCTCTTTGAATGCTGATAAAAGCTTGATATGAACTGAACTTATTAAGCGACTACTTTTCTTTACTGTCCCTGCGGAGAAATGCTGTCTTCACACCTATGTTTCCGTGACAGAACAGCACGGATGACATAATTCAAGTGCAGAACACAGCAAAAGGACGTGGACTTGGTTCAGTTTGTTCAGAGTTTTAATGGCTGTGACTGTTTTTGAAGCTTTCTCTGTTGCATCAGAGAGTCTTGTTGGAGTCTGTCTCAAAGGCTTTTTGCACCTTTTTAACAGTACACCCAAACTTGGCTAAAAACGCAACCACGAAATGCACAAAAAGAGGCTCCAATTAGGAGTACAAAAGTTAAAAGTACTGTATACAACTTTAAAGTGCCTATGACAGGTTGGACTATTATGCAGTTAAGATGAATCTATTTCAAATTCTGCTAAAATCTTTACAAATTTGACCCCAATTTAGTAATTTCATTAGGTTTTTAATTTTACTTCCTGGTTGTAAATGATGACATCACAATAGGAAATTACCAACAAACCATCCTGTACAGTGGGCTGAAACCCATCTCATTTGACAAAGAAAAATACATGTGAACACCTTTTTTTGTTGAATCAATGTTTAAAGGATCAAAAAAGTTGTTTCTTTTGTGTAAATAATGCATAACCTTTGACTTCCTGGTGTGATGTCATATGTTTGTTTACTTCCTGTAATTCTCAACATATTTTTCAACTTTTCTTCTTTAACAGTGACCTGATTGGTGTAAAACTATAATTTATATTTACAAGAGGTATAAATACACTGAAAATCATAAAAACCTGTCATATGCACTTTAAGGTTTCTGTACTTAAGTTAAGTCAGTTTTACAGTGGATACTTTTTACTTTTCTATATTTTTGAAAAGGGCTAAAAAGTATGGTTTGAGGCATTATTATTATTATTATTTTTTTTGCACATTTATTGTGAAATCCTGCCTAAAAGTTTTGAGTTCAGATCTTAACTTTAAAAAAAACATTTTAGTGTAGTAGTGTAGAAACAGGAAATAAATTCGCAAAATACTTTAAAAGTAACATTTTAAACATGTACTTGTGATCATTTGACTTGGACATGCATTTTTGCTTCTGTATCTGTGTTATTACCGATATAACAACATTTAGTGCTTTTTCCACCACTGGCTACAATAAAAGCATAACTTTCACAGGAGATTAAAGCTAAATGTGAACAATGACATGGAAAGAAGTGGAAAGTATGCGCTTGATATGCTGACGTGAGCACTCTTAGTCCTCAGTGCTTTTCATTGTAGTAATTAGAGAGAACTGATAACCTCTAGTCTGTGCACCGTCATCGAGGTTATGACAGAAATGAGCAAACGAAGAGCCTCTGCCAGTGTTTTATCACATTCCTTTATTAAGCTTCATTTATTGTCCTAATTAAGCCGTAGAATCGGTGCTAACTAACTTGTCAGGTAATTCCACAGCGAGACTCTAACCTTGATGTAATTGGCTTTTGGATTGAAATAGACCAAGAAGATCAAACGCAGTCAAATGAAAAGAAAAGTCAGGCTTCGGCAGTGTGCAGAGTCATCCTGAGACTTTCCTCCTGATAGTGGCAGGATGTTTGATCACACATGCAGCCGGCAGAGGAGGTGCATTAGCCGCTCTTAAGCAGCGGCGCCGGGACTGGGAGGAAGGAGGAAATGAACAAAGATGGCTGACGCAAAACGAGGAGCATAAATACTGCATGTGAACATATTGTCGTAAGCTGAATTACTCACGTAGTCTTTTGTGTTTGGAGCTAAACTATTCAAAGTGTTTTCCTTTCTCGTTTATGTATTTTACATGATGTTGTGACTTTTTATTTTATTTTTAAATGTATTTTTACGTTATCTTATGTTGAAATAGATATAACTGTGCAGATCCAGTGATTGTAAAGGTATACAAAGGTGTGGACTTGAATGTTGTAACTTAAGTCAGATTTGAGTCACTATTTTACGACTTGAAACTTGACTTTACAAAACGGACTAAGACTCAAGACTCGACTTGGATTTGGAGCCTTCTGACTTGAGATGATTAGATCCTTCTCCTTACAAACTACAGATGTGACCAGGATGTTTTAAAAAGAAGAACCAGACATTAAAATATGTAAATTGAAAAAAATATGAGCCGTTTTCTGTAACTTGTTACAGTGACTTGAAACGACTTGACTTGGACTTGTGGGCCATTGTCTTGAGATTTGCCTCGCACTTGCAAAACCAGGACTTGATCTCGTCTCTGGTTATTAACTCTGGTTGTGTTTCTTCTTTTTGTGTGTTAAAAAAGTGAAATTTTAATTTCAAAAATTAATAGAATTTGATTAGTCTGTTCCAAGATAAAACAAAGTAGTCTTCAGCACGACTTATTCAAGCTCCAACCACATACAATTGTAGTAGTAGTCGTAATAGTAGAAATATTAGTGATAGTAGTAATAGTTCTTGTTGGAATCTAGGGCTTTGTACAAGTGAAGGGCGGGTCAATACCATATAAGGATATATTGATACTGACAGGTATCGGCAAGTATCCATACTCATGCAAAAATATCAGTATTTAAATTACTCCAAAGCAATGCTAATTTAGAGTATTTTTTGTTTACATTTTAAAATATATTGTTTGTATTTGAGATTTTCTGCACATATATGCACTTTTCTTATTAGATCAAGCAGAGGTTGAAAGAGAAGAATGAATGATATGGTAAAATTGTTCATAGTCAACTTGTTTCATTACATTTTAGTACAAAACATATTATTATCGACTTTAGTATTCCTTGGAATGGTGTCGAATTAAGAAAATCAGTGTTATCATCATCATTACTCTGTGCACAGTGTGTATAATTGCAGCGTAGGGCCTTGGTGGAGGTCTATACGCTCTCACAGTCTTTTTTTGTATGTGTTTGCTTATATTGCTTTCCTAATACATGCAAAATTATCTTAATAGTGACTAATTGACCACTGTTTGCAGTAGACACTGCTCATGGTCCGGCGTTTTTAAATGCAACCTCACATTAAACTGAAAGGGGGAAAAACTATCCTGTAGATACATGTTTTAACAGAAATACTTTAGACACATAGTTTACGGCTGCAGCTCATGTTCCCAAATCGAAAACCAAGGCCCGGACCCTTGTTTCCTTCAGCGAGTGCCATTTTGTGTTATCGTATAAAGAGAGTCCAGTAAAAACAAAACCAATTGTAAAGCAGCTCTGGACGGCCAGCCGTATAACAGCAGCTCAGTAGAAACCCAGTAAATGTTGTGGAAGTCCATAAAAGTGAATGAGAAATCTCTTATCTCACTGTGACAACTAACACTTGTATTAAAGCCACTTTGATTGTTTCCAGAAGGTTTGTTTACTATATGAGGCCGTTTCCACCATTGTTGTTGAAAATAAAAGAACGTGGAGTGTTTCTGAACTCTACCAAAGTGATTCTATGCAAAGTAGTGGGGTCTCAGTGGATTTAAGCAGGATTTTGAGTACCAGCCGATGCAAATGAACTACAGGTCGCAAAACGAAAACAAACTCAGAGAAACCTGGAGTTGCATAAAACTATATTTAAGTTTATATGGAAATAAATACGGGCTGTCAATAAACAAAGTGATATCTGCAGCATAACAACGAAAGTTATTTTAGGCGTGACATGTAATTGCGTTGATTACAAAGAATACTATTCATGCAGTTTCTTCAAACCTGTCCAAACAGATCGAACCACGAGAGAGGAACATGGAGTTTGACCTGTTTGAACAGTTTCTTCAAACCTGTCCAAACAGATCGAACCACGAGAGAGGAACATGGAGTTTGACCTGTTTGAACACCCACATCGTCCCTTTTCTCACTCTAATGCTGCACCATTATCGAGAAACAACTGTCTGGGATCGTCCTGGACTGCAAGAAATAAAAGTCAAGCCACACGTGCAGCCTCTTCATGTCCACTGGTTTGAACATCAGTAATCAGGACAGTCCCGTGAGGTCCATTTGGCGTCTGATAATCTATTCAAAAGGTTCTTTTTTCAGACCAGAGTGTGTTGAGTGTGTGTGTGCTTTTCGTACCTGACAGTTTGGACTGCTCACTCACAATCTTCCTCAGAGTGTCACGGGATGCTGTTTTGAAGTGTCATGACAGCTGATTTACACAGGTTTTGGCACATCCTACCGTGACTAAAAAAACAGGGGCTTTAATACTCTCTCTCACCTGGGATACTGTTCTGACGAGCTCAGACTGCAAATGGCGCCGTCGTACTGCCTTTACCGGTAGAAAGACCATGTGTAAATCAACTCTGAAGATCAGTCTGGCGGTCGAAACATAAAAAAAACTTTTTAAAATAGAACTAAGTAACTTTAGCAATAGAACTCCCCCTGCAGCTTCTTTGTGAAATACACTGTCAAAGAACAGACTAATAAGCTTCTTTTTCCCCTTTTTTCTATTGAAATAAGGCAGCATAATCACATACAAAACATTTATTGTTGCCAAATATAACAAAGAGCCAGGGTTTCCCAGGATTATCAAACACTCGTACACAAGAATAAGTAGAAGTACATATTTAACTATCACAGGGACTTTGTTCTTCTTTAAGGAAGACACTACAGGTGAATACGAAAACAGTTTACATTTAAAGATATCAATTTGAAACTTCTCCTGTAGTTCACTCTGTAGTTCATGTCATGTTTTTATGTAGAAATAAGGCATTTCATGTGGAAAATTGCCAAAAATACACATATGTGGTACATATAAATCTGAAAAATGGACAGAACCAGGTTTACCAGGTTATTTCTTGGTTCATTTTGGACACATATTAGTTACAAAAATGTACAGAGATTTTGCATTTCTTATTTTAAAGTAAATTAGATCTGACTGAAAATTGTCCTAAAAGGCCAAATTTCGCCTAATTTTATTGACTTAAAAATTCAATAAATCAGTTTTAGAATTAGATATCAAAAAATCCCTCTGTACGTTTCATCAAAATCTTGTTGAGTCCAGATTGTACAGTTTGTACTCCTTTTGTCCCGAAGGAGAAAAATGCATTTTGAGAAAACGGCCTTTGAAGTCACAATGTCCCAGAGAAATCTATGGATAAAGCGGATTAAATGGAAGAATCAAACATTTTTAAGAGCAGATTGGACAAGTGTTGTTTCCACATGAAAGTCGATATGGTGAGAGAGCAAAGTGACCAAAAAACAAAGAATTGAATAAAATTAGTTTTGCCTGCAGTGTCTTGCTTTAAATAAAGTAAACAAGACAGTTCTTAATAGACAATTTAACATAGAAATACTGAAACTGTTAAACACACAGACATTTAAACGTGACACAATGTAAGTTCAGTAAATCTTTTCTACAGAGCTGCAGTACTTCCTCAAAATTAAAACCACTGATAAAATAAAGATTCTTTCATCAGTATCGAGAAAAATGAACCCGAATGACGCACTTTCTGATGCAGCCAACCCAAAATGACCACATTACACTACACTTTTTACTTCCTTTTACAATTACTCCATACAACTCTTCATAACACACGTCTTGGACAAACCTGGCACTGTAAGCCGCTGTGAGCAAAGCTGCGATCCACTTTTGTTAATGTGCTGCTGCTGCTGCACGTGCGGATCGGGCCTTCACTCCAGAACCTGTTTAAGTACTGTTGTGACACAGACACACATGGCTGCCGTGGCGTTCACGGGTCCCGGGTTCATAATGAGTTTCCCTTCACCTCTTCGCCAAGGTGTTGCATTTGCACTTTACAAAACGCGTCCGACACGAGCGCAGATAAACAGGAAGAGCAGGGGGGGAACCGTTGGCAAGCAAACACAACAATTTTATCAGGCCCCAGAAGCTTTTTCTCCTTTCGACTTGTAAAAGGGGAGAGGTAGGTGAGCCATTAGGAGCTCTTTGCCCACGCCGTTGTTGTGTTTTCCTTTCACTAAATTCATTACTTAGCTTTGTTTCGGTTTCAAAAAGGAAAGCGCATCCACTGAATTATCTTGATGGTGTTATTGAGAGGGATAATGTATCAAATAACAAAGGTGCAAACAACCTGAAAAGCCATCATATTCTAAGTCGTATTAATTTTCGTATGAGTTTATAATGGAATGGTACCAATTCGGAAAGTGCTTTGAGGCAGTTCTAAACCCAGAATACTTTCAGACGCTCATCGCAGAAAAGATAATACGCCTTCGGGCAAATGAATGCAAAAGTATCACTGTGCAAGTTTGGAAGTCTTTTTTCTCATCATCTACCAACACATATCGTCCACATTTGAGTCTCTCCAGGTTGAAAAGAAGTTGTAGATAGTTGCCATGGGTACCATCAGTAATTGTGCGCCTTCTTTCAGTTGTTCTTTCTATAACCGGCGATCTCAAACAGCAAATAAGTGCTAGTCAGATTATAATGCTGTTTTCAAGCCGCAGAGAAGTGGTGCAGTGTTGGCTTGTTGGTGCTTAGATAATATTGTGAATGTTGTTTTGAAGAAATGCTAAATCTGATTATCAAGTATATCATTAAGAAAAAATGCTACAAAAAGATTTCATTGATGATTAATGTGCTGTTGTTTTAAGCTTTCAAATAAACGTATATGGTGATATTTCAACACTTTTGGGATTCATTCATAGACATTTTACATTTGTCTGAGAATTCAACCTCACTATCGTTATTGGCAAATTCATGTTTGTCAATATTTAAGTCATATTTTAGTGGCAAGACTTTTCCCTCGTTCTCCATGCGAACAGAATTCCCGCTCAACCAGAAATAAATAAGAAATAAAAGAAATAAAACAATAGCTGTGCAGATTTGTTGCAAGTGGACGCACAGAATAAGGTTGACAACTCTAAAAAACAATAATGAATGCCTTTATAAAAACTTAAGGCAACATTTTATAATACCTACATTAATTCATAGAGAACAAATAGTTTATTAGGAATGATTCAGTAACTTCTTAATATTCTAACTCCATTATTTAATAGTTACTAAGCCTAAATCAATCTTAGTAATGTATGTGTTCATTATGAATTAAGTCTTTGTTCATGCTTTATTAAGGAATGAATAAGTGTAGTTATTATAAAGTTGTAAAGCTTTTCTGGAACTGCAAAACGAATGTAAATGGTGCTTGTCTCCATGGAGATGATATTGTTTTGCCCAGAACATTCCACAATGCATTCGATCAAATACAGGTGAGACCCTTTAAAAATGTGTTAGCAAAAATATTCTAAATTCCAGAATGGAGGCAAAAGTGAAGTGGAACATTATGTGCTTTCACTGGAGAAACTGGAATAGACCTCAGAATATCACAAAATATGAACAATTGGGACGATTCTGGAAAATGAAAACCAGTCAGAAATATATGAGTGACATCAGAGCTGCTTTAACGATTGTATTTTACATGATTTGTTTATGTTATAGAAGATTATGATAAACTTTTAGCATTTTTATATGAAGAAACAATCCAGTTTTTTTAACAGGACAAAATACTGACAGAAAAGATGAACCCACAATAACGTCTACAGATATATCACATACTTTATCATAAATTATACTTTTAATGAAACTCAAAGACAATTTAAAACTAGAATATTGTGTATTGTCCATCCTTTGTATTAGAAGAGCAAACTAGCTGACGTTTCTTCCCTGAAAGTTCTAATATGTTGCTTTTAACTTCTATATACTACACATTTGACTAAAACGTAGTGAATATGATTGTATTTAAGATTTGACTAAACATTTTGCCTATTTGTCCCCAGTTTGATCATTTTCATAGTTTTTATAATGTTACTTCCTGGTTGGACATTAGCAGCAAATATGACATAGTTATAGGTAATTCCACAACTGTCACCTAGCAACCATTTTGAAAACAAGGACCAAAATCCATGTTAATTACACAATAATTAGGATTTAACAACTAATACAACCTGATAACACCTTTATTTTGTTGACTGAGCATTTAAACGGTCAGAAAACTGTGTCTGTTGAACGTTAACTGTCTGTTTATTTTCAAGTGTACGTCGCTTTTTGATGACATCACAGAGGGATTCCATTTCAGTACTACTTCCTGTCGTTTTGAACTTTTATTCATCAAAATTTCATGCGGAACTGCAACTTCAAAAATGTAAAACTATGCTAAATATTTACCAAAGGTGCCCTCCCACCAAACTAAACCATAATTTGAATATAATGAGATACTGTCATATAGACTTTAAAACCATTACTATTCACATCTGATTTGAGCGAATTATTGAAAATGATTTACACTCTTCTTCATTTCGCTTCCGGAATTTTGACGACGTTGCATTTTAAAGGATGCATAAATTTTTCCTGCCTTCCTTTCCGTAGATTTGACCTGTAACTTTGCTTTGCCATATTTTACCCGCTTGTCTCCGTGGCGATAAGTAAGTTCAGTGTTTACCCTCCCCTGCAGCGCTCCGTGATATCATTGTCTGAGCGCGATGGTCCCAGCTGTAGCGAAAGCCCGCGCTCTTGTGATCCAGGCCCCGCTGCATATAATTAAGTGCGGGATAACAGTGATTTGTTAAACAGCCTCATCAGCGTGGAGTAAACACAGGCTGGTGGCAGCGCCGTTCCTCTCGCTCTTCCGCTCCGTTCGCCGCACAGTCAGACAGCTCGGCGAAAAACCCCGCAGCTCTTTGATCATCAGAACTCATTTGCGCGGCGCTCCCTAATCCACGTGGGAGTCCTACCTCAGACAGCAGTTGAACTCCGCTTCGTCTTCCTGATCTTTTCGGTACTTCAGAGTGCACTGTGTAACTGTTTGTCTTCGCGGTGATGTCATGTCGTCGCTTGGAATGTTCCGCAGTGTGTTTGTCGAAGAGACGAGCGAGTTACAGTGTGGAGAGGTGACCGTATCCACAGCGGTAAATGATGGAGAGAAAGAGGTTCAGAATCTTGAAACTGAAAAACAAAATGAGAAAAAGTTTTAATGTTGAACTGTGAAAATATTGACTTGATTTCCAGGAGTTGACATTGAAAATATGTTTCTCATCTATTCTCAGGTTTCTTTTTTTTTTTTCTCAAGTTCAAATTTGTATTTCTCCTTCAGATTTTTATTTCTTTTCAGATCTTTTCAGTTTTCAGGTGTAGATGTTTTTGGCTGACTAACCCTAACCCTCTTGACTTATTTTGTACATGGTCTGAACCTGGATCCCTGGTCTTTGTCTGGATCTGGTTTGGACTTGGTCTTGATTTGGTCTGGACCTGGTTTGAAGGCCCTTTGAAGGAGCCTCCAAAGCAACAGCTTAAAAGTTGTATTCATTTTTTTTTCAAAAAGTGAAACAATTACGACTTAGAAATAAATTGGACCTGTGAATAATTTTGAAACTTTAAAAAAACAACATATTTTCAGTGTCAACTTTTGGAAATTCATTCATTATTTTTCACATTTCAGCATTAAAACTCGACTTCCCACTTTCACATTTCTGATTTTAGTTTCACAGATGATGCACCTCTTTTGTCTAAATCTGCTGAGCTGGATAGAAGAGTGTGTTCATGGACAAACTGAGCTCTGTGGTGACATTGCAGTATGAGTGCTGCAGCCACAAAACTGACCTTAAGACAAACTGATCACAAAAGAGTCCATTAACAGTCCCTGTGTGTCGCATGTTGCGTCTATGAGCCGCACGGGGCTCACGTTTCAATATCAGAAACTTTCAGAAGCAGATTTGTGTTGTAGACTGACACCCGAGTAAACATGTCCAGAAATCAGACTTTAATTCCCCGTTAATCCTCTTTTCCACCGGCCGGGTCCGAGTCAGCGCTCGCTTCGGAACACTGCCTCTCAAGTCCACTGTTTCTGTTGGCCTCTGCGAGTGGCATGGTAGCTCTCCCGTAGAACCATGCAGGATTAAGAGCTAGTTTGTTTGTAACGGACATTGTACAAGTTTCTTTTCTACATTTTGAAAGTTTCTTCAGATTTCCTAAAAACCCATCTCTGCTTAGAAACGGCTTACTCGCCCTTGGATATAGCTGCTAAGCCTCTCCCGTTTTCACACCTGTCTTGCTCATCGATTCAGCACACAGACCGAGCTTTTATTTTTTTATGCGCTGAAGTTTTGCAGAGAAGTTCTTGTAAGTTACTATTTCTATTAACAAATGTGAGATAGTGAGGAGTTGCCAGTGAACGTCAGCTTTCTCCAAGGTGACTCAGTTCAAGTTGCTGCTTCCATCAAAATCCATTGGAGAATTTAGAAACACACATTGATGAATTAACTTCTTGTTGTGAAGACGTGCTATGGAACAAAAGGTAAAGTTTCTCCTGACCATTAGGGCTGGTGGCTCCTCTCTCTTTGCCTCAGAGGCGTAGCTGTTATTAGGTCTGAAGCTGTACCTGCAGCGTTCGTCAGGAGCTGGGGCCCTTCAGACCTCCTCAGAAGAGTGGGATCAGGAGGGAGCACCGTTTTCACTGGACTGCTCTGAGTGTGGAGTTACATCAGGATGATGAATGATTTAATTTTATGTTTTGTTCTGCCCTTTGAACATTTTTATTCCAAAAGGGATCCGGTGGCAACAGTAAGTATTTATGCCTCTCCAAAATAAATTGCCATTCAACAGTAGAGGGGAAAATCGAAGATTGCATCCTATTTTTCTGATTTCCTTGATATTGTCCTGAGTCAGGCGGCTCCTCTGTTTGCCCGCAGACGTAGACAGAAGAAACCAATATGTTGCTTCAGTGATCAGACCTGGTCAAGGCTTTTTCTTATTAGCCTAATTTCCACTCTTTGCCCCAAGCCTCTGAGTCTTTGTGCAGTTGCCTTTGCGTATCACATTCAAATAAGAAGCACTCAGCCAAATTCCACTACACTGCACTTCTGTGTGTGGCTGTACGTCTGCAATACAAAGTCTTAACAAAAGAGTGAATAACAAGATTTTCAATTTAAAATGTCTAGTCTAGCCTATTCTTTGTGCCTATCCACTGCTTGAACAGATGAAAGGCCAAGGTAAATGATTTTTGTGCTGACCCTGGATACAAATTACAACAAAGAACCTAATAAAGTCCATTATTTGTACAAAAACATGACTTTGACTTACTATGAAATCAACCTTCTGATTTCAGTCACATCCTCTGCAGTGCATGTCTTAAACGTGGGAGTAAGCCATGGAGTCCAGGATGCTAACTGCACACACATGTCCGGCCCGCGAATCCAGCCCCATGAATCTGTCGCGGCGTGAGGGAGAAGTGCTAATCACAGCCCACTGCGCCACCTCCTCTGCAGTCCTATAAAAAAAAACAAAAATTGCTCACTGCTCACTGCCTGCTGCCATATTTTACCAAAACAAACCCCGCCGCCAACCCTGCAAGTTTTATGCAAACCTAGCTAAACGCACCACTGAGATTTATTCAAGGCTCAAAGTTATTGATAGTTGTCGAGCAAATGTTTTGGCTCGGAATTTCATCCAAACACTTAAGTAAGAAATTGCTGTACAAGAAATTTTAGAGGGGTAAATCTAAACTGACAAATGTCTTCCTTTTAAGTTTCTCTATTCACAGGTCAATGGGGAACCAAAAGTGTATATACTAGAGGCATTTATGTGGTTTATAATTTGTAAATAAAATGGCATCCTCTTGATCGTGGCTTGTGAGTTAGTATAGTACTAGTTTAATTCTGGTTCAGTACTGGATTGGCAATTTTGCAAAACAATGTTGATAATGCCTTTTGTCTTGCAGTAGTTATTTTATTATTATTGAAACAGATTCTGTGTGACATGGAACTGTGTCGGACGTGATGCTCTGCACATATCTGACCCAGAACCGCTGATGTTGACTGCCCTGTTCTACAATAATCTCGTTGATGTGTTCCAATAAGAAAAACTAATTGCAAGCTTTTTCCAGTAAAGTTACAATGACATGCCATTCAAAATCAGCTTCTTTGTTTGAATATGACCGTAAAACAATAACAACTCAAACTGACTCTTGTGCCTAATTTTGACAGCCAAATCAACAGCAACAGTGTTCCTCTTTTTTTCCTTTTCTTATTAGAGTGGTGCCAAAATAACAGCTTCTTTTGCTGGTCGTGTGGTGGTGGAGAGGCAGTGTGCACAATGATGGTTGTTTATATTTGTGTAGCCATTATTATTCTTAAAGGTGCACTTTAAAACCTGGTGGATTTGTCTCAATGGATATGTTATTGCTTTGCCTGAAATGTTCCACAGTATGGCATTAAACATATTTCAATGGTGAAAACAGGCTACAGCAGCATCTGGTACTGAATTTAAATGCAATATTTGAGTTTCAGTGGGTTTCAGAATGATAAGAAATTATGGCCATTGACATAAAAATTAACAATTCGAAACTAAATATTATACATTTATGAATGATAAAAGGTCACGTTGCAAGTCTCCTCGAGTAGAAATGAGTGTGACTGACAGGTGAACTAGCCAATCAGGGACAGGCATGGTCTGCCCATTCAAAAACACACACTGCTGTGAACGGGGAAAGAAAGGGAAAGAATCTGGGGACTGAAACATCATTATGGATTTCTGCAGAATGAGACACTACTGTTAATCTGAGGTGAGAGAAGTTTGATTTTGTTCAAAATGATTGATGACCAATAAGCTCCTCTGTTTCACGTACATGACTGAAATAAACAAATCTGATGCACAACTTTTTGCTGTACCTGATTTTTACTGCTTTGAAAGGTAAAAAACAGAACTAGTTTGTTTACATCAGTCACTATCGCTCACTTACCTAATGCAGTCTCAGAATCCTAAATACTCACCGCACTGAGTTTAGAAATACTTTTCACTAGTCTCTGAGCTAACAAACATTAGCATGCTAAAGGCACTCTTCCTGCTACTCGATGAATAAAATGCTCTATACATAGATGCAAAGAAAGTGCTGTGGTCTCATTTTCACCTGGATAGATGCTTTACAATCTGTGAACACTGGGGCTACACAGATTTTATTTTATTATATGCAAAGAATTCATGAACTAGTATTTATAAGTACATGCGCCAGTTCGGTTTTTCATGTTTCAAAACCGTACAAATCACCAGCTACTTACAGTGAGTCCTCGGTGGACATGAATAAGACTGAGCACAGGGTCAGAAGAGGGACAGCTCTGACAGCGATCCACCAAACCAAACACCAAACGTTCCAAAAATGGTTAAACTGCAGTCTCCGCCACACCAAAACACTGGCCTACATATGCCTATAGGCTAATGAATGATGCATTGTTTTTAGTCATCATTTTAGCATTTCACCCAAACAGTGAATGAGTCACGCAGCCAGCCTACAATGAGATAAAAGGCTGAATCAAAGCACAAAAACATCCCCCAAAATACACCTCCATTTCGGATGCAGCCGCTCTTCCTCACACAATCCCCCATGACTTGGCAAATGCTGGGATGCTGCTCCCATGTCTCCGCTGCGTGCATAATGACCCCTTTGCCGCGCATTACCTTAGAATTGCGCGCCGATGTTGTTTTTTTTAAGTGTTTTTATGTACGGCGCTCTCTAACCCACAAACGTACACGGATCCCGGGGGACGCCACACCTGCCTGGAGTTTCATATCCTGTGAAAGACCGACAGAATCGCTTGTTGGTGCTTTGTCACGCTTCAGATCAGGAGCAGGAAAAACAGACCTGCCTCGGAGCTTTTGGAGCGCAGCCCGAATATAAAAGTCTATGTGCAGGTGTGCGAGTGGCGAGAATGTGCAGCCAAAATTTAGATGAGACACCCCCGGATATACGCCTCTGCCTGACACACTTGCGCGGCCTAAAGTGGTCGGAATATGTTTGAGTTGGCTCCGTATAGATCTCCACCGCAGACTTCATTGCAGAGATTATAGTTTTCTTGGAAGTGAAATAAACTAAATCCATACTTTTTTTTTTAGAAGACAGAAAACACTCTTGTTATGTCCTTAGGCAAGACACTTCATGTACCCTTTCTGTTTGAATGTGATGGCGGAAGGTGAAGGTTTCATGGCGCACGCTGGCATCCACATCTCTGTCAGTTTGCCCCAGGACAGTTGTGGCTGCAGAAGTATCTTACCAAGAGTGTGGAGAGTAAATGCTATGATTTGTTGTGATTGATCAAGTTCTTACAGCAACTGAACAATTTACATCAAGGATCAAAGTATTCTGATTCCGACCAGTAATAGTAAAAGACGTTTCAGTTTAACTTCTACCTAACTTACAGGGCAGGATGATACAGCAAATAAAAGAATAAATGTTTTTCCTCATAATGATCAATCACAATTTTTGATTCAGTTGTCACTTTCTTATTAAAACTAATAAGGTTAAGGTTCGTATGTAAGACAGCTTAAAGGACACACATTCTACTACAGAGACTTTTTAGAGCTTGCAGTGTTCTGTCGTCATACCTGGAGTTGCATTCACGCTGTTTTGAGGAATGTTCATTTGAAAATCCTCCCCCCTCCGACTGTCCAAAACACTTCCTGCTGAACTTCCTGGTTCTGGGATGTATTTTCAGATTTCACACGTCACTTATCGGAGAATCTTTCCTTAAATCATCACCAGACTCGATCTGAGCATTTCTTCTGTCTAAACACAATAACTTCTCTAGATTATGTAAGCGCTAAGGCACCATCTAATGGCTGGATGTACTCAGTAAGTGTCATTTCACACAGGCTGTCCAATCCTGTCATTTAATGAATAATAAAAAATGTTTTTGTTTCAAAACATGAGATGGCAAATTGAAGGTACTCAAGAGCATGTTTAAAAGCTTATAATAATATGAAAAATAAATCAATGAATCAGAAAAAAAAAAAAAAAATCACAAACTAAAATAACACGGGTGCACGGTGGCAGAGCGGCTAGAGCTTCTGCCTCTCAATAAAGAGATCGTGGGTTCGAATCCCGCACCACCCCAACATCGTGGTTTCGAATTCCGAACCACCCTAACATCACACGATCTCTCTGGGTGGAGTCTGCATGTCCTCCCCGTGTTACCGTGGGTTCTCTCCGGGTTCTCCGGCTTCCTCCCACCGTCCAAAGACATGACTGTGTAGGTTAATTGAAAACTCTAAATTGTCCCTAGTGAATGAACGTGAGAGTGAATGGTTGTCTGTCAATGTCCTTGTCCTCTGTGTCAGCCCTGCGACGAGTTGGCCACTGTCCAGGGTGTACCCCGCCTAAGGCCCAAAGTCACTGGGATAGGCTCCAGTCACCCGCGACCCCTAACGGGAATAAGCGGTAGAAAATGAATGAATGAACAAACTAACACATATAACACTGAATAAAATAGTAGTAAAATATATAAAAGAAGGCATGCATACAATTGAGAATAAAATTAATAAAATAGACTTAGACTATATAAAGACAATTTGTGCAATCAGATGTATTTATTTCTGTGACGTACGTGAAACAGGAGTTTACTGATCATCAATCATTTAGAACAAAATCAAACTTCTCATAAACTGAAGAGTTGCTTGAGCACCACCTGAAGGAGCTTGGATTGATAAAAATAACAAAACATGCTTATCATTGACGGTTTACAACAATTTAATCACAATTTCATTACAATTCGCTACATTTCTGAGCTAGCACAGTAAAATTTGACGAACCTGTACCAACATGAGAAAGCATTCACAACTGCATCTCTTTATTATTTTCACTTCACTTATCCCTGTCGACCTTCTCTGTCGCAGACATCCGAGGACTGCAGAACTTCATGGACTCTGCGTCGCGTCTCGGGCTGGACGTGTCTTTGCAGAGGGTGGACCGTAACGTGAGCCGCGTCTTCAACGACCTGTTCAACATGATGAGGACGGAGGAGCTGAACCGCTACCGAGACACCCTGAGGAGAGCCGTGCTGCTGATGAGCCCGAGAGGCGCCCAGGTCTTCATCCATCAGGTACGTCACGTCGCCCAAATTTGTGTTTATGGTTTACTCCGTGGGGTTTTGAACGGAACTGTTGAGGGAAGGTTCGTTTTTCTTCACAGGCGTCACCACTGTATCGTAAAATGGCATTGGGTTTCTTCAATAGCCATCAGCAAGTCAGCTCCAAACGTTTCCCAATTTGTGCGCTCAGAATGGTGACAGCAATCGACCTCTTATTTTAATAGCCCCAGTTTTATTGATTCAGTCTTGGTTAGAATGGAAATGAGACTAAAGAGATTAAATAGTGAGTTTAGCGTTCATTCAAAAGTATTCTGACGCTGCAATGTGATACATGTGTTCACCGGGGTCATCGGGTTCTTTCACAGTTTAGTTTTTGACATGTTTTTTGCTAATATATCTCAATGGACGCGTTGTTTTAAATGCAACGTTCAGTGTTCAAACTTGAACTCTAAAGATCTAATTGAAATAACTGAATCTTGCTTTTCGATTATGGATCAACCGAATAATCTTGACATCACTCACTGAAAATATAGCCGTGTGAGTTCTTTTTTTCCTTTAAATCCAACATATTTTGCTTCACTCTTCTTTCTATTACTCCGCTCTACAGTTCTCAACAAATCCAATATCCTATGGCTACTCTTGACCTCTTCAAGCTCACCCTGTTCCCTGCCAAGTAGATCATTACCGCTGTGTCTCCATGTTTTGGCGGCTCCTCATCCGCCCTGGAATGTGAACCATTTTGGGCTCACGTAGCTGTACATTAATTACACAGTAAACGCCTAACAAGATTACATTGCCCTGTTAATTGCTTGTTATGTGGCAAATTAGAAGCATGTTGATACCGGGATCTGAAATGTGTTGCGGTAATTGGCGCCTACTTCTCCCCTCCCGACCTTTTCCCTTGTTAAAAAGTGATGAAACAACTTGCAACTGTCTCCAAACTCCATGTACCGAGGTTTGACAACATCCAAAGCAGATGGCGGAGATCAGTTGGATTGTAAAATTGGCCAGAAGACAAGCCCCAATTGAGGTGCCAAAATTTTAACTTCAAATTTTGACGAATCTCATCTTTGAATAGAAGGGATAGTAAAATATTGATTTCTATTTTCTTGTGCAAGTAAGGAAGTTTGTTTACTGATCTTCCACCGTTTTTGTAACCTCGGGCAAAGTAGACACGAGGGAAAGTCCAGAGTGTGTAAGCCTGGAGGGTTTTCAGCATCGTCGGCCCATGCTTAGATGTTTGGAATTTTTATCAGTGCTTTTGTGCATCCTTTTCCTACATTTTTTATAGTTTCAGCGTCAAGTTTGAACCACAGACATTTTTGGGTCTGGTGCTAGTGTTGTTGCAATGGAGAAATAAATAAATACTGTTAAACTGGGGCGCTCCAAAATGTCGAAATATTGATATGTCATGATGCTAAATTTGGCGAGTGTTGATATCGTGGGCTGTATAGATATAGCTCGTAATGTTTGGTATAATTCACCTAATTATTTTGTGACAGCTCTAGAATTTTGTTGCTTGTTTAGAGAAAGAGAATTTGATTATGAAAAACATCTGACATATTCACTGTTTTGATGACTAAATGTTGAGTTTGTGCAAGTGGTGTTTTAACAATGAAAACAACGTTAAAATGCTGATATATTGATTTATTGCAATATCAAAAGATGATTGTTCTGTATTGTGAGCAGCATCGGATTGTGAGGGACCCTGTGAGTCCCAGCCCTTGTGTTAAATACCGAAAATACGTAGTCAAAAGAGTCAAAAGTGTTCTGATACAAATACTCTTTCATTTGGATCAGATTAGACTTTCCTAAAATCAAAGGAATATGTTACACTTACAGTATTGGATCATGCAATATTGGCTTCAAACTGGTTGGCATTAGCTCTTGTGGTGTGTTCCTTCCTCCAACAGTCAGTAATAAATAAATGTATAATAATATGCAAGCTGATTTAACTGTAAACAGTACTCTGAATGGCCCGTGTAACAGAATACAGTACAAAATACATTTTAATGCAGATATTCAGTATAGGTTCTGTTCACGTTCTAGATGTGATGATGATATAATCTCAGACGGACGGCAAGAGCGACACCTTTTTTTGCCAACCCACTTATCCCACATGACCGACACTTTGCATTGGTGGCTCCGCTAGCTAAAGTTTATTTTTTACAGTGTATTTTTCTACAGTTAGAGTGAGGTTAAGGTTAGGGACAGATCATTTGGTTTCTTTTCGGGCTTTGGGGCAGGCAAGCTTACAGAGTCTCGGCAGAGTTGCACTGTGGGGAAAAAAGATGCGGGTAAGAGCCAGTTCTCCCTCTTGATTGTGTTGCCTTGAAATATCTCAGAGGTAAATTCACAATTGTTGAAAATGATGATTTCTCTTATTGACTAGACCTAAGAACTCATTATTACTTTATCCCACTCCTTTTCGAGCAAAGATAATTAAGAAAATCTTGAGGTATTCAAGTATTTATTTGTTAATTTAAAACATGTTTTCTTTTGTCTTGCTTTTTCTTTTTTTTTTTTGTTATATTTAATGAATGGCTTTATGTACATTACAAGAAATCTACATGATTAATTCATTGCTCGAATAAAATATTCTCCATATTCTCCATTATAAAAAATTAATATAAAGGCGTTTGAATGTGGAGAAAAGCAGCTAAAGAAAGGAAGAAAACGGAATGTGAAAACAGAGACGGTATCTGAAAAAACATAGACAAGGTTAAAGCCGTTGGATTTTTTAAATTAATTTATTCCTTTTTATCCACCATCTGATATAAGGAAACTATCAAGCTGCTGGACATGTTAAATATGAAAAGAAAGCTGTAACCCACTTATTTTCAGTCAAATCAAACATTCTGAGATGAATTAGAGTCAGTTTGTGCTCCAAAAGAACACAAAAAAAAACATTAAAATTCAAAAACATTTAATGGGACTTTTATATGGATTCTGCCTGGTCTTTTTTATGTCCCTAAAACTTTTTTTTTTTGTCAATCAGGCAAAATCTAAAGACACCAGCTTCACGTCCTCATATATTTCACAAAGAAAATTTAGGCGGACTTTAAATCTGATATTCCTCTTTGCAGAGCCTGTTTCCAAGTGTAATCAGAGTAAATCAGACCCAGAGGCCAACACTACAGAGTCTCAGCTTCACAAAGAGTCCAGCCAATAGTTCGTGCTCCAAAGGGTTCAGAAACAGCTTCATTGGGGCTCATTTTAGTCGGACATTTTAGGAAAAACAGGTCCGAGCGGCATATGGTTAAAGCACCATTTCAAGACTCACAACTTCATTTATCACTCTTTTCTTTTACAATATTGTTATAATGCACTTTGAATTGCCTTGTGTGCGAATTGTGCTCGACAAATAAACTTGCCATTGTATTACAACAAAAGTCTGCATTTTAACAACATCAGTTTTAACCGGCCACCATCTGTATAAAAGTTGTCACCTTTTCTGCGACTAAATACATGTTCAAAGTGTTCTTCCCCACACTGCTGCAGCTGCTGGACTTGCACACAATTGTTTAAATCAAGTGTTTGAAATGCATAAACGTGTTCCTGGTTTGTTGGCAGGAGTTGAGTACAGCATGGGGGGGAGACATGTGATATGTTCCCTAAAGCCGCGCTGCATACATTTTCCTATTAATGAGCGGTTATGAACAGGTGATAGCAGGTGGCCAGCCGTCGTCATGTGCACACAACAGATTCCAGCACATTTGGTGAAGTTTGTTAATGTCATGTACAAGCAGTTTGTCATTTCGCCAACAACCTAGAACTGTGATACACACAGTATGTTGACATGAAGCTTGAATACCTCGCTAAAAGCATTTGAAACTGGGAGAAATACTGTCTCTTTCAGTCCATTCTTGTCAGTTTGTTGATGGCTTATTTAAAGTGCATGTGGCAGATTAGATTTAGCTAAAACATAACTCCAACTGGAAGTGTAATTTTTACTGCTACACTATTGAAAAAACAAACAAAAACTAATTCTTCAAATAACAGCAATATACAAAGAGACCATGTTTAATATTTAACTGAATTTCCCAATAAATCACAGCAAATTAAAAACCGTGAAATTCCATAGCTTTATCCCACAAAATTGTAAATGACTAAAAGTTTCTGAATGTTTCAAACCAGAAGTTATTTGAAGTTTCTACCTGTCATACATTTTCAGATACAGATGTGTTTTGACTATAAAAAGTCTTAAAAAGTTGAAACTGAAGAAAACGTTAGTGAATCGATCAAATCTAATTTTCCGATGTCTCAAATCAATAAACTTTTGTCACTTGATCAACATGTTCACTCATGACATGTGCAAAAAGATAAAAAGTATTGCTATAGTTTACATCGAAATGACATTAAAATGGCAGTGTTTACCTGTGCCTTTTATGTCTGCAAATGTTAAAAGTTAAGCGTGAAACGTAGGCAACAGAAAACAGTGCAGAAGGTCAGGAATGTGTGCTGTTTAAGGATTACCTTGTCCACTTTTATGTGCAAAAATAGCTTTCATTGTTTTCTTTTCTGCAATTTGCTAAAACAACAATAATGTATAACCGTTCAATACCTTTGCAACACGCTTTTATCTCAGTGCAGTGCCCGATTTTTGTAAAGTAAAGGATTAAAGAATACTTATCTGTGAGCCGTTTGGTTGCGACTCAAATGCAAAACTCCCCACAAATAGTGCAGTGTATGAGGCGCATTAGTGGTGGCAAAGTGAAATTAATATTGCCTTAGGACTCCTTTGTAAGCGCTCCACAATGGGCTTGCCGACAGCACTAAAGCACATTATTCAGACCTGCAGTGGACTAAACTGGTGAGACGGATCACTGAATAGAAAATGGTGTTTGTTTGGCCAGAGTTCAAGTATCAATAGCCCCCCTCGCAGGAATCACTGCACTGACACAGCCTGCTTCAACTCCCCTCCGAACCGCCGCTCCTCCATCTCACCTCCTTTATTTATATCACTGGTTAATCGGATGGCCTTTCCCAAAAACAGCTCCAAATAAATGACCTGCCACAGCTAGCGTGAGCCTAAATACCAGTAAACTAATAATAATGGATGCTGGTGGTGTAGAACAAGAGGTGTTTTTTTCTGGACTCTCCTCGCCAATGGGAACGCCCGGAGTGGGTTCTTTGTTTTCATTATTTGCAGAGGTTTCAATCACGATAACAACTGGTCAAACGGTGTTGAAAAACAATCCAGTGTAGTGGCGTGCTTAGCCGTGATTGAAGAGTACGATGGCACGGCATTGGCGGGGATGGAGACGTTGAAGGATACTGCAACATAAAAAGCGCGCAGAGTGGAGCGTCCTCACCACTGTAGCCATAACGGTGAGGCTTCTATCTGTCTGGCCGGGATTAAAGAGGGGAACACAGTGGCGGAAAGTTGTTGTACCTGAACGTGTCCAGTGTTGGGCAAGTTCCTTCCAAAAAGTTATAGTAACTCATTACTTCTAGCTCCCCAAATGTAATTGCGATGATAGTAACTAATTATCCAATGAAGAATATATTAAAGAAAGAAAAATGTACCTCCATAAATAGCCACTGTTGCTTGTTCAAGTTAACATTAGCTTCATTGTGCAAATCCCCTTTTTTGACTTAAAGTTTTAGAATTAGATATAAAAGAAAAAAAATCCTTCTGTACATTTCGTCAAAATCTTGTTGAGTCCAAGATTGTACAGTTTGGGGATCTACTTTAAGGCTGATCTTTATGTCCCGAGGGGCGAAAAATGCTTTTTAAGAAAACAACCTTTGAAGTTACAATGTCCCAGAGAACTCTATGGATGAAGTGGATTAAATGGAAGAATCAAATTTTTTAAGAGCAGATTGGACAAAACAAAAGATTGAAAAAAAAGAGTTTTGCCTGTAGTGTCTCGCCTTAACTGTTGATTGATTAGGCTTAGTAACTATTTAACTAATACGCTAACCATATATTCATTATGAACAAAGTCTTAATGGTTTTCATGCTCAAAAGCACTAAAACGCACATAGCTGCACAGTCACAACAAGGCAAGGCTGTCACTTTTCCACAGCAGACACAGGCCCCACAGTGACTTTACCAAACGCAGCAGATATCAGAACAAACATATGCTACACAAGTGACCTTCACCAGAGAATCAGAGAATAGGCATTAAATCAACTGCACTAACCATGTAGAGAAAGTAGACGGCCGTACCCACGCTCACCTGGCTCATGTTGTTCCACTGATCGATGAGCGGCACGGTGGTACTCTTGTGATGGTAAGTACGGTTAGGGTTAGGAGTTTGGGGTTAGAGTTGTGGGCTACAATCAGAAGCAGAGTTTGGCGATCTGTAAAGACTCTTCTGACATTTCATAACACCACACGCCGCCTTGTGCTCTCGCTTTCCAAAACACACAAGGGAATAAGCAGAAACAATTTTTAAAAATATGTATTGATATTTCACGCCTCTGTAAAAACAAATGACGACAGCGGGAGCACTATTTCCGTTAAGTTGTCCCATTTGTCCTCAGCATCTCATTATTCAATGGGACCCGCTGGGTCAACCTGAGCTTCTATGAAGGAGACGATCGGGCCACCTAGAGAACACGAAGATTTACATACTATATTAGGCTGGAGAAGACATTTTGAAGTGTTCAGTGTGTTGAAGTGTTGAAGTCCAGTGTTGCTGAAAACGTATAACGTATTCTTGCTGTGGCTCAGTGGTTAGGGCACTTGTCCACCAACCACAAGTAGGATCAGTGGCGGCCTTATCATTAGGCAACAGTTGCCTTGGGCCCCCAACCTGAAAGGGCCCCCAATCAGAGAACACAAGACTCTCAACAGTGAAATGGTGCATTGTTATTTTAAACAAGAAAAAGACAAAAAAAAAAAAAAAAATAGTCTGAGATTGTCAAATGTATTAAATTTGCCCAAGCCACACACCCCTAATAAAACTAAATAGTAAATAAAATATAACATTATAAAATTTAAGAACTTAACTTAAGATTGTGTATTTAAATCAGCTGGACATAAAATTCACCAACAAACTGGAAATATGGATTGATTTCTTAGATATTATTCTGGGGAAGGACCCCCAAACCCCTGTTTAAAACTGTTTAGAACATGTAGCTGTTGCACATAGGATTTTGAATTTCCCAGTACTTCACTTACCTCACTGAATTTATAAACCTGTTCAGCCACAAAAAAAACAAAAACAGAAGCTTCCTTTCAAGAACAATTCAAGAGACACGACAGAAAAGTTAAAGAAAATCACACCTGATGACTTAATTTCGCCTTGGGCCCCCAGATTCCTTGGTCCGCCAGTTCTCAGTGCTGCTGTTGTGTCATTAGGCAAGACACTTCACCTGTTGACTACATTGGTTATAAATAGACTGCCACAAATAATGCAATGCAAACCGTCTTTGAATGTTTGAAAGGCAATTTAAAAAAGTAATTATGTAGTTTCTATTATTAGTTTTGGCCACACGTAATATAAATTGTATGTTACTCATTAAGTAGACTTCATTTGTGTGGCATACTGACGCTAACTCATCAAATTGCATGCGTGGAAATACATTTTAAATTACGTGCCCTGTGAACGTCAAATTACTGTGTACTATTTAAAGACATAGACAGATGCTGCGGCCGAAAGTGGAACGTGATAGCACTGATTGGCTGGTCCAGTGGTGGGGCGCCATGTAAACAACTCCACCAACCATTTATTTCTGCCAAAGTAATGTCAAGGAAAATGTCAAGACATCAGGGGCAGACCGTCACCGCTGTTCATTTTGTAATTAAAAGAACAAAGAACACGTTTTATCGAGCGGCTAAGCTTGGATTTGCAAATACCGGACAAGATAAAAGCGCGCATACTCTCAGTGAAATGATCCTGCGTGTTAAATGGAGTTGTATTTTTATCTCTTTGGATGGAAATTATACTTTTCTTCGCACTTAACCATAGATTTCAAGTTCACACATATAAAGAAGAGTGGAGGACCATATAGAATCTCTTATCGGTGAAGTGTGCTGCTAACAGTGTAGAAGTGTGTAAGCCCATAGCCGTATGATTAAAGGGGAGGGATAGCAGGAAAAATCAATTGAAGTGATGTAACGCTGAGGAAAAGCTAGAACAACCTAAAGATTGTGTGTGGTTTGTTTTTTTTATTGTCTACCACCAATCACACCATTATGGCCACTGTCAGACCAAGTGGGAAATATATATTTATAACCCTTTTATTGTGACTATATTAGATTGTAGAATAAAAAAAAAAAAAGAAAACAAAGAAAACAAACAAACACAAGACAACGAGAGAAGAGAAGATATCTATGGGTTTCAGAAGGATGAGTAATAAGACAATTGTCATATCAATAAACAATTTAAATGATTTTGAATGGTGTAAAGTCTTCAAAATGTTGCATAAATAGCATGAAGATTAAACTCTTAATTGTTTTTAAAAGGTTTGATGTCGCTATTAAGGTCAGAATTAGCATACTAACAACCACATCATAAACATGGCTTGAATCTGACGTTATGCCAAACAAATTAAACCAAAAATCAATACAAAATAGTTTTGTTTCATCACGCACCACAAATGAAGCTGGAAGATAAATGATGACTGTTAATACTTTTTGACAAACATGTAAAAACACTAAATATTTGATATACAATATGTTTTTTTGCAGTATTTTGGTTGAAGCCGGATTTGAACTCATGATATTGCGGTCTTCTCAACTGGAACAACATGCATAGCTTCTGGAAAGGTTTAAACCTAAAAGATAAACAATCAGCAAGTAACAATGGAACAAAAGTGAGAGAACATCGCCATTAATGCATAGTAACCAGTGTCAGTTCCAGCAGCCATGTCGTGTTGGAAAATTCTACTAAAGAACACATACAACAAGCTGCACATTTTCTAATAAATTGATAATTAGACTTTTGTATTTGTACTTTATCTAATGCTCATGTTCTACCAAACTAATGTGAAAAAATCTTGAGGTTGTACAGTCTTTTATAGTAATACATGTGAAACAGAATAATTATCAATGAATGTGGCCATATGCTGTACTGACACACAAGCGTAGTTTAATTCTGCATAAAATACAGACAGTGCTGTGTTTTTAGGGTGAAAAAAGTCCTCCTGACAGATACTGGTAGTGTTCTCTGCATTATTAGGACCACAAATATACCATTATATGTGCATGTAAACACTTAAATATATGCTTTTTATCGCCCTGTTTTACATAATTTCTATTCTTTCTCCACTCTCAAGATGGCTGCCACAACGGCCACGGAAACAGGATCCACTTTCTCTTTAAGCTTTATTATAACTCAGTGGGAACAATTACCCATCCGTCCACTTTATTCATGAAGCGCATTTTATAAACACGACTGTTCCCAAAGTGCTGCACACAGTTGATTTAAGAAAACAAACAAACCAAAAAACACTAAGACCACTATTACTCAAATGAGCAAAACTAGCAATTTACAAAAAAAATCCAACTGTGCAACGAAGACCACAATGAGAACAATACCGAGTCAACCATGGACGTATTGTTAATGAGATATGCGTGTATTTTTGGGCCTGAGTACAGCTTTAGAACCGCTTTTTCAGGCTGCAAAGTGAAGCAGGGTGGACCACCATTCCAACTCTTATCCCCAGGTGTTAAACTGCGATGCGTGCAGCTCTCTCTTCAGCATTTGCAAACAAAAACATGTTTTGCAATTAGATGCAGACAACGCGCAGTGATTTGTCACAAAGTGCTATTTCGGTTATACAAATCTATGGGGGAATAACTCATAAATCATCTTGAATATAACGCTCTCCCCCTGAGGTCGTGTTTATTTTATTCTGCAATACTTTATTTTTTAATGATTCGGTTCTTTCGTTAGCTCTGTATAGCATGTTATCAACCCAAAAACAAAATAAACCTCAGTTACGTCCCATTTATTTCTTGTAAATCCTCTTCATTATTAGTAAAAGCAAAGCACTTAGCGACAAATAAAGAGTTGAGTTGGATGCTTTCAACTTTCATTAATAACACGGCGCTTTGATCTTTTCCGCTCTGTAGCAGTGAGTTGTATCGGCGCGCGCACGTCCTCGCTCGTGCTCGTGCCTGTTCTTGTGAAGATTCTCATTTAATCTTACCAATTATAGTCCTCATCGTCTCCCACACGCCCTACGTGAATCGTCGTGGGGACAGGATGCGCAGCTCCTTTTGAATATGGAAATGTTTCTGTTGCGAGCTGTGATTGGTTCATTCATCAAAGCTTTGCTAATACAGAGGCTTGTTGTGAGTGCTTCCTGTCAGGGGGAGAATGCAAATAATGCCTGAATGGAGTGTACCTTTGGGAATCTTAAAGCGGAGTCAAGTGGCCGTGGACTTAGTGTTCCGGTGATGATTTAAAAAAATATTTTATAATACATGCCCCTGTGGGTTAGGGGTTAAGCCATGAGATTGCGTTGTAAATAAAATATGACAAGATCGCTGACTGTTGCAACAAAAAAATGCTTTATGTTACTTTTCCGGTGCGGGTTTTGAATCTTGACGTGGCGGACCCTTTGCCAGATCAGTCACGTCAGGTGCTCGCCAGTGGTGCAGAAGTTAAGGTGTGGTTGCATTGTGGGTTCAATTCCAGCCCGTGATCATTTGCGAAATGTCTGTACCCTCAGTCTCTCCTCAAAAAAATACATAAAAGGAACAGTCTCAAAGAGGTTGTAATTGTAATATTGAAACTACACACCACTCAATTGCTGACGAAACTACTAAGACCATGATGCTTTGCTCCATTTAAGGTGCCAAACTGCTGCTTGTCAGAATGAAAATCAGAAAAAAAGTCATTATTCTCTTCATTGCTGGTACACAATATGACAGTTCACCATGAATAAAAAGGGTTATCTAATATAAATAAATAAAAAAACTCAGTCAGCTTAAGGATTCTAATTAAGAAGAAAGAATTAAGACACAGAAGAGCGATTAGTTCGGCTCTGACCGCTGCCCTTGTGCCTCTGGTCAGGTCAATACTTTGACTTGCTTGGTGACCCGACCTCACATTGATCCGGCCCCATGAACACAAAATAATAGAATTTGTAAATGTTTTTCCAAATTGCCTTTATTTCTTAGGACTAATAAACGCGCATGTGCTGGCAGTTTGGCCCAGACTTCAGTAATGTTAGAGGTGCAAAGTATTTGTGTTTTAAAAGAGTGGTTGGAGCTCTAATTAAATGATTTAATCCGTAGCACAGTCTGATGTGACAAATGCCATTAGTCAGGCTTACAGACTACAGGGAGCTGAACCCAGAGCAAGTCTGGCTCTAAATGAGCAAGAGAGTAGAAGCCATTCCTGTTTACTTTCACATTCAGTCACTAAAGGGACATGTTATTTCGTTTATTTTGGTCGGGATTGTACATGGTAATGAGCACACTTGACTTGCAGGCTGTAAACATGCAAAACACATTGTAATACCCTTTCTAGGAAGGCAATTACCATGAGGTCCGAGCGATGAAATATCAGGACAATTCAAAACTATTTAATTTATCTTTACAATGATCAGGAATAAAACATGTGACTGAAACCCATGAACAGGTTGGATTTACAGTATAGAATTTGCCACTTACAATTCAGATGAGGAACAGCACCTTCTTAACTCTATGGGTGTGAAACTGTTGTGTAAAGAAATATCCAAGCGTTATGCCTTGTTATAATCTGAATTTGACTCAATAAATGCCACCACTTTTTAAGGTGAAATATTATGCAAAATCAACTTTAATGAGCCTTTAACCTTGTCACGACTGCATTTCCTCATCATTAATTTCCTCTGACTTTTATTTTGATTGCCTGAGTAATCCTGTATTGTTCTGCTATACTCAGAAAAGTCTTGTTTTCACCTACCCCCTATTCCCGCCCACATCCCTGTACTTCTTGATTAATACAATTTAGACTAAACAACAAGTAGGGTTCTGAAATGCTAAAATACGCTGCTTGTCAAGGTAAAATGTCACTGTGAAGAGGCAGGGCTTATCACTTCCGCAGTTTTGAACAGGAAGTCAATGCTTCAGTTTCTAGTTCTAGTTCTAAAAAATAAATATATAGTACGTCTCCTTTAATACAACAGTGAGAAAAAACAATAACTTTCGTGCTTAGAAATGACATAGATGTTTACCCTAATCCTAATTGGCTAATCCACCTGTCAATCACATGCATTTGAATTCAGGGAGATAAAACCAAAGTCCAGGCTCCACATATTTGCATTTGACTGTGTGATCTTGGTGTCCAGGCCAATTCTGACCTGTCCTTCAGCTCAATTTGAAAATGGGAGCCGTTTAGAATATCGCAATGTCACGTGAACCCAACCCACACAAGCCACAACCTCCCTCTCTCTTCGCCAGGTGCGCTAACCACTCTGCCACCCCGCACCCTGCCATTACGAAATGCAAATTGCGGCGTGGATTCTGAGCTGGCCAGGTGAGCTGTGGACTGTGCAGCTGGAGTGTGCCTCTCCTCTGGATTTATGGCGTGTGTGTTTCAGGGTTCATTTTAGTGCCGTTATTTTCCCTTTCACTGATCCTCTGCCCGTCTCCTCATTCACTTTTCTTTACCTATTTAATCCTCTTCAAGGACGGAAGGAGGCATGGGAGAAACGTCCTAATATTGGCCATAAGAATGAGAAGGCACCTTAGCCAGCTCTGCTCTCCATCATAGTAATAGAAGGGTTATATTCATAAAGCTTTAATGCACCAAACTAGCAGGAAAAGATGTTTTAATAGGCACGTTTATTCAACTCCTCTCTCGTGATATCATTAAATCTATTCAATGCCCTCCATTTGGTCACCCTCAGCAAATGTGAGCAAAGATTATATTTTACATTATACCATTATATGTAATGTTTTAACCGTGAAGTGCAGTTTTATAACATGCCTTGCCTCATCTAAAATATTATAGCCTCGTTAAGTTAGAGTCTGGCGCAAAAACATTCTCCAATTTCTCCTCAAGTAAATATGACCAGAAATGAATTATAGATGCAGTATTTGGTGGAAAACAGATTGGCACGCTTTCAAAAATCTATCGGCGGATAAAATATTCAGTGGCAAAAGATGGCAGAAACATAAATGATAAGGAAAAGAGTAATAGTATTAGTTGTATTAGTAATAACCTTGGGCGAAATGTGACAGGAAGTTGGCCATATTCGGCAAACTGTCCTTCTCGTTTTTGATATCTTCTCCTAGAGTTTTCATCCATCTTAAAGCCAGGTTCTAGCGCAGCCGATGGAACCAGGCCTAGAGCAGGTTATGGAATACAAATATTTGCGATCTGGCTGGACAGTTCATCATCTTTCCATCACGACGTTACAGACAAAGTTTAAGGCTAAACCGTTCTCTTTCACTGTTTAACGTGTCATTGTTGAAATGTCTATCCTTCCACTGTTTGACGATGACATCACTGCCCTGTTGGTAAAAGTCACCTTCAAAATTAGATGTGATTTGTTTTCATACAAATGCTCCCTTCAGGACACATAACTGAACTCAACTCAACATCATGCACCGGTACGTTAATGTTAATTTATAAAACCATGATATATATCCCTCTCTAAATAAAGTTTACGGCAGCTGGCAAAAAGTTCCCAAGGCCAGGTCCTCTTTTGGCCTCATGTCATCTTCTCTGCTAATCATTGGAATCTGGCTCAGAACTCATTAAAACTGGAGTCTATGATTTCTCTTTCTGCTTTAAAATGGAAACTAAATGACATTTTTACGGACTTGTGCAAATGTTTTACTACTAAATGATGCGCACTAATTAGTTAAAGCTAATTGTTCTGACACATCATAATAACTACACCTATTCTTGCATTAACAAAGCATGAACAAAGACTTAATTAGGACCGATTCAGGCTTAGTAACTATTTGCTCTAACCCTGACCTTAACCCTAACCCTAATTAAGTAGTTTCTAAGCCTACATCAGGCTTAATAAACCATATGTTCATTGTGAATTAAGTCTTTGTTTAGGCTAATTAAGGTGTAGTGATTATAAAGCGGTACGCAAATTGTTTCTGTGTTAACTCCCTCTCTCTTTAGACCTTTTAAAATGCTTTGTTATCAAAAATTCGGAATGGAGGCAACTGGAGGCAAAATAAGTCGACTGTAATTTTTGAATGATTAGCTCACATTAGATCTAAATTTTACTGGTTTTGAGTATTTGTGTTGGAAAAAAAGTAACACATTTGAATTCCCAAGGTAGAGATGTCAGTTAGTTTGCTTTTCTACTACAAAGGATGGACAAAATACATTTTTCTAGCGTTAAAATTGTATTTTAGCTTCAAACAAATCCAATTTATGGTAAAGTATCGAATATACAGTATCTCTCGATAAAATGTAAAAATGATTGTGGGCTCAACGTTTCTGTAAATAAAACCTATAAATCTGGATTGTTCCTTCATCGAAAATGCAAGAGTTTATCATAATTTCCTTAGACATGATGTAAAATACATTAATAAATGTGTTCAAAGCAGCTCTGATATCACTCACATGTACTTGAGTGGTTTTACTTTGACAAAACCATCTGAATTTTTCATATTTTGTGATATTCTGAGGTTAATCCCAGTTTCTCCAGTGAAATCACATTATGATCCACTTCGCTTTTGCCTTCATTCCGAAATGTAGAAGGTTTTTGTTTACAAACTTTTAAAGGGTCTGTACTCTAAGTAATATTTTCAAAGAGTATCGCTCCATTTGTCTGTATATGCCGTTGAATATAAGCCTGAAATAGTCAATTAGTTCAAGTTCCCCAAAAATGTCCGCGCATCAGTCCAGCAAACTTATTCGGGTTTTAAGTCTACCTACATCACCATGGATTTTATCAATGCCTCTGTTAATGGAGGGCAGCGTTTCTGTCACTTCTGCAGTCCATCGCCTCGGGACAGGGCCGGTTTAGCATACGCGGCACGTACGTCATTGCTAGTATAGTTTCTATGCTGAAATGTGGGAGTCTTGTCAATTCCCATCGCGGCCAGACTCGGCGGCTCAGTGAAGAGGAAGGCCGTGTTTTCTGTCAGGTCGCAGCCAGCACATCTCTGACACCCCTTTTCTTCATGAGTACACTCCAGCCACGGCAAGCCATCTGAGGACTCCGCTATTATGTAAAAGAAATATCTGCAAATGTCTTCTGTCCTTAGACTCGCTGTGACGCTCGCTAAATCACTTACATCAATGACACACATTTTTTAACCACAAAAAACTTGACACATTTTTTACGAGTCGCCAAAGTCACTCTTCCAATTAATTGTCGATGGAGCCGTTCCAAGCTGTATATCTTGAAGACGCACAAATTAGATTTTTGGCTGTATGTCTTTCTGGCTTTGGGAGATAGTCATTCATTTTCACAAACACTGATTAAAATGCCTCAAATGGCGAGGATACCTGCGCTGAATGCAAAATGGAACGACTGCAAACTTAATCAATTTGTAGTATGTGTTTTTGAATAAATGGCTTTTTGGTTAAGTGCGAGTTTTCATGTCCAAATTGTGGATTGACTGACTGTTTTGTTCTGGTTTTTAAAGAGTACATTTCGTCCGTATTTTCACTCTGAATCAGTCCATTCCCTGGTTTGAGAAACGGCCAAAAAACAGTAGAATGGGACCGTAGCCATAAAGGTCCTCCCGGGTTAGCAGCGGTACGTAGTTAATATAGTGAAGTATGCAGTCTGGAGGATGTTATGTGCAAGTTACAACTACTTAAAGAGTCAGAAACAAATACAAACAATGGACGTGTCTGTTGTTTTTTCTGACTTAACGTGAAACATTTCTGGCCTTTTGTCACATGTCATGAAATCGTTGAAGCAGTGGAGACGAGACAGGAGCGGAGTTGTTCCTGTTCCGATGTTCAATCAACTGAGCCTTGATGTATCGCCTCGCAATGTTTAAGACGTCATGGATGTCTACTTTCACTCACACAAAACACGCGGAATTAATAATCATAATGCCAGCGGTGGAAGAAGTACTCGCTTTTGTTACCTAGGTAAAAATGTTGAGCTATACCTGTTTAAAATGTACTTAAATAGTAAAAAGTAAAAGAATTATTAAGTGTTCAAAGGTCCACAAAGGCCAATTCCAGTCAATTTTTTTATTTTTCTAGTGAATTTTATGTGAATCTTTTTGACATTTACACAAGATGTCACCATGAACCTGCTAAAAGAATAACTTCTCAAATCAAATGAAAAGTACCTTATAATTTCCAGTCTAGTTAAAAAAAAAAAAAATCTTGGAGTAAATAGTGCAGATACTTGGTCTCCAATGTAAAGGAAGGAAGGAAGGTAAAAGAAAAAAAACATCCACTGTGAAGAAAAAGTATAGATACCAAAATGTTACTTAAGTGCAGTACTTTTACTACTACTTTGTCGCTTTCCTTCAATCCATAATACATTTGAAACATATCAAATTGCAGTTTTGTGGTAGGATTAGATTTGCAATTTATGTTATAAGAGTAGGATTCCAGGGTCTTTGACAAAAAGACTGAAATATTGTATGAACTGACAAACTATGTATTTCTGAACTTGTTTGTACAGATCCAAACCTCTGAGATTGCAGCTTTTAGGCAGAGAGAAAACAACATTTTCTCTTTTTGTTTGTGGAGGAAATTAAGGCAAAATTGCTGCCTTTGCAATTCACTAATTGCATCCGTTCAAATAGAGATTTCGAGTCGATTGCGATTAATCTTGCAGACTTAGATCATTCGCTCTCTTGCTGGTGATAGAAGTTAGTAGCCCAAGGAAACGACAACAGCACTGGTCCTGCATAAATTATTAGCGTTACTCTTGAACAATTGCTGAAAAACTGAAAACTGCTTAGGACTGTTCCGTGGTTTTGTTTTACTGACTTGATTTATGACTGTTTGCTCATAGACTGAGAACAAGCGATTTTGTAATCCACTGAATCAATCTGATGGGATTAGTTATCAGATTTAACACAAACGGAGACGTAGAGTTGTTGGACTTCGAGAGGTGTGGTTTTGTTTAACATCCTCCAAACCTTCAGGGGAATTTACTGTCCAGAGAACAACATCCAAAAGCCCAAAAGTCAAATGCATTTGTCTTGCGTTTGTGTCGTTTGGATGTTCGCAAACAACCTCATTTAGCCAATTGTTGAGCCCATACAGCTTCCTGAAGTATTTAGCACTTTTGGCACGTATACTATGACATACAATGCATCATATTTATGCACTGTTGTTCTAGAACTGCGACATCTTGTTTTGATCACAGAGTAGTTTATGACATTTGGCTGTGCGTTGGTCAATAGATCGTTTCAGTGGCATATAGGATTTTGCTTTCTCGTCATTGAAAGAGGAAGACGTTCTGCAGAGTGACAGGAGTAAAGACGAATTGAACTGAGTCGGAATTGAAAGGTTGAACTGCTCAGGACGGATGACGACCTGGGGACAGACTGGAATAGACGGAGAGAGGAAAGGTCGAACATCAGCCGTCGTGCCAAAAAGGTCCCGCACTCCTGCACGACACTCACCGACGAAAAAGACAAATGAAACGAGCGCTGGAAACTTGAAGTACGGCTCAAAAAACAAGACCATTATTCTAATCATTAGGAAGGACAGCCTCTTTAGCCAGGGATAATTATGGTATAGATTTCTGAAAACAGTAAGAGGCGGATGTCTAACTGCTAACGAGGTGGTGACAAAATCTGTCAGGGAGGAAAATGGGCTCAAAATTTGATCTCCCTTTTGTCGTGGCGCGCTGAAAAAGACCCGCTATAGTTTTCAGACAATTCATTTCTCTGTAAAAAGGTGCAGCTTGTTTTTCAAAATGGAATGAAGAGGGTGTAAAAAAAAAAAAGGAACCAGATGTGGCACTGAATAGACTGTACCGCTGAAAAGAAGCCATCAAGGCTGAACAGATACAGGATTATAGAAGAATGTTTTCTGAAATAGATGTAGAAGTGTTTAATTAAAACTGAAGCGGCGGTGTTGGTTTAAATGTTGCAAAGAAGAATAATGCATCTCTAAAGGTACAAAACAACACATTTCAATCGCATGGCTTACAATGAAATGCATATTGTCCTTTCTTGGCAAGTAAAAGCTGTACAATTTCCCTTTTTCTCCGATGAGGAAAAGAAGTTGTCCTCATCCGCCTTGTCAATGTCAGGCTAAGATTACAAAAACTCTCTGCCCAGCCATCTGTCAGATTGAGTTTGACAGCCAGGGCACGCACAAAATAGTCCGATTAAAACGTTACTGCATGTGTTGGACATAGTTGGCTGGTGACACGTTGAATCATTTCCATTGACTCATTATACAACGTGTCTAAGCAGCGCACACAGCTAGTATGACATTTGAGGAGGAATGTTGCCAAAAATCAATACCCAGACACTAATAGATACTCAAAACTATAGATTTAATTGAACATGTATCAGTCATTTAAAAATAACAATAAAAATCACATCAAGAGGACAATTTCCTACTTCGTTTCTCGGAAAAATTTGGAGATCGCATACTCTGGGACATTTTTAATTTCAGCCTTAAAGCCAATCTGCTATGTAGTCATTAATGATCTAATCTCTGGGAGGAATAATGTGAATTGTAAATGATTGAATTTTTACATTTCTATTGGATATCTGATGAGATGCTCCCTGCGCTAGTGATTATTGGTTGTCAGTGTTTGTTTGTCTTGTTTTAGCTGTATTTTAAATGTTACATGGGCCGCTTTATGGATTGTCTGTTAACCTGTCACTTTGCTTCTACCCAGGGACTGCAGATGAAAATGATCTCGGGTAATATTTGCAATCATTGTGCAATGTCTCTGTCAAATAAATAAACAAATAAAAATAGTAAAATGTAAAGACACTTTTATTTTGTTTTGAAAATTACAATCTGTTGTAATAGTTGTTTTTATGATCATAGTGTTGAGCCTTTTCCGTTGTATCCCAATTGATTATGACATTTGTTATCCTGACAAGAATAGTTTCTGCACTTAACAGCAATTTCATGCATTTTTCAAGGTAATTTGGTAATTTACAACAAACTTCAATATAAGTAGCAAATACAATGGTGGCAGCTGTAGTCAAAAACCAATATTTGTCACATAAATAATGCATAAAGTAAAAATTTGCCTATGCATTGAGTCAAAATGCTACCCATCATCCACCACAGCTTCACTCAAACATGTATTTTGCCATTTAAAGGGGACATATTGTGCAAAACCAACTTTAATGAGATTTTAACCTTGATATGTCAGTGTTTCCTCGTCATTATTTTACTCAAAGTTTAATTTAGATTGATTCTTGCACGTCTGAGTAATCTTGTATTGTCCTGCGATTAAGGCCCGAATGCTAAGAAAATCGCTGTTTTCACCTACCCCTAATCTCCGCCCACATACCTGTACTTAATTGTGATTGTTTGAAAATGTGCATTTCCTAAAATACCACATAGCCACAAAACAAAACCATGTAATGTAAATGTGCTGCTTGTTACTGTGAAATGTCACTATGAAGAGGCGGGGCTTATTAGTTCTGCATTTTTGAACAGAAAGTTGATGGATATGTTTTCATTATGAAGCAGTTTTAGTTCAATGTTGCAGTTTACTATGAACAAACTGTAAAATGATGATCTACTTATGTTATACTTTGACACTACATACCTGAAAAAAAACATAACATGTCTCCTTTAAACCTCACACAACAGTTTGTGGCTCCTCCTGCAAGATCTGTAGCTCGAAACACTACTCTGTCTTGAATGTCCCGAGTAAATCTGGCATGACGGTAAAGAAAGTGATTTATTTCAGTACAACTTCTGTTATTTTGCACCAGCCTCCCTGGTTTTGATCCATCTCCGCGTGACAAATCAGCATTGCCCAACACAGGACGGCCTTCGTTGCGTTATCCCCCACAAAAACATATCACTTGTCAAAAATAGCTGGTACAAATTAACCGCCATGACACTATAGTCCGTCTCGCAATAAAAACGTTCACCTTTGATTGCGCTGCGATGCCAAGGACTCTTCTGTCTTGCCGTTGAAAGCGGACAGTGATTTAAGAGCTGCCGGTGTTGACAGACTATTATCGGACCCTTTGCGAATCAGCGGCGGAGATGTTTTTTGGCTTGCGGTGGGAATACTCCGGTAACTTGATGGCATGAAAGCTATAGATGCCTTTTTGACAGTAAGCTCGCTCTTAGTCACATCACTGTGCCCTTCACGTTTGTTTTGTCACAGTGTACCACGTCTCTCCATTACCAAACAAGCTCTCTCGCTCTCCTACATGCCCCAAATCCCAAATGCAAAATAAAGTGGGATCAAAGAAGATTTCTCTACACAGCGTTCTATGCAAAGGTTATTCCCGCCTTTACCCTATTCAGAAGTCATCAATGTGTGGAGGAGAGCTGAAATTATGTTGCACTCTCAGCTCGCCAGATTCCCCAGCGTCCAGATACTCATTTCCTGTTTCAGTGACTTTCTCTCCTGATGATTTTTTGGCCATGCATGTGCCCCGCTCTTCATGCACTCCCAATTTTAGATGGGCAGTGATTACAGAAAGATGTACAGAAAGAGCTTTTTTCAGTTAGATTTTCTTTTGCGGGCACTGAAATGTTGTTTGTTGGTCTAGTTTTTGGTCGATTTTATACCCTGTGATATATGAGCAAGTTTCTTTTTAATATGGTAAAGTTTTTTAAAGTGCACAGTGTAACTTTTCTAATGGTTCTGTTTTGCTTGTATGTAGGACTGCACAATTGTTCAAATTATGGCGATATAGTCTTACAGATGTCAGTACAATTGCAATTTTTGAATATACCTAGACAGAATAATTCCAGTTATATTTTCATCAGATTTTTCATTTTAAATACTGGTGATTTTTTAACTCCAGCCCTGAAAAACATTGAAACATAAATTACAGTGTACATTTTTATTGTATTTTGCAATAAAAATGTACACTGCGTACCGCTTGTGGGTGCATGGATAGCACACATACCTGCCGTGTATAATTTGAATCCTGCGCTTGACAATTTGCTGCATGTCATTTCCCAATCTCATCCCTGTTTCACGCTGCTCTGTCCTGTTGAATAAAACCTACGGGGCGAAAAATCCTTCAAAAAAAAAAAAAAAAAACATGCACTGTAAAATTCAGCCACTGAAATTCCAGATAGAAAATAATTAATAAAATGATGAAACAAATTAGCTTCCATAAAATACGCTCATGCCTTAATGTTTGAGCCAAGCACTGTCCAAATAAATCTTTTCTGTCTTTTCTAACGTTTTCCTCATCAAAACTGTTTTTTTCAGAGGGAGGATCTTGGTATTTTGGTGATAAATGTAGTTTGATGTAACATTGATCATTCTGTCAGCCAATATTACACTAAAGATACTTTTGCTATATATTGCTCCACCCTATGCAGTGTTATTGCTTTCAATCAATCAATCAATATTTTACTTTACTTCAACTTAATTTGTCTCTGAGGGGCAATTCAAGCACATTGAGCAGTTCAATACAATAACACAACACAAGAGCTCAAACACAGGCCTCAGTGCAGCTCAACAGGAAGATTCACCAGGTAGAGTGCACCGATAGTGTGTCAGGGCAGTTTGAGGAGAATAATGCCCCTCAGGACAAAAGAGCATTGCAATATTTTACAGTTTGCCATTATGTATCCTGCATTTATCCAACTAGATGTGTTTTTTTATCAAGGAATATCCAACATTCTTATTGTGAACCCCATTTCACAGTTTTTCCTCAATGGGGTTAGGTACATTTTATGCCGCAGCTATAATATCCACATCTTAAAAAGTTACATAGTGCACCTTTTTTCGCTTGTAGAATGATGCTGTGAACAAACAAACAGACAAGATTCAGAATTGTTAATGTAACTACGTGAGGGAAAAATAAAATAAGACAGTCCAAGTGATCCGATTCCTGCCTCAAGAGGTCAGAAAAGAAATTGTTTACCAGTGGATTTCGCATTCGGTCTGATTCCCAGCAGGTAAAAGAGCGAGTGCGTGCTTTTGTAACCAGGGAGAGGACATGATTTCCCTTGGGTTGCCAAAATACTCCATCCACCGGTGCCGGACACGGGGCTGGAGAGATTTGTGAGGGGGAAAAAAAACAACAACTGACAAATGCACGTTTTGGATTCCTGCTGTATCAATATTCTTTAAAGCGACGGATTTGCGATTGATGGAGCTTTGACGTCTGAACTAAAAGCTTTCACATTCACGGTTGGGACTAATTTGGTTCGGTTCTATAATGTGACCGCGCGCAGCAAGAATGTTTCGTTATTGACCACAGCGGCCAAAGAGTGGTCTATTTCACACAGAGAGCAGCATCGATCAGTCAAAATGAATTCAATCTTGACTGAGCGTATACTCTCTGACCCTCTTTTTCAAATTTCCTACAGTTCCAAAAAAGTTTTACTTATAAGCAAGCGACTAAATGTTTTGTTAGCTACTGTAAAATATCTTGGCCAAGCACTGCTGATGACTTCCTATCTTAATTCAGTTTATCTTGCAGTTCTTTGAGGTCAAATTAGCACAAACTCGGATTCCGTTCTTTCAAATCAAACACAAAATTCAATCACATTCTTCTGCAAAAATGTATTTCAAGCAAGCCTCTGCTCGAGTGGCAACTTTCCATTCACAGAAATGAAAGACGATGAATGCGTTGACTGCGGTTGGACCTGTTTATTTTGTCGTTTTTCATCATATTTTCTCACCCGCGGTTGTGTTTTTGGCACCTGGACTAGCCTCGCTGAGACAGAGCCGAGCTATCCGTGACCTGGAAGGTTTTTATCACCGCACGACTCATTAACCTGACACGGGGAGAGCGCGGCGCCCGGGCAGGAGAGCGTGTTCTTGGCACAAACAAACCGGCCATCCTTCTGAACGCACACGCAAATAGCCAACATGTGTAGCGCCATGCGGGAGCGGGCAGCGGCGCGTTCACATTCACACAGTCGTGAGCCGCTTGACTCCGGAATCCATCACTGACGCTTGTGTGGACGCCCCAGGGACAATTAAAAGAGCCGCAAGGTCCTGGATGAGGCGCGCATACTTTTTGTACTGTACGAGTAAAGCGTCTTTGCAGGGTCCCTCTGTAGAAGTGGGAAGTCTTTGAGGTAACACTCTTAAATGTGTGGTTTATAGTTTAAAGTCACTGGGAAAAAGTGCAGTTTCATAATTTTACTACAAAGAGACACTGCAGGCAAAACGCTTTTCTTTTCTTTTTAGTTTTTTGGCTAGTTTGCGCTCAATATATTGGCTTTTGTGTAGAAACAGCAAACGTGTCTAATCTGCTCCTAAAGATGTTTTATTATTTCAATTAATCCAC